>BSYR01000051.1:4800000-6006666 GCA_030270665.1 Hibiscus trionum | reverse complement strand
AGACAAACGAATTCAAAGGGTATGGTTACAGTATTATTAATATTGGGATAGATTGTTCTATTTAGGGAATGATAATATGATTGGTTTTATATTACGTTAGATGATGGTTGTAAATGAATAATATGTTGGTTTTATCTTAATGCTTTGTATACTTGATAGTTATGATCAAATGATTTTAATGGTTTAAATAATGATTAGATTGATTACTTGTGTTCAATGAGTGCTTATGGTCACATGCTTTAATTTCTTAATTGATTTATAGCCTATGTCGAGGCTTTGACCATTTGGTGCTTTTTGGATATTGCTTTATATTTTTAGGAAGCATGCCTCTAGATTATTTGTATGAAAATGATGTGTTTAATAATCAGTATGTAATTATTTGAGCATAAGTGTTTAATGATGATATAAAATTAGAAGCATGATTAATGTTGTTTGTAAATAAGTGGATAAGTTGTGCTGGAATTCAAATTCCTAAAATGCTTTTTAGTACAGCTCATGTTTCGGTACGGCTGATGGTTAATTCGATTAATGGATTTTACCGAGTTTAGATTCTTTGTAATTTGGTCAACGTACGTTGTTGAATCAATTAAATAGGTAAATGATTTCCTTTTAAATTGAGTTTTTGCAAGCATGTTTTAAATGTATCTAATTGTTGTATGAAGTTGTTAAAAACATGTTAGTCTCTGTATTTTGGTTTTTTACGATTTGGTCCTTATTTTCGTATTTTGTTAAATTGGATGCTTATACGTTATCCGTTGAAGCGGAAATTTGACAAGCTGACATGACATATGATTAATTAAAAATTGCTAACATGAAATTTGTGTAAGTCCCTATAATTATTAAGATTTACATTTTGGTCCCTAAAGTACTTGTTTTGCAATTGAGTGCCTTATCGATGTTCGAACCGAATGAGAATTGAACCGCTATTGGTATGCACATATTAGGTCTTAATAATGCATCTAGACAAGTTAAAAAAAATGGACCGTATTTAGAATAAGAATGTTCAAGTTTCATTTATTGGTATCAGAGCCAGGTTTCAAAACCTCGGACGGATAGAGTTTCATTTGGTTATTTTGAAATTTTTTAAATGAGTTTCATATGTGATCATGTTATTAATTGCTTATGTTGGGGTTACCGAGGAACACATTGCCTATTACAAATGTTGTTGAGAAAGGTTTTTTGCAGGTTTGTCTTGGATCACTTGCCGAGCCTACACCCCAACCATCATGTTTAAACACCGGTAATGAATTTGATTTTGTATGAGAAATGATTTATTCAATAATTACTTCCGAGCTGAGTAAGCATTGTCTGAGTTATCGATGTTATAAGGAAAATGGTTTTCGATCTTGAGTAGACTTCGAACTTGAGTGACGTTGTCCTAGTTAATGAGTTTTTGGGTGGCGTTGGTCTACTGTTTCGAATGTTATAAGTGGTTATTACGATCGATATTAAAGATATGGATTTTGGAGACAAGAGTTAGTGAAGTGATGTAAATGGAAATGAGTACACCGTAAGGTGTCGTATGCTTTATAGCAATATCATTATGTGAAAAGTAGGCACAAGAAAGCTTCTACCCAGTTTCTAATGAGGATTTGTAGAACTAATGTTTTGATACAATAATTGAAAAATGTTTAGGACAAATTTGGAAAGAATTTAAAACTTGTCTTTAAGTCCAAACAACTTGAAAATATGTTTGAGGCATTTAAAAAGGTTTTTGGCAAAGTTTTTAATGATTTAAATTAGCCAAACTTGACCTTTCAGCAAGCCTCGTACCGATACGGTGTACCCCGTATCGATACACTTTTGCCGAAGTTTTGATTCTGTCAAAACCCGTATAGATACATGCTTTGTCGTATCGATACTGATAGGGATCGTTTTGATACTCGCCTTAAGCGTACCGATCCCTGTTTTAACGTCCCCAACAGCTATTTCCCAACGGTCTTTTAAATGACATATCGTACCGATACGCCCTCAAGCATATCGATACACTTAGGCTGGCAAGAGTCCAACGACTAGTTTCTGAAGAAGAGTGTACCGATACAGGTCCTCGTGTATCGATACGGAAGGCTCCAGAACAACATTTAATATGGGAAATCAAGTCTCCAACGGCTCCAATTCAACCCCAACGGCTAGTAACGACTACAAACTCAAGAAAGAGTATAAAAGGGACCTCCAAGCATCTAGTAATGGTTAATGCTTCAATTGTAATACAAAATATGATCAAAATGTGTCTTAGTGCTTAATTGTCAATTCCTTGTATAGACAAACGCTAGTGAGCCAAAATTATTAGATTTTCTCAAGTGTTTTAGGATTAGGTGAGAGCTTTATTGTGCAAACAAATACCTATTAGAGAGATTTGAGTTTGCTTATCTTTATCTCTTTGTAAAGAGAGTTTGATCAAGGCTTTGGGTAGAAAGCTTGACTGGTTTGTAAGGGTTTCCTCCTAAACCTAGGAAAGGAGACGAATCAATAGTGGATTGATTGGAAATCCTTAATGGGAAGCTAAGGTAGTGGATGTAGACCTTGGTTAGAAGGTTGAACCACTATAAATCATCTTGTCTTTATTCGTTTTAGCTTCCACACCTCTTTCACCCAAAATTCCACTTTTCCACCACTTGGCGAGCAAGAACGGTTGAAGAAATCGAGCACCTAAAATCCAAACAATTGGTATCAGAGCTTGGCTCAATTGAAGAGGATTAACATCCTATTGAGAAGATTCGACAAGCTCGATCAACATTTCAAACAACCGGCTCAATGGCGCAATCCATCGACAATCTGCCCTTCTTCGACGGAACACACTATGCCCATTGGAAGACAAGGATGAAGTTCTTCATATAGTCAAAGGACTACAAGCTTTGGAACATAGTAGAAGATGGTATGTTCGTGCCACAACAAAGCAAGGCGGCGATCGCAAGAAGATGGAGCTAAATTGCAAAGCCTTGCACATCCTATTTTGTGCATTTGGCCCCAACATCAATGAGAAGACGTCTTCTTGTGAGAGTGCCAAGGAAGTTTGAGACAAGCTCGAAGTTACATACGAGGGGACAAACGAAGTAAAAGAGACCAAGATTGGGCTCCTCAACCTAGCGTATGAAAACTTCAAGATGGATCCGGAAGAGGACATTGAGAAGATGTTCGATAGGTTATCCAGCATCACCAATGGACTTAAGGGTTATGGAGAAGCCATCCCGTAAGAAAAAATTTTCTAGATGCTCATCTACTCCCTTCCTGAGTCATGGGATCAAAAAGGACCGCCATCATCGAAGCCAAGAATCTCAAAACTTTGAAGCTTGATGAGCTTTTGGGGTCACTTCTCACTCACCAAATTATGAAGAAAAACAAAGAAGAGGAGAAGAAGAGGGAAGAAATTATAGCTATGGGGGAGAAGAAACTCAAAGGGCTTGGCATTAATACAAATGCCATTGCTCTCAAATCCTCCACATGCCATCATGTAGATTCAAGTGAAGAGGATGATGATGAAGAAGAGATAGTTCATCTCTTCAAGAACTGTGCCCCTTACATGAAGAAAGCCTTGAAAGTGCTTGAACGTGAATCCATGAAAAAGAAGAGGGCAAGCACTTCAAGACATAAGAAGAAGGGGGAGATTGTAGAACTAATGTTTTGATATAATAATTGAAAAATGTTTTGGACAAATTTGAAAAGAATTTAAAACTTGTCTTTAAGTCCAAACATCTTGAAAATATGTTTGAGGCATTTAAAAAGGTTTTTGGAATTTTTTTAATGATTTAAATTAGCCAAACTTGACTTTTCAGCAAGCCCGTACCGATACGGTGTACCCCGTATCGATACACTTTTGCCCAGCTTTTGATTCTTCCAAAACCTGTATCGATACAGGCCTTGCCGTATCGATATGGATAGTGATCGTTTCGATATTCCCCTTAAGCTTACCGATCCCTGTTTTAACGTCCCCAACGGCTATTTCCCAACGGTCTTTTAAATGACATATCGTATCGATACGCTTGAGGGCGTATAGACAAACACTAGTGAGCCAAAATTGTTAGATTTGCTCAAGTGTTTTAGGATTGGGTGAGAGCTTTATTGTGCAAACAAATACCTATTAGAGGTATTTGAGTTTGCTTATCTTTATCTCTTTGTAAAGAGGGTTTGATCAAGGCTTTGGGTAGAAAGCTTGATCGGTTTGTAAGGGTTTCCTCCGAAACCTAGAAAAGGGGACGAATCAATAGTGGATTGATTGGAAATCCTTAGTGGGAAGCTAAGGTAGTAGATGTAGACCTTGGTTAGAAGGTTGAACCACTATAAATCATCTTGTCTTTATTCGTTTTAGCTTCCACATCTCTTTCACCCAAAATTCCACTTCTCCACCACTTGGCGAGCAAGAACGGTTAAAGGAATTGAGCGCCTAAAATCCCAACAGGATTGTTGGAGTGGTTAAAACGATAAGGATATGATGTACACATCAGACAAGGAAGTTGATGTTCGGGATTGAAACCTGACTTGTGATGTTGATTGTTAGGGGGAATTTGGTAGTATCCCTAACGTTCCTGCCACGAAGACGGTTAAGGTATGCAATAGGTGTAAAGCATTGAGTTGATTTTCATCTTTGAAGGTAGGGGTGTGCAGCGAAATCGTGGAATCTGTATTTTAATTAGGGGAAGGTCGCGTAGTTTGTTTATCTTTCCCTTTTGCATCGCCTAGTGGATTTTGGCTTTACGCAATTATGCATATTAATTAAACGTAGTTTTTGGGTGTGTTGAGGTTTTGAAGATTGGAGTTGATTCTTGCAGTCGAATTGTCAATGAACGGACTGAATTATGTTTTATGAGCTTAGGGCTTATGTGGTAATCTAAGGTTAAAGAATGTTCGAGTTTTGAATGTCGGTGTTGCTCGGGAATTCATTTCTGGCATGATTCGAGGAAGTTTTTCGTGTTGTCCTATGTTTGCAAAGTTAAGTTTGGTGTTGGGACGTACCTTGGTACGGCTCCTGAAATATTTTTTGTGTAATGTTGATGAGCATTAAAGAAATGTGTGGGTGGAGATCGTATTGGTAATAATGGTTGGTTTATGGATATGTTTGATTAGAAGTTCTAGTTTTGGAAGCTTCAGTGTGGTTGTTAACGACAATAGTATTTAAGACCGTTTGGTTTGTATGCGTTTAAAGTTATGTCGCACTGATAACGAATGCGCTAGTAGCATTCATGATTGCGATGAGTTGAGTATTCTATGAATACTTGGTTTCTTAAGCAGTAAGTGTGGAGGTATTCTCGTCTACAATGGTACCGTGAAGGATCTTGGTCGACAATCATGAATGGTTTAGTAGGCTTTTGTAGTGAAGTGAATGTTTGCTCCTTATTTAGGTAAGTGCAAGTTTGGGCTGGGTGAAAAGGAATATTAGGTTTGAGACTGTTATTAGTAAGTGTGAATAGTTGAACATGCACAGTGCATAAACACTTATATGTATATATTTAAATATGTCAGTACATGCATACATTTGGGCATGACATTAGAGGTTTTGCTTACATACACAGAGGCATTTATGAAGGCATATGAGTAATCATGCATACATTTGTTCACACTTACGAATGACTTTTCGGATGCTGATTAAGTGATAGTGCAAGCGAGGTAGTTTATTTAAGTTAGCTCTAGCGAAGAGATCCTTTGGAGTTTTAAGGTTTTTAGAAGGAGTTAAAGATTGATTCTCAGGAGTTGGAGTTGTTTGAGATTTGAAGCAACCGTGTTTGGTGTCAAAAGTACATGATCTTTCGAGAATCGGTTGTTAATTATAAAAGTTTATGGTAGAATCTTATGTGATTGTTGCAACATTAGCGAAGTTGTGGAAAAATATGTTCTGTTGATGTGGTCGTTTAGTGTAACCCCTTAACCCGGCCTAGACGGTTGACCCGAATTAAGAAAGTCACACGGGGAAAACCAAAGTCAACCCGAAAGTCAACCTTGATTAACGACCCTTTTTTTTCTTTTTAAACATGTCTAGATGCACATTAACCCTAGTTATGATCATTCCAACAACATACCAAAAGATCATAAACATCAGAGATCAAACAGGGACCCAATTGAACGATTTACAACTTTAGGGACCAAAATATAAATTCTGATAATTATAAGGACTTTACCCAAATTAAAGTTACCATCTTGAAATTAATCATGTTTCATGCATCTCTGTCAAATTTCAGCTCGAACGGACATTCCGAACTCATACAATTGCACAAACAAGTTTCGGGACTAAACTACAAACATTTTGAAACATAAAACTGCCAATGTCAGCCCCCAACGGTCATCCGTTCCGAAACGGGAGACAGCCCGTTTCGAAATGCGGGGACGTTCCGCAACGCGTACCGAAACGAGGGCTGACAGTAGCCTTTCCGTTTCGGAACGGTGTCACCCGTTTCGGACGCCTGGGCTACTTCGAGGCACCCGTTCCGAAACGGCAGGCACTGTTCCGATACGGCCTGCACAAAATGCAAAAATTTGCTTGCCTAAACATGTAATTGACCAACCAAGCATGCTCCAATTGCTATCAAACTTCACCAGCAACTCATACAACATACAAGAGACATATTTGCATCAACAATTTATCATTTTATCATCATATATGAAAAGCCCCAAAACTAAAGGCATGCTTCCTACACAAGCAAACCATTCATGCACCAAAACCTCCAAACCAACACATAATGGCCAATTACATGTACCAACATTAACAACAACATAAATCCAGATTAGGGAGTCCAAAACATCTCCCAAAACAACAACATAGGTCCCCCATTGCCAAAATCCAAAAGCTAAAAGTGTTTACAAAAACCTTCCATACATGAGCTTAACTCCCACTTGATTGCTTGCCCTCCTTGCTGCCCTCAATGCACTTTAATGCTCTGCCTTATTGGTTTAAGAAAAGAGAGAGAGCGTAAGCAAAAGCTTAGTGAGGAAAGCTCCTTAAAACCACACAATAATGCATTTATAAAACTCATTTATAAATCATACTTCAAGATACATTTAGACATGCCCACAAGAAATCTTAAAACAAGCATCTCATGCTTCATAACATAACATGTCATATTGGCCACAAGTGATAATTTCCATCTTTAAAACAAGATCAACATAAGACTCACACAAGGACTTTTAAACACCGTTGTGATCTTATCCCCAAGGACTTTTAAACACCTTGGCCCATGGACTTTTAAACACCATGGCAAGGACCACACAAGGACTTTTAAACACCTTTGTGTCCTTAACAAGTTTCACCTCAAGGACTTTTAAACACCTTGACCCCAAGGACTTTTAAACACCTTGGCCATGGACTTTTAAACACCATGATAATAATCACCCCAAGGACTTTTAAACACCTTGGCCCCAAGGACTTTTAAACACCTTGGAAAGGACCACACAAGGACTTTTAAACACCTTTGTGTCCGTAACAAGAACCATCCAAGGACTTTTAAACACCTTGATGTTCTTAAGTAAACAAGGCTCACTCAAGGACTTTTAACCACCTTAGTGACCTTAACCTTTTCAAAACATCACTTGCCAATATACATCATTTATCATCAATAATCCACTGTTTTAAAGCATTTAACCAAGCCATAAACATCATGCATCTTTAAGCATTAAACCACATTTAAACAATGTTCAATTACAAGGAACTCTAACCTTGAGCTTCCTTAATCACGTGGCTTATAACCTTAGCAAACAAACATGCTAGATATGCTTTAAAAACAGAATTTAAACATGCAACAAACACATTGCACCCAACCATCTCATGGTTCCTCAACAAGAGAGTTTTTCCGAAAACTTACTCTTGAGCTTAGTAAAGTTGTTTAGACTTAGACTAAGCTCCCAAACCTCCAAAACATTGGTTTCGAAGCTGAAAACCAAAATCCACTCACCGATTCCGTTTCGCCTCTTGCCGAAACACCAAATCAAGCTTCCGGATCACCACCACTTGGATCCAAAGATGACTCCCCTATTTTAACACATCAAAACAGTAGATTAATGCATCATCATGCATTAATAGCTTCAATGAAAGCACCTAAACTCGCTGCTCTCATCCACACTCCATTTTCGGCCACCAAACACAACCGAAAATGCATCCAAACAACTCCTCAACAAAGCCCAGCCATAAACCATCAAAACTAAGCATCCTTAAACATCATTTAACATCTAAAAAGAGCCTAACAACATCCTTATACCTCCAGCAACAACAGATCCACAAGATCACCCAAAACAACCAAGAAACACAAGCTAAACTTAGGAAATTCAACCTATCCGGGATTACATTAGTTAAAACCCAATTCCATATCAAATTAACATTCATTTATCACCAATTATACACCTCAAATCACTGCTTTAACAGATCCAACGAAAATTCACCAAAAATCACCAAATCTTGCATTTAAAGCCAAGATCCATTACCACACTTTAAAACCTTTTATAAAACATCAAATAAGGATTGAGAACTTAGGAATTTCATTAAAGAACTTGAAGTTCAGAGGAGAAGGACGTTCTTACCTCCAAACTTGAGTTTCCCCACTTTTAGAACCAAAAACCTTGATGAAACAACTAGCAAATTGAGAGGTTTTGTTGATGTGATGATTAGGAATCAAAAGAGGATTGAAAAGAGAGATTTGAGTGACAAAATCAGAAAGAAATCTCTGGAGAGAAAGTGTTTGGGTTGAGAGAAAATGAGAGAAAAGGAAAATTGGAAAATATGGGAAGTTAGTTACAAAATAGCCAAAATGATTTTCCCTCCACTTTTCTTTAGCTTGAAAATCAGAATTAAACATTAAAATATCTTAGAAAAATCTGGAGAAACTCCCTTTGGGTAAATAGCTCCTTAAAGATTCAAAGTTTCAATCCTTTCTAAAACAGTCACGCAACTTTCAAAAATTACGTTTTGGTCACTAGCCAAAATGTCACCCTTCCAAACCTCATTTTGTAAAATTGATTTCACAGTTCACTTATATATATTAAAAGATGATTTTAGAACATTTTTCCATATTTTTAATGCAACCCGAACTAGGCTTTCCTAAATTCACTCTTATATATTCGAACCGCACTTTGACCAAACCGGTCAACGCCCAAAACTTCTAAGCCCAAAACCGGGGCGTTACAACTCTCCCCCCCTTAAGAAATTTCGTCCTCGAAATTTACCTGAAGGAAAGAGATAAGGAAACTGCTTCAGCATGTCATCCTTTCGCTCCCACGTGGCTTCCTCAACACCGCGGTGCTTCCACAACACTTTCACCAACTCAATGGTCTTGCCACGAAGAACCTTGCTATCCGAATCCAGAACCTTCACCGGTTCCTCATCATAGGTCAAATCCGAATTCAATTCCACTTCCTCCACAGGCATCACATGCGAAGGATCAGATCTATACTTCCGGAGCATAGAAACATGGAACACATCATGAATCTTCTCCAACTCTTGAGGTAACCTCAACCTGTACGCAACAGGACCCACACGCTCAACCACCTCGTATGGTCCAATGTACCTAGGGCTCAACTTACCCTTCCGGCCAAACCTCATCACCTTCTTCCAAGGCGAAACCTTCAAGAACACACGGTCACCCACCGTATACTCAATCTCCTTACGCTTCAAATCCGCGTAAGACTTCTGCCGATCAGAAGCTGCCTTCAAACGCTCACAAATGAGCTTCACCTTCTCGGTAGTTCCCTTCAACAAAGCCGGCATCGAAACCAACTTCTGACCCGTTTCAGCCCAACAAAGAGGAGTCCTACACTTCCTCCCATACAAAGCCTCATAAGGTGCCATTTGAATGCTCGCCTGATAACTATTGTTATAAGCAAACTCAACCAAAGGCAAATGCTTCTCCCAAGAGCCCTGAAACTCAATCACGCAGCACCTCAACATATCCTCCAAAATCTGGATAACACGCTCAGACTGACCATCCGACCGAGGATGATAGGATGTACTGAAATTCAACCTCGTACCCAGAGCTTGATGCAAACACTGCCAGAACCGCGATGTGAACCTCGGATCCCTATCCGACACAATCGACTTTGGCACACCATGCAGCCGCACAATCTCAGCAATGTACAGCTCCGCAAGCCTATCCAAAGAAAACGTAGTATGCACAGGCAAGAAATGCGCACACTTCGTCAGGCGATCCACAATCACCCACACCGAATTCTTCTTCGATGGAGACAAAGGTAAACCAGATACAAAATCCATGGTGACCCTTTCCCACTTCCACTCAGGGATTCTCAACGGTTGCAACAACCCTGAAGGAAACTGATGCTCGGCCTTAACTCGCTGACACACCATACACTTGCTAACAAACTCCGCAACATCCTTTTTCAAACCCACCCAATAGTACTCATCACGAAGATCACGGTACATCTTAGTACTACCAGGGTGCATAGCAAAAGGACTACTATGACCTTCAGTCAGAATAGCACGCCTCAACTCAGCATCATTAGGCACCACTATCCGACTCCCAAAACACAACACTCCATCATCATTAAAACAGAAATCCGAAGGTCTACCCTCCGCGATATCCTGAACATGCGGCACCAAGGAATCATCCAGCAACTGCTTTTCCTTGATCAACTGAACCAAAGATGGCTTCACTTGCAACTCAGCCACAAGACCACCATCACGCGAAATGCTCAAACTGGCAAACATAGCCCTCAGCTCAACAGCTACCTTCCTACTCAAGGCATCCGCTACAACATTAGCTTTTCCAGGATGGTACTCAATCGTCAGATCATAATCCTTTAGCAACTCTATCCAACGCCGCTGCCTAAGATTCAACTCCTTCTGAGACATCAGATACCTCAAACTCTTGTGATCCGTATACACAGTACACTTCTCACCATACAGGTAATGTCTCCAGATCTTCAAGGCAAAAACCACCGCAGCCAACTCAATGTCATGCGTAGGATAATTACGCTCATGCACCTTCAACTGCCGCGATGCATAAGCCACCACCTTACCCTCTTGCATCAACATACATCCCAAACCAACATAGGACGCATCACTGTACACCACAAACTCTTTCCCTGATTCAGGCTGAACCAAGATAGGAGATTGCGTCAAAGCTGCTTTAAGCTTCTCAAAAGCCTGCTGTCTCGCTTCCGTCCACTCATACTTAACATCTTTCTGCAACAACTTTGTGAAAGGTGCAGCAATCTTGGAAAACCCATCCACAAACCTCCGGTAGTATCCTGCCAAACCAAGGAAACTACGAACCTCATGAACAAACTTAGGAACCTTCCAATTCATCACCGCCTCAATCTTCTGAGGATCAACACGAATCCCCTCGGTAGAAACCACATGCCCAAGGAATACCACCTCCCTTAACCAGAACTCACACTTGCTCAGCTTAGCATAAAGCTGATTCTCCAACAAAGCTTGCAAAACAATCCTCAAATGCTCTTCATGCTCCTCCTCAGTACGCGAGTACACGAGGATATCATCAATGAACACCACAACAAACTTATCCAGGTATTCATGAAACACATGATTCATCATGTCCATGAAAGCAGCAGGAGCATTTGTCAAACCAAACGGCATCACAAGGAACTCATAATGCCCATACCTTGTCCTGAAAGCTGTCTTAGGCACATCCACATCCTTCACCTTCAACTGGTAATACCCTGACCTCAAGTCAATCTTAGAGAACACAGCTGCTCCCCGAAATTGATCAAAGAGATCATCAATTCTCGGCAAAGGATACCGATTCTTGATAGTCAACTTGTTCAGCTGACGGTAATCAATGCACATTCTCATAGTGCCATCCTTCTTCTTCACGAACAAGACCGGTGCACCCCAAGGCGACACACTCGGCCGAATGAAACCACGCTCAAGCAACTCTTGCAACTGCGTCTTCAGCTCTTTCAGCTCCTTAGGTGCCATTCTATAGGGGGTAATGGACACAGGAGTTGTATTCTCATACAGCTCAATTCCAAACTCCACCTCGCGATTAGGAGGTAAACCAGGCAACTCCTCAGGAAACACACCAGGAAACTCCTTCACAACCCTGATATCTTGCACCCTCAACTCCTTAGAGCTAGGATTCATCACAAAAGCTAGGTAAGCTTCACAGCCTTGCCTCAGCATCCGGCTTGCCTCCAAAGAAGACACCACATTGGCAAGAAACTTCACATTCTCGCCAACCACAACAACTTCATAATCATCCGCAAGCTTCAGCGAAACTCGCTTATTTTCACAATCCACCACAGCACGATGCTCAGCAAGCCAATCCATACCAAGGATTACATCAAAACCATAGAAAGGTAACTCCATAAGGTCAACATGAAAAACATGATCTTGAACAACCAAAGGACACCTTCTATAAAGCTTTCGAGTCACAACAGTCTCACCAAAAGAACTAGTGACACGCATACCAACATCCAAAGACTCAACAGGCAAACCAAGCAATTCAGCATGCTCACGCAATATGTAAGAGTGCGTAGATCCAGAATCAATCAAGGAAAGTAATGACAAGGATTGCAGAGTGAAAGTACCTGCGATCACATCCGCGTCATTCCTCCCCTCACGCTGAGCAAACACTCTAGCCTGTCCGCCACCCTCTGGCTGTACAGCTACAACATGAGCTACACCTCGGCCACCTTCCTCTCTCCGCTGAAAATTACCACGGCCGCACCTACGACCTCTCTGCGGTACTGCAACAACAGGAGCACGCACTTGACCACCGGCCAACATAGGACAATCTCGCCTCAAGTGATCCGCAGATCCACAATTCCAACAACCATTACCAGCTGCCACAACAGGAGCTTGCACCTCCCTCACAGCACGAGGACAATCACGTTTTATGTGACCATGAGAACCACATATCCAACAAGCACTCGGATCAGCTCTAGCGTTGCCTCCCCGAGCAGGTGCTCCAGCACCTCGCTTAGTCGAGGACTGATACTTCTGATCACCTCCCCTCTTGTTCCGTCCACCACCGGAACTATACTCAGCTGCTCGCTTGCCAGCACCTTTAGCAGATAAACCCAGGTTCATCTCAATATCCTTAGCTCGGCCCACCAACACATCAAAATCATCATACTCGGTAGCCAGCACATACATCTTCACCTCCGTCACTAAACCATAACGGAACCTTTCGCACCTCGCCCGCTCATCCGGAACAAGCTCAGGTGCATACTGACTGAGTCGCACAAACTGCACTTCATACTCAGCCACAGTCATGCTCCCTTGGGTAAGAGACATGAACTCCCTCTTTTTCTCATCTAGGTACCTCACACCCAGATACCTTCTCTTGAACACATTCTGAAAGAATGTCCAAGTCACATCAGCTTCTGCCATCCCAGCAATAGTGGTTGTCCACCACGTATATGCATCGTTCTGCAGCAAGGACACAACACAGCCAAGCTTCTGCACATCAGTGCAACTCATCTGACCCAAGATCCTCTTGGTACTTTCTAACCAAGCCTCAGACCCTTCAGCAGACATACCCCTGAACTCAGTCCCTCCTAGACTACGCAAACGCTCCAAAGGTAGTCTAACTCCAGCATCTTCCTGATGCCCAGCTCCACGAGCTCCAGCTACCGCTGCTTGAAAAGCACCAGCTATAGCTTGAATTAACACTGTCATGTCAGGAACAGCTTGCCCCTTACCCGCCTCAGGTCCAGCAGCCTCAGCACCAGCTGCAGCTCCAGCTTCCTCAGCCCCAGCACCACCACCACCAGGTGGAGGAGGTAAAACCGCGCTCTCAACGTTCTCCTCATTTTCGTTCTCATTCTGAGCCGTAGCTCGCACATTACTCCTCAACTCTCTACGAGGTGTCATACTATAATTATGCAATCACAATGCAAATAAACAAAGTCAGGCCCAGCAAGGTAAGCAATCCAAGTACTCAAGCTCATTTCCAATTAAAAACAACATCATTTCATTAGCTTTGATTTGGCAATGGGTACCCACAACATGCTTCATCACAGCATACATCTCAATTGCAACATACATGCAATTCATTCAACATGCTTCCACTCAACAAGAATACAAAGCATACATACTTCCAACATTCACATACACATTCCCACTTACTCGAGAACTCAGCTCTGATACCACCAAATGTAACCCCCTTAACCCGGCCTAGACGGTTGACCCGAATTAAGAAAGTCACACGGGGAAAACCAAAGTCAACCCGAAAGTCAACCTTGATTAACGACCCTTTTTTTTCTTTTTAAACATGTCTAGATGCACATTAACCCTAGTTAAGATCATTCCAACAACATACCAAAAGATCATAAACATCAGAGATCAAACAGGGACCCAATTGAACGATTTACAACTTTAGGGACCAAAATATAAATTCTGATAATTATAAGGACTTTACCCAAATTAAAGTTACCATCTTGAAATTAATCATGTTTCATGCATCTCTGTCAAATTTCAGCTCGAACGGACATTCCGAACTCATACAATTGCACAAACAAGTTTCGGGACTAAACTGCAAACATTTTGAAACATAAAACTGCCAATGTCAGCCCCCAACGGTCATCCGTTCCGAAACGGGAGACAGCCCGTTTAGAAACGCGGGGCCGTTCCGCAACGCGTACCGAAACGAGGGCTGACAGTGGTCTTTCCGTTTCGGAACGGTGTCACCCGTTTCGGACGCCTGGGCTACTTTGAGGCACCCGTTCCGAAACGGCAGGCACTGTTCCGATACGGCCTGCACAAAATGCAGAAATTTGCTTGCCTAAACATGCAATTGACCAACCAAGCATGCTCCAATTGCTATCAAACTTTACCAGCAACTCATACAACATACAAGAGACATATTTGCATCAACAATTTATCATTTTATCATCATATATGAAAAGCCCCAAAACTAAAGGCATGCTTCCTACACAAGCAAACCGTTCATGCACCAAAACCTCCAAACCAACACATAATGGCCAATTACATGTACCAACATTAACAACAACATAAATCCAGATTAGGGAGTCCAAAACATCTCCCAAAACAACAACATAGGTCCCCCATTGCCAAAATCCAAAAGCTAAAAGTGTTTACGAAAACCTTCCATACATGAGCTTAACTCCCACTTGATTGCTTGCCCTCCTTGCTGCCCTCAATGCACTTTAATGCTCTGCCTTATTGGTTTAAGAAAAGAGAGAGAGCGTAAGCAAAAGCTTAGTGAGGAAAGCTCCTTAAAACCACACAATAATGCATTTATAAAACTCATTTATAAATCATACTTCAAGATACATTTAGACATGCCCACAAGAAATCTTAAAACAAGCATCTCATGCTTCATAACATAACATGTCATATTGGCCACAAGTGATAATTTCCATCTTTAAAACAAGATCAATATAAGACTCACACATGGACTTTTAAACACCATTGTGATCTTATCCCCAAGGACTTTTAAACACCTTGGCCCATGGACTTTTAAACACCATGGCAAGGACCACACAAGGACTTTTAAACACCTTTGTGTCCTTAACAAGTTTCACCTCAAGGACTTTTAAACACCTTGACCCCAAGGACTTTTAAACACCTTGGCCATGGACTTTTAAACACCATGATAATAATCACCCCAAGGACTTTTAAACACCTTGGCCCCAAGGACTTTTAAACACCTTGGAAAGGACCACACAAGGACTTTTAAACACCTTTGTGTCCGTAACAAGAACCATCCAAGGACTTTTAAACACCTTGATGTTCTTAAGTAAACAAGGCTCACTCAAGGACTTTTAACCACCTTAGTGACCTTAACCTTTTCAAAACATCACTTGCCAATATACATCATTTATCATCAATAATCCACTGTTTTAAAGCATTTAACCAAGCCATAAACATCATGCATCTTTAAGCATTAAACCACATTTAAACAATGTTCAATTACAAGGAACTCTAACCTTGAGCTTCCTTAATCACGTGGCTTATAACCTCAGCAAACAAACATGCTAGATATGCTTTAAAAACAGAATTTAAACATGCAACAAACACATTGCACCCAACCATCTCATGGTTCCTCAACAAGAGAGTTTTTCCGAAAACTTACTCTTGAGCTTAGTAAAGTTGTTTAGACTTAGACTAAGCTCCCAAACCTCCAAAACATTGGTTTCGAAGCTGAAAACCAAAATCCACTCACCGATTCCGTTTCGCCTCTTGCCGAAACACCAAATCAAGCTTCCGGATCACCACCACTTGGATCCAAAGATGACTCCCCTGTTTTAACACATCAAAACAGTAGATTAATGCATCATCATGCATTAATAGCTTCAATGAAAGCACCTAAACTCGCTGCTCTCATCCACACTCCATTTTCGGCCACCAAACACAACCGAAAATGCATCCAAACAACTCCTCAACAAAGCCCAGCCATAAACCATCAAAACTAAGCATCCTTAAACATCATTTAACATCTAAAAAGAGCCTAACAACATCCTTATACCTCCAGCAACAACAGATCCACAAGATCACCCAAAACAACCAAGAAACACAAGCTAAACTTAGGAAATTCAACCTATCCGGGATTACATTAGTTAAAACCCAATTCCATATCAAATTAACATTCATTTATCACCAATTATACACCTCAAATCACTGCTTTAACAGATCCAACGAAAATTCACCAAAAATCACCAAATCTTGCATTTAAAGCCAAGATCCATTACCACACTTTAAAACATTTTATAAAACATCAAATAAGGATTGAGAACTTAGGAATTTCATTAAAGAACTTGAAGTTCAGAGGAGAAGGACGTTCTTACCTCCAAACTTGAGTTTCCCCACTTTTAGAACCAAAAACCTTGATGAAACAACTAGCAAATTGAGAGGTTTTGTTGATGTGATGATTAGGAATCAAAAGAGGATTGAAAAGAGAGATTTGAGTGACAAAATCAGAAAGAAATCTCTGGAGAGAAAGTGTTTGGGTTGAGAGAAAATGAGAGAAAAGGAAAATTGGAAAATATGGGAAGTTAGTTACAAAATAGCCAAAATGATTTTCCCTCCACTTTTCTTTAGCTTGAAAATCAGAATTAAACATTAAAATATCTTAGAAAAATCTGGAGAAACTCCCTTTGGGTAAATAGCTCCTTAAAGATTCAAAGTTTCAATCCTTTCTAAAACAGTCACGCAACTTTCAAAAATTACGTTTTGGTCACTAGCCAAAATGTCACCCTTCCAAACCTCATTTTGTAAAATTGATTTCACAGTTCACTTATATATATTAAAAGATGATTTTAGAACATTTTTCCATATTTTTAATGCAACCCGAACTAGGCTTTCCTAAATTCACTCTTATATATTCGAACCGCACTTTGACCAAACCGGTCAACGCCCAAAACTTCTAAGCCCAAAACCGGGGCGTTACATTTAGTGGATTCCGTTTGGGAACATGGATTGGGTTTAGTTAGTTAATTAGTTCCGGGTTAATAATCGAATGTGTTTCAAAGGAATATGACAATTGGACATGAGTAATATTTTATAAGGTTAATGAATTGGTTTATCAAATAACAAGAATTATGTTTTTGATAACTTAAAAAGAAGAAGGAAAAGACAATTTGGTTTTAAAAGTGCTTTTGTGAATTAAATGGAGATGGGACACATGCTAAGAATCTTTAGGGAGCAAGTGCACCCTTTGTATTTTAACAAACTCAATTTTCTTTTACTTAAAAAAACTACTACCGATAGTTAATATTTTCTCTAAGATATGGGTTTTCTAAATTTTATTTCAAATTAGAACCATTATTTTCGTACCTCAACTTTCCTAAAATGTTTTTTTTTCAATGATTAATTGATATACCGATCTTATTTCTAATCTATTTTTCATCCAAATGATTTTTAAACTTGAGCGAATCGGTGGGTTTTTGGTTAACAATGTTTTCACATTAGTATACAAAGGGAAGCTCATTTTGGTTGAACTCCTATCAAGAAAGGTGAGCTATGGTTTCTTATTGACATTCCACACACTTTGTGTCCTTAATATATTATTTCTATTAACATTTGAGATTAAAATGGATTTAATTGTGTTTAATTGGTTTGTAATAGTTTTAAGAACAATTTATGGTTATGTTGTTCAAACTTAATGATTTCTTGTCGGTCGAGAAAATTTTGGAAATTGGTTTTACAAGCTTAGAACCAGAATTAATTTAAGTGCCTAAATTGAGATAATTGTTCTTCATGAATTGAGATTAATGCTTGGTTAAGTGAAGCCATTGATGTCGGTTGTAGTTTTGAGGAATTATTGATGTTTTACGAAGGTTTGTGAATTGAGAATTGTTTGTGAAGGATGATTGGATATTAGAAAAGATTGGTGCAAGCTAAAAACGGTTTTTGTTATTTTGGCGTTGTTTTGAGGTTGATAGTTAGGTAAGATTTATGCGGATTGAGACAATGAGAAACTGGATATCATATGGGTGGCTGAGTGCTTCTCGATCTTTCTCCGTAGATGAAGGTTGTAGAGAATAGTTTGTAATGGGTGTCGAATCAAGTCTTAATAGACAATGCATAGATAAGTGGGAAGACCGATTTTGTGGCTTGTTTTGTCGAGATGGTTTGAGCTCGAGGGTCTAATTGGTGATTTGCCCACGTTTATGTGGTAAGATTTGGTTGACCATTTGTTGTTTTTGTAAAGAGAAAGTTGAGAATGTGTTGGTTCTACCATTGGTAAGGGATGTTTTCGATTGGGTCTCTAGCAAGTAGGTGTTGCTCATCGAGACGATTGAATTTGTGGGAGTTATGTGGTGTAAGTGTATTTGAGAAATTTGTTGGATGAATGAAGGTTTGTATTTGTTTTGTTCCCTTTCCATAAATTTCGATGACAAAATTTCTTTTAGAGTGGGAGAGTTGTAACGCCCCGGAAGACGGGCTAGAAGATTCGGGTGAATTACCGAAATCGAGATGGAATTTTGGGTTAGACTTTAGCTAATTAATTAATTCCAGAAAATAATTCGGGTAATTAAGTTGATTTTCGATAAATTTATCGTGATGAGTATTTGTGAAAAATATATTTAATAAGTTTCATAAAAGATGAAATTAAGTTTGAATAATTTTAATTGAGTTGTTTTAATATTAATTAAATGGTGACTATTTTACAAAAGGTTGTAAAATATTATTAATGACATTCTTGTAAAAATAATTAATGTTGTGGTTTTATGGGACACATTTATTAAATAAGGATTTTACCATCTATTTCTAATTAGAATTTGATGACGGTTATTATTTTCTCAAGAAAAAAAAAGCTATGTCTAAATTTATCTATGTTTTTCTCTCAAGATTCTCGCAATCACCATTTTTTTTCTTGGATTTTCTTATTTAATTTCTATTCATTTTCTTTCTAAACTATTTCGAATCAATAGCACACAAGAGATTTTGATTTTTCTCATCTTTTTCAATGGATTTCAAGTTGGAAGATTGGAGGAGCAATCTTGATTTTCAATTTCTAATTTATTTGGGTAAGCTTTGATTTCTAATAATCTCATGATTATTTTGTGTTAATTTTCTATCAATTTCATTGTCTTTCGATGATGAAATGAATTTTAATGGATTGATTTAATTTCTAGACGGTAATGAGTGAATCATGATTTGATTGATGAAATCTAAATCTTTTAATTGGGTTTTGTGTTATTCTTGTGGGTTAAATATAATCTAGTATCAATTTTGTGAAATTGATTCCAAAATTAATTTAATTGGTTGAGTTTAGATTTGAATTGTTGGATGGGTAATAGGAAGAGTGTTGATTGAGTTATTGGAACGCATGTTTGTTTGCATTACAAGTGTTTGAGGAAATTACCTTAAGGAGTGTATAGCCGAATATTTGTTTACCGTGAATTTCACTGTGCGTGGATCTGGGGTAAAAGTATGTTGCACTTTTGACGTTTGAATAAAAAAAAAGGATTCAGGGAAGAAGTAAAGCATAGTACGCATGGGGGATAACCAGTGCTGCCATGTTTCTTTACGTGAATATTTAGTAAAAGGGGGGGGGGGGGGGGGGTTGAATGGGTTAAAAGTGTGTTGGCCACTGGCGTGATGAGTGCTACCATTTTATTTTGTATAATTGTTTGGATAAAAAGAAAAGAAAAGCTCCCCTGCAGCAGCGTGAGTTGAATGATTCGAATGGTTCCATGGCTGTCCGTGGGGAGCATACAGGGGAAATGGGTATCGGTCTTTTTGTGAGTTGATGTTCGAATAGTTATGGTTCAAATATTTCTGTTAGTGGTGCTATAATAAATTGGATATTTTAGTGTGGTCAAATTTATATTGACCTTTGCATTTTTTTTGAGGAGGATGGCAAGTGTTCGGGCGTTTTGCGGGTAGGCGTCGAGGCGTTGGCGTCGAAACGAAAGGAAGTTGGTGAGTGCAAATGTGTTTTGGTAGTATAAAGAGGTTTGAATTATGATTTTGGGAGTTTAGTTAAAGCCTTGCAAACTTAGCTACGCTCAGAAGTAAGTTTTCCTTATTTTCGCATTTTAAATATCGGTTTGATATGAGTCTTGATTTACATGTTTTGATTTAAAAACATGGATGGATTTACCTTGTAAACCGGAAAGGTTTACCTCAATAAACGACCTTATTTTTTTATTTTTATCTCGTCTAGATGCACATCATTAGCCTAAGTGTAAAGACTCACAATTAACATCTCAAACAAGCGTCGATTAAGCACTCAATTGAAAACAAACACGTTTAGGGACCGTTTTGTAATTTTTGCAATTTACCAGGACTTCTTCAATTTTTAAGTTACCATTCATTAATTAGTCACATTACATGTCACTCTGTCATAACTCAGCTCAAAACGACCATTCAAGCACATTTGATTACATCAACAACTTTCAGGGACTGAAACGCAAAGAAGAAGAACTTCAAGAGATTCTGAACAACTAACTTAACCACTTGGTCTTTCGATACACAGGGCACTGTATCAAAACACCCTGTTTCGGAAAACGAGCCCGTATCGAAACACTCTCTAAAATATTTCGGTACATAGAATTTCAGTAGCCAAACCTCACGAGCCTGTTCCGATACACTATGCCCTGTTGTGAAATCCCATACCTATTTTAGAGACCTCGTTTCGATACAGCCTTAGGCGTATCGAAACTCCCGACCTGAAATGTCATATTTTTGCTGATTTTTATCACTTTCATGTAACCATAAACATCCAAGCATGCTTCTAACTTATGTATAACATATTCAAACATCAATTTTAAATCATTCCAAGCATGATCAACATCATTCCATGGAAATTAGCAACATAAGTAAACTATAGATATGTAATCTAGAAAATAAGTCAAGCAAGATACCAAAATGCATAACCAACGAAAGATAAGAGATAAGTTGAGAAAATTCTATAGCAATCATTTGGAAATCAAAATAGAATGGAAAGGAAAAGATCTCTGGAAGTTTTGAAAGAAAAGAGTGATTGGCTGATGAGAAAAGAGAGAAAATAGAAGTTACGTCAAAATGGATTTTGTAAAGCTTAATCAATTTTTAACCAAAACTCTTTTAACCTTTTAATTAAATCATAATTAAAACATGTCAATTAATGGAATAGCTGATTATTACAATATTAGCTCCCAAAAAATTCTAAGTTTAAGCTATTTACATTTTAGTCATTAAAAACAATTTTACACTTTTACGTTTTAGTCACTAACCCGAAATGTCAACCTTTCAAAAGCTATTTCCCAAAATTGACTTTACCATTCACTTTTACATATTCAAAAAGGATTTTAGAAATTTTTCTCATAATTTTATCACTTCCCGAACCACGTTTTCCCTAAACCAACCCCAAACTAACTCGAATCTCTAGTCTAGGTTCTACAGACCCTAAACCAAACCTTTAAAACTCCTAAGCCCAAAACCGGGGCGTTACAACTCTATCCCACTCGGGAAATTTTGTCCTCAAAATTTTACCTGGAGAAAAAGGTGCGTAAACTGCTTCAACATGTCAGCCTTGCTTTCCCACGTGGCCTTCTCAACTCCTCGATGTCGCCACAACACCTTCACAAGTTCAATTGTCTTACCATGAAGAACTTTGCTACCAGAATCAAGAATCTCAATAGGTTCCTCATCATAAGACAAATCCGGTCGCAACTCAAATTCCTCAACTGGCATAACATGCGACGAATCTGACCTATACCTCTACAACATCGAAACATGAAACACATCATGAATTTTCTCCAACTTGGGAGGCAACCTCAACCGATATGCAACAAGACCAACATGTTCCACAACTTCATATGGTCCAATAAACCTTGGACTAAGATTACCCTTACGTCCAAACCTCGTCACATTCTTTCAAGGTGACACTTCCAGAAACACGCGATCACCCACCGCAAATTCAATCTCCCTACGCTTCAAATCCGCGTAAGACTTTTGATGATCCGAAGCAGCCTTCAACCAGTCACAAATAAGCTTTATCTTCTCTATCGTTCCCTTAAGCAAATACAACACGAAAACTAACGTTTGCTCCGCTTCTGCCTAACAAAGAGGCGTCCTACACTTCCTACCATACAAGGCTTCATACTGAGCCATTTGTATACTTGCTTGATAGTTATTATTATAAGCAAACTCCACCAAAGGCAACTATTTCTCCAAAGAACCTTGGAAATCTATAACACAACACCACAACATATCCTCAAGCACTTTGATAAGTCGCTTAGACTGACCATCCGTTTGAGGATAATACGAGGTACTGGAATTAAGCCATGTACCCAAAGCCCTATGTAAACACTCTCAAAACCTTGATGTAAACCTCGGATCTCTATCTGAAACTATATACTAGGGCACTCCGGGCAAACGCACTATCTCAGCAATGTATAAATCCACCAACTTATCCAAAGTATACGTAGTATGCACAACTATGAAATGCGCATACTTCGTAAAACGGTATACAATCAGCCAAATAGAATTCTTTTTCGATGGAGTCAAAGGCAAACCAGACTCGAAATCCATCGTAATCCTCTCCCATTTTCATTCTAGTATCTTCAAAGGTTGCAACAGTCCGAAAGGAAATTGATGCTCAGCTTTCACGCTTTGACAAATCATACACATACTCACAAAATAAGCAACATCCTTCTTCAACCCAACCCAATAGTACTCATCCTTCAATCCACGATACATCTTAGTTCTACCAGGATGCATAGCAAAAGGGCTACTATGCGCCTCAGTCAGAATAGTGCGCCTCCACCCATCATCATCTGGTACAACTATTCGACTCTTAAAACACAAGACACTATCATCATTAAAACAAAAGTCTGTTGTATTACCATCCGCTATATCCTGAATATGCGGTACCAATTAATCATCAAGAAACTGCTTCTCCTTAATCAACTGGACCAAGGAAGGTTTTACTTGAAACTCAGCTATCAATCCACCATCACGCGACACACTCAATCGTGCAAACATGGCTCTCAACTCCACAACTACCTTCCTACTCAAAGCATCTGCCACAACATTGGCCTTACCAGGGTGATACTATATCGTCAAGTCGTAATCCTTAAGCCACTACAACCATCTTCCTTGCCTAAGATTCAACTCTTTTTGAGACATTAAATACTTCAAACTTTTATGATCCATATAAACCACACACTTCTCACAATAAAGGTAATGCCTCCAAATTTTCAAAGCAAACACAACCGCGACAAGCTCAAGATCAGGAGTAGGATAGTTGCGCTCGTGCACCTTCAAATGTCTAGATGCATACGCCACAACCTTCCCACCTTGCATCAACACACAACCTAAACCAACATACGATGCATCACTATAAACTACAAACTCCTTACCTGATTCTGGTTGAATCAAGATAGGAGCTTGAATCCAAGCTTCCTTCAACAGTTCGAAAGCTTGTTGTCTAACATACATACACTGAAATCAAACATTATAATGCCCCGAGTTTAGGTTTGTTCGAGTTAGTTTCATCGGTTTAGACTAGTTTCATGATTTTTTTAAATAAAAGGTTTTTTGAAGGATTAAAATTATGGAAAAATAATTTTTAATCATTATTTATATATAACTGAGTTTTGGTGGAAACAATTTTGGAAAATTGTTTTTAGAGAGTGGACATTTTAGTTTAGCGACTAAAATGTAAAGCTTCGAAACTGTTTTGGTGACTAGTTTGTAAAAGAATCAAAATATTGAATCTTTAAGAAGCTATTTAGCTAAATCTAATTTCAGACTTTTCCCTTCAATATTTTGGTTTCTAAAATGTTTTAAAAAGGATTTTTTAAAATATAATAAAGGATATTTTGAAAGGTCATCTTCTTTACACAAAAATTGATGTAACCTTTCTCTCAACATTCCACTCAAAGTGCTTTCATCCAAACAACCTTCTTTGCTCAAGATTTCAAAGGTAAACTCTTTTTTACATTTATTTCTCATCATCAAACTTGTTTCCAATGATTTCTCTCTAAAACCCAATTATTTTCCTTTAGTTTTCTCAAGGTTTTTCATTAGAAAAGGGGGATTTGTGAGATTTTCGTATGGGTTCTGTTTTCCTGGGTTTGTGAATGTTATTAAAGGTGTTTTTGATGTTAAATAAAGTTGAGATAATGGTTTGATAATGTAAACCCGAAACTAGTTGAGTTGATAGTGTTTAAGGGTGAAATTATTGAGAATTTGACTTGGTTATGTGGAAAATCAGTACCTGATGGTTTATTACCTTTGGGTTGATGTTTTTAGTAGTTAATAGATGTGGTTTTGATGATAATCTTGCCGGGTTTAAGTTGGAGTTTGTTTAGAGTTGATTTTTTTGATATTTTTGGTTAGTTTCGGATATGAATCGATGGGCGATTGATGCTAGATGCTGGGTTTTTGAGTTGCAGCGAGTTTAAGGGCTTGAAATCACTCTAATGCTCTATTTTGAATTGATTAGAAGTAGGGGAACTGATTTGGGAACTTCGGACGCGATATCGGACGAACCGAGAGCTTGAATAGGGTGTTCGACTAACATTTGGGTATTGTTGGTGAGTGGAACTATTTGATAAAGCCTTAACGTGGTTAAAGTCATGCTTTTTTGGGGTTTAGATTGAGCTTGAAAGGCCAATCTAAGCTCAAGAGTAAGTTTGGTTGTTTTCGACTAGTTTTGCCTATATTTTGTAGACCATGTTTATGTTATGTTGTTTACATTAAATCCTACTGTTTTCATGCATTTTGTTCTATTTAAATGTTTTCACAAGCTATCCCATATGCTAAATGGTGTTTTTAATGAGGTAAATGTGGTTGAGTACATGCCATGAATGGAAATGTGTTATGGAAATGGGATGAGAAATATTGTGCTTGTTGCCGTGAAAAACAGTGGGTAAGCGTTGGCCTTGATGGGTATATTGACACTTGATGAAATTTTATTACCGAATATAATTGGTCGACCAATAGGATGAGAGTACGGTGATGGGCATTCCACCGGAAGTTTATATTTACCAGACGGGTGAGTACGATGATGGGCATTCCATCGGAAGTTGTCTAGTGGTCTTGAGCATGGTGATGGACATTCCACCGGGAAGTTATCCGCATATCCGAGTAAAAGTGTTAAAGATGTCAATATACTCATAGTATTTAATTTCCTCATTATGCTTTTATTGTGTTGATGATGTTATGAAGCTTTTGTAACACCCCAATTTTGGGCTTAGAGGTTTTGGGTTTGAATCGGACCGGTCGGATTTCGGTTCGAATATAAAAGGTGGTTTTTAGGGAAAGCCTAGTTCGGGATGCATTAAAAATATGGAAAAATATCTTAAAATCCTCTTTTATTATATATAAGAGAGTGGTGAAATCAATTTTACAAAATGAGGTTTCGAAATGTGACATTCCAAGTTAGTGACTAAAATGTAATTTTTGAAAAGTTGGTGACTGTTTTAAAAGGATTGAAACTTTGAATCTTTAAGGAGCTAATTTACCCAAGAAGAGTTTTCTCCAGATTTTTCTTAATATTAAACATTTATTAAATGATATTTAATAAAAGGAAAAAGGGGAAATAGATATTTTGAGTTCATAACTAACTTTTCTCAAAATTTTCCCTCTTCATTTTCTCTCCCTTTTCTCTCAGCCAAACACATTTCCCCAGCCATTTTCCCTCTGGTTTTAACACCTAAAGATGAGATTTCAATCTCCAATTGGTTTCTAATCATTCCTACATCAAATTATTACCATTTTCTTATTGAATTTTCAAGAATCTTGGCTTTAAACAAGAAGAAACTCACATTTAGAGGTATGAACGTCCTTCTCCTCTAAATACCCAGTTCTTTACTGAAATTCCCAAGTTCTCAATCCTTGATTTGAGTTTTATTAAAGGTTTTAATGATGTATTCTTGATTTTGGCTTAAAATGCAAGATTTGGATTTAAATTGGATTAAATTCGTACTAAGTGATTGGGCTGTGTTTTGAGATGTCTTTTTGATGTTTAATGGATGTATAAATGATGTGTAATTGGGGTTTAATCAATGCAATCCCGGGTAGGTTGATTTTCCTAAGTTTTTGATTGAGTTAATGGTGGTTTATGGGGTGATTTTGATGTTCTGCTATAGCTGGAGGTATAAGGACGTGATTAGATCCTTTTTGGATGTTAATTGATGTATAAGTATGTTTGGATTTGATGGATCTTGGCTGGGTAAGGTTGTAGAGGTGTTTGGATGTGAGTTCGGTTGTGTTTGGTAGCCGAAATGTGAGTGTTGATGAGAGCAGTGAGTTTAGGTGTCTTGGTTGAAGATATTAATGCATGAAGATGCATTAACCCACTGCTTTGATGTGTTTAAAACAAGAGAGGCATCATCGGATCCTTGTGGTGTTGATCCTGAGGCTTGATCGGTGTTTCGGCAAGCTTGCGAAACGGAATCGGTGAGTGAAGTTTGGTTTTCAGCATTGAAACCAATGTTGGAAGGTTTTGGGAGCTTAGTTTAAGTCTAAACAACTTAGCTAAGCTCAAGAGTAAGTTTTTCGAGAAACTCTCTTGTTGATGAACCATGAGATGGTTGAATGCAATGTGTTTTGTTTGCATGATTAAATTCTGTTTTGAAAGCATATTTTAGCATGTTTAATGCTGGTTTTGTAAGCCATGGATTGAAGGATGCTCAAGGTAAGAGATCCTTGTTTTGGAACCTTGATAAATGTGGTTTAATGCATTGTAATGCAAGATGATTAAATGACTTTGTTAAATGCTTTAAAACAGTGGATTAATGATGTTATATGATGTATATTGGCAAGTGATGTGTTGGTTTTAAAGTACTTGAATCGGATATAGTTAGCCGGCTATAGGATTGGGTGCACCGTGAATAAAGTCGCCTTGGATGTTGAGGGGTTGTGATTGTACCGTAACTCCATCCAAGTACACTAACGAGATGGTTAAGATCATCATGGTGGTTAAAAGTCCATGAGTGGATCTTGTGTTAAGATCACAATGGTGGTTAAAAGTCCATGTGTGGATCTTGTGTTGTGTGTCCCGTGTTCTCGTTAGTGATGTTATACAACTACCAATGAGTGATGTTGAGGGGTTGTGATTGTACCATAGTCTCCATCACGGGTGTTGAGGGGTTGTGATTGTACCATGCTCCACCTCGATATTGGTAGTGTGTATGAAGCGTATGGGACAACGCTTGTAATCCGCGTATCCGATTGTGTTTTGAGTTGTAAAATGTTATTGATTATCACTTGTAAGCCAATATGACATGTTGATGATATGAAGCATGAGATGCTTGGCTTGTATGCATAGTTGCATGGTAAATGTTGTTTTGAAACTAAAGGCCTTGAAAAGGTGTTTTTACAAATGCATTATTGTGATGTTTTAATTGAGCATTTCGTCACTAAGCTATGTGCTTACGCTCTCTCTTTCTTAAACCAATAATGCAGAGCATTGAAGTGCATTGAGGGCAGCAAGGAGGTCAAGAATCCAAGTGGAAGATTAAGCTCATGTATGGTGAATGTTTTCCTAACACTATTAGCTTTTGGCATTGGGAACCTAGATTGTGTTTTTGGGAGATGTTTGGGCTCCCTAAGTTTGGTTAATGCTTTTGATGATGTTGGAACATGTAAATGGCCTTTTGGTATTTGGTTTTGGTGATTTGATGGTTGCATGGTTTTCAATATAGGATGCATGCCTATAGAATTGGGTTTTTCTTTGAATGATGCCATGATTGTGTTTAGTTGATGCTAATATGTTTCTTAAGTGTTTGATGACTAGCTGGTACATTTTGAGTGTCATCGGAATGTGTTTGATGGGTCAAATGCTTGTTAAACCAGCAAAATTCTGCAATTCTGGGCATCTCGTTTCGGAACGGGTGCTACTGTTTCGGAACAAGTGGCCTGAAATGGCCTTGGCGTTTCGAAACAGGTAGAGCTGTTTCGAAACGGTTTTGCCACTGCCAAGCCTTGTTCCGCAACGTGTTTCGGAACAGATGATCCCCGTTTCGGAACACTCGACCGTTGGGTACTGAATTTGATGGATATATGTTTTGAAACTCTTACGTTTTGGTCCCAAACTTTGTATATGCAATCGGTTGAGTTTGTGACGTCCGTTTGAGATGAAATTTGACAGAAAGGCATGGAATATGATTAATTTTATAATAGTAACTTTAAAACATGTTAAGTCCTCTTAGTTTCCAGAATTTGCAATTTGGTCCCTAAATTTTTTATGTTGTGCAATCGAGTCCCTAAATGTTTTCCGATTGCTGTGATTTTTGAGTATGTTCTTCTCAAGAGTTCACCTAGGAATAATATGCATTTAGACAAGTTTAAAAATAAAAAAAGGGTCGTTAATCAAGGTTGACTTTCAGGTTGACTTTGGTTTTCCCCGTGTAATCTTCGTAGTTCGGGTCGACCGTCTAGGCCGGGCTAAGGGGGTTACAGCTTTTGAGTTAAATGATATATGTGGTTATGGAAAGTGGATGTTACGTCTTGAATTGTGGTTCAAGAATGAGTAAATTGTGTTGGAAGTTTACCTTAAGAAATGATTTGGAAAATGGCTTTATTTTCAAATACAAGTAAAACGGTTTTAATACTGCATTGTTATTGTTGATGTTTTGAGCACCGCTCACAAAGCAATCTTGCTTATGCTCTCTCTTTTCCAACAATACAGATCTATAAGCCATTCGGTGCAGCAAAGAAGCAATGAGGTGTCCAAGAGTTTATCTTTTGCTCAAGAATGGTTTTGGCATCAAAGATTATTATGTTAGCAATGGGATAGGATCTTTATGCTTTTGGGAGGTTATGTTTTGAGACTCCCTAGGTTAAGACATGTTTATGATGCCTTTTTAGTCTTGTTAATGACCTTGGTATGTTGAATATTGGTTTGGTTTTAAGTTTGGCCTTTTATGTGGTTGCGTTATCGTGTGGAATGTTTGAAGGTTTCCGTTTGCATTTCAAAGCATATTGAATGGGTGTGCTAGGATTATTTGCCTATAGATTGCTTTCTTAATATGTTATAATGTTGTTTAAATCATGTTTGAGTGTCCAAAATTTGCTGTAGTGAGTCTTTTTCTGGTTTGTGTTTCGAAACAGCTGCTACCGTTTCGATATGGTATGCATATTTGGCCTAAATGTCTCGAAACACATAAGGGTCGTTCCGAGACCCCAAGACCATTTTCAGGCATGTATCAAAAAGTGAGGTCGTTTCAATACGCCTCTATAATATCTGAGGTAGGGGAATCGTCCCAAGCATGTTGGTCTCAGAACACGTGAGCCCTGTTTTGGTACGTTTTTCTACTAGAATTGGTGGTTCTAAAACAGGCTTGGTCTGGTCCGAAACGGGTGTTTGTTTTGTTAGTTATGGAATGTTTTGAAGTTCTATTTATTTGCATTTTAGTCCTTAATCGCTAAAAGGGCCAATTGGACTTCGAATCGATGTCCGATTGAGGCGAGGTTTTAACCGCTGCTTGCATGAACATATAGGATAATAATGAAGCTTTTAGAAAAGATAAAAAGGTAAAAATAAAATAATAATAATAAGGGTTGCTAATCAAAGGGAAGTCTTAGCGGGTTTTTCTTTAGTTTTCCCCGTGTAGCTCACTTGGTTCGATCTTGCGACTAGACCGGGCTAAGGGGGTTACATTTGTTGGTATTAGAGCCATGTTGAGCAGAAGTTGGGAAGGTAAGTGAGGCATGTTTTGAGATGTTTGGGTGTTGATTGTGATGCACGGTGTTTGTAAGCATGTTCTTTGGTTTTGATGTTGGTTGAAAAGTAGATAAAGGCACCCATTGCTATAATACTATTAGAGAGAAGTGATTTTGATTAAAAGACTTGAGCGCCTTGGATCCTTGCTTTTTGCTGACCCATATCATTTCTGTTGTTTATGTTTGTTGTTGTTAGATTGCATCTCTTGTAAGAAAGAGACCGAGAAGAGGGCCTACAATGGGTACTCTGGGGAACGAGAATGTTGGGCATGGGAATGAAGAGAACTTGCCTCCTCTTCCTCCCCTCCTCTCGAGGGTGGTGTTAGAGCGGGTGTCGGAGGTGTTGGACCTCAGGTTTACCAGGGCCATGCTGAGATAGATATGACTCCTCTAATTGAGGCTATAGCCGAGGCTTTTCAAACAGCCATAGCTGGTATACATATTGCAACACTACCTTAGGGTGTAGGGACTGGTTTGCCTTTAGAGCGACTTCGTACTTTGGGCGGAGTTGAATTTCGTAGGTTGTCTCCCGAGGGTTTAGAGGCATGGTTTGAGAGTACAATCCGTATTTTGGGATAGATGGAGTGCTCAGATGTACGTAAGTTGGGCTGTATCGTTTCCTTACTCCAAGGAGATGCCTATGCTTGGTGCACTACCATTACATCTGGTACGCCAGCAGCTGAGGTTACTTGGTAATTTTTCAGGACCGCCTTCCTTAAGAAGTACCTTGGTCCTCGATATCAGGATGAGAAGAAGAGAGAGTTTATGGCCTTGGTTCAGGGCAGTATAACAGTATCCGAGTACGAGGTATAGTTTGTACGTCTGAGTCAGTATGCTTATGAGCTGGTTCCCACTGAGAGGGAATGTTGTGATCGTTTCCAATATGGCTTGGTCAAAGAGGTGAAGACCTATATGCTGGCTTCAGACTACGTGGACTTTGATGTTTTAGTCACTGGGGCCAATGATATCGAGTAGAGTTTAGGATTTGCTGCTCGTAACGGTGGATCTAGTTCAGGAAAAAGGCATGCCGAATGGGATAGACACCGTGCCAAGAGGCACAAGGATAGGAAATATCAACCTAACCATAGGCGTGGAGGTGGTAATCTGGGACGTGGCCATCAGGGCCAAGGAGCTATTGTTCGCACACCTGAGTGTGCCAAATGCGGAAGACATCATTTCGGCGAAGGTTGGGGTAATTATGGCTCATGATGGAACTGTGGGTCTCGAGCACATTTGAAACATGATTATCCACATTCGGCTAGAGATGGATAGGCTCCGGTACGAGCCGTTGAGCATCAGAGAGGCCGTGGGCGCGGTCGAGGTAACTTTCAGCGTAGGGATGATGGTTAGAGAAATGTAGCTCATGTGGTTGCTGTATAACCCGAGGGTGGTAGACCAACTAGAGTTTATGCGCATTGCGAGGGCAGGAATAACACAGATGTGATTGTAGGTAACTTCTCATTATAGTCCTTGACTTTGCTTTCTTTGATTGATTTTGGCTCTACACATTCATACATTTTGGGTGAGCATGCGAAGATGTTGGATATACCGTTTGAGATTTTAGATGTGGGTATGAATGTCACAAGTTCTTTTGTTGAAACTGTTGTGGTTATGAAGGTATATAAAATATGTCCTTTGATGGTTCAAGGTCATATTTTTCCAGTGGATATGATTGAATTGTCAATTTATGGTTTTGATGTGATTTTGGGTATGGATTGGCTTCTGGAACATAAGGCTAAAGTATATTTTCAGACAAAGCAAGTTTCCTTGAGGCTTACAGATGATTTCGTGGTAATAGTAGTGGCTGAGAACATTAAGTTCTTGTCCAATGTTGTTTCAACTTTAGAGGCTCAGAGGTTGATAGATGTTGGCTGTTAGACATATTTAGCTTACATTATGAATCCAAACATGAATGAGGCACGACCGCAAGATATCAGAACTGTTTGTGATTTTCCATAAGTATTTCTGGAGGAGTTATTTGGTTTGCCGCCTGATAGAGATGTTGAGTTTGCTATAGAGACATATACTGATTCACCTCTAGTATCTATTGCTCCATATCGTATGGCCCCTAAAGAGCTGAAAGAGTTGAAGACACAACTTCAGGAACTATTGGATCGAGGGTTCTTTCGTCCTAGTATATCACCTTGGGGTGCACTAGTGCTGTTTGTAAAAAAGAAAGACGGTAGTTTGAGATTGTGTATAAATTACTGGCAGTTGAATAAGTTGATAGTGAAGAATAAATATATTTTACCGTGGATTGACGACTTGTTCGGTCAGTTAAGAGGTGCTTCTGTGTTTTCTAAGATAGATTTGAGATCCGGTTACTATCAGTTGAAGGTAAAAGATAAAGATGTACCAAAAACAACTTTTCGCACTCGCTATGGACATTATGAATTCTTGGTGATGCCCCTTGGTTTGACTAACGCACCAACTGCTTTTATGGATATGATGAATAAGTGTTTCATGAATATTTGGATCAGTTCATGGTAGTGTTTATTGATGATATTTTGATCTATTCTCATACCAAAGAGGACCACGATAAGCATCTGTGTTTGATGTTACAGACTTTGTTAGGTAATCGACTATATGCTAAGCTGAGCAAGTGTGAATTTTGGATTAGGGAAGTAGTATTCTTAGGGAATATAGTGTCAGTCGAGGGAATCAGAGTGGATCCCAAAAAGGTTGAGGGAGTTGTGAGTTAGAAACAACTGAAGTTAGTGACAGAAATTCGTAGTTTCTTGGGCTTGACATGTTATTACCGACGTTTTGTAGATGGGTTCTCTAAAGTTGCTGCTTATTTGACAAAACTTTTGCAAAAGGATGTTTGCTTTGAGTGGACAAAAGCAAGACAACAAGCTTTTGAGAAATTGAAAGAAGCTTTAACGAAAGCTTCTGTTTTGGTTCAACTTGTGACAGGGAATGAGTATGTAATCTATAGTGACGCGTCTTATGTTGGCTTAGGTTGTGTACTAATGAAAAAAGGAAGAGTAGTAGCCTATGCATCTAGGCAGTTGAAGGTTCATGAGCGCAATTATCCTACACATGACAGAGATTTGGCCGTAGTGGTGTTTGCTTTGAAAGTTTGGAGACATTATCTCTACGGTGAGAAATGTACAGTATATACAGATCATAAGAGCTTGAAATATCTGATGACAAAAAGGAGTTGAACCTTAGACAGCGTAGATGGGTAGAGTTGCTTAAGGATCATGATCTTTCGATTGAGTACCATCTGGGTAAAGCCAATGTAGTGGCCAATGATTTGAGTAGAAAAGTGGCAGTTGAGTTGCGAGCAATGTTTTCTAGGCTAAGTTTGTCACATGATGGTAGTCTAGTGGCTGAATTTCAAATCAAACCTTCGTTGGTTTAGTTGATTAAAGAAAAGCAGTTACAAGATAGAACGTTGGTACCACATGTGCAAGACATAGCGGAAGGTAAACCGTCGGATTTCTGTTATAGTGATGATGGTGTTCTATGCTTCAAAGGTAAGATTGTTGTGGCAAATGATGTTGATTTGAGGCGCACCATTCTGATCGAAGCTCAAACTAGTTCGTTCGCCATGCATCCGGGGAGTACAAAGATGTATCGCGGTTTGAAAGAGGAGTACTATTGGGTTGACTTGAAGAAAGATGTTGCTGATTTTGTGAGCAAGTGTATGATTTGCCAACGTGTTAAGGCAGAACATCATTTTCCTTCTGGGTTTTTACAACCATTGAGAATTCCTAAGTGCAAGTGGGAGAGAATTACTATGGATTTTGTATCAGGTTTTCCTTTGACACCTTCTAAGAAGAATTCTATTTGGGTAATTGTTGATCGTCTTACAAAATGCGCACATTTCTTGCATGTTCATACTACTTATACATTAGATAAGTTGGATAATTTGTACATCAGTGAGATTATGAGATTGCATGGTGTACCTAAATCGATTGTGTCAGATAGAGATCTGAGGTTCACAGCTAGATTGTAGGAAAGTTTGCATAGTGCTTTGGGTACACGATTGAATTTCAACACTTCTTATCATCCTAAGACTGATGGGCAGTCAGAAAGAGTTATAGAAGTAAAAGAAGACATGTTGAGGTGTTGCATTATTGATTATCAGGGTTCATGGGAGAAGCACCTACCGTTAATAGAGTTTACCTATAACAATAGCTACCAAGCAAGTATTTAGATGGCACCCTATGAAGCTTTGTATGGAAGAAAATGTAGAACACCTGTTTGCTAGGCCGAAGCGGGACAAAAGTTACTATCTTTTCCGGATATGCTTAAGGGTACTACCAAGAAAGTGAAGTTGATATGTGATCGTTTGAAGGCAGCTACGGATCGACTAAAGTCTTATGCGGATTGGAAACATAGAGAGATAGAGTATGATGTGGGAGACAAAGTGTTTCTGAAAGTTTTCGCCTTGGAAGAAGGTTATGAGATTTGGGAGGAAAGGCAAGTTCAGCCCGAGATTCATTGGTCCTTATGAGATAATTGAACGAGTTGGTCTCGTTGCTTATAGATTGAGCTTCCCACACGAGTTAGTGAAGATTCATGTTGTATTCCATGTTTCGATGCTTCAGAGGTATAAATTAGACTCGTCAAATATTATGCCTGTTGAAGAGATTGAATTGAATCCGAATTTGACTTATGATGAAGAGCCAGTTGAGATCTTGGCTTCGGACAACAAAGTGCTGCGTGGTAGAACCATTGAGCTGGTCAAGGTTAAGTGTCGACAACGAGGTGTAGAAGAAGCCACTTGGGAGAGAAAGGATGACATGAGGAAGCAATTTCCGTATCTCTTTCCGCCAGGTAAATTTTGAGGAAGAAATTTCTTAAATGGGAGAGAGTTGTAACGCCTCGAGTTTAGGGTCCGGAAGTTAGCCGGATTCGGTTGAAGGTTCGTTCTAGTTAGTTTCATCAGTTTAGACTAGTTTCAGGATTTATTTTAAATAAAATGTTTTTGAAGGATTTAAATTATGGAAAAATAATTTTTAATCATTATTTATATATAAGTGATTTTTGGTGGAAATAATTTTGGAAAATTGTTTTTGAAGAGTGGACATTTTAGTCTAGTGATTAAAATGTAAAGCTTCGAAACTATTTTGGTGACTAGTTTGTAAAAGAATCAAATCATTAAATCTTTAAGGAGCTATTTAGCCAAGTCCAATTTCAGACTTTTCCCCTAAATATTTTGGTTTCTAAAATTTTTTTAAATTTTTTTTAAAATCTAATGAAGGATATTTTGAAAGGTCAACATCTTTACATAAAAATTGACCTAACCTTTCTCTCAACATTTCCTTTCAAAGTGCTTTCATCCAAACAACCTTCTTTACTCAATATTTCAAAGGTAAACTCTTATTTACATTGATTTTCTCATAATAAAATTTGTTTCCAATGATTTCTCTCTAAAACCCAATTATTTTTCTTTAGTTTTCTCAAGGTTTTTCATTATAAAAAGGGGAAAATCAACAATTATAGGTGAGATACGTTTTTCTCCTCTAATGTAAGGTTCTTTATTGAAATTCCCACGTTCTTAATTCTTTTATAGTGTTTATTTGAAGATTTTATATTGGGTTTGATGGAAATGTGCTTAATCAAACTATTTATTGTGGATTTGTGAGATTTTTTATGGATTCTGTTTTGCTGGGTGTGAATGTTATTAAAGGTGTTTTTGATGTTAAATAAAGTTGAGATAATGGTTTGATAATGTAAAAACCGAAACTAGTTGAGTTGATAGTGTTTAAGGTTGAAATTCTTGAGAATTTGGCTTGGTTATGTGGAAAATCAGTAGCTGATGGTTTCTTGCCTTTGGGTTGATGTTTTTAGTTGTTAATAGATGTGGTTTTGATGATAATCTTGCTGGATTTAAGCTGGAGTTTGTTTAGAGTTGATTTATTGATGTTTTCGGTTGATTTCGGATATGAATCAATGGGTGATTGATGCTAGATGCTGGGTTTTTGAGTTGCAGTGAGTTTAAAGGCTAGAAATCACTCTAATGCTCTGTTTTGAATTGATTAGAAGCAGGAGGAACTGATTTGGGAACTTCGGACGCGATATGGGACGAATCGAGAGCTTGAATTGGGTGTTCTGCTAACATTTGAGTATTGCTGGTGAGTGGAACTGTTTTATAAAGCCTTAACGTGGTTAAGGACATGATTTTGGGGGTTTATTTTGAGCTTGAAAGGTCTATCGAAGCTCAAGAGTAAGTTTGATTGTTTTCGCCTTTGTTTTGGGCTATATTTGCCTTGATTTTGTGAACCATATTCATGTTATGTTGTTTACATTAAATCCTACTATTTTCATGCATTTTGTTCTATTTAAATGTTTTCCCATGTGATCCCATATGCTAAATGGTGATTTTTAATAAGGTAAATGTGGTTGAGTACATTCCATTAATGTAAATGTGTTATGGAAATGGGATGAGAAATATTGTTCTTGTGGCCGTGAAAAATAGTGGGTAAGTGTTGGCCTTGATGGGTATATTGACACTTGATGAGATTTTATTACCAGATATAATTGATCGACCAATAGGATGGGAGTGCACTATAATGGTAAAGTCGTGTGTGGCCTTAGTGATGTTAGATTCCACTAAGGAGGAGTACGGTGATGGGCATTCCACCGGAAGTTTATATTTACTAGACGAGTGAGTACGGTGATGGGCATTCCACCGGAAGTTGTCTAGTGGTCTTGAGCACGGTGATGGGCATTCCACCGGGAAGTTATCCGCATATCCGAGTAAAAGTGCTAAAGATGTCAATATACTCATAGTATTTAATTTGCTCATTATGCTTTTATTCTGTTGATGTTGTTATGAAGCTTTTGGGTTAAATGATATATGTGGTTATGGAAATTAGATGTTATGTCTTGAATTGTGGTTCAAGCATGAGTATGTTGTATTGGAAGTTTACCTTAAAAATGATTTGGAAAGTGGCTTTGTTTTAAAACTACATTGTTGTTGTTGATGTTTTGAGCACCACTCACTATGCATTCTTGCTTATGCTCTCTCTTTTCCAACAATGCAGATCTATAGGCCATTCGGTGCAGCAAAGAAGCAAGGAGGTGTCCAAGAGTTTATCTTTTGCTCAAGTATGGTTTTGTAATCAAAGAATAGTATGTTAGAAATGGGATAGGACCTTTATGCTTTTGGGAGGTTATGTTTTCAGATTCCGTGAGTTGAGACATGTTTATGATGCCTTTTTAGTCTTGTTAATGACCTTGGTATGTTGGATATTGGTTTGATTTAAAGTTTGGCCTTTTATTTGGTTTCTTTATCATGTGGAATGTTTAAAGGTTGTCGTTTTAGTTTCAATGCATGTTGAATGGGTGTGCTAGGATTATTTTCTAATATATTGCTTTCTAAATATGTTATAATGTTGTTTGAATCATGTTTGAGTGTCCAAAATTAGCTGCAATGAGTATTTTTCTGGTATGTGTTTTGAAACAGCTGCTACCGTTTCGATACGTATGCATATTTGGCCTAAATGTCTCGAAACGCATAAGGGTTGTTCCGAGACCCCAAGACCATTTTCAGGTTTGTGCCGAAACGCGGGGTCATTTTGATACACCTCTGCAATATCTGAGGCAGGGGAATCGTTCCAGGCATGTTGGTCTCGGAACAGGTGAGCCCTGTTTCAGTACGGTTTGCTACTAGAATTGGTGGTTCTGAAACAGGCTTGGTCTGTTCCGAAACGGGTGTTTGTTTTGTTAGTTATGGAATGTTCTGAAGTTTTGTTTCTTTGCATTTTAGTCCCTAATCGTTGAAAGGGCCAATTGGACTTCGAATCGATGTCCGATTGAGACGAGGTTTTAACCACTGCTTGCATGAACATAAAGGATAATAATGAGGCTTTTAGAAAAGATAAAAAGGTAAAAATAAAATAATAATAAGGGGTTCTAATCGAAGGGAAATCTTAGCGGGTTTTTCTTCTGTTTTCCCCGTGTAGTTCACTTGGTTCGGTCTTGCAACTAGACCGGGCTAAGGGGGTTACAAACATTCTTTTGCAACAACTTGGTTAACGGAGCAGCAATTATAGCTAAACCATTCACAAACCTTCAATAATAACCCGCCAAACCAAGGAAACTACGAACTTTCATCACTGATTTAGGCATCTTCCAATTCATCACCGCCTCAATCTTATATGGATCAACCCGGATACCTTCGGCCGACACCACATGTCCAAGAAAGACAACTTCTTTAAGCCAAAACTCACACTTACTCAACTTGGCATTAAGCTGATTTTCCAGCAACACTTGTAACACAATATGCAAATGCTTATCATGATCCTCCCCGATTCGAGAGTACACGAGAATATCATCAATAAACACAACCACAAATTGATACAAAAACTCATGATACACATGATTCATCATATCCATGAATGCAAGAGGCGCATTCATCAAACCAAATGGCATCACCAAGAACTCATAATGCACATACCTTGTACGAAAAGATGTCTTAGGCACATCCACATCCTTTACCTTCAACTGATAATATTCGAAATCTCAAATCAATTTTAGGAAAAACCGAAGCACCTTGAAACTAATCAAACAAATCATCAATCCTTGGCAAAGGATATTTATTCTTAATCGTCAACTTGTTCAATTGTTGATAATCTATACACATACGCATCGTGCCATCTTTCTTCTTCACAAAAATAACCGGTGCACCCAAAGGTGTAACACTAGGCTTAATGAACCCTCAGTCAAGCAACTCTTGAAGTTGCATCTTCAACTCTTTCGGAGCCATTCGATAAGGAGCAATAGACACGAGTCATATTTTCATACAACTCAATGCCAAACTCAACCTCTATGTTCGAAGACAAACCATGCAACTCTTCCGGAAATACACCCAGAAACTCACATACCGTACGTATGTCCTGTACACGCACTTCCTTCGATCCTGGATTCATAACATAAGCTAAGAAAGCCTGACAACCAATTCCATCAAACAACTCGCCTCAAGAGCCGAAATAGCATTTGACAAGAATTTAACATTCTCACCCACGATTACCACTTCGTAATCATCAACAAATTTCAAGGTAACTCACTTAGCATCAAAATCAACCACAACCCTATGCTCAGACAACCAATCCATCCCAAGGATTATATCAAAACCATAGAAAGGCAATTCCATTAAATCAACCGTAAACACATGACCTTGAACAGATAAAGGAAATCTCCTAAACAACCTTCTCGTAACAACAATTTCACCAAAGGAACTAGTTACTTGCATCCCCACATTTAACATCTCAACAGGAATATCAAACAAATGTGCATGCTCACTCAATATATAAGAATGTGTAGAGCCAGAGTCAATCAAAGATAACAATGAAAAAGATTGCAAAGTGAAAGTACATGCTATCACATCAGTGTCATTGCGTCCCTCGCAATGTGCGTACACCCTTGCAGGACCACCACCCTCAAGTTGAGCAGCTACAACATGTGCTACAGCTCTCTGACCATCCTCCCTACATTGGAAGCTACCACGAGCGCGCCCACGGCCTCGTTGTGGTGCAACAACAGGTTCTCTAACCTAACCACCTCTGGCCAACAACGAACAATCACGTCTCAAATGGTCAATCGAACCACAACTCCAACAAGAGTTAGCTGTCACATTCGCAAGAGCCTATGCTTTTCGAGCCAAACGAGGACAACCCGGCCTCATATGCTCACGCGATCTACACACCCAATAAAATTTAAAAGCACATCTGACCTGAGCACCCTCACCATGTGCTCTACCTCCAGGCCTTCCTCTGACTCGCCTCACGTTAGAGCAAAACTTCTTATCATGGTGCCTCCTATTCTGTCCACCTCCAGGACCAAAATCTGCAGCTCTCTTACATGAGCTAGAACCATCCACACGAGAAGTCAAACCCAGACTCTACTCATTATCCTTGGCTCGCGCAACCAATACATTGAAATCTGTATAATCAGAAGCCAACATAAAAGTCTTCACCTCTTGCACCGAACCGTAACAGAAACGGTCACAATGATGCCTATCACTCGGCAACAACTCAAGAACATACTGACTCAAAGGAACAAACTGAACCTCATACTCAGCCATAGTCATGCTACCCAGAGCAAAAGATATAAACTCACGTTTCTTGTCATCAAAGTATCTAACTCCTAGATACTACTTCTTAAAGGCAGCTTGGAAGAACTCCCAATCCACTTCATTAGGCTCCAAAGCCACAATTACAGTCGTCCACCAACTGTAAGCATCACCTTGCAACAATGAAACAACACATCCCAGCTTACATGCATCATTGCACCCAATTTGATCCAAAATCTGGATCGTACTATCCATCCAAGCCTCGGATGCCTCGGGCGACAAACCACGGTACACAACACCGCTCAAACTACGCAAGCGTTCTAAAGGTAACCCCATTTTCCCAACAACATGTGCTTGTACTTGCACTCCGGCAACAACAGCCTTGAATGCTCTAGTCATCGCCTGAACTAAAGGCGTCAAATTACCCAACACAAGCCCAACTTGCTCATGATTTCCTTGCTCCTCACCTAGTTGGAGGCGGTGGAGGAGGTAAACCCCAACCAGAAGGAACCTCGTTCTCCTGATTTCCCTACCCTCCGGTAGCAACAATCGTACCAGATCGCAATTCTCTTCTTGGCGCCATTGTGCTATTATAATTAAGGCATGGTAATAAAACAAAACAAAACAATCAGGCTAGCTTCAAGCAAGGATCCAAGACTTCCAACTTAATTTAAAACATTTCAACTATAGTAATAAGGCAATGGGTATCCCAATTTCCCCCAATCATGGCATAAAGCAATCAACATACATATCGCAAACATCGTGCATAGCAACCAACCAGATTCAACACACAACATCATCATGTATATAACAATTAACACATACATCACACCCATCATGCATGGCATAAATATCATTTATTCATCATCAACATGAATATAAACAATCACCAAGCAAAGCAAACATCATCATTCACTTTGAATCACATCACATCAACTTACTAATAACTTACCATCATCCCATTCTTTCGAAACTTGACTTTGATACCACCAAATGTAACCCCCTCGACCCGGTCTGGGCAAAAGACCGAATCGAACGAGTCACACGAGGAATACTGAAGTAAACCGGAAAGGTTTACCTCAATACATGACCCTATTTTTTCCGTTTATCTTGTCTAGATTCACACCATTAGCCTAAGTGTAAAGACTCGCAGCAGAACCGTTAACATCTCAAACAAGCGTTGATTAAGCACACAATTGAAAAAAACACGTTTTAGGGACCATTTTGTAATTTTTGCAATTTACCGGGACTTCTTCAATTTTTAAGTTACCATTTATTAATTAGTCACATTACATGCAACTCTATCATAACTTAGCTAAAAAAGGACCATTCAAGCACATTTAATTGCATCCACAACATTCATGTACTGAAACACAAAGAAACAAAACTTCAAGAGATTCCAAACAACTAACATAACCGCTTGGTGTTTCGATTCACAGAGCAGTGTATTGAAACACCCTGTTCTGAAACAAGTCCTAGTGTTTTGGAACACGAGCCCGTATTGAAACAACCTCTAAAACGTTTCGGTACACAGAATTCCAATAGCCAAACCTCATGAGCTTGTTCCGATACACCATACCATGTTTCGAAACCCCATGCCCATTTCAAAGACCCCGTTTCGATACAGCCTTAGGCGTATCGAAATGCCTGACATGAAATGCCACATTTTTGTAGGTTTTTCTCACTTTTATGCAACCATAAACATCCAAGCATGCTTCTAACTTATATATAACATATCCAAACATCAATCTTCAATCATTCCAGGCATGATCAATATCATTCCATGACAATTAGCAACATAAGCAAACTATTGACATACTACCTAGAAAATAAGTCAAGCAAGATACCGACATGCATAACCAAGCATAAACCAAATAACAAAGGTCATTTACAACTCAAAAACCACATATAAAACTCGCTCAAAATGGAGTTTGCACAAATCTCCCAAAAACACAACGAATCCCTCATTGCCCTTATTACGTATAGTCTAACCGAAACATACTTTTGCAAATGAAGTCTGTTGTGGTCCCTTACTACTTGCTGCCTCCAAAACCTCAATTATCTACCTTGATGGACAAATGAGAGCGTAAGCACACAAGGCTTAGTGAAGAGGCTCAAAAAACAAAACGACATCAATACTTTAAAACCATTTTCCATGTCCACAACGAAATCCCATATAAATTTCCAAAAAGGGTAATCTTCACCAGTGGTCCCTTTCCTTTAGGGTGTGTTCTATTTTGGTCACCAAAATTCAAAAAAGATTATTCTAGTCACTTACGTTTAGAATCGTTTCTATTTTGGTCCCTTGGCCGTTAGTCTCCGTTACTTAAAAAATTAATTTCTAATTTAACCCCCAAACTTTCAAAATATTATTTTTCACCATCTTCTCTTGACATTTGATTTGGAAAATGTCAATAGTCTATTTACTTCTTTATTAATAGTGTATAGTACCGCTTCTTTCAATCGAGTTTCAACAGTTACCAACTGTTCTTCAAGTTCTTTAACATGAGTTTGCAATAAGTAATGCTATGCAATCTCTGCCTTGAGATTTCTAATCTCCAACTTTAGAAATTCTTCATTTTCTTTTTGATCTTTCAATTGCTCTTCAAGTTGTAATATTACATATTGAAGTTCCTTTTTGTATTTTGATGTGTTTCATTGAGCAGGTTATTGTCCTCCATTAATAAAGAAATCTGTAACATAAAGCAAAAATAATAATAAGGAATTATCTTATACAAATGGAAAATCGTCATAGTGTTGTTATTAAGATGCTAATGAAATTTTCAACGAACCTGAGACTGTAAACTTTGCCCTTCAGAGGTAATCTTCTGTGTTAAATCTTCTATAGATTTCTTTGAAATATAAAGCTGTTCAGTTGTTCAGCTATTTCATCCTTCTCTTTCGAGGCTTCTGCCAGTTTGCCTTCCAAATCACCGAATTTTGCCTCATATTCGGCAAGTTCCTGAGTAAGCTTCAAATTTGCCTCAGCTAGTCTTTCATTCTCCTTTTCAAAGTGAGCTGACTTGGTTTGCAGTTCCTCAACAAAGCTTTCCAGCTTCTTTAATTTTACAAGAGTCTCTTCCACCTCAACTTGTTTCTTCTGTTGGAGAGCAAGGCCTTTGTAAGAAAGGCTCCAAGTTGGTGCCTTGTGATAATTGAATTGAATGGTTTATTTGTTTGTGCTAACTTAACGATCAAAATGAACAACATCATGGCGGTGATACAGTTACAGTAAAAAATATTTGTAATGTCATGAATGCTGCAATTTTTATTCAGTCTAGTCAAATAGCAAAACAAATTAATAACCAACATTGTTCAACGACAATCGAGTGTATCCTAGATTGTTAAGAAATTGCATTTTATATTTTGTTTTCTCAATTTTCGGAATCATGGTGATAAAAAGATTCGTATGTGGCCACTCTTGGCTTTGCTTCAGACAGCTCTAGTTCTTCCATAAATCCCATGGTCATCTTGGTAAAGTTTTCCTTGTGCAATTGTTTCCATTCCTGTTTAACACATGCAAATATACAATCACAACAATGAATTAAGTATATATATATATATATACGCGCAGGTTCGGATCCCATATTTTTCATCTCGGTAAAATTCTAGTTCTACCAAATTTTTTGCTTCTGCAAGCTTTTCACTGGAGCTTTTTGACGTCTCTTCTAACTTTTTCTTCTCATCTGTTGCCAAATTTAAGCACCCTGTCAATTCATTTTCCTTCTTATTGGCCATATGTAGTGCAATTTCAAGGCTCAATGTGAAAGTTTTCAAGTTTTTAGGAAAGATGGTGAAAAATAAAGTTTTGAAAGTTTGGGGGTTAAATTAGAAACTAATTTTTTTAAGTAACGGAGACTAACGGTCAAGGGACCAAAATAAAAACGATTTTAAACGTAAGTGACTAGAATAATCTTTTTTGAATTTTGGTGACCAAAATAGAACACAACCTAAACGAAAGGGACCACTGGTGAAGATTACCCTTCCAAAAAACATCATTTGAAAACCATCATGCCTTTAAAACCATGCACTTTCCTTAACCAAAAATCAGCATATTAAACCTCATGCTACATGTATCATGAATCAACAAGTTTCATTGCTACACTCAATTTAAGCCTTCCCATGCATAACTACCATATGCAAAGCTTAAAGAGTAAAACATGCATAAACCACATTATGAAACATAAATCATTTCATAATACATCATCCATTATATTGGCTTACAAGTGATAATTAAGTAAGTTCGTATCTCAAAACCACATATCGGATACACAGATTCAATCAGTGTTCACACAACACTTCAAGCCATCTTAACCGGAATTGGTACATTCACAACCAAAGGTACTATATCAACCACGTACAATCACAACCCAAGGGGACACCAACCCCATCATCGGTTAGATGCTTAACCCACTAACAAGAGACGGGACACCAACCTCTTTGATCGTTAGGGTACTTGGACGGAGACACGGGACACCAACCCCTCGACATCCAAGGTGACTTTTTATAGTGATCTCAATCCTGGCTACTATATCCGATACCATTTATAAACCATTTTCACAACATCATTTGCCAATATAATTCACATTTATCCACGTACCTCACTGTTTTCAAAGCGTCATCAATAAATCATTTTCCAAAGCATTAAACCATGCTTAAAATCACAAGTATAAAACATATACTTACAAGGATCACTTACCATGTGCATCCTTCAACATCACATTATAAAATAGTAAATCACTTACTTTAAAACATGCTTTAACAGTAGGTAACATGCATTTGAAAATCAAGTGCTTAAACAAATCCATAATAGCTCAATCCGAGAGAGAAATTCCTTATACTTACTTCCGAACTTAGACAAGCGTTTCAAGCTTATATCTAAGTTCCCAAAACCACCTTTTAAGCATTTCAAAATTGAAATCCACATTCTCACTCACCGACACGCGAAACCTTGATTAGACAACGTGAAACTAAGCGTTTGAAGCTCCCAAATCTTCACTGGTTGCTTCTGAAACGTTCTCCCATGCTTTAACCATATAAGAATAGAGGATTAATGCATCTCAATGCATGAAAATCTCTAACAAGCAAACCTATCTCGTTGCCTTGCCCAAATCCACCAAAACACTCATCTGAAACAACCGAATACATCATCGATTACTCTAGAAACTCAACCCAGCCAAAATCTAACACTTCCAACCCTTTATTATCATTGATTAACATCCAACATCAATCTATTAACAACCTTATTGTTGCGTGTAAAAGAGTCTATTGCAATTGTAGTGCAAGTGTACACGACGCAAGTAGTAAAGTGATACGAAGTATCGGATATCGTCTCCACAGGGATTGGGCTAATAGCTTCACCTAATTTCACTGCACGAAGTAAAGGAAATAATTGAGAGTTGTCACGAGAATAATGAAGTAAACTTAAATAAAAGAATAGAATAATCAAGAGAGAGAGAATGGGCTGGTATTGAATTGCTCAGTAGTGCAGGTATTATATTGCTTAGGAACTCCAGTTCTGTCGTCGCGCCTGTCGCTGGCAGCACCTGTCGCGGCAGCTGTCCGTTGGTCGTCGCGGCAGCAAACACACCAACTCAGTACGTTCAAGTTTGGCAAGAATCCCAGATCTGCCTTGGCCTATCCCTAGGTCCAAGTCTGTCGATGATCACGTCTTTGACGATACCTCCCGGCGTGAATCGAAGGATGAGCACCGATGTGTATGAATTCTTCCTTAGCCACTTAACCTTGCCCTATCCCTAGGCACAAGATAGTTCAACTATAAACTAGAGAACTCACTCTTATTTCTTTCGTATACTTAACTCTCCCGATGCTAAGTAAATAGATAACCTCACAATGCTCTCCCGATGCTCTTGCAAGATATTAAAACCAAAATAAGAGAACTTGAAGTTTATTTTATTGAACTTGGAAAATCCTAAAACAAAACAACCCTTGCAACTACTTTACAAAACAACCCGTGGCCCTAGGGGGAATTTAGAACATGTCGACGACGGGTAAACGGCAGAGGGGTTTAGGTTATCGGTTATGGGGTATTCTCCTCCTAGGTTAAATCTATGCCCTTATATAAGCTTTGGGCTCATGTATTCTAAGTTAACAAGGATTACAACTTTAATGAAAAGTAAGATTCTAATGAATGCTTAATCTCTAAGGATTCCTACTTTTCAGCCGCCTCCTTGTTTCATGGGAATTCCTCTCCTTGAGCTTTGGCTTGACATATCTTTTGATCCGGGGCTTGGAAAAATATTTGGCTTTCACACGACAGACGAGCAGATTTTTCTCTATCTATCGAGGTCCACTTTACTTTTCCTCTTCATAAGGCTACTGTCACCTTGCTGTCACGACAGATCCATGTCAGCTTCTCCCTCGTCGTCTGTTTGTCCAGTTCAGCTCTTCTACTTCTCTGCCCTGCGCCTGCCTTCACCGTCTACGCTGGCAGCTACCTGCAAAATAAGCCATCTTTTAGTAGAATCCGTGCCTTTAATCCATTTGTGATGTTTTACTGTGAACTAACCTAAATGCAATGCAATGATGCTTGAATGCAGCAGAAATATGGGTTAAAAAGGGTGTAAATAATAGAACTTTTTCACACTCAACACACCCCCAAACTCAAGTTTTTGCTTGCCCTCAAGCAATTGAACCTAAAAGAAAAATGAAAACAAGAAAAACTTTTGTGTTGGCCTTCAAACAGTGAACTGTCCCTTACCCGTCGCTCATTCTCTATGGCGGCAGCAACCTGTCGGAAAGGTTAGGATCTGTCCGGAATCTCCCTATAGTCCTCGTGCAGTGTGTGCATGCTTGTGAACAGTTATATGCTAAGTCTCTCTTAGTTTCACTAGAATATTCAACTCTTAACTTGAATTTTTATGCCAAAGTTTATCTTTTTGAAGGCACATTTTCATGCTTCTTTGATTTTCTGTTTTGACTTGCTTTTTATTTTTCGAGCTAAAGTTTCACTAGAGCCGGTTTCGGGCACCTCTAGGGCTATTTTGCTAAACTTCTTTCCTAGAGCCAGTGTTAGGCACCTCTAGGGGCTATTCAAGTGCTAAGCTTTCCTATTCTAGTTTGGCTAAAAGAAATCTAAGCAGTATAACAGTCACAATGGTGTTTAAGTTTTCAGAACTATAGAAAGGCTCTAAACTTCTCCTTAAACTGTCCTAAAGATGCTGCCACGACAGAGCTGTCATGACAGGTAAGTTAACTTCACAGTTTTAAGCCAACAGTTTAATTTTTTTTTTTGATTTTTTTTAGAGAACTTAAATAAATAAAAGACACAACAAGTTAATGAAAAGATGTACTAAGACTCCATTAATGATGGAGGGTTGCCACCCCCAAACTCGAGGGTTGCATTGCCCCCAATGCAAAATGACAGAAAAGATAGAGGGAGGTACATCACAAAATAAAATCGGGCAGGCAGCAGGAAAAGAAAAATAAAAGACTTAAATTTTCAGTCGCTGTCCTCGCTGCTGCTGCTGACACGGATCTGATGGCGGCGTCTGGGCTGCGGTAGGTTCTGTGGCAGGCTCCTCATCTGAGTCTGCAGGGGAGGCAGCTGGGTTGAAGGAGTGAATGGGTGTTGCAGCTATGACCTCCATGAGGCTTGAGATGTTGTTGTCAGTCCAGCCACGACCATTGACTAATTTGTCGGTGGATACCTCGGGGACAGCAGCACAGCGGTAGAGAGAAGTTATCGTGAACGGCAGGTAGAGGCGAGAGTCTATTCGATGGGCACAATCCAAAATGCTTTCCCTCATATATCGGCCCACGTTGATAGGCCTGTCGTGCATGATGGAATGGATGAGAGCGAGCCGCTGCTGGTTCACCGTCGTGTGATGGGAGGACGGCATGATACGTTTTTTGATGAAAGCGTTCCAAAGTTTAGCTTCTGGGAGCAGCTGCCCCCTTTTGACGGAGTGGGGGTTCTTTTTGCTGGTTGTCCATGTTGTTCCTTCCTCTGTCACCTCCGCCATGACAGCATCATAGGCGGCAGCATCGAGGGTGTCGAGAAATTTCTGGTGGGCATCATCATCGGGGCCAAAGAAGAGGCCAAACATGTGGTTGATGCTGTCAGCTGTGAATGGCACCTCCACTCCTCGGATGGTGACAGATGTTGCCGTTCTGCTGTCAATGGCAGCGTAGAACCCTCTAACCAGGGTGTCGTTTAGTTCTGCTGGCTGTTCTGCGAATTGCTCCCATAGTTGAGCTCGTATGGCCCTTGCAATGAATGGTCGGAGCCCCATGTTTGGTGCTTTGCGGATGTAGACGAAGCCCCTCTCTTCCCATAACTCCTTGTTGGTGAACGGTGATGCTGCTGCGGATGAGGAGGCTGAGGCAGCACTGCGGCGGGTCTGTCTAGTAGACATATTAGTTGCAAGGGTTGTAGAAATAAAGAAAGCAAATAAAAACTAGAGGAGAAAGCAAGGAAGAATAAGCAGAAGTGAGAAAAATGAAAATGGAAATGGGGTTTTATAGCGGTCGAGGTGCTGCCCGTTTAATGCTGTAACGGAAGGCGTGAATAACGGAGCGACTGTTGGGATTTAGCGTGTCTGACGCGTCTGACACGTATTTATGTGTCTGCTACGCGTCTGTCACACGCTTCTACGTCTGCCGTGTCAGTCTGTTAACAGCCTGTCTTATCCGTCTGCGGCGGCAGCCGAAACGACAGGCTTCAATAAATGGGCTCTGTTCGGCTGATGGATGGATGGTGGGCTTGGTTCACTTCTCCTTTTCTTCTTGACTCCTTTATTTCCTAAAGACAGAAAAATAGAAAAACATTATTCAAATAAAATAAACCTACTTACCTAATAAATAATAAAAATAAATAATAATAAAAATAAAATTTAGGTTAAATTAGGGATGCCTTGTGGGGCATCTCCCAAAGTAACCACTTCCTGTATTCCTGGGGCTTCAGTTCCTTGATAATGCTTGAGGCGCTGTCCATTGACTTTGAATTGGTGCCCGTCTTTTAATGATTGAATTGTGATGGCACCATGGGGAAAAACTTGTACAACTTGGAACGGGCCTGACCATCTAGATTTAAGCTTCCCTGGGAAGAGTTTCAACCTAGAATTGAACAACAACACAAGCTGCCCTGGGCAGAACTGTCGTGGCAGCAACTTCTTGTCATGCCACTTCTTTGTTTTCTCCTTGTAGATTCTTGCATTGTCATAGGCCATTGTCCGTATTTCTTCAAGCTCGTTCAGATCTAACATCCTTTTCTGGCCTGCTTTGTCCAAGTCCATATTCACTGCCTTGATTGCCCAATATGCTTTGTGCTCGATCTCGACAGGCAAGTGACGGGTTTTCCCATAAATCAATCGATATGGAGACATGCCCAATGGAGTCTTAAAAGCTATTCTATATGCCCATAATGCATCGTTCAGAAGTAAAGACCAATCTTTCCTAGTTGGCTTAACCATCTTCTCAAGAATGTTCTTCACTTCTCTATTGGATATCTCAGCCTGTCCATTGGTCTGTGGGTGGTATGCTGTCGCAATCCTGTGCTTGACACCATATTTCTTCAAGGCGGCATCAATAACCCTATTATCAAAATGTCTCCCTTCATCACTGATGATTGCCTTAGGGATGCCAAACCTCGAAAAAATGTTTTTGTGTAAAAACTTTTGGACCGTCTTAGCATCATTCTTTTGTGTGGCGATAGCTTCAACCCACTTAGAGACATAATCCACTGCTAGAAGGATGTATAAATTTCCACATGAAGATGGAAAAGGTCCCATAAAATCAATCCCCCAAACGTCGAAGATCTCGACCTCTAGAATGTTCTGCAGTGGCATCTCGTTTCTCCTCGAGATGTTACCTGTCCGCTGGCACCTGTCACAGTTCTTATAAAAGTCCTGTGCATCTTTATACAGTGTCGGCCAGTAGAACCCCGACTGCAGCACCTTGGCAGCAGTTTTGTTGCCTCCTAAGTGACCTTCATATTGAGAAGCATGGCAGTGATGGAGAATGTCTTCTTGCTCTTCTTGTGGTACACACCTCCTTATAACCTGATCTGCACATAGTTTGAAAAGAAGAGGTTCGTCCCAATAATAATGCTTGACATCATTTTGGAACCTCTTCCTGGCTTGATAATTAAGATCAGAAGGGAATATTCCGCTAACTATAAAATTAACGAAATCAGCATACCAGGGGAGTTAAGAAGGCTTACCTGCCGCCATGGCTGTCGCGGCAGCGATTGCGGCAGCAAAGAGCTGCTCATCTGGGAAGGTCTCCAGTATGTTTGTCTCATCAATTGGTAGACTCTGTCCCTTCTCCAATCTTGACATGTGGTCTGCCACCTGATTTTCTGTCCCTTTTTTGTCCTTGATCTCTAGGTCGAATTCTTGTAATAGCAAGATCCACCGTATCAATCTAGGCTTTGCATCCTTCTTTGCGAACAAATATTTCAGGGCAGAATGGTCTGTGTGCACTATCACCTTCGTCCCAAGTATGTAAGAACGAAACTTGTCAATGGAGAACACCACAGCTAATAGCTCCTTTTCTGTGGTGGTGTAGTTCACTTGGGCGTCATTTAATGTCTTGCTGGCGTAGTATATGACATGAACCAGCTTATTTCTGCGCTGCCCAAGTGCTGCCCCGACAGCATAGTCACTAGCATCACACATAATCTCAAATGGCTGTGTCCAGTCTGGTGGCTGTACTATGGGGGCTGTCACTAGTTTTTCCTTCAGAACCTTGAATGCTTCAGTACATTCATCATTAAAGTCAAAGGGTCGGTTCTACTCTAAGAGATGGCATAGGGGCTTGGTGATTTTTGAGAAATTTGCGATAAATCTTCGATAAAAACCAGCATGCCCTAAAAAACTCCTTATGCCCTTGACTGTGGTTGGCGGCGGCAGCTTCTCTATGACTTCTATTTTGGCCCTGTCGACTTCTATCCCACGGCAGCTAATCTTATGGCCAAGGACTATCCCTTCATCCACCATAAAGTGGCATTTTTCCCAATTCAAAACAAGATTAGCTTTTTCACATCTTTCAAGTACCTTTTGAAGATTTCCAAGGCAGCTTTCAAAATCGTCTCCAAAGACGGAAAAGTCATCCATAAAAATCTCTAGGAAGTCCTCTACCATGTCGGAAAATATGGCCATCATGCACCTTTGGAAAGTGGCAGGTGCATTACAGAGTCCAAATGGCATTCTCCTAAAAGCGTACGTTCCGTAGGGGCATGTGAAGGTCGTCTTTTCTTGATCCTCTGGTGCAATAGCAATTTGGTTATAACCTGAATAACCATCAAGAAAACAATAGTAAGGTTTACCCGCTAATCTATCAAGCATTTGATCAATAAAGGGTAAAGGAAAGTGGTCCTTTCGGGTAGCTTTGTTAAGCTTCCGATAGTCCATACAAACCCTCCAACCGGTCACAGTCCTGGTTGGGATTAACTCATTGTTCTCGTTGGTCACCACGGTCATTCCTCCTTTCTTGGGAACGCATTGCATCGGGCTTACCCATTTGCTGTCGGAGATGGCGTAAATAATACCAGCATCTAACCATTTGATTATCTCTTTACGCACCACCTCTTTCCTCGCATGGTTTAGCCGTCTTTGGGCATCAATAGTCGGCTTATGGTCTTCCTCTAGGAGGATTTTGTGCATGCATAACGCTGGACTAATGCCTTGAATGTCTGCTATCGTCTATCCAATCGCCTTCTTGTGCTGCCTTAGCATGTCGATTAGCTGTCGTTCCTGTTCCTGCGGCAGCTTAGAAGAGATGATTACGGGCAACGTATCATTTGAACCAAGAAAAGCATATTTAAGCTGTCCTGGCAGAGGCTTCAGTTCTAAGGCAGGTGGTTCAATAGTAGATGGCTTTTGGATTAAATGGTTATCCGAAGTGTAATTCAAAGGTTCGAATAACTTACCTGGACGATGGCCTAACCAGTTTACCTCCTCCTGATCTTCAGTATTAGATGTATCGGAGTCAGAGGAGTTGCTGTCGTCGGAGCTGTCTTCGTTGCTGTCGTGACAGGCTTGTAAGTGGTTGTCGCAGCAGTGGCCAAAGTTTATATCATGACAACCCGACCTAATGTATGGGTGATCAAGGGTTACTTCAATGATAGCCTTGCATTCCTCATCCACATCAGCATGTTTCATTGCTTGGAGAACATTTAATTTAATCTCTTGATCGTTCACGCGCATAGTGAGTTCTCCTTTCTCCACATCAATCAGTGATCTTCCCGTGGCTAAGAAGGGTCGCCCAAGGATGACTGGTGCGTTTTCGTCTGCCTCACAATCTATAACAAGAAAGTCAGCAGGAAAAATAAACTTATCCACTCTTACCAGAATATATTCAATCATTCCCTCTGGATGAACGTAAGAGCGGTCTGCCAGCTGCAGAGTTACTGTAGTGGGCCGCGCTTTTCCAATACCTAATTTCTGAAAAACAGACTTTGGCATTAAATTAACACTAGCACCAAGATCACAAAGTGCCTTGCCCACAAATTTGTCTCCGATTACACAAGCTATGATGAAGCTCCCCAGATCCTTCTTTTTCTGGGGTGGCTGCCGATGAAGAATACTCATGCAACCATCTGCCATCCTTACCGTTTCAAATTCCCCAAATTTATATTTCTTTGACATGACATTCTTAAGAAATTTGGCGTAACCAGGCATCTCCCTAACGGCATCTAACAGCGGAATATTAATTTGAACCTGCTTAAAAATATCATAAATTTTTTTAAGTTGAGATTCCTGCTTAGCTTGCTGTATCCGTTGAGGAAAAGGTGGTGGGGACGGTAATCAGCAATACGTCCTTCCCACTGCATACGAATCTGAGGACGATGTTCTTCATTTTTCTCCTCTGTCGCTTCTGCTGTCGTGACAGGCTCGTCGGCAACAGTCTGTTTATCACCTGTCAGGGCAGCGTCCTCGGCAGGTTTATCTACGGCTGGATCCTTTTCTGTTTCAGCTTCTTTTTCCGGCCCTGGTAGTTTCTTCCCACTCCTAGTAGTAATTGCCTTGCATTGCTCATGTGTGGGTGGTCTAGCATTTTCAGTATTGCTAGGGAATCCTCCGTTCTGCCTCGGCTTAATATGTTGAGAAACCTGACCCATTTGTGTCTCAAGAGATTTCAAAGTGGCTTCATGATTCGTCATCCTCATCTCTGTCTTATCCATGAAATTCTCTGTCTTCTTGACAAACTGATTCATATTCTCAATATAAGTACCGGTTTGAGACATAAAGGTGGCCAGAGTCTGTTCCAATATACTGCTCGTGGCAGGTGGTGGCTGTTGTTGCTACTGCGGCGGCAGGTTCTGCGGCAGCTGCTGCGGCAGTTGCTGTCGCGTCAGCAATCTAGGTCCTCCCTGATTCTGATTGTGTGCTTGCGGATTCAGGGCGTTGTTAGGATTACTCCAGGAAAATTTGGGATCCTTCCTCCAATTGGGGTTATAATTGTTGGAATTGTAATTTGGCTTGTAATTTCCAACATATTTTCCTTCTTCTACTTGTATTGGGCACTCATCCCTACTATGATTTCCCTCACAGATATCACATACTTCCTCAACAGCAAATCCTTGTAATCCATCATCATTCAACAACCTTTTCATTGCTTTAGTAAGGAATGCTACCTGTGATTTCATAGTGCTGTCGGCTTCATAATCCTTGACAGCAAGTACCCGTTTACCCCCTCTTCTTGCAGTCGGAAACTACTCCTCATTCTTAGCCAGATTTTTCAAAACTTGCAATGCCTCGTCTGGATCTTTATCCAATAATAGTCCATTTGCTGCAGAATCAATTCTAATGCGAGCTTGTAAGTTAGCAGCATTATAGAACTTAGTTACCTGATTCCAGACGGGGAATCCATGCATGGGGCAGTTTCGAAGAAGAGTAGTAAATCTGTCCCAGGCCTCGTGCATTGGCTCGTCATCTTCCTGTTGAAAAGTAGCAATTTCGTTACGTAATCGCTCAGATAAATGCGAAGGATTAAAACGAGATAAGAATTCACGAGACAAATCTGCCCAAGTTACGATTGAACCCGGTGTTGGTTTATTCCACCAAGTCTTAGCTCTGTCCCTCAATGAATGGGGAAATAACCGAAGCCTCAGTATCTCCGGATTAACTCCTGGCAGTCTAAACGAACCACAGATCTCCTGGAACGTTTTGAGATGCTCCCTAGCATCTTCTGTCACAGCACCACTAAACTGCCCGGCGTTGTTGATCATACTAAACATGACAGGCTTGAGTTCGAAGTTATCAACATCAATATCTGGCAGTGTGGTCTCCAGCTCTACATGATCGTTCAGCATGTAGTCACGACATGACCGTCGTCCAGCTGCTGCGGGCGGGTCGCCGACAGGCGGTACACCATCACCAGCGGGCGGATTACGGGCCATCTTCTCTAGCTGTTCCTCAAGGTACTCGTTCCTGTCTAAAAGGTGGCGAAGTTGTTTCTTGAGATTGAAGGAACGTTCGATTTCCGGATCTAATTTATACTAAGGATCTTCGCCTATTTTAGATCTGTGCATAAACAAGATAGCCTTGTGAAAAGCAAGAGTTTAAAGTACTAACGAAAAATAGAAAAAGAAAAATTAAAAGAAAAAACAAAAACGAAAAGTGCAATAAAAGAAAGGTGTAGTTATGTTGCCAATCCCCGGCAACGGCGCCAAAAACTTGTTGCGTGTAAAAGAGTCTATCGCAATTGTAGTGCAAGTGTACACGACGCAAGTAGTAAAGTGATACGAAGTATCGGATATCGTCTCCACAGGGATTGGGCTAATAGCTTCACTTAATTTCACTGTACGAAGTAAAGGAAATAATTGAGAGTTGTCACGAGAATAATGAAGTAAACTTAAATAAAAGAATAGAATAATCAAGAGAGAGAGAATGGGCTGGTATTGAATTGCTCAGTAGTGCAGGTATTATATTGCTTAGGAACTCCAGTTCTGTCGTCGCGCCTGTCGCTGGCAGCACCTGTCGCGGCAGCTGTCCGTTGGTCGTTGCGGCAGCAAACACACCAACTCAGTACGTTCAAGTTTGGCAAGAATCCCAGATCTGCCTTGGCCTATCCCTAGGTCCAAGTCTGTCGATGATCACGTCTTTGACGATACCTCCCAGCGTGAATCGAAGGATGAGCACCGATGTGTATGAATTCTTCCTTAGCCACTTAACCTTGCCCTATCCCTAGGCACAAGATAGTTCAACTATAAACTAGAGAACTCGCTCTTATTTCTTTCGTATACTTAACTCTCCCGATGCTAAGTAAATAGATAACCTCACAATGCTCTCCCGATGCTCTTGCAAGATATTAAAACCAAAATAAGAGAACTTGAAGTTTATTTTATTGAACTTGGAAAATCCTAAAACAAAACAACCCTTGCAACTACTTTACAAAAAAACCCGTGGCCCTAGGGGGAATTTAGAACATGTCGACGACGGGTAAACGGCAGAGGGGTTTAGGTTATCGGTTATGGGGTATTCTCCTCCTAGGTTAAATCTATGCCCTTATATAAGCTTTGGGCTCAAGTATTCTAAGTTAACAAGGATTACAACTTTAATGAAAAGTAAGATTCTAATGAATGCTTAATCTCTAAGGATTCCTACTTTTCAGCCGCCTCCTTGTTTCATGGGAATTCCTCTCCTTGAGCTTTGGCTTGACATATCTTTTGATCCGGGGCTTGGAAAAATATTTGGCTTTCACACGACAGACGAGCAGATTTTTCTCTATCTATCGAGGTCCACTTTACTTTTCCTATTCATAAGGCTGCTGTCACCTTGCTGTCACGACAGATCCATGGCAGCTTCTCCCTCTTCGTCTGTTTGTCCAGTTCAGCTCTTCTACTTCTCTGCCCTGCGCCTGCCTTCACCGTCTATGCTGGCAGCTACCTGCAAAATAAGCCATCTTTTAGTAGAATTCGTGCCTTTAATCCATTTGTGATGTTTTACTGTGAACTAACCTAAATGCAATGCAATGATGCTTGAATGCAGCAGAAATATGGGTTAAAAAGGGTGTAAATAATAGAACTTTTTCACACTCAACACTTATACCTCCAACATCCCCAAAATCACATTAACACCACAAAACCCAAATCTAACAACCTAAAAAACTAGAGATCCAAACATTTTCGGGATTACCATGATCAAATCTCAATCTCAACATTATTAATCTTCCAAAACATGATTAAAATCAATCATAACCCAACCAAAATAGATTCAATACGAAAATTGCACAAAATCGCCATTTAAAGCTTGATTTAGCCATTTTCATCAAATCAAATATAAAACCTTATTAAGAAACACAATTAAAGAGCCAAATACTTGGGAATTTCATTAAAGAACCTTGATTATAGGAAAAACACGAAAAATACCTCTAATCTCTTGCTATCCCTTCAATTGACAAGATTTGATGAAAAGTCTTCAAGATTCCAATGAGATAAGTTGAGAAAACTCTATAGCAATCTTTTGAAAATCAAAATAGAATGGAAAGGAAAAGATCTCTGGAAGTTTTGAAAGAAAAGAGTGATTGACTGATGAGACAAGAGAGAAAATGGAAGTTACGTCAAAAATGGATTTGTAAAGCTTAATCACTTTTTAACCAAAACTCTTTTTAACCTTTTAATTAAATCATAATTAAAACATGTCAATTAATGGAATAGCTTATTATTACAATATTAGCTCCTTAAAGATTCTAAGTTTCAGCTCTTTACAATTTAGTAATTAAAAATAATTTTACATTTTTTACGTTTTAGTCACTAACCCGAAATGTCAACCTTCCAAAAGCCATTTACCAAATTTGACTTCGCCACTCACTTTTACATATTTAAAAAGAATTTTAGAAAATTTTTCATAACTTTATCACTTCCCGAACCATGTTTACCCTGAACCAACCCCGAACTAACCTAGATGTCTAGTCTAGGTTCTATGGACCCTTAACCAAGCCTTTAAAACTCCTAGGCCCAAAACTGGGGCGTTACATACCTATTGTTTATGCATGATTTGAGAATGATATATACTAATTTTTTTATCATATATTGATGATGGATGCTTTGGTGAATGATCCATGTAAGAATGGTTTATACTTGTGAATTCATGGTTTAATGCATTGAAAATGTTTCAGTTAAATGCATTGAAAAACAGTAAGGTAACATGATTTTAAAGTATATATTGGCAAGTGATGAGATTTAATTGTTGTCGGATATAATTGGTCGACCAATAAGTTGAGAAGTGCACTATAATATAAAAAATTCGTACGTGAGACAAATTCTGTGGTTACACAATAGGGGTAGTGCTATTGTATTGCGAGTGATAGGGGTAGTTCTATCACAAACGGGGAATGGGGGTAGTGTCATCCCGTTCGAAGTGAGACTATGGTGAGGGTAGTTTCACCTTGAGACTTGATGAGGGTAGTGCCATCAAGGTATCTGTATATCTAAACATGAATGGATAGGGGTAGTGCTATCCAAGGATGGGGGTAGTTCTATCTGGGTCACTTGAATACCAATATGTGAGATTACATGTATCTGGTTTTTAAATGGTTGTTGTATAATGTAGAGTGTTTGGGTGTTCTCTAAATATGAGCGCAAGTGCACACTCTTGTCAAGTTGTAATATAAAAGATATCGTCTCCCACGAGGATTGGACAGCTAACTTGAATATAAATTCTTGCTCAAAGAATATTAAAATGCACAAGTAAATTTCAGTTTGTTCAAAAGAAAAGTACATAAACACGAGTAATTAAGAGAAGAGATAAGATTGATGGAATGGGTCAGGTTATGCTGCTTTGTAGTGTGAAGATGCGTTGAATATGTTAAGTTGTATTGCGCTGCCAGACTTTGCTGCCTCGACGAAAGATGGTAGATTGGTGCTTCGACGCTTTCACTGCCTCGGCAGGTGGAACGCTTCGATAATGATTCGGCTTATGTCTAAGTCAGAATACTATTGATGCCTGGTGCAGATATTACCCGTCGACGTGAATCTTACAATGAACATCAACCTTTGGTTTGTCCTCTTTTAGCCGTCTTAAACCTTAACCTATGTCTATGGATTGATCAACACTTGATATTGATGAGATCATGCTTATTTCTTTCGTGAGTTTTACTCTCTCGATGCAAAAAAATGGATTGCTCACAATCGATCTTTCAAACTCAATTGAAAACAATGAAGAACGTGAAATAAGCAAACCTTGAATTTATTGCCAAAACAAACTTAAACCTAAACAACCGTTCTCACAACTACTTTACAACATAACCTAGGTTAAGTCCTCCTTGGAGTAGAAGTCTTCTTTATGAGAAAGTAGCTTTTGCATGAATGCATCCTTAAATTCGGACATCTTTGACTTGAATTTGGACTACCCTTGTCGTTGCCTTGTGCCACAAGCAAGCCTTGATCTTCTCCTTTGGCGGCTCTGTCCACTGCTTTCGGCATCAATAAATTGCTTGGATATGCGGATAGTTCTTAAAACCACTAGACACTTCTGGTGGAATCTCACATCATCGTACTCACTCGTCTAATAAAACATAGATTCCGGTGGAATCTCACATAATTGTACTCCTCCTTAGTGGAATCTAGCATCACTAAGGCCACGCGTGACTTTTACCCTGAGTGCACTCTCATCCTATTGGTCGACCAACTATATCCGGTAATAAGATTTCACATTGTAAATAACCCACCAAACCAACAATTACCTCGTGTTCTCATGGTCACAACCATAACCAACATGGGATCAATTAAAGCAATCATATGCATAACACAAGTATATTGATGGCAAACATGCACTGTGGAAATCAACATAACACATAGTATAATTTATCGAAAACAAAGACTAAAATGCTTAAAACTTACTCTTGAGCTTAGATTGGCTTATCAAGCTCAATCTAAACCCCCAAAACATATCCTTAACCAAGTTAAGGCTTATAAAACATTTCCACTCACCAGCCAACACACCAACGCTAGCCGTAACACCGATTCAAGCCTCCGAACTTCCCGGTCTCGCAACCACTTGCAACCAAAACACATTGATTCAAACCCAAATTTCACCCAAAACCTCACCAAATTCGTTCTAACTAAACCCCAAACTGAACCCATCAATCTCAAACATCAACACACATCAAATATCATCTAGAAACATCCCCCAACAACTAAGGAACCAACAACCACGAAATCAATCCAAAGCCAAGCCAAAACTCCATACTTTCAACTCAAAAATCTTATTTTTTGACCACTTTCAGGTTTCTCATTATTAAGCCAATATTTCGACATTTCTAACCACTCAAAACTTAGCTTAAAACACATGTAAAACCATGGATTATCAAACCCACGAAAATCAAGTGAAAATGCCCATTTTTCCAACTCAAAACCAAAATAAAATATAATGGGTTTAGAAGGAAGATTTCATTGATGACAAGTCAAATAAGGAAAAAAACAAAGTAAATGAGAAGTTACCTTGCGATCCTTGATGAAAGGAAAGAATTTGGATTGAAGGGAGGCAAACCAACGTGTAAAACCCTTTGTTCAAAATGAAGATGATAGCATTTTGTGAAAATGGCTTTTTGATTCAAAGTACCCTTTTTAATTTCATTTGGGAAAATTCCTCTTTTTCCATTCAAAAACTTCCTTTTTGCCCAATTATACTTTTAAAACCATTTGATTAGAAAAGGGGTCCCCGAAATTAGATCTAACCAACTAACCCGAACCGAACTTGAACCGGATCCAATTATCTTCTGGACCCTAAATTAAGGGCGTTACAATTCTCCCCCACTTAAGGAATTTCGTTCTCGAAGTTTACCTAACGGAAAGATATACGAAAACTGCTTCTTCATGTCATCCTTCCTCTCCCAAGTGGCTTCTTCCACTCCTCGATGTCGCCAGTTTACCTTGAAAAATAAATGGTCCTACCACGCAACACTTTGTAGTATGAAGCCAAAACCTCAATTGATTCTTCATCGTAGGTCAAATCCGGATTCAATTCTATCTCTTCGACTGACATAACATGTGACAGATCTGATTTATACCTCCGAAGCATCGAAACATGAAACACATCGTGAATCTTTTCTAACTCGGTCGGCAATCTCAACCTATAAGCAACGGGACCAACTCGCTCAACTATCTCATACGAACCAATGAATCTTGGACTCAACTTACCCTTCCTACAAAATCTCATCACCTTCTTCCAAGGTGAGACTTTCAAGAACACTTTGTCGCCTACGTCATACTTTATCTCTCTCCTTTTCAAATCGGCATAAGACTTCTGTCGATCGAAAGCTGCCTTCAAACGATCGCAAATCAACTACACTTTCTCGGTAGTACCCTTAAGCATATCAGGCAAGCATACCAACTTATGTCCCGCTTCGGCCCAACAAACAAGTGTTCTACATTTTCTACCATCTACAGAGCTTCATAAGTTGCCATCTGAATACTCGCTTGATAACTATTATTATACGCAAACTCTACTAACGGTAGATGCTTCTCCCACGAACCCTGAAATTCAATAATGCAACATCTCAACATGTCTTCTTACACTTGTATGACTCTCTCTTATTGACCATCAGTCTGAGGAAGATACGAAGTGCTGAAATTCAATCGAGTTCCCAAAGCACTATGCAAACTCTCCCAAAATCTAGATGTGAATCTCGGATTTCTGTCTGACACTATAGACTTCGGTACACCATGCAATCTCACAATCTCATTGATATACAAATCGGCCAACTTATCTAAGGTATAAGTAGTGTGAACAACTAAGAAGTGTGCACATTTCGTAAAACGGTCAACGATCACCCAAACTGAATTCTTCTTAGAAGGTGTCAACGACAAACCTGATACGAAATCCATGGTAGTTCTCTCGCACTTCCACTCAGAAATTATAAACGGTTGTAACAAACCTGAAGGAAATTTATGTTCGACCTTAACTTGCTGACAAACCATACACTTACTCACAAACTTGGAAACATCTTTCTTCAAACCAACCTAGAAGTACTCATCTTTCAAGTCGCGATGCATCTTCGTACTTCTCGGATGCATAGCAAACAGACTACTGTGAGCTTCGGTTAGAATGGTGCGTCTCAAATCGGCATCATTCGGCATAACTACAATACCTTTGAAACATAGAATCCCATCACCACTGTAACTATAATTCGATGGTCTACCTTCTGTTATATCTTGGACAAGAGGTGCCAAAGTCCCATCTTGCAACTGTTTCTCTCTAATCAACTGAATCAACGAAGGTCTAACTTGCAATTCGGCCACCAAACCACCATCTTGAGACAAACTTATCCTAGCAAACATAGCTCGTAACTCGACTGCCACTTTCCTACTCAAAGCATCAGCCACAACATTGGCTTTACCCAGATGGTACTCAATCGTGAGATCATAGTCCTTAAGTAACTCTAGTCATCTACTCTATCTAAGGATCAATTCCTTATGCGCCATCAAATACTTCAAGCTCTTATGATCGGTGTACACTGTCCATTTCTCGCCGTAAAGGTAATGTCTCCAAACTTTCAAACAAAAACCATTGCAGCCACAACTCTTCCCTCTTGCATAAGCACACAACCTAAGCTAACATACGATGCATCACTATAGATTACGAACTCTTTCCTTGGCATGGGATGAATTAAAACATGAGCTTTGTCAAGGCTTCTGTAACCCTCTTAGCCCGGCCTAGACGCCCGACCCAAACTAAGAAGATTACACGGGGAAAACCAAAGTCAACCTGTTAAAGTCAACCTTGATTTACGACCCTTTTTTTCCTATTTATCTTCTCTAAATGCACATTATTAACTTATATGATTAATAAAACATTTCAGCGGAAGTGACACATCGAATAGAACTCAATTAGGGGTTTAACTACATACAAAACGTCTTTTAGGGACTAAATTGTAAATTTCCCGATTTTTAAGGACTAATCAAGTTTACAAGTTACCAAACTGAAATTTAACATATAATAAGCCAAAATGTAAAATTTCATCTTAAACGGACCACTCAAACTCATTTAATTAAGCATCCAAAACCCATGGACCAAAACGTAAGAAACAGAAACCTGAAACAATTCAAATTCAAACTCAACGGTCGGGTGTTTCGAAACACCTAACCCTGTATCGGAACGGTCGTTTCAAAACTAGGTTAACCGTTTCGATACTCAGGTGCGTTCCGAAATCCGTACTGAAACACCCCTTTCTAGTAGCAAAATCGTTCCGGAACGTTCCTACGCATTCCGAAACCTCATGGCCATTTCAGGCCTCTGTTCCGAAACAGGTAAGGGCGTTCTGTTACGCCTTTTCCCTGTAACAACAGGTTTTGTTGGTTTTTCACATCTTTCCACATCCGAAAACATTCCAATTCATGCCATAACGTACACACATGTTAAAACATCAAAGATCATCATTATGAAGCATAAACTAAAACATGGTATCAATCATGCAAACATTGGAACTATAGGCATGCTCCCTAGTCCACCAAAGTCATATAAAGCTAAAATCAACATTCAAACCAAAAATCAATCCTCAAAGGCCATTTACAACTCAAAGGTAAACAACCAAACATGCTAAAGGTAAATAGCAACATCCTCAACCATTAAAAAGTATAAATCCCACCCATTGCATCTTATTACACCAAAGTAAAGCCACATATTTTGCTAAACTGAAATGCTTGGATTCCCTTGCTTGTGTGCTGCCTCAAACGCCTAATTCTCCGCATTGATGAAACAAATGAGCGTAAGCACAAAGCTTAGTGAGGATCGCTAAATAACATTCAACAATGCATTTCACACAATTTGCAAAACCTCCACTTTTCAACACATGCCTTTACACAAAACATGTCTTTTCAAGACATCAAAGCATTTTCTAAAAACATGCTCATATGCATCATTCTAAAATAGCAAATAAACCTTTGTTCATGCTTCACCAAGCATCTCATGCATTCTAGCAACACTTACAAGCATCTCACGCTTAACATTAATCATTTACATTATATTGGCTTGCAAGTGATAACCCATAAACCATACCAACAAAACACACAACCGGATACGCGGATTACAAGCGTTGTCCCGCACGCTTCATACATACTACCGGACTACACAAGGTGGAGATCAATGACACAATCACAACCCCTCAACAACCGTGATGGAGATTAATGGCACAATCACAACCCCTCAACTTCACTCATCGGTAGTTGTATAATTCCACTAATGAGAGTACGTGACACATACACAAGACTCACACACGATATTAAACCATTCACCATTTTGATCTTAGCCTCAATCGTTAGGGTACTTGGATGGAGATTATGGCACAATCACAACCCCTCGACATCCAAGGCGACTTTATTCACGGTGCACCCAATCCTATAGCCGACTAACTATATCCGATTAATGCAACCAAAAACCATTTCCATCAGTTGCCAATATAATCATTTAACCTCATTAATCCACTGTTTTACAAGCATAAACACAATGCCATTTCCACAAGCATAACATGCTTAACATCATATGCATTTATCACATGAAAACCAAGGATCGCTTACCTAGTGCATCCATAACATAATGGCATTAAAATCCAGCAACAATCATGCTTAAAAACATGCTTTAAAATAGTAATCAAATTCACATTTAACTCAAGTGCATTTTCATCAAAACATAGCATATTTCCGAGAAAGACTTTCGAACCACTTACTCTTGAGCTTAGCTAAGTGTTTCAAACTTACACTAAGCTCCCAAGAACACGCTCAAAGCGTTACAAAGCTGGAAAATCCATTTCCACTCACCGATACGCGAAGCCTTTCTCGCCGACACGAAAATTAGCCCTCCGGAGCCTCCAACAACGCCTCGTTTGCTCCCAAATCAAGATCCTCTGTTTACACAACATTAAAATAGAGATCTAAATGTATTAAAATGCATTTCAACACCAGCAACAATTCACAAACTCGTTGCTCACCCAAACTAGACCAATTTACCCATCCAAAACAACCGAAAACTCAATCGATTGCTTCCTAAACAAAGCCCAGCCAAGATACATCACTTCCAAATCATTATAAACATCAAAACACATCTAACAAACAACCTAACCCAACCTTATACCTCCAGCAAGAAAGATTCCACCATTTCACCTCAAAAACTCACTTAAAACTAACAAGAAACTCAAGGATCTCAAGGATTTCGGGATCTATGTTATCAAAACTTCATTTCAACATATTGACCAACTTAAAACTCAATTAAAACCAATCTATAACAGAGCTTAACAAAACAAATCCGAAAATCAAGATTTCAACCATATTTTTACAAGATTTTGATATCCAATCAAAACTATAATGAAAACTCAACCAAAAATATTAATTAGAAGCCAAATATCTTGGGAATTTCAATAAAGAACTTTGATTAGAGGTTGAGAACGGAATTTACGTCCAATCCTTGCTTTCCTCAATGAATGACAAGTTTTCCCTTGCAAAATCTTGAAGAACTAGATAGGTTTTCTTGAAAATTGTTTAGGAAATATTGAGAGAGTGTTTGGGAGAAAAGAATTCTGGAGAAAGATGAATGAAAATTGTGTTTGGCTGAAAATGAGGACAAATTAGTAGTTACGTAATTGAATCTCACATTAACCACCCTTTTAATTAATTAAAATAAAAACCATTTTAAAGCTCTTTAATTAAAAATCATTTTAAACACATGTCATATTAAGGAAAGGCTAAATTGTGGTAAAGCCCCCTATAGATTCTAAGAATTTGGCTTCTTCTTTAAAAATCACATTTTTCACAGTTTTGAAACTTTACAATTTGGTCACTACTCAAAATGTCACACTACCGAAACTCTTTTTGTAAAATTGACTTGACCAATCTCTTAAACATATTCTTAAAGGATTTTAGCAATTTTACCACATTTTTATCCTATCCCGATCATTGATTTCCTTAAATCACCTTACGCGATTCGAACCGTTGTCGACCGGTCCGGTCCGATGTCTAAAACATCTAGGCCTAAAACCAGGGCGTTACAACTCTCCTCCGCTTAGGAAATTTTGTCCTCGAAATTTTACCTAATGGAAAAAGGTGCGAAAACTACTTCAGCATGTCTGCCTTGCTTTCCCAGGTGGCCTCCTCAACTCCTCGGTGTCGCCACAACACCTTCACGAGCTCTATCGTCTTGCCACGAAGAACCTTGCTACTCACATCCAGAACTCTCACTGGTTCCTCGTCATACGACACATCCGGATTCAACTCTATCTCCTCAACATGCATCACATGCGAAGGATCCGACCTATACCTCCGTAACATAGAGTCATTAAACACATCATGTATCTTTTCCAACTCCGTAGGCAATCTCAACCAATATGCCACAGGACCAATTCGCTCCGCAACCTCGTAAGGTCCAATGAACCTTGGGCTAAGCTTACCCTTACGCCCAAATCTCATCACCTTCTTCCAAGGCGACACTTTCAAAAACACACGTTCGCCAACCGCGAACTCAATCTCTTTACACTTCAGGTCCGCGTAAGACTTTTGCCTACCCGAAGCTGCCTTCAGATGCTCATAAATGAGCTTCACCTTCTCTGTGGTTCCCTTTAGCATAGCTGGCATCGAGATCAACTTTTGCTCAGCTTCTGCCCAACAAAGAGGGGTTCTACATCTTCTCCCATACAAAGCCTCGTATGGAGCCATTTGAATACTCGCCTGATAACTATTATTTTACGCAAACTCAACCAACAACAAGTGCTTCTCCCAAGAACCCTGAAAATCTATCACGCAGCATCACAACATGTCCTCAAGCACTTGGATCACACGTTTCGATTGTCCATCCGTCTGAGGATGATAATAAGTACTGAAATTCAACCGTGTACCCAAGGCTTGATGCAAACATTCCCAAAATCACGCTGTAAACCTCGGATCCCTATCCGACACTATAGACTTTGGCACACCGTGCAACCGCACAATCTCAGCAATGTACAATTCAGCCAACTTATCCAAGGTATACATAGTATGCACAGGCAGAAAATGTGCACACTTCGTGAGTCGATCTACAATTACCCAAATTGAATTCTTCTTTGACGGTGACAAAGGCAATCCAAACACAAAATCCATGGTAATTCTCTCCCACTTCGATTCTGGGATTCTCAAAGGATGCAACAACCCAGAAAGAACCTGGTGTTCAACCTTCACTCGTTGACACACTATGCACTTACTAACGAACTCAGCCACATCTTTTTTCAACCCCACCCAGTAGTACTCATCTTTCAAATCACGATACATCTTGGTACTACCAGGGTGCATGGAAAAAGGACTACTATGGGCTTCAGTCAGGATAGTGCGCCTCAACTCAACATCATCCGACACAACTATTCGACTCCTAAAGAACAGAACACCGTCCTCACTAAAGCTGAAATCCGAATGTCTATCCTCTGCAAGGTCCTGAACATGGGGAACAAGAGAATCATCTAACAACTGCTTATCTTTGATCAACAAAATCAGAGATGGTTTCACTTGAAATTCAGCGATAAGACCACCATCACGTGAAATGCTCAAGCGAGCAAACATTACCCTCAACTCCACAGCCACTTTCCGGCTCAAAGCATCAGCCACAACATTAGCCTTGCCCGGGTGGTACTCAATCGTCAAAGCAACTCTACCCAGCGACGCTACCTAAGATTCAACTCCTTTTGAGACATAAGATACTTCAAGCTCTTATGATCCGTGAACACAACACACTTCTCAACGTACAAGTAATGCCTCCAAATCTTCAGGGCAAACACCACAGCCGCAAGCTCAAGATCATGAGTAGGGTAGTTGCGCTCATGCACCTTCATCTGCCTAGATGCATAGGCTACTACCTTACCCTCTTGCATCAATACGCACCCTAAACCAACAATGGACACATCACTATAGACCACAAACTCCTTACCAGACTCAGGTTGAATCAAAATAGGAGCTTGCGTCAAAGCTTCCTTCAACTTTTTGAAACCTTGTTGTCTCGCAACAGTCCACTCAAAGAGAACATTCTTATGCAACAACTTGGTTAACGGTGCAGCTATCTTCGAGAAACCCTCAACGAATCTACGGTAATACCCAGCTAAACCAAGAAAACGTCGCACCTCCGATACTGACTTAGGTACCTTCCATCCCATCACAACCTCTACCTTATACGGATCAACGCGAATACCCTCAGCTGACACAACATGTCCAAGGAAGACCACCTCCCTAACCCAAAACTCACACTTACTTAGCTTGGCATACAACTGATTTTCCAACAACGCTTGCAAAACAATTCTCAAGTGTCTATCATGATCCTCCTTGGTACGCGAATACACAAGGATAACATCAATGAACACCACCACAAACTGATCCAAGAATTCATGGAATATTCGATTCATCATGTCCATGAAAGCAGCAGAATCGTTCGTCAAACCAAACGACATCACCAAGAATTCATAATGTCCATACCTCGTCCGAAAAGCTATCTTAGGTACGTCCACAACCTTCACCTTCAGCTGATAATACTCCGATATCAAGTCTATCTTATAAAACACTAAGGCTCCTCGGAACTAATAAAAGAGATCATCAATTCTAGGCAAGGGATACTTGTTCTTGATCGTCAACTTGTTCAGTTGCCGATAATCTATGCACATCCGCATTGTCCCATCCTTCTTTACAAACAAGACCGATGCACCCCAAGGTGACACACTCGACCGGATGAAACCTCGATTCAACAACTCTTGCAATTGCGTTTTCAACTCTTTCAGCTCTTTAGGTGCCATGCGATAAGGAGTAATGGACACCAGAGTCGTATCCTTGTACAACTCGATACCAAACTCAACTTCCCTGTTTGGTGGCAACCCATGCAACTCTTCCAGAAAGACACCCAGAAAATCGCGAACAGTTTGGATTTCCTACACACGTACATCCTTGGTGCCAAGATTCATCACATAAGCAACATAAGCCTCACAACCCATCTTCATCATACAATTTGCTTCTAAAACCGAAATCACATTCGACAAGAATTTCACATTATCATCCAACTACCACTACTTCATAATCATCGGCCAGCTTTAAGGCGACCCGCTTGACATCAAAGTCAACCACCGCTCTATGCTTCGTCAACCAATCCATGCCAAGGATTACATCAAATCCGTAGAAGGGTAACTCCATCAAATCCACAAGAAAAACATGTCTTTGCACAGATAAAGGGCATCTCCTATACAATCTCCTAGTGACTACAGTCGCTCCAAAAGAACTAGTCACTTGCATTCCTACTTCAAGCATCTCAACAGGTATATCAAGAAAATGAGCATGCTCACTCAAGATATAAGAATGCATGGATCCAGAATCAATCAAAGCCAGCAAAGATAAAGACTGAAGAACAAATGTACTTGCAATGACATCGGTATCATCGCGCTGCTCGCGCTGAGCATAAACCCTCACTAGTCCACCTCCCTCAGGTCGGACGGCTACTACATAAGCAATACCTCGATGTCCCTCGTCTCTCCTCTGAAAATTCCCACGGTCGCGCCCACGACCTCTCTGAGGTGCAGCTACTACAGGAGCACATCCTTGGCCTCCACCAGCCAACAAGAGACACTCCTTCCTCATGTGATCCACCGAACCACAATTCCAACATGAATTCCCTATCACCACAATAAGAGCCTGGACCTCTCTAGCTGCTCTAGGAAAATCTCGCCTCAAATGGTCCCTCGACCCACATGTCCAGCACGTATGCTGCTCAGATCTCACTCGACCTCCCTAGACCTGACCGCCTCGACCCGGACCACCTCGCCTCCCCTCCGGCTGATGTCTCCTATCTCGACCTCTTTTGTTCCGTCCTCCACTGAAGCTGTACTCAGCTGCTCTCTTCCCAGAGCTAGAACCAACACTCGAGTCGACAAACCCAAATTCTATTCGATGTCTTTGGCTCGACATACAAGCACATCAAAGTCGGTGTAGTCCGCAACCAACATATACGTCTTAACTTCATGTACCAGCCCGTACTAGAAGCGATCACATCAGTGCCTCTCACTAGGTATCAGCTCAGGAGCATACTGGCTCAGGCGTACGAATTGGACCTCGTACTCAGCCACAAAAAGGTTGCCCTGAACTAGCGACATAAACTCACATTTCTTTTCATCCAACTATCTCACCCCTAGATACTTCCTCAAGAATGCACCCTTGAAAAACTCCCAATCTACTTCATTGGGCTCCAAACCGGCAGTGGTAGTCGTCCACCAGTTGTAGACATCGCCTTGCAAAAAAAAACTGCGCATCCCAGCTTGCGCACATCATTACAACCCATCTGATCCATGATACGGATCGTACTTGCTAACCAGGCTTCTGACGCCTCAGGAGACATACCATAGAACTCTACAGCTCCCAGGCTCCTCAACCTCTCCAATGGTAAGCCTGCCTGCCTGCCCAGCTGCAGGGGCCTGTACATGCGCTCCGGCAACATCAGCCTGAAACGCCCCGGTGATCGCCTAAACCAATGGTGTTAGATCACCCAAACCCGGACTAGCAGGTCCTTGCTACACCTGCTCCCCACCTCCAGGTGGTGGCGGAGGAGGTAAGTTTCCACCAGGAGGGACATCAGCCCCTTGCTCACCCTGGTCACCCTGCTCAGCCGCAGGCACTATAGTATTCAACCTCAGCTCTCTTCTCGGACCCATAGTGTTATTTTAAACAAGGCATAACAACAAAACAAGTCAAACCATTTAGGCCAGCTGCAAGCAAGAATCCAAGTTTACAAAAACATTTGTTTAGTGTAATAAGGCAATGGGCACCCCAATTTCCCTCAACATAGCATAGCATATAATAACACATCATGGTCAACATGCTTTCCATCATCCAAAATCAGCACATGGCAACATTGCATCATTATCACACAATCATATCCATTCCACATGTGATTCACATAAATCAAGCATAGCATAAGCTTCAAAATTTTCAACCAATGTCATGCTTATCAAACAACATATGTCAATACATATCAATTTCTCATACCAACATCCCCAATTATTTCGCAACCTGGCTCTGATACCAACAAATGTAACCCCCTTAGCCTAGCCTAGACGCCCGACCCAAACTAAGAAGATTACACGGGGGAAACCAAAGTCAACCCATTAAAGTCAACCTTGATTTACGACCCTCTTTTTTTCTTTTTTTTTTCTTTTCAAAATGCACATTATTAACTTATATGATTAACAAAACATTTCAGCGGAAGTGGCACAACGAACGGAACTCAATTAGGGGTTCAATTACATACAAACGTCTTTTAGGGACTAAATTGTTAATTTCCCAATTTTTAAAGACTAAACAAGATTCCAAGTTACCAAACTGAAATTTAACATATAATAAGCTAACATGTCAAATTTCATCTTAAACGGACCAGTCAAAAACATTTAATTAAGCATCCAAAACCCAGGGACCAAAACGTAAGAAACAGAAACCTGTAACAATTCAAATTCAAACTCAACGGTCGGGTGTTTCGAAACACCTCACCCTGTATCAGAATGGTCGTTTCAAAACCAGGTTGACCGTTTCGATACTCGGGTGCGTTCCGAAACCCGTACCAAAACACCCCTTTCTAGTAGCAAAATCGTTACGGAACGTTCCTACCCGTTCTGAAACCTCATGGCCATTTCAGGCCTCTATTTTGAAACAGGTAAGGGCGTTCCGATACACCTTGCCCTTTAACAGCAGGTTTTGCTGGGTTTTCACATATTTCCACATCCGAAAACATTCCAATTCATGCCACAACGTACACACAACATGTTAAAGCATCAAAGATCATCATTATGAAGCATAAACTAAAACAAGGCATCAATCATGCAAACATTGGAACTATAGGCATGCTCCCTAGTCCACCAAAGCCATATAAAGCTAAAATCAACATTCAAAACAAAAATCAATCCTCAAAGGCCATTTACAACTCAAAGGTAAACAACCAAACATGCTAAAGGTAAATAGCAACATCCTCAACCATTAAAAAGTATAAATGCCACCCATTGCCTCTTATTACACCAAAGTAAAGCCAAATACTTTGCTAAACTGAAATGCTTGGATTCTCTTGCTTTTGTGCTGCCTCAAACGCCTAATTCTCTACATTGATAAAACAAATGAGCGTAAGCACAAAGCTTAGTGAGGATCGCTAAATAACATTCAACAATGCATTTCACACAATTTGCAAAACCTCCATCTTTCAACATATGCTTTTACACAAAACAATTCGTTTCAAGTCATCAAAGCATTTTCTAAAAACATGCTCATATGCATCATTCTAAAACAGCAAATAGACCTTTGTTCATGCTTCACCAAGCATCTCATGCATTCTAGCATCACATACAAGCATCTCATGCTTAACATTAATCATTTACATTATATTGGCTTGCAAGTGATAATCCATAAACCATACCAACAAAATACACAATCGGATACGCGGATTACAAGCGTTGTCCCGCACGCTTCATACATACTACCAGAGTACACAAGGTGGAGATCAATGGCACAATCAAAACCCCTCAACACTCGTGATGGAGATTTATGGCACAATCACAACCCCTCAACATCACTCATCGGTAGTTTTATAATTCCACTAACGAGAGAACGAGACACATACACAAGACTCACACACGGGATTAAACCATTCACCGTTGTGATCTTAGCCTCAATCGTTAGGGTACTTGGATGGAGATTATGGCACAATCACAACCCCTCGACATCCAAGGCGACTTTATTCTCGGTGCACCCAATTCTATAGACGGCTAACTATATCGGATTAACGCAACCAAAAACCATTTCCATCTCTTGCCAGTATAATCATTTAACCTCATTAATCCACTGTTTTACAAGCATAAACACAATGTCATTTTCACAAACATAACATGCTTAACATCATATGCATTTATCACATGAAAACCAAGGATCACTTACCTAGTGCATCCTTAACATAATGGCATTAAAATCCAGCAACAATCATGCTTAAAACATGCTTTAAAATAGTAATCAAATCCACATTTAACTCAAGTGCATTTTCATCAAAACATAGCACATTTCCGAGAAAGACTTTCGAACCACTTACTCTTGAGCTTAGCTAAGTGTTTCAAACTTACACTAAGCTCCCAAGAACACGCTCAAAGCGTTACAAAGCTGGAAAATCCATTTCCACTAACTCATAAGCGAAGCCTTGCTCGCCGACACGAAAATTACCCCTCCGGAGCCTCCAACAACGCCTCGTTTGCTCCCAAATCAAGATCCCTTGTTTACACAACATTAAAACAGAGATCTAAATGCATTAGAATGCATTTCAACACCAGCAACAATTCGCAAACTCGTTGCTCACCCAAACTACACCAATTTACCCATCCAAAACAACTGAAAACTCAATCGATTGCTTCCTAAACCAAGCCCATCCAATATACATCACTTCCAAATCATTATAAACATCAAAACACATCTAACAAACAACCTAACCCAACTTTATACCTCCAGCAAGCAAGATTCCACCATTTCACCTCAAAAACACACTTAAAACTAACAAGAAACTCAAGGATTCCGGGATCTATGTTATCAAAACTTCATTTCAACATATTAACCAACTTAAAACTCAATTAAAATCAATCTATAATAGAGCTTAACAAAACAAATCCAAAAATCAAGATTTCAACCATATTTTTACAAGATTTTGATCTCCAATCAAAACTATAATGAAAACTCAACCAAAAACATTAATTAAAAGCCAAATATCTTGGGAATTTCAATAAAGAACTTTGATTAAAGGTTGAGAACGTGATTTACCTCCAATACTTGCTTTCCTCAATGAATGACAAGTTTTTCCTTGCAAAATCGTGAAGAACTAGATAGGTTTTCTTGAAAATTGTTTAGAAAATATTGATATAGTGTTTGGGAGAAAAGAATTCTGGAGAAAGATGAATGAAAATAGTGTTTGCCTGAAAATGAGGAGAAATTGGTAGTTACGTAATTGAATCTCACATTAACCACCCTTTTAATTAATTAAAATAAAAACCATTTTAAAGCTATTTAATTAAAAACTATTTTAAACAAATGTCATATTGAGGAAAGGCTAAATTGTCGTAAAGCCCCCTATAGATTCTAAGAATTTGGCTTCTTCTTTAAAAATCACATTTTCCAAAGTTTTAAAACTTTACAATGTGGTCACTACTCAAAATGTCACACTACCGAAACTCTTTTCGTAAAATTGACTAGACCAATCTCTTAAACATATTCTTAAAGGATTTTAGCAATTTTTACCACTTATTTATCCTATCTCGATCCTTGATTTCCTTAAATCACCTTACGCGATTCGAACTGTTCTCGACCGGTCCGATCCGATGTCTAAAACATCTAGGCCCAAAACCGGGCATTACAACTACTTTCAATTTCTCAAATGCTTGTTGTCTTGCATCAATCCACTCAAACCAAACATCCTTCTATAGAAATTGAGTCAAATGAGCTGCAACCTTTGAGAAACCCTCAACAAAACGTCTATAGTAACCGGCCAAGCCTAAGAAACTACGAATTTCGGTCACAGACTTCGATTGCTTCCAATTCACAACAGCCTCAATTTTCTTAGTATCCACTCGGATTCCCTCAGCTGATACAATATGAACTAGGAAGACTACTTCCCTGATCCAAAACTCACAATTGCTCAACTTGGCATACAACTGTTTGTCTAACAAATTCTGCAATACCAAACGCAAATGTTGATCATGATCCTCCTCGGTACGACAGTACACTAAGATATCATCAATGAATACTACCACAAACTGATCCAAGTACTCATGAAACACCCTAATCATCATATCTAGAAAAGCTATTGGTGCATTCGTCAAACCAAAGGGCATCACTAAAAATTCATAATGTCCATAACGAGTGTGGAAAGCTGTCTTCAGTACATCTTGATCTCTTACCTTCAACTGATAATAACCGGATCTCAAATCTATCTTCGAAAAACACTAAAGCACTTATCAACTGATCAAACAGGTAATCAATCCTCGGCAAAGGGTATTTGTTCTTCATTGTCAACTTATTCAACTGCCGGTAATCGATACACATCCTCAAACTGCCATCCTTCTTTTTCACAAACAACACTGGTGCACCCCAAGGTGAAATACTCGGACGAATGAACCCTCATTCTATCAGTTCCTGAAACTGTGTCTTCAACACTTTCAGTTCTTTAGGAGCCATACGATATGGAGCAATCGATACTGGAGCAGAATCAGCATAAGTCTCTATAGCAAATGTTGAGTGCATAAAATTCCTATATTTCCCCCCTCATTTACCCATATTTTTGCTGCACTCAAGCATGATTCATTGCATTTAGAATATATTTGTACATATACATCACAAGTAGATAAAATTGCACAGTTGCTACTGATTTTGGTTACTTTTACAGGTATCTGCTGCGGCAGACCTAGGGCAGAAAAGGAGCAGAGGCGGATTGCAGAGCTGGAGTCGAGAAGCAAAGGCTATCGTGACATTTTTCGTGGCAGCCATGACGACAGAGGGATGCTGAGGTGGAAAAGTGAAGTGGAGCTCGACAGATAGAGGATTTCAAGCCGGTCTGTCGTGGACCACTCCCATATTTTTATGAGCCTTGGACCAGAATAAAAGTCAAGCCCAAAGTTTAAGGAAGAGACTCAAGGCAAGAAAAGAGGACGAATTTAAGGAATCTACTCAGAAGAGTTAGTCTTTAATAGAGTTGCACTTTAATTCGAAATTGTATTCTTGCCATATTAGAAAACTTGGACCCAAGGCCTATATAAAAGCATGTAATTCGACCTGGGGAAGGATATCTGATTCCTAGCTGTCTTCCCCTAAAACCCTTGTCGTTTTCCCTTCTCCATTATGTTCTAAACTCCTTCTAGGGCTAAGGGTTGATTCCGTTAAGTAGTTGCAAGGATTGTATTGTTTTAGGAATTTTCTGTCAAGCAATAAAAACTTCAAGTTTATTTACTCTGATTTTTCATATCTCATAAGAGCATCGGGAGAGCATTGTGAGGTTATCCATTTGTTTGATATCGGGAGAGTCAAGCATCCAAAACGAGTAAATATGTGTTTTCCAGTTTATGGTTAAACCATCTTGGCTTAGGGATAAGTTCAAGGTTAAGTGGCTAAAGAAGAATTCAACAACATTGGTGTTCACCCTTCGATTCATGACGGGAGGTATCATCCAAGAAGTGTTCATCAACAGAACTTGGGCCTAGGAATAGAACAAGTCATAACAGGGATTCTTGCCAAGCTTGAAGTACAATGTTGTTGATCGCTGCCGCGACGTCAACAGACCTCTCCCGCGGCAGGTGCTGCCGTGACAGAAACGACAACAGAAGAAAGAAATTTCTATAACAGTGCAACGCCTGCACTACTGAGCAATTCAATACCGGCCTATTCCTTAAATCTGATTCCTTTATCTCTCATTTTAGTTTTTACTCAAGATTACTCCAACATTCAATTAAACTATTTTCTTTCTCTTGTGCATCAAGTCAAGGATAGAGTTATTTACAGTCCCTGTGGAGGCGATATCCGATACTCTAGTATCACTTTACTACTTGTGTCTTGTACATTTGCACTATTTGCGATAGGACTCTTTTACACGCAACAAGTTTTTGGCGCCGTTGTCGGGGACTGGCAACATACCTTTACCCTTTTTATTACTGCACTTTTCTTTTTCTGTTTTTAGTGGTGTTATTTACCCCGTGCTTTTCACAAGGTTTTCTATTTGCTTATGCGCAGATCTAGACGAGGTAAAGAACCTGAGTACGAATTAGACCCAGAAATCGAACGCACGCACCAACTCAGGAACCAAGCCCGACTCTTGATAGAAAGAAACAACTATCTCGAGGAGATACTGGAAGCAATGGTGAACGGAAGGCAAGGAAATGGGATAAATGACCCCAACAACAATAACCCTAGGGTTGTTGTTGATCCTCCTAATGATGCCCAGAATGATCTGCCGCCGCCCGCTGCCCTAGCAGCACGACAGACCTGTCGAGACTACATGGACAATCGCCATGTTGAACTGGAAACTACTCTGCCAGACGTGGAAGCTGAACATTTCGAACTAAAACTTGTTATGTTCAGCATGATAAACTCTGCTGGCCAATTTGGTGGTTCTGTTACTGAAGACGCACGAGAACATCTGAAAATGTTCCAAGAAATTTGTGGATCGTTCAGACTGCCAGGGATAAATCCAGAAGTACTAAGGCTCCGGCTATTTCCTCATTCTTTGAGAGATAGAGCAAAAACTTGGTGGAACAAATTAACGCCGGGTTCAATAAGAACTTGGGCAGATCTTTCTCGTGAATTCCTTTCTCATTTTAATACTTCTCATTTATCTGAAAGATTGCGTAATGAGATTGCTACTTTTCAACAGGAAGATGACGAACCAATGCATGAGGCATGGGAAAGATTTACAACTCTCTTACGGAACTGCCAAATGCATGGATTCCCTGTGTGGAATCAGGTCGTCAAATTCTACAACGCTGCCAATGCACATACTTGATTGAGAATAGATTCAGCAGTAAATGAGCTATTACTGGATAAGGAACCAGACGAGGCAATGCTCGTGTTGAAAGAGTTAACAAAGAAAGATGAGCAATTCCCTACAACTCGAAGAGGAGGCAAACGATGAATATCTGTAAAGGAGTATGAAGCTTATAACTCGGTTAAATCACAGGTTGCATACCTCACAAAGATAGTCGAAAATCTACAGCGAAAAGATTCTAAAGTTGTATATTCTGCAAAAGAGGTGTGTGAAACCTGTAGTGGGAACCACAGTTTAGAAGATTGTCCTTTACAGCTGGAAGGAGGGATGTATGTTGGGAACTATAACAAGCCTAGAAATTATGATTCCAACAATTACAATCCCAACTGTAGGAAGGATCCCAAATTTTCCTAGAGCAATCTGAACAATGCACTAAATCCTCCAGTGCAGAACAACTACAACCAAGGAGTACCCAGAATTCTGTCGTGACAGCAGCCACAGCAACAGCAACCACAGCAGCCGACAGCAACACCTAGTATCCTGGAACAGACCTTGGCGACATTTATGTCACAAACGGGAGCATACATGGCGAACATGGATCACTTTATCAAGAAAACTGAATCATTCATGGACAAGACAGAGATGAGGATGACAAACCATGAGGCTACCCTAAAATCTCTGGAGACACAGATGGGCCAAGTCTCACAGTATATCAAACTGAGGCAGAATGGAGGATTCCCTAGTGATACTGAGGTCACTAGAAAACCCACACATGAGCAGTGCAAAGCAATTACAACGAGGAGTGGGAAACAATTACAAGGTTCAGATATAAAAGACATACCAAGTGAGGATCCGACACTAGAGACACCTGTCGTGAACACTACCCCGACAGAGGAGAAACAATCTGCTGTCGACACACCTGCCACAACAGCATAAGGGACAGAGAAGCGGACAGAAGATGCTGAAGAACTTAAGCCTCCTCAGATCCGGATTCCATTTGAAGGACGCCTTGAAGATTACCGTCCTCCACCTCTTTTTCCACAACGGTTACAGAAACAGAAACAGGAGTACCGGCTTAAGAAAATTTATGACATTTTTAAGCAAGTACATATTAACATACCGCTGCTAGAGGACATTAAGCAGATGCCTAGATATGCTAAGTTTCTCAAGGATGCAATGTCCAAAAGGTCCAGACTTAGGGAATTTGAGACAGTAAAGATGACAGAAGGATGCATGACAATCTTGCATAAGCATCCACCCCAAAAGAAGAAGGACCCTAGGAGCTTCATCATACCATGCATAATAGGCGATAAGTTCGTGGGTAAGGCACTTTGTAATCTTGGTGCTAGCATAAATCTAATGCACAAATCTGTGTTTCAGAAACTAGGTATTAGACAAACAAGGCCCACGACAGTCATGCTGCAGCTGGCAGACCGCTCTTACGTTCAACCGGAAGGAAAAATCGAAGATATCTTGGTAAGAGTGGATAAGTTTATTTTTGCTGCTGACTTTCTTGTTCTAGATTGTGAAGCAGATGAAAACGCACCGATCATCTTGGGGCGACCCTTCCTAGCCACAGGCAGAACCGTGATCGATGTTGAGAAAGGAGAACTGACGATGGGAGTAAATGATCAGCAAATCAAACTCAATGTTCTCCAAGCAATAAAACAAGTTGATGCAGAGGAAGAGTGCAAAGAAATCTCAGAGGTAGTCCTTGACCAACCCTACATCAGGTCGAACTGCCACGACAGAAAGTTTGGTCACTGCCACCGCGGTCACCTTGAAGACTGTCACGGCATCAACGACGACAGTGACCCCTCAGACATAGAATCATCCGACACTGAAGGTCCTGAGGAGGTAAATTGGATAGGCACACGTCCAGGTAAGTTCTTCGAGCCTTTAAATTATACCTCAAATGAACATGTAATCCAAAAGCCTTCCATTGAACATCCACCTGTTCTAGACCTTAAACCCCTGCCAGGGCAGCTTAAATACGTTTTTCTTGGTTTAAATGATACGTTGCTCGTAATCATCTCTTCCAAGTTGATGCAGGAATAGGAGCAGTGGCTAATCAAAATGCTACAACAACATAAGAAGGCCATTGGATGGACCATTGCTGATATCCAAGGCATCAGTCCGGCGTTATGCATGCACAAGATCCTCTTAGAGGATGACTATAAGCCGACTATCGATGCCCAAAGACGACTGAACGGGGCTATGCGAGAGGTGGTGCGGAAAGAAATCATCAAGTGGCTTGATGCCGGAATAATATATGCCATCTCAGATAGCAAGTGAGTGAGTGAGCCCTGTGCAATGCGTGCCCAAAAAGGGAGGCATAACCGTCGTAACCAACGAGGAAAACGAACTAATCCCAACAAGGACTGTGACCGGTTGGAGGGTTTGTATGGACTACTGGAAGCTTAATAAAGCTACCCGGAAGGACCACTTCCCCTTACCTTTTATTGATCAAATGCTAGATAGATTAGCGGGGAAACCTTACTACTATTTTCTTGATGGTTACTCAGGTTATAACCAAATAGCAATCACACCGGAGGACCAAGAGAAAACTACCTTCACATGCTCGTACGACACCTATGCCTTTCAAAGAATGTCATTTGGGCTCTGCAATGCACCAACAACCTTTCAACGGTGTATGATGGCAATATTCTCCGACATGGTTGATGATTTCCAAACAGAATTCTTCCTTTATGGCGGTAAAGGCAAACCAGATACAAAGTCCATAGTGATCCTCTCCCATTTCCATTCTAGAATCCTCAACGGTTGCAACAACCCAGAAGGAAATTGATGTTCAGCCTTAACCTGCTGGAAAACCATGCATTTGCTAACAAACTCAGCAATATCCTTCTTCAAACCCACCCAATAGTTCTCATCCCTCAAATCACGGTACATCTTTGTACTACCAGGGTGCATAGCAAAAGGACTACTATGAGCTTCAATTAGAATAGTGCGCCTTAACTCAGCATCATTCGGCACCACTATCCGACTCCCATAACATAAAACACCATCATCATTGAAACAGAAATCCGAAGGCCTACCTTCCACGATATCTTGAACATGTGGCACCAAAGAATCATCCAACAATTGTTTATCCTTTATCAACTGAACTAGAGATGGTTTCACTTGCAATTCAGCAACAAGACCACCATCTCGCGATACGCTTAAGCTAGCAAACATCACCCTTAATTCCACCGCCACTTTCCTACTCAAAGCATCAGCCATAACATTGGCCTTCCCCGGATGATACTCGATCGTTATATCATAATCCTTAAGCAACTCCACCCAACGTCGTTGCCTAAAATTTAACTCCTTCTGAGACATAAGGTACTTCAAACTTTTTTGATCCGTGTACACAGTACACTTCTCACCATAGAGATAATGTCTCCAGATCTTTAAAGCAAAAACTACCGATGCAAGCCCAATGTCATGTGTAGGGTAATTGCGCTCATGCACTTTCAACTGTCATGATGCATAGGCTACAACTCTACCCTCTTGCATCAACACACACCCCAAACCAACATAGGATGCGTCACTATACACCACAAACTCTTTCCTTGATTCAGGTTGAACCAAGATACGAGCTTGCGTCAAAGCTGCCTTCAGCTTCTCAAAAGCTTGTTGTCTCGCTTCTGTCCATTCATACTTAACATCCTTCTGTAAAAACTTCGTCAAAGGGTGCAGCAATCTTAGAAAATCCCTCCACGAACCTCCGATAGTAACCTGCCAACCCAAGGAAACTACGAACTTCATGAACAGACCTAGGAGGCTTCCAATTCACCACCGCCTCAATCTTCTGAGAATCAACACGAATCCCTTCAGCCGAAACCACATGGCCAAGAAAAACAACTTCCTTTAGCCAAAACTCACATTTGCTCAGCTTAGCATAAAGCTGATTCTCTAACAGCGCTTGTAAAACAATCCTTAAATGTTCTTCATGCTCCTCCTCGGTACGAGAGTACACAAGGATATCATCGATGAACACCATAACGAACTTGTCTAGGAATTCATGAAACACCCTGTTCATCATATCCATGAAAGCGGCAGGAGCATTCGTCAATCCGAACGACATCACTAGAAATTCATAATGCCCATATCTCGTTTGAAAGGTTGTTTTCGGCACATCCACATCCTTCACCTTTAACTGATAATATTCTGATCGCAGATTTATCTTTGAAAGCACAGCCGCTCCTCGAAACTGATCAAAAAGATCATCAATCCTCGACAAAGGATACTTGTTCTTGATAGTCAACTTATTCAGTTGACGATAATCAATGCACATCCTCATCGTGCCATCTTTCTTTTTAACAAACAAGACCGGTGCACCCCAAGGTGACACACTTGGCCGAATAAAGCCTCGGTCAAGCAACTCTTGAAGTTGTGTCTTCAACTCCTTCAACTCCTTGGGTGCCATGTGATTGGGAGCAATGGACACCGGAGTTGTGTTCTCATACAACTCAATTCTGAATTCAACCTCTCGACTAGGCGGCAAACCCGGTAATTCCTCCGGAAACACTCCAGGGAATTCACACACGGTCTTTATATCATGTACACGAACCTCCTTTGTGCTAGGATTCATGACAAAGGCTAGATAAGCCTCTCATCCCTGACGCAACATCCGGCTTGCTTCAAGCATTGATACCACATTAGATAGAAATTTCACATTTTCTCCCACCACCACAACCTCATAACCGTCTGCAAGTTTCAGCGAAACTCGCTTGCTTTCAAAATCCACCACGGCCCTATGCTTAACAAGCCAATCCATACCAAGGATTACGTCAAATCCATAGAATGGTAATTCCATAAGATCAACTAGAAACACATGATCTTGCACCTTTAAGGGGAATCTCCTATACTATCTCCTTGTTACAACCGTCTCACCAAAGAAACTAGTCACCCGCATAACCACATCCAAAGACTCAACAGGCAAACCAAGCATTTGAGCATGTTCACGCAATATGTACGAGTGTGTAGATCCAGAATCAATCAAAGAAAGTAATGACAAGGATTGCAAAGTAAAGGTACCTGCGATCACGTCCGTGTCATTCCTCCCTTCTCGATTGGCATACACTCTAGCCTGGCCACCACCTTCAGGCTGAACATCCACCACATGCGCTACATTCCTTGTACCCTCATCCCTGCGCTAGAAGTTACCACGTCGCGCCCACGGCCTCACTGTGGCTCAGCTGCTCTTACCGGAGCCTGACCCTCTCTCAAATGTGACAGACAATCCTTCTTCATGTGCCTACGATTACCACAGTTCCAGCATGTACCCAAGATTGCCCTAACACTCAACATTGTGCCTTCTACCACACTGATTACACTCAGGAGTCCGCATAAAAGTATTTGGTCTTTCTGACCTCTTCCAAGGTTTCCACCCCCACGTCTAGCATCGACATGTGACCTTCTATCCTTATGCCTCTTGTATCGATCTCTACCAAGATCACGTTCCGCAGCTCGTTTCCTTGAGCTAGATCCTTCCGCTCGACTTGCTAAACCAAGATTCAGCTCAATGTCCTTGGCTCGAGTAACCAAGACATCGAAATCAGTATAGTCCGCTGCGAGCATATAGGTTTTCACATCCGCCACCTACCCGTATCGGAATCGTTCACATCTCTCCCGCTCGCTAGGAATCAGTTCAGGTGCATATTGGCTACGGCGTACAAATTGCACCTCAGACTCCGCCACAGACATACTCCCTTGCACCAGGGACATGAATTCTCTCTTGTTCTCATCGTGGTAGAGAATTCCCAGATACTTTCGCTTGAATGCATTCAAGAAGAATGTCTAAGTCACCTCATCATCATCCATCCCCGATATTGTGGTTTTCCACCACGTATATGTATCACCATGCAACAAGGACACAATACATCCCAACTTCTGAACATTGTTACAGTTCAGCTGCCCAAGAATTCTCTTGGTACTCTCTAACCAATATTCGAAACCTTCCAGAGTCAACCCCCTGAACTTAGTCCCTCCCAAATTGCAGAGTTACTCCAACGGCAACCTCACGTTAGCACCATCCTGAGGTGCAGCTCCATGAGCTCCAGCTACTGCTACCTGAAAAGCTCCGGCAATAGCTTGTATCAACACAGACATATCAGGAGCATCTTGTCCCTGAACTCCCTCGGGTCCAGCAACCCCAACACCAGCTCCTGCAGCACCAACCCCTGCTCCACCACCACCGGGTGGTCCACCAGGAGGAGGAGGCGGTAAATCCTCAACATTCTCAACATTCTCGTTCTCAGCCGTAGCACGAGTATTAATTCTAAGCTCTCTACGTGGCCCCATAAGATAACAATGCAACTGACAAAATACAATAAATTCAATTAGGCAACATAAGGCAAGTAATCCAAGTACTCAAGCTCATTTTTGAAAACAATTCTTTTCAGTAGTAATGATATGGCAATGGGATCCCCAACTATACCCCAAGCACAGCATAGCATCACAAATTCATCTCATTAGAACCAAACATCAACAATCATACATCATACTTTCACCAAAAAGCCATAATCATTCATACTCACACACATTAATCACTTACCAAGCCCCAAATATTCGCTAACCTAGCTCTGATACCAACAAATGTAACCCCCTTAGCCCGGCCTAGACGCTTGACCCGAACCACAAAGATTACACGGGGAAAACTAAAGTCAACCCGAAAGTCAACCTTGATTAACGACCCTTTTTTATTTTAACTTTTCTAGATGCAACATTAATCCTGTGTGATTACTCAAGAATCAAAGGAAAGAAAGGCACATCGATCGGAATTCATTTAGGGATTCAGTTATAAGAATTACACTTTTAGGGACCAAAACGTAAACTTTGCAAATTGCGAGAACTTTTCAAATTTTAACCTTAACAATATGTAATTAGTCAATTTACAAGCATCTCTGTCAAATATCAGCTTAATTGGACATTCCAAACCCAACCAATTGCATCCTCAATCAACAAGGACTAAAATGTAAGAAAAAAGAACTTGAAGCAATTCAAAATACAGGCCAACGGTCAACCGTTTCGAAACGCTGACCCTGGTATCGAAACGGAGTTGACCGTTTCGGTACTCGGGTGCGTTCCGAGACCAAAATCGAAACAGGGTCTTCTAGTAGCAAAAGTGTTTTGAAACACTCTTACCCGTTCCGGAACACCAAGGCCATTTCAGGCCCCTGTTCCGAAATAGATAAGGGTGTTTCGATACACCCTACCCTGCAACTTCTTAATTTTCTGGTTTTTCACATGTTTACACATTCAAACACATCCAAATCATACCATAACATACCAACAACACAATTAAACATCAAAGAACACTATTATGAAGTTTAAGCTAAGGATGGCATCAATCATGACAACATTGAATCTATAGGCATGCTTCCTAGTCACATAAACCATACCAAAGTCTCAAACCTCAAACCAAACCATATAGGCCATTTACAAACTTCAAAAACCATAGTAAACTTGCAGCAAACATATGGAGTTTAAAAGACATCTCCCAAAACTGACTAGGAATCCCCATTGCCAAATATCAATACTAAAGTATATGAAAACATCATCATACATGAGTTTTACACTTCCTTGGATGTTCTTAGCCTTCTCGCTAGCCAAACTCGTCTCAATTATCTGCATTTTTGGTAAAAGAGAGCGTAAGCACATTTGCTTAGTGAGGCAAGCTCTAAGGGAAACCAACATAACAATGCATCTTAACAACTCTTTCTCAAAAACCATTTTCTACAACATGATCATTCTATCTCATGCTTGAAAACCACTTCAAAGCAATTCTCCTTTTGAAAACACATGTACCTTTATTATATCTCATGCATTAAACCAATGCAAATCTCATGGCAAAGCCAAGTACATGCTTAATGGAAACGAAAGCATTTCATACCATAAATCTCATATGCATTTCTCATAGCATAAATCATCTCAACATTGGTACATATAAATCAAATACAATTTCATATATTATATTGGCATTTCACAATTCATCTTTACTCGAATATGCGGATTAGCTTGACTCAAGGTCAAGTCCTACCCCGGTGGAATCTCTCATCACCGGACTCTCATGGCGGTATCTCTCATCGCCACAAAGCTTCGGTATTTCACCAAGTCCTACCCCTATGGTATCTCTCATCATCGGATTCTCACTTTGGATCAGAATGGCACTACCCCAATTGCCCTACTCCAAAGAGCACGTACGAATTTTTAGTTTATAGTGCACTCTCATCCTATTGATTGATCAATTATATCCGGTAATTATCTCATCTTCTATGCCAATATATTATGTCAAAAACATCATCTCACCTATTGTTTTTATGCAACATTTCTCAAATCTTTCTCATCTCATTTCAAAATCATATCTCATGTTTTGCATTAAGTCAAAATCTCAAAAACTCTTTAATACAACATGCTATCTCATGAAATCTCTACAAAGCATCATCTCATGCTACAAATCATGCATTAAAATAGTAGGAATTTGTCTATCTCAAGTCAAGAGCATGTAAAAGCATTTAGGGGCATCAACCACATGTTTGAGAGCAAATCTAGCCATACTTACTTCCGGACTTAGGATGGTGTTTCAAACCAATCCTAAATCTCCAAACCCTAAACCCAAAATGTACCACCTCCAAAGCCTATTTTGTAAAATTGATTTGACCAACCCCTTAAACATGATTTAAGAGGATTTTAACAAATTTTACCATATTTTTATCCTTTCCCGATCCTTGGTTTCCCTAAATCACCTAACGCGATTCGAACCGTTTCTGACCGGTCTGATCCGATGTCTAAAACATATAGGCCCAAAACCAGGGTGTTACATCGATGCTATGAAGATGCCTTTGCCATGTACTCTTGGTCTTTGATGTATATTTGAGTTGCAAACATGTTTGGTCATGTTTCGGGATTGTTTCGGATGCTTTAAATTGAGTTAATCAACTTTTTCAAACATTGCAGGCCCAGGTGTTTCAAAACACTCTTTCCTGTTTCGAAACGGTGGCTTGAATTTGCCTTGGAGTTTAGAAACGGTAAGGCATGTTTCAAAACATTTTGCCTCTTTGAAACTCTGTTCCGAAACGAGTCTTAAAGGGTTTTGAAACGAACTCGCATTTCGAAACTGTCAGTTGTGTTTCGGAACAACCGTTCCGATACAGGGCTCAATGTTCTGAAACGATTGGTAGTTAATACAGTTTTTTGAATATTCTGAGTTTTTATTTCCTTACATTTTGGTCCCTGTTTGCCTTGTATGCAATTAGATGAGTTCTAATGGTAGATTTGAGCTGAGATTTTACCGAGAAGCATGTAATGAACCTAATTAAAGGTTGGTAACCTGAAATTGGTAATAACCCTTACAATTTGTCAAATTTACAAAATGATCCCTAAACCCGAGATTGGTTATAATCGGTGAGCGTTTGTGATGTTGTCTTATCTGCTGCTTGTGTACACACATAGGAACTTAAGTTGCCTCTAGACAAGATAAAAGAAAAAAAAGTTAGGGTCGTTTATTGAGGTAAACCTTTGCGGTTTACATTAATATTCCCTGTGTGACTCGTTTAGTTCGGTCCATCAGCTAGGTCGAGTCGAGGGAGTTACAGTACCGATACCCTCTTTAGTCACTGGATGAGGGCATATCGATACGGTACCCCAGCGTACCGATATGGTCTTGTGATGCAAAGCCTAGGAAGCCTGATCGTTGGGGGCGTATCGATACCCTCCCTAAGGGTACCGATACGTTGTTCGTTAATTCGGTTAAATCTCACCTTTGAACGTTTTGAATCATTACGTTTTGGGCCCTAGTTGTCTTGTATGCAATTAGATGTGATCCAAAGGTTATCTAGAGATGTGTTTTTACGGAGAAGCATGTAATGAACCTAATTAAAGGTTGGTAACCCGAATTTGGTAATAACCCTTACAAATTGTCAAATTTACAAAATGGTCCTTAAACCCGAAATGGATGTCAATCAATGTATGCTCGTGTTGTCTTTCAATCCGCTGCTTGTTGACCACTTAGGAATGTAATTTGCATCTAGGAAAGATAAAAAGAAAAAAATTAGGGTCGTTTATTGAGGTAAATCTACCCGGTTTACTTCAATATTCCCCGTGTGATCCGTTCGGTTCAGTCTATCGGCCAGGCCGGGTCGAGGGGGTTACAACTTAGGAATAAGTTAGAAGTTTAGCGGCTAAAGGAGGCTTTAGATTGGTTGGCGTTCATCCCTCGATTCACGCCGGGAGGTATTATCAAGACGTGTTTGCCAATAGCACTTCGACTTAGGGATAAGGAGGAGTCATTGAAGGAAGCCTTGCCAAACTTTGAAGCATCACTCAGCCGCCCGGACAACTGCCAAGACAGTTGAGGCAATTTTGCAGCACTTTAACCGAGACAAAACATTCAATATCCACACTACGACGCATTCCAATACCAGCCTATTCTCTCAAACTAAATTCTCAACCTTTTAATTTACTTGCTTTTAGTTTAGTCAAATCAAATCAAAAGCTCAATTTACTTGTGTTTTTATTTTTACTTGTGTAGGAAGATAAATTCTGAAGAGTTTCCCAATCCCTGTGGAGACGATATCTTTTATATTACAACTAGGCATCATTGTACACTTGCACTTAACGCATGACTATTTGAGAGCCTACACTTATATCTTTTGTGGGCCTTTTCTCTCAGATTGACCATTTTTAATTATTTTAATAAAAATATTTAATTAATGTTTCAAATTAAAAGGGGATTTTTAATTAAAACAATGGAAAAGTTTACGTAACTAACTTCTCTCATTTTGCACTCAGCCAAACACACTTTCTTTTCTAAAACCCAGAGAGTTTCTCCATCTTTTCTAATCCTTTTGAATGACTAAAGAGTTCTTTGATTCCCCTACCAATCATCATTGAGTTTTCTTAAAGATTTCATCAAAAATCGTGTCATTTGAAGACAAAAGGCAAAGTTAGAGGTATGATTTCTTTTAACTCCTCTAATCAAGGTTCTTTAATGAAATTCCCAAGTCTTGTGCCTTCTAAGTATGTTTATTAACTTTGTTTTATAGTGGATTAAAAGGAAATTGACTAAAAATGGATTTATGTGGTGATTTACCAAGATTTTTGTTTGAGTACTATTTTGATTGATTTGAGAATGATTTTAAAGTTGTTTTAGATGTTAAATGATGTTTAAGTAAAGGCTTAATCATAATAATCCGGATTAGATTGGATCTCTTAAAGTTTAGGTTGTTAGTTTTGGGTTTTTGGCATGGAAATGTGAAATCTGAGTTGCTGGAGGTATAAGGGTGATATTAGGATGTTTTTGGATGTTGATTTATAGTTAAAATGTGATGGAAGTGTTTGTTGATGGCTGAGTTGAGTTTAGTGATCAATCAAAGGTGATTTCGGTTGTTTCAGATGTGTATTTTGGTGCCTTTGGGCAGAGATGCGGGTTTTTAGTGTTTGTTGGTGGTTTTAATGCGTTGATATGCATTAATCCTCTGTTCTTGTGTGGTATAAATAGGTGACGATTATTTGGAAGCATTTGGTGAAGTTTCAGGGACTTTAGACGCTTGATTTTTGCGTTGGCGATTGAGGTTTCGCGAGTCGGTGAGTGGAAATGAGATTTCCAGCTTTGAAACGCTTAAAACGTGGTTTTGGGAACTTAGTGTAAGCTTGAAACGCTTTACTAAGTTCGGAAGTATGTAAAGTGATTTTCTCTCTTGGATTGTGCTATTATGAGATTTTTGATGCACTTGTTATTAAAATGCATATTTTCACTGTTAAAGCATGATTTGAGGTAAATGAATTGATGTTTTTGATGATACAATGATGAAAGATGCACATGGTAAGTGATCCTTGTAAGTATACGTTTATACTTGTGATTTTAAGCATGATTTAATGCTTGAGAATAAGGTTGGTAATTGATGCTTTGAAAACAGTGAAGTATGTGATGAAATGTGGTTCATATTGGCAAGTGATGTTATGAAAGTACTTTTAAAAATGCTATCGGATATAGTAAGCCGGCTATAGGATTGAGTGCACTATAAACAAGATGCCTAGGATGTTGAGGGTTTGAAATGGTACTGAATACTCCATCCATGTACCCTAACGATCGAGGAATGTTTAAGGTGTCGCAACGGTGGAGGATAGCTCCCGTATGTGAACCTTGTATAGTGTGTCGTCTCTCATTAGTGGGCTATACATCTACCGATGAGTGGTGGTGAGGGGTTGTGATTGTACCGAATACTCCACCACGGGTGTCACAACAGTGGAGGGTAGCTCCCGTGTGTGAGCCTTGAGGTGCCGATAGAGTGTATGAAGTGTTTGGGATAACACTTGGTAATTCGTGTATCCGATGTGGTTTTTGGGAAATGATCTTGATGTTAATCACTTGTGAGCCAATATGAATAATGATGTAATTGGAAATGTGTTATGTTGCATAATATTAAAAATGTATATTTTTACTCTTTAAGCTTAGCATGTGTGGAAAATTCTTAGGAAGGCTTAAATTGAATTTAGCAAATGGGATTTGTTGTTGGTTTGTTAACACATGTTGCATGGGGTTTTCATGTTGATTTTGAATGAGAAAAGTGCATGGTTTTTGGATGGCATGATGGATTTTAAATAATACTTGTGTTAATTGAAATGAGATTTCAATGTAGTTTCGAAACCGGTTTAAATGCATTGATGTGGTTTTGGTTTTGAGCATTCCTCACTAAGCCTATTATGATTATGCTCTCTTTTTCTATCAATTCAGACAACTAAAGCTTTGGAGGCAGCACATGCAAGGGATCGGTGAAAGACTTTGATTGAATGTATGTCTCATCTTTTGGACTAGAGTAATAAGGGCAATGGGGGATTCCATGGTTTGTTTGGGTTATGTGTATGAACACCCTTTGAGCATTTTTTCTTTATGATTTTATACTTGTAAAAGGCCTTTATTTGGTGTTTGGAGTATTGGTTTGAGTTTTGACTGTTTTGGGGCTTATTTTGCTAGGTTGCATGCCTTTAGATTTCCATTGATGCAATTAGCCATTCTTTGATGCTAAATATGCTGCAAATGTTTGAGGATTAATGTTTATGTATGATGTATGTGTAACACCCCTCGCCCGGGTTAGGAGCGAGGAGTGTTACAATGCGCAGCTGACTTATAAACATATACCTTATAACATATAACCGAGCATACTTAACATGTAATATTCAAGCAATCCATTTTAAGTGACATAGCCAATACACACTTACCTATACTTAACATAGGTTAATCATACATGTAGCATACATGGGAAGTAGCATAACAATCACATAGAACTAATACAATCCGTCAATCAAGTGCATATACTATGTATCACACAATAGTACCAAACTAGTAGAAAACATAAGCAAATGTCTTTCCATTTAACCTTCTTCCCTTAGAACATTTACCAAATATTAATTAGGTTCATTTCATGCTTTCTAGACATCATATATTAAAATGAAAACATTGGTTAGGACACTAGTCCTAACCCTAAGAATTAACTACACTCACTATACTCTAAGCTTAGCTAGTCTTGATCCTTGATGATTATCCCCTTATTCTTCTTACAAGTTGGACCAGCTCTTGACTCCTCCAAGTATTTTCTATCAAAATTTCAAGTCTAAATTTCATGTATTTTATTTTTGATGAATTTTTGAAGGTCACTGTCCAGAATAGGGCAGTGCTGGGCAGATTACACTAATTTCTAACTTAAGCACTTTATAACTTATTTTCTTGGTTTCACCATCCAATCTTATTATCAGCTAATTCTATAATTCCTCATAACCATTTCTAACACTTTTAAACATAAATTTCTAGATTTATTATTAATCAATTTAGGCTTTGTCTTTTCAACTTATCCAAAACAGTCCCTTAACTATCTTGTCTTTGCATGTGACCGATTTTTTATTCTTATCAAATAATCCAACTAAATACATGTTTCTTATCATCTTACAACAAATTTCCAGAATCGAAATCATCATTTACCTCAAGCAAATGTAACATTTTAGAACATACAAACAACTTAACGTGATACTTTGATGAACTAGTTGAGTAGAGACACTTACCGAGCTTTCTATTTTGATTTCTATGGCAAGATGATCAGCATGCAAACAAGTTTTCAAGCTATCCTTGAGTTTTTCTCCCGTAAAACTCTATCTCTAAGCTCTCTCTCTTTTAATCGGTTGAAGAGAAGAAAATGGGAAAGGAAAAGACACTACCTTAAGTTAATGGATTGAGAGATGACCGATATGCCCTTTTTAATTAAACTAACACTTATTTCAGCTTAAGGGCAGATTGGGAAGTCAAACTTTTAACATGCAAGTCCCCATTTTATCATATATTTCGATTTAGTCATGGCTTAGTTTTTATCAATTTATTTGTTCTTTCATTTAGGTCCTTATTTCAACTAATTAAGGATTACTCAATTTATTTAAATTAATTATTTGACCAATTGAGCAAAGTCTTCTAGGGTAGAATTGAGGATGTTACATTATGCATGTTAGGAATATGTTGTATTAGTTTAGGATGGTTTTTAGAGTGAAAAACCAGCAAAATCTGTCATTACAGGCCCAGGTGTTTCGAAACACTCAAGCCTGTATCGAAACGATGTGCTTGAAATGGCCTTAGGGTTTCGAAACAGATAAGGTTTGTCCCGGTACGATTTGCTACTGGAAACTGTGGTTTCAAAACACCTCAAGGGCGTTTCGATACGAGCTGGTGTTTCGAAACATGCCTTAGTGTTTCGAAACGGGTGGCGGTTTTGTTAGTTGATGGAATGTTCTGAAGTTCTAATTCTTTGCGTTTTAGTCTCGAATTGTTGTGGATGCAATTAGGTGAGCTTAAATGATTATTTTGAGCTGAGTTTTGACCGAGATGCATGTAATGTGAATAATTAAATAACGGAAACAGAAGAATGACTAAGTCCCTATAAACTGGAAAAATTAGAAAATGATCCCTAAAAGCCGTAATTGAATGAGATTGAAGGATGATTGAGTTACGAATGATTCGCTGCAATGTTTGATACATAGGAACCTAATTTTGCATCCAGATATGAAAAAATATAGGGTTTTTTATTGAGGTAAATATAGGGCATGAAGGTGTTCCCTTTTTGTGGGAGCGCAAGTGCACACTCCTGTCAAGTTATAGTATAAAAGATGTCGAATCCCACGAGGATTGGATAGCTTGTCTCATTCTTTAGTTCCTACACAAAGTAAAGTAAAAACACAAGTCAATGATTGGTTGAGATTGGAAAGTAAATAAAACACAAGTAAAAGAGAAGAGGTGAATTAGGCTGATAGAGTAGGCAGGGTTATGCTGCCACTTAGTGCGAAAACTGCGTTGAATTAGGTATGATTTATCCTTTGCTGCCACGATATGCTACCTCGGCGGGTAGATGGGCGGCAAACTATGACCCTGTCACGCGGCCGCAGCAGGTCACTGCCACTACAGTGGTGTGTACTGTCTCGACAGGTGGAATGGAAAGACGTCCTGGCGGCAAGTCTGGCAGATACTCCAAGTTCGGCAAGATAGTCGACAGTGATCCCTCCTATTTCTAGGTTAGGATGTTCGAGATTGATAACTTGAGAACTAGTGTGGAACCAAATCAATCAACTCGGTTTGTAACCACCTTAGGCCGACCTAGATGCCCGACCCGAACTAAGAAGATTGCACGGGGAAAACCGAAGTCAACTCGTTAAAGTCAACCTCGATTAACAACCCCTTTTTTATTTTATCTTTTCTAGATGCACATTATTATCCTATATGATTAGCATTTTTGGTGAAAGCGACACAGCAAATGGAGTTCAATTAGGGGTTCAATTGCATACAAACGTCTTTTAGGGACTAAATCGTAAATTTCCAAAATTATAAGGACTAAATAGATTTTAAAGTTACCAATCCAAAATTAATCATATAACATGCCAACATGTCAAGCTTCATCTTAAACAGATCATCCAAACTCATTTAATTAAGCATTCAAATAATCATGGACCAAAACGTAAGAACAGAAACCTGAAACAATTCAAATTCAACAACCAACAGTCAAGTGTTCGAAACACAAGACCCCGTATCGAAACGGCTGTTTCGAAACTAGGTTGATTGTTTCAATACGCGGGTGTGTTCCGAAACCCGTTTTGAAACAATGCATTCTAGTGGTAAAATGTTTCGGAACGTGACTACCTGTTCCGAAACACCATGACCATTCCAGGCCATCGTTTCGAAATAGGTGGGCGTTTCGAAACGTCTTGCCCTTCAATTTCCCAAATTGCTAGTTTTACTCAACTATTCACCTCCGAAATCATCCCAATACATGCCACATCACACATACAATATGAATACACATCAAAGATCACCAAAACGAAGCACAAACTAAAACATAGCATCAAACTTGCAAGCTTAACAACTATAGGCATCTTCCTAGATGTCAAAACCATAAAAAGGCTAAAAACTACATTCAAGCTTAAACCAACATTTAAAGGCCACTTACAAACCAAAATAAGCAAACCAAACATGCTCAAGCTGTTCAACATCACCAAATAAATCCAAGACTAGAAATCCCACCCATTGCCTCTTATTACACTTAGGTAAAACCACATACTTTGTCTATTCAAAAGAGCTTGGACTTCCCTTGCTTCTTGCTCCCTCAAAAGCCTAATTCTCTGCATTGATGAAACAAATGAGCGTAAGCATGAAGCTTAGTGAGGATCGCTAAAATCAAACATTCATCAATGCATTTTACAAATTGAAAATATCATCAATTGTCATCTCACGCCTTTACTTAAAACATGCTCTTTGAAGTATCAATGCACTTTTTAAACCACATGCTCTTAGCATCATCAAAATAACATCAAATAATCTTTTGCTCATGCTTAAACCAAGCATCACATGCATTCTATTATAAACCACAAGCATCTCATGCTTAAACCATTAATCAATAACATTATATTGGCTCTCAAATGATCAATTCTCAATCCATATCAAAACCAACACAAATGACACAATCAGATATGTGGATTACAAGCATTTTCCCACACGCTTCATACACACTACCGGACTACACAAGGCTCACACACGAGAGCAACCCTCCATCCTTGTGACACATGTGGTGGAGTATAATGGTACAATCACAACCCCTCAACACCACTCATCGGTAGTTGTATAATTCTACTAACGAGAGTACGGGACACATATCACAAGATTCACACACGAAATTAAACCATCACCCATTGTGATCTTAGCCTCAATCGTTAGGGTACTTGGATGGAGTATATGGTACAATTACAACCCCTCGACACCCAAGGCGACTTTATTCACGGTTCACCCAATCCTATAGCCGGCTAACTATATCCGATTAAAGTAACCAAAGACCATTTCCATCACTTGCCAATATATTCATTTAACATCAATATTCCATTGTTTTACAAGCATAAACATAATGCCATTTTCACAAGCATAAACATGCTTAATATCAAATGCACTAATCACATAAACCCAAGGATAACTTACCGTGTGCATCCTTAACAACATGGCATTAAAAACCAGCAGCATCAATGCTCAAAACATGCTTAAAAACAGTAATTAAAACCACATTCAATTCAAGTGCATTTTTCACAAAAACATAGCACATTCCAACAGAGACTTTCGAATCACTTACTCTTGAGCTTAGCTAAGTGTTTCAAACTTACACTAAGCTCCCATGACCACGCTCAAAGCGTAACAAAGCTGGAAAATCCATTTCCACTCATCGATACGCGAAGCCTTGCTCGCCAACACGAAAATCACCCTTCTGAAGCCTCCAAAATCGTCTCGTTTGCTCCCGGATCAAGATCCCCTATTTTCACATCATCAAAACAGAGATTCAAATGCATCAAAATGCATTTCAACACCAGCCACTAAACACAAACTCGTTGCTCACCCAAACTACACCAATTTACCCATCCGAAAGAACCGAAAACTCAATCGATTGCTTCCTAAACCAAGCTCATCCAACCCAAATCACTTTCAACCATTTATAAACATCAAAACACATCTAAAAACAACCTAAACCCATCCTAATACCTCCAGCAAGCATTACTACATCATTTCACCTCAAAAACCCAATTAAAACTATCAAGAAACTCAAGGATCTCAAGGATTTCAGGATCTATATCAACAAAACCTCTTTCCAACGCATTAATCAACACAAAACTTAATTAAAATCAATCCAAAACAGAGCATATCAAAACAAATCCGAAAATCAAGATTTTAATCATATTTTTGTAATATTTTGATCTCAAATCAAAACTATAATGAAAACTCAACCAAAAACCTTAATTAGAAGCCAAAGATCTTGGGAATTTCAATAAAGAACCTAGATTGAATGTTGAGAACGAGATTTACCTCCAATCCTTGCTTTCCTCTATGAATGACAAGTTTTAGCTTCACAAAACTTGGAAATCTTGAAGAGAAATCTTGAAATTGATTTGGAAATTAATGAGAGAGTGTTTGGGAGAAAAGAATTCTGGAGAAAATGATTTAGAATGGTGTTTGGCTGAAAATGAGAGGAGGAATGTAGTTACGTCAAATGAAATCTCCATTTTCTTATTTTTATTAATTTTAATTAAATAAAACCCTTTTATTTAATCACTTAAAATCCTTTTAAAACACATGTCATATTAAGGAAAGGCTAAATTGCCATAAATCTCCCTAAAGATTCTCAGATTTTGGCTCCTCTTTTAAAATAGCAAATTTCCACAGTTTTGAAACTTTACATTTTGGTCACTACCCAAAATGTACTACTTCCAAAACCCTTTTTGTAAAATTGATTTGACCAACCCTTAAAACATGATTTTAGAGGATTTTAGCAATTTTCACCATATTTTTATCCTGTCTCGATCCTTGATTTCCGTAAATCACCTAACGCGATTCGAACCGTTTCCTATCGATCCGAAGTCTAAAACCTCTAGGCCCAAAACCAGGGCGTTACAACTCTCTCCCACTTAGGAAATTTCGTCCTTGAAATTTTTACCTGAAGGAAAAAGGTGCGGAAACTGCTTCAGCATGTCCGTCTTGCTTTCGTACGTGGCCTCCTCAACTCCTCGGTGTCGCCACAACACCTTCACAAGTTCTATCGTCTTTCCACGAAGAACTTTGCTGCTCACATCCAGAATCCTCACCGGTTCCTCATCATATGACATATCCAGATTCAACTCTATCTCCTCAACAGGCATCACATGTGAAGGATCCGATCTGTACCTCCGCAACATCGAGACATGAAACACAACATGTATCTTTTCCAGCTCCGAAGGCATCTCAATCGATATGCCACAGGACCAATACACTCCACAACCTTATAAGGTCCAATAAACCTCGGGATAAGCTTACCCTTACACCCAAATCTCATCACCTTCTTCCAAGGCGATACTTTCAAAAACACACGTTCGCCCATCGCGAACTCAATCTCCTTACGCTTCAGATCTGTGTAAGACTTTTGTCGATCTAATTGCTGCCTTCAAACGCTCACAAATGAGCTTCACCTTCTTGGTGGTTCCCCTTAACATAGCAAGTATCGAAATCAACTTTTGCCCAACTTCTGCCCAACAGAGAGGGGTTCTACATCTTCTCCCATACAAAACCTCATATGGAGCCATTTGAATACTCGCCTAGTAACTATTGTTATACGCAAACTCAACCAACGACAGGTGCTTCTCCCAAGAACCCTGGAAATCTATTACGCAGCACCTCAACATGTCCTCAAGCACCTGGATCACACATTTCGACTGCCCATCCGTCTGAGGATGATACGAAGTACTGAAATTCAACCGTGTACTCAAGGCTTGATGCAAACATTCCCAAAACCGCGACGTAAACCTCAGATCCATATTTGACACAATGGACTTTGGCATACCGTGCAACCGTACAATCTAAGCAATATACTGCTCTGCTATAACCCCCTTAGCCCAGCCAAGACGCCCGACCTGAACTGAGAAGATTACACGGGGAAAACCAAAGTCAACTCATAAAAGTCAACCTCGATTGACAACCCTTTTTTTCTTTTTATCTTTTCTAGATGTACATTGTTAACCTATATTATTAGCAATTAGATTTAGCAGAAGCGACACATCAAACGAAACTCAATCAGGGGTCTAATTACATACAAACGTCTTTTAGGGACTAAATTGTAAATTCCAAGAATTATAAGGACTAAACGGGTTTTTAAGTTACCAATCCAAAATTAATCATATTACATGCCAGCATGTCAAATCTCATCTTAAACAAATCATCCAAACTCTTTAATTAAACATCCAACATTCAGGGACCATAACGTAAGAAAACAGAAACCTGAAACAATTCAAATTCAAATCCAACGGTCAGGTGTTTCGAAACACAAGACCATGTATCGGAACTGCCGTTTCGAAACCAGGTTGACCGTTTCGATACACGGGTGCGTTCCAAAACCCGTTTCGAAACAATGCTTTCCAGTAGCAAAATGTTCCGAAATGTGCTTACCCGTTCAAAACATCATGACCATTCTAGGCCATCGTTCCGAAATAGATAAGGGCGTTTCGAAACGCCTTGCCCTGCAACTTCACAAAATGCTAGTTTTACGCAACTAAACACCTCCGGAATCATTCCAATACATGCCATAACACACATACATCATGTATAAGCATCAATGACCAACATTACGAAGCACAAACTAAAACACAGCATCATTCATGCAGGCATTAGATCTATAGGCATGCTTCCTAGTCTTCACAACCATACAAAAGCTAAAAGCCACATTCAAGCACAAATCAAACCTCAAAGGCCATTTACAAACTAAAATGAGCAAACCAAACATGCTTAAGGTGTTTAACATCACCAAATACCAACGTGAGTAGAAATCCCACCCATTGCCTCTTATTACACCAAGGTGAAACTACATACTTCGCTAAATCATAAGCTTGGATTCCACTTGCTATCGGGCTGCCTTGAATGCTCAATTCTCTGCATTGATGAAACAAATGTGCGTAAGCATAAAGCTTAGTGAGGATCGGTAAAATAACATTCAACAATGCATTTCATAAAACCATTGCGTTATCAATTGCAAACTCATGCCTTTCTTTAAAACATGCTCTTCTAAGCATCAATGCACTTTTCAAACCACATGCTTTTAACATCATTGAATAACAACAAATAATCTTTTGCTCATGCTTAAACCAAGCATCACATGCATTCTAGTATAAACCTCAAGCATCTCATGCTTAAATCATTTATCAACAACATTATATTAGCTTGCATATAACACCCTGGTTTTGGGCCTAGATGTTTTAGAAGTTGAATTGGGCCAGTCGAGAATGGTTCGAATCCTTTAGGGATGGTTATGGTGAAAACAATTTTACAAAATGTGATTTGGAAATATTACATTTCGGTGTAGTGACCAAATTGCAGTTTTTGCAAAAGTTGACTAGTGACTGTTTTGTAAAGGATTGAAACTTTGAATCTTTAAGGAGCTAATTTTACCAAATTGTTTCTCATTAGATTTCTCTTTAATTTGGGAGTTTTAATAATGATTTAATTAAAGGAATTGAGAGAGAAATTCTATTTTGACTTTTCAAAACTACCTTACGATATGTTTTCCCTCTTTTCACGTTCTCTCAACTTCCACTCAGCCAAACACATTTCCCCTCCAAATAATCTCTGGTTTTCATCTCTTTTGCTGAGATTTCATTCTCCTAAGGATTTCCAACCTTTGCTTCATTAAATCCTTTTGTTTTACTTTGGATTTTCAAGAAATCTTGCCCAAATTAAGGAGAAATCAGTCATTAGAGGTAAGCTTCTTCCTTCTCCTCTAATGATCAGTTCTTTACTGAAATTCCCAAGTTATCAATCCTTTGTTAATGATTTTTGAGTTGTTTTAATGTTAGAAGCATGAAATTGTTGTAAAATTCAAGATTCTTGGTGAGATCTTGATGATTTTTGTAACTCTTTGTTAAGCTCTGTTTTAAGGTTGATTTCTAATATGTTTTGGATGGTAATTGATGTTATGAATGAGGTTTTAACAAATAATTCCCGAATAGGTTTGGATTCCTATGTTTTAGATGCTAGATTTGTGGTTTTTGGAGTGTTCTTGGTGTTTTGTTGTTGCTGGAGATATAAGGACGTGTTTGTGGTGATTTTTGTTGTTGATTGAGGTTTAGAAGTGTTTAGAATTGATAGATCTTGGCTGGGCTTTGATTTGAGAAAGTTTGGAGGTGATTTTGGTTGTTTCGGATAGCCGAAATGGTGATTTTGGGTAGTGCAACGAGTTTGAATGAGTGGCTGGTGATTTCAATGCATGATGATGCATTAATCCTCTGCTCTTATGTGTAATAAACAGGGGAGACATCTTTGGACGCTTTTGGTGTTGATCCGGAAGTGCCAGAAGCCTAGATATCGTTTCGGCAACAAGCGAAACGTAATCGGTGAGTGCGAATGGTTTTAGAAGTCCTTGAGGGACAAGGAAACGAGGTTTGGGGATTTAGGATTGGTTTGAAACACCATCCTAAGTCTGGAAGTAAGTATGGCTAGAATTACTCTCGATATGTGGTTGATGCCCTAAAATGCTTTTAACATGCTCTTGTTTTGAGATAGACAAATTCCTACTATTTTATGCATGATTTATAACATGAAATGATTCTATGTATTGATTCCATGAGATAGCGTGATGTGGTAAAGAGTTTTGAGATTTTGATTTAATGCAAAGCATGAGTTATGGTTTTGAAATGAGATGAGAAAGATTTGAGAAATGTTGCATCAAAACAGTAGGTGAGATAATGATTTTAACATGATATATTGGCATAAATGATGAGATGATTACCAGATATAATTGGTCGACTAATAGGATAAAAGTGCACTATAAACTAAAATTTGTACGTGCTCTTTGGAGTCGGGCAATGGGGGTAGTGCCATCCCGATCCAAAGTGAGAATCCGATGATGAGAGATACCATCGGGGTAGGTCTTGGTGAAACACTCAAGCTTTGTGGCGAAGAGAGATACCACCATGAGAGTCTGGTGAAGAGAGATTCCACCGGGTTAGGACTTGGCTTTAAGTCAAGCTAATCCGCATATCCGAGAAAAGATGTAATATGAAATGCCAATATATAAGATTGTATTTGATTCACATGTACCAAATGTTGACATATTTATGCTATGAGAAAATCATATGAGATTTATGGTTTATGAAATGCTTTTGTTTTCATTAAACATGAGTATGGCTTTGCCATGAGATTTGTGTTGGTTATATGCATGAGTTAGATAGAAGGTACATGTGTTTTTCAAATGAAGATTTGCTTTGAAGGGATTTCAAGCATGAGATAGAAAGAGCATGTTGTAGAAAACGATTTTTGAGATTGAGTTTTAAAGTTGCATTGTTGTGTTGCTTTTCTTAGAGCTTGCCTCGCTAAGCAAATGTGCTTACTCTCTCTTTTATCAACAATGCAGACAATTGAGACACATTGGGGCAGCAAGAGGGCTAAGGATTTCCAAGGGATTGAAAGGCTCAAGTATGGTGACATCTTATGTATGCTTTAGTAATGATAATTGGCAATGGGGACCTATGGTTAGTCTTGGGAGATGTATTTTGAACTCCCTGTGTTTATTGCAAGTTTATTACGATATATGTGGTTTGTAAATGACCTTTATGGTTTGGTTTGTGGCTTATGGCTTTCATATGGTTTTCATGACTAGGGAGCATGCCTATAGTTCCAGTGATTGCATGATTGATGCCATGTTTTAGCTTATGCTTCATAATGATGATCTTGATACTTAAACAACTTGCTGGTATGTTGTGGTATGTTTTGGGACATTTCTGGACGTGTTAGGATGTGAAAAACTAGCAAAGTATGCAATTGCAGGGCTGGGCGTATCGAAAAGCCCTTCTGTTTCGGAATGGTGGCCTGAAATGATCATAACGTTTCGGAATGGGTAAGAGCGTTCTGGAATGTTTTGGCTACTAGAAAGCCATGTTTCAGTACGGGTCTCGGAACGCACCCGAGTACCGAAATGCTCAATTCAGTTTCGATACGACCGTACCTACAAGGCTTAGTGTTTCGAAGCACCCGACCGTTGGTTTTGATTTTGAGCTGTTTCAGATTCATGTTTCTTACATTTTAGTCCCTGATGATTATAAATACAATTGAATGAGTTTGGAATGTCTGATTGAGTTGATAATTGACCAAGTGGCATGAAGTGAGACTAATTGAATATTGGTAACCTTAAAATCTGCAAGGTCCTCGTAACTTACAGAATTTACATTTTGGTCCCTAAAGGTCTAATTTGTGCAATTAAACCCCTAATTGAATTCCAATCATTGTGCCTTTTCTTCCTATGATCTTGGGTGGTCACATAGGCCTAATATTGCATTTAGAAAAGATAACAGAAAAAAAGGTCGTCAATTGGAATTAACTTTAACGAGTTGGCTTCGGTTTTCCCCGTGTAATCACCTCGGCTCGGGTCAACCGTCTAGACCGGGTTAAGGGGGTTACATTGCAAGTGATCCATTCTCAATGATACCAAAACCAATACAAATGACACAATCAGATACGAGAATTATAAGCGTTGTCCCACACGCTTCATACACACTACCAGACTACGCAAGGCTCACACACGAGAGCAACCTTCCATTGTTGTGACACCCGTGGTGGAGTATAACGCTACAATCACAACCCCTCAACACTACTCATCAGTAGTTGTATAATTCCACTAACGAGAGCACGGGACACATAACACAAGACTCACACACGGGATTAACATTCGCCGTTGTGATCTTAACCTTAATCGTTAGGGTACTTGGATGGAGTATACGGTACAATCACAACACCTCGACATCCAAGGCGACTTTATTCACGGTGCACCCAATCCTATAGCCGGCTAACTATATCCGATTAAAGTAACCAAAAACCATTTTCATCACTTCCCAATATAATCATTTAACATCAATATTCCACTGTTTTACAAGCATAAACATAATGCCATTTTTACAAGCATAAACATGCTTAATATCAAATGCATTTATCACATAAAACCAAGGACCACTTACCTAGTGCATCCTTAACATAATGGCATTAAAATCCAGCATTAACCATGCTTATAAACAGTAATTAAAACCACAATTAAGTCAAGTGCATTTCCATCAAAACATAGTACATTTTCGAGAGAGACTTTCGAATCACTTACTCATGAGCTTAGCTAAGTGTTTCAAACTTACACTAAGCTCCCAAGACCACGCTCAAAGTGTTACAACGCTGGAAAATCCATTTCCACTCACCGATACGCGAAGCCTTGCTCGTCGACACGAAAATTACTCTTCTAGAGCCTCCAAAAATGCCTCGTTTGCTCCCGGATCAAGATCCCATGTTTTCACATCATCAAAACAGAGATCTAAATGCATTAAAATGCATTTCAACACCAGCAACCAAGCACAAACTCGTTGCTCACCCAAACTACACCAATTTACCCATCCGAAACAACCGAAAACTCAATCGATTGCTTCCTAAACCAAGCTCAGCCAACATACATCACTTCCAATCAATTATAAACATAAAAACAAATCTAAAATCAACCTAAACCCTCCTTATACCTCCAACAAGCTTCACTTCAACATTTCACCTCAAAAACCCAACTAGAACTATCAAGAAACTCGAGGATCTCAAGGATTTTGGGATCTATATCAACAAAACCTCTTTTCAACATATTAACCATCTCAACACTTAATTAAAATCAATCCAAAATAGAGCTTAACAAAACAAGTCCGAAAATCAAGAATTTCATCTTAGTTTTGAAAGATTTCAATATCAAATCAATACTATAATTAAAGCTCAACTAAAAACATTAATTAGAAGCCAAAGATCTTGGGAATTTCAATAAATAACCTATATTGAAGGTTGAGAACGAGGTTTACCTCCAATCCTTGCTTTCCTCAATGAATGACAAGTTTTCCTTAGCAAAAATCTTGAAGAACTTGAAAGAACTCTTGAAGTTTGTTTAGAAAATATTGAGAGAGTGTTTGGGAGAAAAGAATTCTGGAGAAAATGAGTTAGAATTGTGTTTGGCTGAAAATGAGAAGAGAAAGGTAGTTACGTCAAGTGAAACCTCATTTTTCTAATTTATTAATTTTAATTTAATAAAAATCCTTTTATTAAATCACTTTAAAATCCCCTTTTAAAACACATGTCATATTAAGGAAAGGCTAAATTGCCATCAAGCTCCCTAAAGATTCTAAGATTTTGGCTCCTCTTTTAAAATCACAATTTTCCACAATTTTGAAACTTTACATTTTGGTCACTACCCAAAATGTACCTCTTTCGAAACTCTTTTTGTAAAATTGATTTGACCAACCTCTTAAACATAGTTTTAGAGGATTTTAGCAATTTTTACCATATTTTTATCCTATACTGATCCTTGATTTCCTTAAATCACCTAACGTGATTCGAACCGTTTTCGACCAGTCCAGTCCGATGCCCAAAACATCTAGGCCCAAAACCAGGGCGTTACAACTCTCCCCCACTTAGGAAATTTCGTCCTCGAAATTTTACCTGAAGGAAAAAGGTGTGGAAACTGCTTCAGCATGTCCGCCTTGCTTTCCCACGTGGCCTTCTCAACTCCTCGTTGTCGCCACAACACCTTCGCAAGCTCTATCGTCTTGCCACGAAGAACTTTTCTACTTACATCAAGAATCCTCACTGGTTCCTCATCATACGAAAGATCCGGATTCAACTCTATCTCCTTAACAGGCATCACATGCGATGGATCCTATTTGTACCTCCGCAACATCGAGACATGAAACACATCATGTACCTTTTCCAGCTCCGAAGGCAATCTCAACCGATATGCCGCAGGACCAATACGCTCCACAACATCGTAAGGTCCAATGAACCTTGGGCTAAGCTTACCCTTTCGTCCAAATCTCATCACCTTCTTCCAAGGTGATACCTTCTGGAACACACGTTCGCCAACTGCGAACTCAATCTCCTTACGCTTCAGATCCGCGTAAGACTTTTGCCGATCCGATGCTGCATTCAAATGCTAACAAATGAGCTTCACCTTCTCGATGGTTCCCTTTAACATAGATGGCATTGAATTCAACTTTTGCCCAGCTTCAGCCCAACAAAGAGGGGTTCTACATCTTCTCCCATACAAAGCCTCGTATGGAGCCATTTGAATACTTGCCTGATAACTATTGTTATACGCAAACTCAACCAACGGTAAGTGCTTCTCCTAAGAACCCTGAAAATCTATTACGCGGCATCTCAACATATCCTCAGGCACCTGGATCACACTTTTCGACTGTCCATCCGTCTGAGGATGATAGGAAGTACTAAAATTCAATCGTGTACCCAAGGCTTGATGCAAACATTCCCAAAATCGCGTTGTAAACCTCGGATTCCTATCCGACTCTATTGACTTTGGCACACTGTGCAACCGCACAATCTCAACAATATATAGCTCAGCCAACTTATCCAAGGTATACGTAGTATGCACAAGCAGGAAATGTGCACACTTCGTAAGGCGATCAACAATCACCCAAACTGAATTCTTCTTTGACAGTGACAACAGCAACCCATACACAAAATCCATGGTAATTCTCTCCCACTTCCATTCTGGGATTCTCAAAGGCTGCAACAACCGAGAAGGAACATGATGTTCAGCTTTCACTCGCTGACACACCATGCACTTACTAACAAACTCAGCCGCATCTTTTTTCAACCCCACCCAGTAGTACTCATCCTTCAAATCACGATACATCTTCGTACTACCAGGATGCATAGCAAAAAGACTGCTACAAGCTTCAGTCAGAATAGTGCGCCTCAACTCAACATCATCTGGCACCACTATTCGACTTCCAAAGCACAGAACACCATCATCATTAAAACTGAAATCCGAAGGCTTACCCTCCGCAATGTCCTGAACATGTGGAACAAGGGAATCATCAAGCAACTGCTTATCTGTGATCAACTGAATCAGAGATGGTTTCACTTGGAACTCAGAGATAAGACCACCATCACGCGATATGCTCAAGCAAGCAAACATCGCCCTCAACTCTACGGCCACTTTCCCGCTCAAAGCATCAGCCACAACATTGGCCTAGCCCAGGTGATACTCAATTGTCAGATCATAATTCTTAAGCAACTCCACCCAGCGATGTTGCCTAAGATTCAACTCCTTCTAAGACATGAGATATTTCAAGCTCTTATGATCCGTGAACACAACACACTTCTCGCCGTACAGATAATGCCTGCAGATCTTCAAAGCAAACACAACAGCCGCAAGCTCAAGATCATGAGTAGGGTAGTTACGCTCATGCACCTTCATCTGTCTAGATGCATAGGCTACCATCTTACCTTCCTATATCAACACACAGCCCAAACCAACAATGGACGCATCACTATAGACCACAAACTTCTTACCAGACTCAGGTTGAATCAGGAGAGGAGCTTACATCAAAGCTTCCTTCAGCTTCTCAAAAGCTTGCTGCCTCGCATATGTCCACTCAAAGCGAACATTCTTCTACAACAACTTGGTAAAAGGTGCAGCAATCTTCGAGAAACCCTCGACAAACCTACGGTAATACCCAGCTAAACCAAGGAAACTTCGTACTTCTGTCACTGACTTAAGCACCTTCCAACTCATCACAGCCTCTACTTTGTGTGGATCAACACGAATACCCTCAGCTGACACCACATGCCTAAGGAAGACCACCTCCTTAAGCCAAAACTCACACTTACTTAGCTTGGCATACAACTGGTTCTCCAACAACGCTTGTAAAACGATTCTCAAGTGTCTATCATGATCCTCCTCAGTACGCGAATACACAAGGATATCATCGATGAACACCACCACAAACTGATCCATGAACTCATGGAACACACGATTCATCATGTCCATGAAAGCAGCAGGTGCGTTGGTCAAACACCGGCATCACTAAGAACTTGTAATGTTCGTACCTTGTCCTAAAAGTTGTCTTAGGTACGTCCACATCCTTCACCTTCAGCTGGTAATACCCTGACCTCAAGTCTATCTTAGAAAACACAGATGCTCCTCGAAACTTATCAAAGAGATCATCAATCCCAGGCAAGGGGTACTTGTTCTTGTTTGTCAACTTGTTCACTTTCCGATAATCTATGCACATCCGCATCGTCTCATCTTTCTTCTTTACAAACAAAATTGGTGCACCCCAAGGTGACACACTCGGCCGGATGAACCCTCGATCCAACAACTCCTACAGTTGCATTTTCAACTCCTTCAGCTCTTTAGGTGCCATGCAATAAGGAGCAATGGACACAAGATTCGTATTCTCATACAACTCGATACCAAACTCAACTTCTCTGTTTGGTGGCAACCCAGGCAATTCTTCCGGAAAAACACCCAAAAAATCGCAAACAGTTATGATGTTCTGCACACGTACATCCTTTGTGCTAGGATTCATTACATAAGCAAGGTAAGCCTCAAACCCCAACCTCAACATACATTTTACTTCTAAATCCAAAATCACATTCGACGGGAATTTCACATTCTCGCCTACTATCACCACTTCATAATCATCAGCAAGCTTTAAGGTGACCCGCTTGACATCAAAGTCAACCACCGCTCTATGCTCAGTCAACCAATCCATACCAAGGATCACATCAAAACCGTAGAAGGGTAACTCCATCAAATCCACAAGAAAAACATGACCTTGCATAGATAAAAGGACAACTCGTATATAACTTCCTAGTGACTACAGTCTCACCAAAAGAACTAGTCACTTGCATTCCTACTTCGAGCAATTCAATAGGCATATCAAGTAAATCTGCATGCTCACTCTAGATATAAGAATGCGTAGATCCAGAATCAATCAAAGCCAGCAATGATAAAGATTGAAGAGCAAAGGTACTTGCGATAACATCAGTATCATTGCGCTCCTCGTGCTGAGCATAGACCCTCGCAAGACTGCCTCCCTCAGGCTGAACTGCCACCACATGAGCAATGCCTCTCTGGCCCTCGTCTCTCCTTTGAAAATTTCCTCGGCCGCGCCCACGGCCTCTCTGAGGTGCAGCCACAACAGGTGCACGTCTTTGGCCTCCACCAGCCAACAAAGGACACTCTCACCTCATGTGATCCGTTGAACCACAGTTCCAGCACGAATTCCTGTTACCATCACAGGAGCCTGAACCTCTCTAGCTGCTCGAGGACAATCTCGCCTCAGATGACCCCGATATCCACACGTCCAGCACGTGTTCTGTTCCGCTCTCACCCGATCTCCCTGAACCGGTGCACCATGTCTAGCATTGCCTCGCCTAGCAGGCTGATATCTTTTATCTCGTGCCCTCTTGTTCCGTTCACCTCTGGAACTAGACTCAGCTCCCCTCTTTCCAGAGCTAAAACCAACTCCTCGGGATGCCGAACCCAAGTTCTGTTCAATGTCTTTGGCTCGACACACCAGCATATCAAAATCGGTGTAATCCGCAGCCAACATGTATGTCTTTACTTCCTGTACCAGTCCGTACCGGAAACGATCACAACGGTGCCTCTCACTAGGTATCAGCTCAGGGGCATACTGGCTCAGTCGTACGAACTGGACCTCGTACTCAGCCACAGAAAGGGTTCCCCGAACTAGCAACATGAACTCGCGTTTCTTTTCATCCAAGTATCTCACACCTAGATACTTTCTCTTAAAAGCGCCTCAGAAAAACTCCCAATCCACTTCATTCGGTTCCATTCCATCGGTGGTAGTCGTCCACCAACTATACACATCCTGCTGGAGAAGAGAAACAACGCACCCTAGCTTGCGCACATCATTACAGCCCATCTGATCCATGATACGGACCGTTCTAGCTAACCAGGCTTCTGACGCCTCAGGAGACCTACCAAAGAACTTAACAGCTCCTAGGCTCCTCAATCACTCCAAAGGTAAACCCGTCTGTCCAGCTGCAGGGGCCTGAACATGCGCTCCGGCTACTGCAGCCTGAAACGCCCCGGTGATCACTTGAACCAATGGCGTTAGATCACCCAAACCCGGACCAGCAGGTCCTTCCTACTCATGCTCCCCACCTCCAGGTGGTGGCAGAGGAGGTAAATTTCAACCAGGAGGGACATCAGCCCCATGCTCACCATGGTCGCCCTGCTCAGCCACAGGCACTATCGTGTTTGACCTTAGCTCTCTCCTCGGACCCATAGTGCTATTTTTAACAAGGCATAACAAATAAACAAAACAAACCATTTAGGCCAGCCTCGAGCAAGGATCCATGTTCACAAAAACATTTAATCAGTGTAATAAGGCAATGGGTACCCCGATTTCCCTCAAACATAACATAGCATACAATAACATATCATGCTCATCATGCTTTCCATCATCCAAAATCAGCAATATCAACATCTCGTCATCAACATACAATCATATTCATCTCACATATGATTTACACCAATATTCAACCAAAATCATGCTCTTCAATCAACACACATCATTACATACCAATTTCACATACCAACATCCCCAATTCTTTCGTAACCTGGCTCTAATACCAACAAATTTAACCCCTTTGGCCCGGCCTAGACGCCCGACCCGAACTGAGAAGATTACACGAGGAAAACCAAAGTCAACTCGTAAAAGTCAACCTCGATTAACGACCCTCTTTTTCCTTTTATCTTTTCTAGATGCATATTATTAACTTATATGATTAGCAATTAGATTTAGCGGAAGCGACACAGCAAATGAAACTCAGTTAGGGGTCTAATTGCATATAAACGTCTTTTAGGGACTAAATTGTAAATTTCCAAAATTATAAGGACTAAACGGGTTTTTAAGTTACCAATCCAAAATTAATCATATTACAGGCCAGCATGTCAAATCTCATCTTAAATAGATCATCCAAACTCATTAATTAAACATCCAACATTCAGGGACCATAACGTAAGAAAACAGAAACCTGAAACAATTCAAATTCAAATCCAACGGTCAGGTGTTTCGAAACATAAGACCTTGTATCGGAACGGCCGTTTCGAAACCAGGCTGACCGTTTCGATATGCGGGTGCGTTCCGAAACCCGTTTCAAAACAATGCTTTCCAGTAGCAAAATGTTCTGGAACGTGCTTACCCGTTCAGGAACACCATGACCATTCAAGGCCATCGTTTCGAAACAGATAAGGGCGTTCTGGAACGCCTTGCCCTGCAACTTCACAAAATGTTGGTTTTACCCAACGAAATACCTCCGGAATCATTCCAATACATGCCATAACACACATACATCATGTATAAGCATCAATGACCAACATTACGAAGCAAAAACTAAAACATAGCATCATTCATGCAGGCTTTAGATCTATAGGCATGGTTCCTAGTCTTCACAACCATACAAAAGCTAAAAGCCACATTCAAGCACAAATCAAACCCCAAAGGCCATTTACAAACAAAAATGAGCAAACCAAACATGCTTAAGGTGTTTAATATCACCAAATACCAACATGAGTAGAAATCCCACCCATTGCCTCTTATTACACCAAGGTTAAACTACATACTTTGCTAAATCAAAAGCTTGGATTCCACTTTCTATCGGGCTGCCTTGAATGCTCACTTCTCTGCATTGATGAAACAAATGAGCGTAAACATAATGCTTAGTGAGGATCGCTAAAACAACATTCATCAATGCATTTCATAAAACCATTGCGTTATCAATTGCAAACTCATGCCTTTCTTTAAAACATGCTCTTCTAAGCATTGTGTTATCAACATTCATCAATGCATTTCATAAAACCATTGCGTTATCAACATTCATCAATGCATTTCATAAAACCATTGCGTTATCAATTTCATAAAATCTTTTGCTCATGCTTAAACCAAGCATCACATGCATTCTAGCATAAACCTCAAGCATCCCATGCTTAAATCATTTATCAACAACATTATATTGGCTTGCAAGTGATCCATTCTCAATGATACAAAACCAATACAAATGACACAATCGGATACGCGGATTACAAGCGTTGTCCCACACGCTTCATACACACTACCGAACTACGCAAGGCTCACACACGAGAGCAACCCTCCAACGTTGTGACACCCGTGAGCACGAGACAATATCAAATGCATTTATCATAACGGTACAATCGCAACCCCTCAACAACACTCATCGGTAGTTTTATAATTCCACTAACGAGAGCACGAGACACATAACACAAGACTCACACACGAGATTAACACCACAGTTGTGATCTTAACCTCAATCGTTAGGCTACTTGGATGCAGTATACGGTACAATCACAACCCCTCGACATCCAAGGCCACTTTATTCACGGTGCACCCAATCTTATAGCCGGGTAACTATATCCGATTAAAGTAACCAAAAACCATTTTCATCACTTGCGAATATAATCATTTAACATCAATATTCCATTGTTTTACAAGCATAAACACAATGTCATTTTCACAAGCATAAACATGCTTAATATCAAACGCATTTATCATATAAAACCAAGGATCATTTACCTAGTGCATCCTTAACATAATGGCATTAAAATCCAGCATTAACCATGCTTATAAACAGTAATCAAAACCATAATTAAGTCAAGTGCATTTCCATCAAAACATAGTACATTTCCGAGAGAGACTTTCGAATCACTTACTCTTGAGCTTAGCTAAGTGTTTCAAACTTACACTAAGCTCCCAAGACCACGCTCAAAGCATTACAAAGCTGGAAAATTCATTTCCACTCACCGATACGCGAAGCCTTGCTCGCCGACACAAAAATTACTCTTTCGGAGCCTCCAAAAACGTCTCGTTTGCTCCCGGATCAAGATCCCCTGTTTTCAAATCATAAAAATAGAGATCTAAATGCATGAAAATGCATTTCAACACCAGCAAACAATCACAAACTCGTTGCTCACCCAAACTACACCAATTTACCCATCCGAAACAACCGAAAACTCAATCGATTGCTTCCTAAACCAAGCCCGGACAACATATATCACTTTCAATCAATTATAAACATCAAAACACATCTAAAATTAACCTAAACCCTTCCTTATACCTCCAGCAAGCTTTACTTCAACATTTCTCCTCAAAAACCCAACTAGAACTATCAAGAAACTCAAGGATCTCAAGAATTTCGGGATCTATATCTACAAAACCTCTTTTCAACATATTAACCATCTCAAAATTCAATTAAAATCAATTCAAAACAGAGCTTAACAAAACAAGTCTGAAAATCAAGAATTTCATATTATTTTTGTAAGACTTCAATCTCAAATCAATACTATAATGAAAACTCAACTAAAAACATTATTTAGAAGCCAAAGATCTTGGGAATTTCAATAAAGAACCTAGATTGAAGGTTGACGACGGGATTTACCTCCAATCCTTGCTTTCCTCAATGAATGACAAATTTTCCTTAGCAAAAATCTTGAAGAACTTGAAAGAACTCTTGAAGTTTGTTTAGAAAATATTGAGAGAAAGAATTCTGAAGAAAATGAGTTAGAATTGTGTTTGGCTGAAAATGAGAAGAGAAAGGTAGTTACGTCAAGTGAAACCTCATTTTTCTAATTTATTAATTTTAATTTAATAAAAGTCCTTTTATTAAATTACTTTAAAATCCCCTTTTAAAACACATGCATATTAAGGAAAGTCTAAATTGCCATAAAGCTCCCTAAAGATTCTAAGATTGTGGCTCCTCTTTTAAAATCACATTTTTCCACAGTTTAGAAACTGTACATTTTGGTCACTACCCAAAATGTACCTCTTCCAGAACTCTTTTTGTAAATTTGATTTGACCAACCTCTCAAACATAATTTTAGAAGATTTTAGCAATTTTTACCATATTTTTATCCTAACCCGATCCTTGATTTCCTTAAATCACCTAACACGAATCGAACGGTTTCCGACCGGTCCGGTCCGATGCCCAAAACATCTAGGCCCAAAACCAGGGCGTTACATCCGCCAACTTATCCAAGGTATACGTAGTATACATAAGCAAGAAATGTTCGCATTTCGTAAGGCGATCCACAATCACCCAAACTGAATTCTTCTTTGACGGTGACAACGGCAAGCCATACACGAAATCCACGGTAATTCTTTCCCACTTCCACTTTGGGATTCTCAAAGGCTGCAACAACCCTGAAGGAACCCGATGTTCAGCTTTCACTCGCTGACACACCATGCATTTACTAGCAAACTCAACAACATCCTTCTTCAATCCCACCCAGTAGTACTCATCCTTTAAATCGCGATACATCTTCGTACTACCAGGATGCATAGCAAAAGGACTACTATAAGCTTCAGTCAGAATAGTGCACCTCAACTCAACATCATCTGGCACCACTATTCGACTTCCAAAACACAGAACACCATCATCATTAAAACTGAAACCCGAAGGCTTACCCTCCGCAATGTCCTGAACATGAGGAACAAGTGAATCATCAAGCAACTGCTTCTCTTTGATCAACTGAATCAGAGATGGTTTCACTTGCAATTCAGCGATAAGACCACCATCACGCGATATGATTAAGCGAGCGAACATCGCCCTCAACTCCACAGCCACTTTCCTGCTCAAAGCATCGGCCACAACATTAGCCTTGCCTTGGTGATACTCGATCAACAGATCATAATCCTTAAGCAACTCCACCCAATGACGTTGCCTAAGATTCAACTCCTTCTAAGACATGAGATACTTCAAGCTCTTATGATCCGCAAGCTCAAGATCGTGAGTAGGGTAGTTACGCTCATGCACCTTCAATTGTCTAGATGCATAGGCTACCACCTTACCCTCCTGCATCAACACGCAACCCAAACCAGCAATGGACGCATCACTATAGACCACAAACTCCTTACCAGACTCAGGTTGAATCAAGACAAGAGCTTGAGTCAAACCTTCCTTCAACTTATCAAAAGCTTGTTGCCTCGCATCTTTCCACTCAAAGCGAACATTCTTCTGTAACAACTTGGTCAAATGGGCAACAATCTTCGAGAAACCCTCGACAAACCTACGGTAATACCCAGCTAAACCAAGGAAACTTCGTACCTCTGTCACCGACTTTGGCACCTTCTAGCTCATCACAGCCTCTACTTTATGCGAATCAACGCGAATAACCTCAGCTGATACAACATGCCCAAGGAAGACCACCTCCTTAAGCCAAAACTCACACTTACTTAGCTTAGCATACAATTGGTTCTCCAACAATGCTTGCAAAACGATTCTCAAGTGTCTATCATGATCCTCCTCGGTACGCGAATACACGAGGATATCCTCGATGAACACCACCACAAACTGATCCAAGAACTCATGGAATACATGATTCATCATGTCCATGAAAGCAGCAGTTGCGTTGGTCAAACCAAACGGCATCACTAAGAATTTTTAATGCTCGTACCTTGTCCGAAAAGCTGTCTTAGGTACATCCACATCCTTCACCTTCAGCTAGTAATATCCTGACCTCAAGTCTATCTTAGAAAACACCGAGGCTCCCCGAAACTGATAAAAGAGATCATCAATCCTAGGCAAGGGATACTTGTTCTTGATCGTCAACTTGTTCAGTTGTCGATAATCTATGCACATCCGCATTGTCCCATCTTTCTTCTTTACAAACAAGATCGGTGCACCCCAAGGTGACACACTCGGCCGAATGAACCCTCGATCCAACAACTCCTTTAGCTCTGTTGGTGCCATGCGATAAGGAGCAATGGATACCGGAGTTGTATTCTCATACAACTCGATACCAAACTAAACTTCTAAGTTTGGTGGCAACCCAAGCAATTCTTCCAGAAAGACACCCGGAAAATCACAAACGGTTCTGATGTCCTGCACACGTATATCCTTTGTGCCAGGGTTCATTACATAGGCAAGGTAAGCCTCACAACCCAATCTCAGCATATGGTTTGCTTCCAAATTTGAAATCACATTCGACAAGAATTTCACATTCTCGCCTACTACCACCATTTCATAATCATCGGCAAGCTTTAAGGTGACCCGCTTGACATCAAAATCAACCACCGCTCTATGCTCAGTCAACCAATCCATTCCAAGGATCACATAAAATCCATAAAAGGGTAATTCCATCAAATCCACCAGAAAAACATAACCTTGCACAGACAAAGGACATCTCGTATACAACCTCCTAGTGACTAAAGTCTCACCAAAGGAACTAGTCACTTGCATTCCTACTTCGAGCAACTCAACAGGTATATCAAGCAAATGTGCATGCTCACTCAAGATATAAGAATGTGTAGATCCAGAATCAATCAAAGCCATCAACGATAAAGACTGAAGAACAAAGGTACCTGTGATAACATCTGTATCGTTGCACTCCTCTCGCTGAGCGTAGACCCTCGCAGGACCGCCTTCCTCAGACCGAACTGCTACCACATGTGCAATGCCTCACTGACCCTCGTCTCTCCTCTGAAAGTTCCCTCGGCCGCGCCCATGGCCTCTCTGAGGTGCAGCCACAGCAGGTGCACGTCCTCGGCCTCCAACAGCCAACAAAGGACACTCTTGCCTCATGTGATCCGCTGAACCATAGTTCCAGCACGAATTCCCTGTTACCACCACAGGAGCCTGAACCTCCCTAGCCGCTCAAGGACAATCTCGCCTCAGATCTCGCCGAGATCTACACGTCCATCACGTGTTCTATTCCGCTCTCATCCGATCTCCCTGAACCGGTGCACCATGTCCAGCATTACCTCGCCTAGCAGGCTGATATCTCCTATCTCGACCTCTCTTGTTCCGTCCACCACCGAAACTAGACTCAAATACTCTCTTCTCGGAGCTAGAACCAACTCCTCGATATGCCAGACCCAAGTTCTGTTCAATGCCTTTGGATTGACACACAAGCACATCGAAACCAGTGTAATTCGCAGCCAACATGTCTTGACTTCCTACACCAGCCCGTATAGGAAGCGATCACAACAGTGCCTCTCACTAGGTATCAGCTCAGAGGCATACTGGCTCAGACGTACGAACTGGACCTCGTACTCAGCCACAGAAAGGTTTCCCTGAACTAGTGACATGAACTCGCGTTTCTTCTCATCCAAGTATCTCACTCTAAGATACTTCCTCTTAAAGGCACCCTTGAAAAACCCCCAATCTACTTCATTGGGTTCCATTCCCGCAGTGGTAGTCGTCCACCAACTATATACGTCGCCTTGAAGCAAGGAAACTGCACATCCCAGCTTGCGCACATCGTTGCATCCCATTTGATCCATGATACAGATCATGCTCGCCAACCAAGCTTTTGACGCCTCAGGAGACATTCCAAAGAATTCAACAGCTCCTAGACCACTCAACCTCTCCAAGGGTAAACTCGCCTGCCCAGCTGCATGGGCCTGTACATGCGCTCCGGCTACTGTAGCCTAAAACGATCCGGTGATCGCCTGAACCAACGGCGTCAGATCACGCAAACTCGGACCAGCATGTCCTTGTTGCTCCAGCTCCCCACCTCCAGGTGGTGGCGGAGGAGGTAAGTTTCCACCATGAGGGACATCAGCCCCTTGATCACCATGGTCGCCCTGCTCAGCCGCAGGCACTACTGTGTTCGACCTTAGCTCCCTCCTCGGACCCATAGTGCTATTTTTAATAGGCATAACAATAAAACAAAACAAACCATTTAGGCCAGCCTCAAGCAAGGATCCAAGTTCACAAAAACATTTAATCAGTATAATAAGACAATGGGCACCACGATTTCCCTCAAACATAACATAGCATACAATAACGTATCATGCTCATCATGCTTTCCATCATCCAGAATCAGCACATATCAATATCACATCATCAGCATACAATCATGTTTATCTCACATATGATTTACTTCAATCAAGCATGGCAAAAACTCCAACATACAATCAAAACATGTTTTTTTACACATTCATACGCCGAACATACAAATTTAAATTATCATCATCCCCAATTCTTTCGTAACCTGGCTATGATACCAACAAATGTAACCCCCTTAGCCCGCCCTAGACGCCCGACCCGACCTAAAAAGATTGCACGGGGAAAACCAAAGTCAACTCGTTAAAGTCAACCTTGATTAACGACCCCTTTTTTATTTTATCTTTTCTAGATGCGTATTATTATCCTATATGATTAGCATTTTGTTTTGGTGAAAGCGACACAACAAACGGAGTTCAATTAGGGGTTCAATTGCATACAAACGTCTTTTAGGGACTAAATTGTAAATTTCTAAAATTACAAGGACTAAACCGATTTTAAAGTTAGCAATCAAAATTTCATTATATAAAATGCCAGCATGTCAAGCTTTATCTCAAACAGATCATCCAAACTCATTTAATTAAGCATTCAAATAATCAGGGACCAAAACGTAAGAACAGAAACCTGAAACAATTCAAATTCAATATCTAACGGTCAATTGTTTCGAAACACAAGACCCCGTATCGAAACGGTCGTTTCGAAACCAGGTTGACCGTTTCGATACGCGGGTGTGTTCTGAAATCCGTTTCAAAACAATGCATTATAGTGGTAAAATGTTTCAGAACGTGCCTACCCGTTCCGAAACACCATGACCATTCCAGGCCATCGTTCCGAAACAGGTAAGGGCGTTCCGAAATGCCTTGCCCTGCAATTTCCCAAATTGCTGGTTTTACTCAACTATTCACCTCCGAAATCATCCTAATACATGCCACATCACACATACAATATGAATACACATCAAAGATCACCAAAACGAAGCACAGACTAAAACATAGCATCAAACTTGCAAGCTTAACAACTATAGACATGCTTCCTAGATGTCAAAACCATGAAAAGGCTAAAAGCCACATTCAAGCTTAAACCAACATTCAAAGGCCACTTACAAACCAAAATAAGCAAACCAAACATGCTCAAGGTGTTCAACATCACCAAATAAATCCAAGAGTAGAAATCCCACCCATTGCCTCTTATTACACTTAGGTAAAACCACATACTTTGTCTATTCAAAAGAGCTTGGACTTCCCTTGCTTCTTGCTCCCTCAAAAGCCTAATTCTCTGCATTGATGAAACAAATGAGCGTAAGCATGAAGCTTGGTGAGGATCGCTAAAATCAAACATTCATCAATGCATTTTACAAACCAAAAATATCATCAATTGTCATCTCTTGTCTGTACTTAAAACATGCTCTTTGAAGCATCAATGCACTTTTAAAACCACATGCTCTTAGCATCATCAAAATAACAACAAATAATCTTTTGCTCGTGTTTAAACCAAGCATTACATGCATTCTAACATAAACCACAAGCATCTCATTCTTAAACCATTAATCAATAACATTATATTGGCTCGCAAATGATCAATTCTCAATCCATATCAAAACCAACACAAATGACACAATCGGATATGTGAATTACAAGCGTTGTCCCACACGCTTCATACACACTACCGGACTACACAAGGCTCACACACGAGAGCAACCCTCCATCGTTGTGACACTCGTGGTGGAGTATAATGGTACAATCACAACCCCTCAACACCACTCATTGATAGTTGTATAATTCCACTAACGAGAGTACGTGACACATATCACAAGATTCACACTCGGAATTAAACCATCACCCAGTGTGATCTTAGCCTCAATCGTTAGGGTACTTGGATGGAGTATACGGTACAATTACAACCCCTCGACACCCAAGGAGACTTTATTCACGGTGCACCCAATCCTATAGCCGACTAACTATATCCGATTAAAGTAAACAAAGACCATTTCCATCACTTGCCAATATAATCATTTAACATCAATATTCCACTGTTTTACAAGCATAAACACAATGCCATTTTCACAAGCATAAACATGCTTAATATCAAATGCACTAATCACATAAACCCAAGGATCACTTACCGTGTGCATCCTTAACAACATGGCATTAAAAACCAGCAGCATCAATGCTCAAAACATGCTTAAAAACAGTAATTAAAATCACATTCAATTCAAGTGCATTTTCCACAAAAACATAGCACATTCCAACAGAGACTTTCGAATCACTTACTCTTGAGCTTAGCTAAGTGTTTCAAACTTACACTATGCTCCCATGACCACGCTCAAAGCGTATCAAAGCTGGAAAATCCATTTCCACTTACCGATATGCGAAGCCTTACTCGCCGACACAAAAATCACCCTTCTAGAGCCTCCAAAATCATCTTGTTTGCTCCCGAATCAAGATCCCCTATTTTCACATCATCAAAACAGAGATCCAAATGCATCAAAATGCATTTCAACACCAGCAACTAAACACAAACTCGTTGCTCACCCAAACTACACCAATTTACCCATCCTAAACAACCGAAAACTCAATTGATTGCTTCCTAAACCAAGCCCAGCCAACACAAATCACTTTCAACCATTTATAAACATCAAAACACATCTAAAAACAACCTAAACCCACCCTTATACCTCCAGCAAGCATTACTACATCATTTCACCTTAAAAACCCAATTAAAACTATCAAGAAACTCAAGGATCTCAAGGATTTCGGGATCTATATCAAAAAAACCTCTTTTCAACACATTAATCAACACAAAACTCAATTAAAATCGATCCAAAACAGAGCCTATCAAAACAAATCCAAAAATCAAGATTTTAATTATATTTTTGTAATATTTTGATCTTAAATCAAAACTATAATGAAAACTCAACCAAAAACCTTAATTAGAAGCCAAAGATCTTGGGAATTTCAATAAAGAACCTAGATTGAAGGTTGAGAACGGGATTTACCTCCAATCCTTGCTTTCCTCAATGAATGACAAGTTTTAGCTTCACAAAACTTGGAAATCTTGAAGAGAAATCTTGAAATTGATTTGGAAATTAATGAGAGAGTGTTTGGGAGAAAAGAATTCTGGAGAAAATGATTTAGAATGGTGTTTGGCTGAAAATGAGAAGAGGAAGGTAGTTACGTCAAAAGAAATCTCAATTTTCTTATTTTTATTAATTTTAATTAAATAAAACCATTTTATTTAATCACTTAAAATCCTTTATGTTTTGGGGGCGGATGTCCTCTATTGGGTCCTTGCATGGGGGCTTAGTTCGAGGCGGATCATTCTTGCCAGGGCTGCTTTCATGTTTTGTTGTTGGGGCGGCTGGAGTCGGTGTTGCTGCTGGGGCGTCTAATATGGTGTTGCTGGGGCAGGCTTACTTATATGTTCTGGCTGAGCTCTTAACTGATCTTCCATCCTTTGTTCATCCAGTTTTTTCCCACTTCTTGTAGTCATGGCCTTGAAATGTTCAAAAGTGGGCTTGGCTAGTTTTGGCGGGCTACTAGATGATGCTCACATGGTCCGGCTGTGATAGATTTCGGTGAACTTCCCAAACTGGGTTTCCAGGTTCTTAATAGCAGCCTCCTGGTTGTTCATCTTCATCTCCGTCATGTCCATGAAAGACTCAGTTTTTTCAATAAACTTATTTGTATAAACAATAAATTCACCAGTTTGTTTCATAAAGTTATTCAGAGTAACTTCTAGTGAGTTATTGTGTTGTGGCTGCTGAGTCTGCTGTCGGGACTGATTCAGCTGGTAGCTTCCTTGTAGCTGTTATGGATTTGCTACTATCTTTGGGTTGCTCCAAGAGAAATTGGAATGGTTTCTCCAGTTAGGATTGTATGTGTTTTGGGCCGGCCTGTTATTCCTCTCATATCCTCCCATGTAGTTTGCAGATGCAGTGCATTCAGAGGAATCATGGTTGGCTCCACATTCGCCACAGAAGGGCTCAACAACTTTTACCTCATGGACCTTCTCTGGGGATTGCACCATCTTCATCACCAGCTCTGTCATAGCGTCGAGGCGGGCGTTAACAGATTCAGAGGCTTCCACCTCATTTACAGTAGTTAGCCGCCTTGTGCCACCTCGACGAGCTGTCGGGTATTTATAATTGTTTTTAACTGCTATGTTGAGCAGCCGTAGTGCTTCCTCTAGAGTTCTGTCTAGGATGATCTCGTTAACCGATGGATCTATCAGCATCCGAGTCGGGTAGTTAACCCCATTGTAGAATATAAATACCTGAGTCCAAGCCGGTAAACCATGAAGCGGACATTTGTTCAACATTTGTTGGTACCGCTCCCATGCCTCAAACATCGGCTCGTCATCCCCTTGTCTAAAAGCTGTGATCTCATTCCGCAGCCTATTGGTGGTGTTGGATGGGCTGAACCGGTCTAGAAAGTCCTTGTAGAGCTCCGCCCATGAAGTGAAAGATCCGGTTGGCTGGTTATTCAACCACTATTTTTCCCTATCCCATAGTGAATAGGGAAATAGCCTTAGCCACAATACGTCCTGGTGTACCCCATGAATCTTGAAAGCTCGGTAGATGTCTAGGAATCCTCGTAGATGCTGCCGAGCATCTTCTGTGGCAGTCCTTCCGAAGTGCTCTAGTGTGTTTAGCATTTTGAACATAAGAGGCTTCAGTTTAAAATGATCTGCCCCTATCTCTGGTTTCGTTACTATTGGCTCGAACCTTTGAAAGTCATGTTCAAGATAGTCTCTAGCTGTCCGCACTTGGGGTGGATCAGGGGGATCCTGACTCTGCTGTACCTGTGGTCCTCTGGGCGGCAAATCTGGCTGCCCACCCTTGCCATTCATGGCATCAATTGGAGGGTCCTCGTTTACCATGGTCTCTTCCTTTGCTTTTCCTTTGTCTTTGTTCTTTAAGGCTTCCCATAGCTCCCACTTGATTCATCTAGCTTCACGCTCAAGATCGTCGTAAATAATGAAGTTTCCGCTAGGGTTAGACCTGGTCATACACTTGCAAAGGACCCGGTCAAATTATTGTTTTTTTCGATTAAAAGTAGAAATAAACGAAAAAAAGGTGTAGAAATTAAAAACAAAATTCGTTGTTACCAATCCCCGGCAACGGCATGAAAAACATGTAGGGCGTGAATGTGTTCCCTTTTTGTGGGAGCGCAAGTGCACACTCCTGTCAAGTTATAGTATAAAAGATGTCGAATCCCATGAGGATTGGATAGCTTGTCTCGTTCTTTAGTTCCTACACAAAGTAAAGTAAAAACATAAGTCAATGATTGGTTGAGATTGGAAAGTAAATAAAACACAAGTAAAAGAGAAGAGGTGAATCAGATTGATAGAATAGGCACGGTTATGCTGCCACTTAGTGCGAAAACTACGTTGAATTAGATATGAGTTATCCTTTGCTGCCACGATATGCTGCCTCGGCGGGTAGATGGGCGGTAACTACGACCCTATATCACGGGCGCAGCAGGTCACTATCACTGCAGGGGTGTGTACTGTCTCGTTAGGTGGAATGGAAAGGCGTCCTGGCAGCAGGTCCGGCAGATACTCCAAGTTCGGCAGGATAGTCGACAATGATCCCTCCTATTTTTAGGTTAGGATGCTCGAGATTGATAACTTGAGGACTAGTGTGGAACCAAATCAATCAACTCGGTTAGAGATCCCTTTTAGCCGCTAAAACTTGTGGACTAGTGTGGAACCAAGTTAGTCACGCCTCCCGTTGTGACCGTACTTAACCCTTTCGTGCCCGACAAATAGATTCTCTCAAACGACTGGTGTGGAAAGATTGAAAGAATGAAGAACAATGGATTAAGTAAACTTGGAATATTTTATTGAAGAAATAACTCAAAAACCTAAATCAACCGTTTCTCACTTGTTACAACATAACCTAACCCAAGGGGGATTTAGAACATGGCGGCAGAAAAGAGCACAAGAAAAGTCTATAGAAAACCTAGGATGATTTAAACTTGAAGTACAATGGGTATTTGTAGACTTAAAACTAGGTCAAGTCCTCCTTGGAGTAGAAGTCCTCTAAAGTAGCTTTTCTTCTTTAATGTAGCTTTAAATGCTGACTTCTTTGCTTGGAATATGGACTCTACCTCGTTTTCCTTAGCCCGCAAGTAAGCTTGGGAATTTCGCTTCGGCAGCCCTAGCCGCTACTACAGACGTCAGAAAATCACGTGAACGTCGACGGTAGAATCAGGAGTTTTAGCTTTACAAATCACGCTCTGGTTCTCCAAACTTCCATAGTCAACTGTCGAGGGCAGCAAGGTTGGCAGCAGCTTTTGCTCGGCAGATACTCGGCATGTGCTTGACAGAAACTTACTTTAGTTGGAACTGCTTCAGTACAGCTCCTGGGTTTGCTTCTCAGCGTTGTGTCCTCCGTTCCTCGGTTCCCTCGTTCAGCACTTAGTACCTACAAGCAAGAATACACTAGAATAGTACCTCTTGTTCACCAAATGAATGATAAGTTGTAAAAGTAAGGTAGAACAATAAAACACTGTAAAATGCTATGCATGACCATACTTATGCCTAAAATGAGCTGCAAAACAGTAATAATAAGAGTTGGAAAGTGCATGAAATTTAGGACTTTTGGACACTTTACACACCCCAAACTCGAACTATTGCTTGTCCTCAAGCAATGCAACCTAAAGTACTCGCTCTAATAATAGTAAGAAAGAAAAACTTGTTTTTAACCTGATTTTCTACCTCAAGGTCGTGGCACCTGTATACATATAACTTAATGAAGGGAAATAAACCGGAAAATAACTCGGAATTAAATTCCTAATGCTTGTGTGATGTTTGCAAATTTGTAAGCAAGCTGAATATGCAGAATAAAAGATTAAACAAATATACTATTTTAATTTAAAAGGTTGCTGCCGAGGCAGCATAGTTAAGCATATTATTTTTAATCAAGGCAATGAGGGCTTCAGCTTTTCACAACTACTCTTACAGGTCTTGTAGAACTAATGTTTTGATATAATAATTGAAAAATGTTTTGGACTAATTTGAAAAGAATTTAAAACTTGTTTTTAAGTCCAAACAACTTGAAATTATGTTTGAGGTATTTTAAGAGGTTTTTGACAAAGAATTTTCATGTTTTTAATAGCCAAACTCGTGATTTCAAAGTACCAGTATCGATACCAGTGTACCAGTATCGATACCTTTTTGCCCTGGTTTGGCCACTGTCAAAACCCGTATCGATACGAGGGTTTAGTGTATCGATACGGAGGGGGTCGTTTCGATACGCCACGTCAGCGTACCGATCCCAGTTTAACTACCCCAACGGCTATTTCTCAACGGCCATTTAAATGTCAAAGGGTACCGATACGCCCTCAAGCGTATCGATACGCCTATGCAGGCAAAAGCCCAACGGCTAGTTCATATGAAGACCGTATCGATACCGTTCCACGCGTATCGATACCGTTAGCTGCAGAACAGCATTTATGAAGGGAAATAAAGTCCTCAACGGCTCCAATTCATCCCCAACGGCTAGTAACGGCTACAAACTCATTTGGGAGTATAAAAGGGACCTCCAAGCATCAAGAGAAGACTAATGCTCATATTGTCAAACATCAAATGATCAAGAAATTGTCTTAGCACTTAAATTGTCAATTCTTGTATAGACAAACACTAGTGAGCCAAAATTGTCAAATTTGCTCAAGTGTTTTAGGTTTGGGTGAGTGCTTAATTGTGCAAACAAACTCCTATTAGAGGATTATAAGTTTGCTTTGTTTATCTCTTGTAAAGAGGGTTTCAATCAAGGCTTTGGGTAGAAAGCTTGATTGGTTGTAAGGGTTTCCTCCTAATCCTAGAAAAGGGGACGGATCAATTAGTGGATTGATTGTGAAATCCTTAGTGGGGAGCTAAGGTAGTGGATGTAGGTGCTTGTTAGAAGGCCGAACCACTCTAAAATCATTGTGTCTTTATTCTTTCTAGCTTCCTAAACCCTTCCACCCAAATATCCACCTCTCCACCACTTGGTGAGCATAATCGGTTGAACGAATCGAGCACCACACAACTCAACAATTGGTATCAGAGCTTGGCTCAATCGAAGGGGATTCACATCCTATTGAGAAGATCCGGCAAGCTCGATCACTAGTTCATCAACCGGCTCAAATGGCACAATCAATCGACAAACCGCCTTTCTTTGACGGAGACCACTATGCCCATTGGAAGACAAAGATGAAATTCTTCTTGAAGTCAAGAGATTACAAGCTATGGGACATAGTTGAAGATGGTTCGTTCGTGCCTCAAAGAAGTAAAGCGGAGTGGAGTGCCGACGATCGCAAGAAGATGGAGCTCAATTGCAAGGCCTTGCACATCTTGTTTTGTGCTTTTGGCCCATCCATCTATGAGAAGATGTCTTCTTGTGAGAGTGCCAATGAGGTATGGGACAAGCTTGAAGTCACATACGAGGGGACAAATGAAGTCAAGGAGACCAAGATTGGGCTCCTAACATTAGAGTATGAGAACTTCAAGATGGATCCGGAAGAGAACATCGAAAAGATGTTTGATAGGTTCTCCACCATCACCAACGGTCTTAAAGGTTATGGAGAAGCCATCCCGGAAGAGAAGCTTGTCCGAAAGCTCATCTACTCACTTCCCGAGTCTTGGGACTCAAAGGGGACCGCCATCATCGAAGCCAAAAATTTGAAGACTTTGAAGCTTGATGAACTTATGGGGTCTCTTCTCACTCATCAAATTATGAAGAAGAACAAGGAAGAGGAGAAGAAAAGGGAAGAAATTAGAGCTATGGGAGAGAAGAAACTCAAAGGGCTTGGCATCAATGCAAGTGCCATGGCTCTCAAATCCTCCACTTGCAATCATGTCCACTCAAGTGAAGAGGAGGATGAAGAAGAAGAGATAGTTCATCTCTTCAAGAAGTGTGCCCCGTTCATGAAGAAAGCCTTGAGAGAGCTTGAACGAGAACCTAAGAGAAAGGAGAGGGCAAGCACTTCAAGCCATAAGAAGAAGGCACATTTGGCTACTTGGAGTGATGAAGACTCCACCGACGATGAACAAGCCAACCTTTGCCTTATGGCCATCGAAGAAGATTCAAGGGTAACTTCTAATTCATCTACTTCATGTTCTTATTCATTTGATGAATTACAAGATGCCTATGATGATTTGGTTTTAGATTTTAAAAGCCACATTTTGAAAAACAAAAAATTGGTTTCAAAGTTAAAAATTCAAAATGATTTGCTTTCTAAAACCAAACTTGAACTTGAAGCAAAACTTGAAGAGTTTGAATTAAAATGTTTTGATTTACAAAAATTGCTTCAAAATGTTCAAGAAGAAAAAGATTTGATTTCCAAAGAGCTTGAAAAGAAAACCAATTTTGGAAAATCAAATTTTTATGTTAGACAATCTAGTGCCCCTAGATTTAAAAATGGTAAATGTTTTAGAAGTGTTTGGGTCCCAAAAGGACTAACCACTTCAATTAAAAAGGATGACATTGAAAAATGGATTCCTAAGGGGTCAAAAATTTGTGCTACTAACGTTCATGGATCCAAAGCAATTTGGATACCAAAAGTTACTTGATTGTCTTTTGCTAGGTGTGATGGAGATGTTCAACAAGTCAAACATTGAGGGGGAGCTCCATGCACACAAGGAAGAACACTTGAAGAAGGAAGGCTTCACATCCAACCTTGAGTTCAAGTGTTGGTAAAATCTAGTTGTTTAGCATTTACTTGTTTTATTTTTATTTCATTCAACTAGATGATCATATATGATGGACTAACAATTTCTATGATGCTTTGAGTAAGGGGGGGCCAATTTTAAACCAAAAATTTTTAAGTGTGTCAAAATCTTTTTGCCTCCTATGTTATCTTGAACTTAAATGTCTTTTAAATTCTTTTTGATATAACAAAAAGGGGGAGAAATGGTTTGAAAAATTGAATTTTCAAATGAATAAGGGGGAGCTTAATTTGATTCATATCTTTAATCTCTTATTCACATTTTTAAAAGTTAAAGGGGGAGAATCCCAAACAATTTTTCAAGTTAGTTTTATTATATCAAAAAGGGGGAGATTGTAGAACTAATGTTTTGATATAATAATTGAAAAATGTTTTGGACTAATTTGAAAAGAATTTAAAACTTGTTTTTAAGTCCAAACAACTTGAAATTATGTTTGAGGTATTTTAAGAGGTTTTTGACAAAGAATTTTCATGTTTTTAATAGCCAAACTCGTGATTTCAAAGTACCAGTATCGATACCAGTGTACCAGTATCGATACCTTTTTGCCCTGGTTTGGCCACTGTCAAAACCCGTATCGATACGAGGGTTTAGTGTATCGATACGGAGGGGGTCGTTTCGGTACGCCACGTCAGCGTACCGATCCCAGTTTAACTACCCCAACGGCTATTTCCTAACAGCCATTTAAATGTCAAAGGGTACCGATACGCCCTCAAGCGTATCGATACGCCTATGCAGGCAAAAGCCCAACGGCTAGTTCATATGAAGACCGTATCGATACCGTTCCACGCGTATCGATACCGTTAGCTGCAGAACAGCATTTATGAAGGGAAATAAAGTCCTCAACGGCTCCAATTCATCCCCAACGGCTAGTAACGGCTACAAACTCATTTGGGAGTATAAAAGGGACCTCCAAGCATCAAGAGAAGACTAATGCTCATATTGTCAAACATCAAATGATCAAGAAATTGTCTTAGCACTTAAATTGTCAATTCTTGTATAGACAAACACTAGTGAGCCAAAATTGTCAAATTTGCTCAAGTGTTTTAGGTTTGGGTGAGTGCTTAATTGTGCAAACAAACTCCTATTAGAGGATTATAAGTTTGCTTTGTTTATCTCTTGTAAAGAGGGTTTCAATCAAGGCTTTGGGTAGAAAGCTTGATTGGTTGTAAGGGTTTCCTCCTAATCCTAGAAAAGGGGACGGATCAATTAGTGGATTGATTGTGAAATCCTTAGTGGGGAGCTAAGGTAGTGGATGTAGGTGCTTGTTAGAAGGCCGAACCACTCTAAAATCATTGTGTCTTTATTCTTTCTAGCTTCCTAAACCCTTCCACCCAAATATCCACCTCTCCACAACTTGGTGAGCATAATCGGTTGAACGAATCGAGCACCACACAACTCAACAGGTCTGACGTTTAGATATGAGCAAACTACAGAACCCCGAACCCTTGGAGTAGAGTCATATCGTGAAGGCTTTCATTCACTCATGCTAATTTTTCCGTCACATTTAGGCTTTCAGATTCATGGACTTTGATAGCAGCGGAGTGTCCTCGCTCATGATTCTTCCTAGAGACTGTTGCGGGCACCTCTAGGGTAACACAACATTTTTCTTTGTTTTTGATTTTGCTGCCTTTGGAAGTTATGCATTTTTCTGTTTCTTTTGCATGCCTCAGCGGCTACTTGCAATTATTGTTAGAATTTTGCAATAAAAACAAACAGGTAGTGTTCATCAAATATTCTACACATTCAGCAAGTAAAGGAGATATTCAAAATTTTCAGGCAAAAAGAAAAAAATCTAAGTCATATTTCATGCTCTTTCCCAAAATTAAGTTTAATTTAGTTAGGTGCGAAAATAAAGTAATCGACTATCCTATCATAGGAACAAGTCATAACAAACTTTTCCTTTTCGATTATTTTGAAGGCAAATACAATGTAATCTAAATGCAACTAAGAATGCCTACAACTGATGCGAGAGCTATCCCCCCCCCCAAACTCGAGATGGGCATTGCCCTCAATGCACAAAACATAAAATAAGAAAACAAAAATATACATGTTAAAATTAGCAAAAATAAAGATAAATAAAAATAAAGGAAAAGAAAAGAAAATAAAGGTTTGTTGAGGGTTAGGAGGAGGTTGGATTCTAGCTAGCTGAGGAGGAGGAGGATGTTCGGACGAGGAAACGGCTTTTGGCAGATGACTTGGCGGCGGTTCGAGCAAGAGAGGTCTTTGGTTTCCGCCGCGGCTGGACTCTCTTTGGTGTCTACTATGGCTCTTCTGGAGGCTCGACAGGGGGAACGGCGGGAGGTGCGTCGCTTCTTTTTGACTTAGTCTCGAGGTCCACAGTTTCTTCAGCTATTATGTGCCGCTTCCTCTTCCTTGTCCCTTTCTCTGTGGGTGCTGCCAGAGGGATGAATGCTATGGGGATGGCTGATGTTGCCGCAACTACGGTTGTTTCCGGTTCCAGCGGCAGCTGCTCAATCTCCTCTGAAGAGGAGTCTGCTACTGTATTGGTTGTGCAAGCTGGGGAGAGATTCAACTGGTGCCTCTCAGAGGAATCTGCCACTGTGTTTGATGGGGTGGCAACTGAGTGCTGTGGAGAATGCATAGGAGAGGGCACCTGATGATCTATCTGGGGGCAGTAGAGGTAGGTAAAGTTCTTCGTGCTCTTGCTGCTGCTGCAAGCTCATCAAGAAAGGGCGGCATGGTGGGCACGTCACCAGGGAAGTTTTGCAGGAAATAAGTCACAAGGGCTTCTTTACAGTTGTGAACTCATTTGTGGGCTCTGTTGTGAACTCATCTGTGGGCTCTGTTGGAACTCAGAATTTGGTGTAGAGACCTGTGATGAGGGACAGGAAGTACAGCATGCCCTTCTTCTTCTTGAAGCGGTTGTATATTTCCGTACAGATGATTTCCCCACGTTGATCGGCCAGTTCATCAAGATATTGTAAATTAAGGCGAGGCGTGGTCGGTCAACTGTTGATTTGTGGCATGTGTGCAGCAGGCGCCTTTTCACGAACGTGTTCTACAACATAGCTTCAGGCAGCAGTTGGCGGCGCTGGACAGATCCCACATGTTTGCCCCCCAGTAATGGTGTGTTGGGCTTGCATATTCTGGCTTTGATCTCCTCATAGTGGGTAGCCGTCAGTGAATGCCTCCATTCCTCGTGCGGGTTGTCGTTCATATCAAGGCCATAGTAGTTGTTCATGACAACAGGGTTGAGCTTGACCGCCCCTCCACGGACGTAGACGAATGGCTTGTCTGGGCAGGGCTGATGTGAGTAAAATTCATTAACTACAGTGATGTTCGCTATATCAGGCTGCTGAGCGAACATCTCTCATCCCTTGTAATGGATGGTTCGGAACAAGGCGGGCTCTAGACCACGATCTCCCGTTTGTTTCGTATAATGGAAGCCTTGTTCCTCTCAGACGGCCTGCTTGGAGAATTGTGCTCTATATCTCTCCTCGTCTGCCTTGAAGCAAAACCTGTTGTAGGTGGGTTTTTGGGTTGATGTTGAAGCCATGTGATCGGTTGTATTTTGACTGAAACTAGAAAGGAAATATTATGAGAGAAAATAAGATAGAAGTTAGCAAAAAGGTGGAAGTAAAGTAAAATGAAATGAGTGAGTGGTTTATATAGGGGCTGTTGAGAAGTGTAGGGGCGGCATTAAATGATCAACGGTCTGATTTCCTCGTGCACGCCACAGATTTTCCTGCCCGTTATTTTCGGAGTCGTTGGCGGCTAACTAGCCGTTACACGTTGATGTGATGGTTGCTGACTCAATAGGATGGTTAGCGGGCATTTTGTTGGTCTTCCCTCTTAATCCTACTCTTTTATTCTCGATCCTAAAATAAAAATAATTAAATAAAATCAGAAAAATTAAATACTGAAAATTAATCTAGTCCTAAAATAAACTTTATTCCTAATGCATAAAATAAATAAAGAAATAAATAAAAATTAATTTATGTTAGGAGTGCATTTGGGTGCATCTCCTAGACATAACCACTTCCTGAGGTGGTTTAGCTTTTTCTCCACTCTTGGGGGTCCTCTTGTTCTTTCAGTTTCTGTTTGATGGGATCCTTCAATCTACCCCGAGGTCTGTCATGGCAGCCGCTGCCTTAGCATGTTTCCACACTTATTTTGGCAGCTCTTTCATCCAGGCCTTCCTTTCCTTCCTCTGAGGGTTGCAGCACATTCATCCTTATGCTTTGATCTTCTACCCTCATTGTAAGTTCCCCGAGTTCCACATCTATCAGCGTTCTTTCCGTGGCCAAGAAGGGTCGCCCGAGAATGATGGGGGCTTTCTCATCGGCCTCACAACCCAAGATGAGGAAATTGGCGGGAAGAATTAGGCTTCCTACTTTAACCAGTATGTCCTCAATCTTTTCCTCCGGTTGCACGAATGAGTGATCGGCAAGTTTAAGAATTACGGAGGTTGGTTTTGCAGGTCCAATACCTAGTTTGTCGAAGACGGCCTTAGGCATCAGATTTATACTGGCTCCCAAATCACACAAGGCCCTGGTCTCATGCTTGCTGCCCAGCCTGCATGGTATAACAAAGCTGCTCGGATCTGTCTGCTTGGGCGGCACCTTGTTATGCAGCATAGCCATACACTCTTCAGTTATGGCCACCGTCTCTTCTTAGAAACTATATCTCTGAGATATTTGGCGTAGTTGGGCATGCTTTGTATAGCTTCTATCAGAGGTATGTTAATGTGCACCTGTTTCAGAATGTCCAAGAATTTTCTCAATTGGTTCATTGAACTTCCCAAACTGGGTTTCTCGGTTCTCAATAGCAGTCTCATGGTTGTTCATCTTCATCTTCGTCATGTCCATGAAAGACTCAATTTTTTCAATAAACTTATTTGTATAAACAATAAATTCACCAGTTTGTTTCATAAAGTTATTCAGAGTAGCTTCTAGTGAGTTATTGTGCTATGGCTGTTGAGTCTGCTGTCGGGACTGATTATGTTGGTAGCTTCTATGTAGCTGTTATGGATTTGCTGATGTGTTTGGATTGCTCCAGGAGAAATTGGGATGGTTTCTCCAGTTAGGATTGTATGTGTTTTGGGCCGGCCTGCTATTCCTCTCATATCCTCCCATGTAGTTTGCAGATGCAGTGCATTCCGAGGAATCATGGTTGGCTCCACATTCGCCACAGAAGGACTCAATAGCTTTTACCTCGTGGACCTTCCCTGAGGATTGCACCATCTTCATCACCAGCTCTATCAAAGTGTCGAGGCAGGTGTTAACAGATTCGGAGGCTTCCACCTCATTTACAATAGCTGGTCGCCTTGTGCCACCTCGGCGGGCTGTCGGGTATTTATAATCGTTTTTAGCTGCTACGTTGAGCAGCCGTAGTGCTTCTTCTGGAGTTCAGTCTAGGATGATTTCGTTAATTGTGGCATCTATCAGCATCTGAGTCGGGTAGTTAACCCCATTGTAGAATGTAGATACCTGAGTCCAAGTCGGTAAACCATAAAGCGGACAGTTGTTCAACATTTGTTGGTACTGCTCCTATGCCTCAGACATCGACTCGTCATCCCCTTATCTAAAAGCTATGATCTCATTCTGTAGCCTATCGGTGACGTTGGATGGGCTGAACCGGTCTAGAAAGTCCTTGCAGAGCTCCGCTCATGAAGTGAAAGATCTGGCTGGCTGGTTATTCAACCACTGTTTCGCCCTATCCCTCAGTGAATAAAAAAATTTCCTTAGCCGCAATACGTCCTAGTGTACCCCATGAATCTTAAATGCTTGGCAGATGTCCAGGTATCCTCGTAGATGCTGCCGAGCATCATCTGTGGCAATCCCTCCGAAGTGCCCTAGTTTGTTTAGCATGTTGAACATGACAAGCTTCAGTTAAAAATGATCTGCCCCTATCCCTGGTTCCATTACTATTGGCTTGAACCTTTGAAAGTCATGTTCAAGATAGTCTCTAGTTGTCCGCACTTGGGGTGGATTAGGGGGATCTCGCCTCTGCTGTACCTGTGGTCCTCTGGGCGGCAAATCTGGCTGGCCACCCCTGGCATTCATGGCATCAACTGGGGGTCCTCGTTTACCATGGTCTCTTCCTTTGCTTTGCCTTTGTCATTGTTCTTTAAGGCTTCCGTTAGCTCCATCTTGATTCATCTAGTTTCACGCTCAAGATCGTTGTAAATAATGAAGTTTTCGCTAGGGTTAGCCCTGGTCATACACTTGCAAAGGACACGGTGAAATTCTTTTTTTTTTCTTTTTTTCGATTAAAAATAGAAATAAACGAAAAGTTAAAAGCTGCAGAAATTAAAAACGAAATTCACTGTTACCAATCGCCGGCACCGGCGCCAAAAACTTGTAGGGCATGAAGGTGTTTCCTTTTTGCGGGAGCACAAGTGCACACTCCTGTCAAGTTATAGTATAAAAGATGTCGAATCCCACGAGGATTGGATAGCTTGTCTCGTTCTTTAGTTCCTGCAAAAAGTAAAGTAAAAACACAAGTCAATGATTGGTTGAGATTGGAAAGTAAATAAAACACAAGTAAAAGAGAAGAGGTGAATCAGGTTGATAGAGTAAGCAGGGTTACGCTGCCACTTAGTGCGAAAACTGCGTTGAATTAGGTATGAGTTATCCTTTGCTGCCTCAGCGGGTAGATCGGCGGCAAACTACGACCCTGGCACGCGGCTGCAGCAGGTCACTGCCACTGCAGGGGAGTGTACTGTCTCGGCAGGTGGAATGGAAAGACGTCATGGCGGCAAGTCTGGTAGATACTCCAAGTTCGGCAGGATAGTCGACAGTGATCCCTCCTATTTATAGGTTAGGATGCTCGAGATTGATAACTTGAGGACTAGTGTTGAACCAAATAAATCACTTCGGTTAGAGATCCCTTTTAGCCGCTAAAACTTGTGGACTAGTGTGGAACCAAGTTAGTCACGCCTCCCGTTGTGACCGTACTTAACCCTTTCGTGAACCTTGCACTTTCGTGCCCGACAAATAGATTCTCTCAAACGACTGGTGTGGAAAGATTGAAAAAATGAAGAACAATGGATTAAGTAAACTTGAAATATTTTATTGAAGAAATAACTCAAAAACCTAAAACAACCGTTTCTCACTAGTTACAACATAAAACTAACCCAATGGGAGATTTAGAACATGGCGGCAGAGAAGAGCACAAGAAAAGTCTATAGAAAACCTTGGATGATTTACACTAGAAGTACAATGGGTATTTATAGACTTAAAACTAGGTCAAGTCCTCATTGGAGTAGAAGTCCTCTAAAGTAGCTTTTCTTATTTAATGTAGCTTTTAATGCTGACTTCTTTGCTTGGAATATGGATTCTACCTCGTTTTCCTTAGCCCGCAAGTAAGCTTGGGAATTTCACTTCAGCAGCCCTAGCCGCTGCAACAGACGTCGGAAAATCACGTGAACACCGACAATAAAATCAAGAGTTTTAGCTCTACAAATCACGCTCCGGTTCTCCAAACTTCCATAGATAGCTGCCGAGGGCAGCAAGGTTAGCAGCAGCTTTTGCTCGGCAGATACTCGGCAGGTGCTCGATAGCAACTTAATTCAGTTGGAACTTGTAACACCCCAAATTTGGGCCTATATGTTTAGAGTCCGAATCAGACCGGTCAGAAAACGGTTCGAATCTAAAAGAGAGTTTTAGGGAACACCTAGTTCGGGATACTTTAAAAATATAGAAAAATATCTAAAAATCCTCATTTAATATATGAAAGATAATGGTGGAATTAATTTTGCAAAATAAGGTTTGGAAATACTACATTTCGATGTAGTGACCAAATCGCAGTTTTTACAAAGTTGGGTAGTGACTGTTTTGTAAAGGATTGAAACTTTGAATCATTAAGGAGCTAATTTTACCAAAATATTTTTATCAGATTTTTCCTTAATTTGGGTGATTTAATTAATGTTTTAATTAAAGAAAAATGAAGGTTGATTAAATTAGAAACCACCTTTGACTATTCATAACTATTTTTCACAAATTTTCCCTCATTTTATTTTCTCTCAAATTCCTTTCAACCAAACACATTCTCTCCAGCAAATATACTTTGATTTTCACTTCATTTGATGAGATTTCAATCTCTCTTTGATTCTTAATCAATTCCTCGTCAAATCCACTTGATTTCAACATTGAATTGTCAAGAAAACTTGCCCAAATCAAGGAGAAATCATCCATTAGAGGTAAGCTTCGTCCTTCTTCTCTAATGATCAGTTCTTTACTGAAATTCCCAAGTTATCAATCCTTTTTTAATGATTTTTAAGTGGTTTTAATGTTAGAAACAAGAAATTGTCTTAAAACTCAAGATTTTGGAAGAGATCTTGAAGATTTTCGTGTGAATGATTGGCTCTGTTTTGAGATGGTTTTCTAATGTATTTTGGATGTTAAATGATGTTACAAATGAGGTTTTATCAATCAAATCCCGAATAGGTTTGTTTTCCTAAGTTGTGCTTGTTAGAATGATGGTTTTTGGGGTGATTTTGGTGTTCTGTCATAGCTGGAGGTATAAGGACGTGGTTGTGTTGGTTTTTTATGTTAATTGATGTTTAGAAATGATTAGAAGTGATGGATCTTGGCTGGGTATGGTTTTGGAAGAGTTTGGAGGTGTTTTAGGTAGTGTTTGGTAGCCAGAATGTGGTTTTTGTGTAGAGCAGCGAGTTTAGGTGTGTGTGGCTGATGATTTCAATGCATGATGATGCATTAATCCTCTGCTCTTATGTGTTTAAAACAGGGGAGACATCTTCGGACGCCTTTGGAGTTGATCCGGAAGCTTAGATAGCGTTTCAGCAAGCAAGCGAAACGTAATCGGTGAGTGCGTATGGTTTTAGATGTCCTTGAGGGACAAAGAATCAAGGTTTGGGGATTTATAAAAGGTTTGAAACACCTTCCTAAGTCCGAAAGTAAGTATTGGCTAGATTGCTCTCATAGATGTTGTGATTGCCCCTAAAATGCTTTTACATGCTCATGGTTTGAGATTCATAAATTCCTACTGTTTTTTTGCATATTTTATAGCATGAGATGATGCTTGAAATGATTTCATGAAGTAACATGTTGCATAGTTGAGATTTGAGCTTTCGTGTTAAAGCATAGCAAATGTTATGGTTTTGAAATGAGTTGAGAATGTTTTGAGAATTGTTGCATGAAAAACAGTAGGTGAGATGATGATTTGACATAATATATTGGCATAGATATTGAGATACTTACCGGATATAATTGATAGATCAATAGGATGAGAGTGCACTATAAACTAAAAATTCGTACGTGCTCTTTGGTTAAGCAAAAGGGAGAGAACCGATGATGGGCATTCCATCGGGTAGGACTTGGTGAAATACCCAAGCTTTGTGGCGATGAGAGATTCCGCCATGTGAGTACGGTGATGTGAGATTCCACCAGAAACTATGTTGCTAGACAAGTGAGTACAGTGATAAGAGATGCCACCGGAAGTGTCTAGTGAGATGTCCGCATATCCGAGTAATAATGAGATGTGAAATGCCAATATAAAATATGAAATGTTTTTTGATTCACATGTACCTCTGAAGAAATGATTTATGCTATGAGAAATGCATATGTGATTTGTATATGAAATGCTTTAGTGTACAAGCATGAGTATGGCTTGGCCATGAGGTTTGCATTGGTTTAAATGCATGAGATAGAATGATGGTACATGTGTTTTCATTGAGAAGTTGCTTTGAATGGTTTGGCTTGGCCATGAGTTTTGCATTGGTTTAAATGCATGAGATAGAATGATGGTACATGTGTTTTCATTGAGAAGTTGATTTGAATGGTTTTCAAGCATGAGATAGAATGAGCATGTTGTTAAAAATCTTTTGAGAAAGTGTTTTCAAGATATGCATTATTGTGTTGGTTTTCTTTAGAGCATGCCTCACTAAGCTTTATTGCTTACGCTCTCTTTTACCAATAATGCAGATAATTGAAGTGTTTACGGGCATCAAAGAGATTAAGATCATCCAAAGAAGTTCAAGCTCATGTATGGTGAAGTTTTCACACACTTTAGTTTTGACATAATGGCAATGGGGAACCAAGGATTGTATTTGGGAGATATGTTGAACGCCCTAAGGTTGTGGCATGTTTGTGTTGGCTTGTTTGAGTTGTAATTGGCCTTGAATATTTTGATTGAGGTTGGATTGCTTATATTGGTTTTGTGATTAGGAAGCATGCCTCTAGACTATGTGAATTTGTGTTTGATGCTATGTCCGTGTTAGAATGTCTTAAATATGTTCCTTATATGTATGATGGTTTGCTGGTATGATTTGGGAGTCTTTGAGGCATGTTGGAGTGTGCTAAAGGATGAAAAACCAGCATTTGCTGTTGTTTCTGGGCAGGGTGTATCGAAACACCCTCTAGTGTTTCGAAACGGGGGCCTGAAATGGTCTTCGTGTTTCAAAACGCCTTAGGCTGTTTCGAAACAGTTTGGCTACTGGAATGATATGTTTCGGTACTGGTCTCGGAACATACCCGCATACCAAAACGATCAACACAATTTCGATACAGCATTTCAGTACGGTAGGTAGGTATTCCTATATGGGTGACCGTTGGACACAAATTTGAATTGCTTTGAGTCTCCATGTTTTACATTTTAGTCCTAAATGTTGTGATTGCAATTGCTTGAGCTTGAGATGTCTTTTTAAGCTGAATTTTTGCAGAGAAGCATGTAACATGATTAATTTCATAGTGGTAATCCTAAAATCAACGAAGACCCTCTAATTTACAAAAATTACAATTTGGTCCCTAAACTTGTGTAAAGTGCAATTGAGTCCCTAAATGATATTCGATAGTTGTGCATTTCTCATTCATGTTTCGTGAGTACTCACTTAGGTTGAATATGTATTTAGACAAGATTAAAATGAAAAAAAGGGTCTTTAATCAAGGTTGACTTTCGGGTTGACTTTGGTTTTCCCCGTGTAATCTTCATAGTTCGGGCCAAGCATCTAGTTCGGGCCAAGCGTCTAGGCCGGGCTAAGGGGGTTACAGAACTGCTTCAGTGCAGCTCCTAGGTTTGCTTCTCAGCGTTGTGTCCTCCGTTCCTCGGTTCCCTTGTTCAGTAGTTAGTACCTACAAGCAAGAATACACTAGAATAGTACCTCTTGTTCACCAAATGAATGATAAGTTGTAAAAGTAAGGTAGAACAATGAAACACTGTAAAATGCAATGCATGAACCTACATATGCCTAAAATGAGCTGGAAAATAGTAATAATAAGAGTTGGAAAGTGCATGAAATATAGGACTTTTGGACACTTTACACACCCCCGAACTTGAACTATTGCTTGTCCTCAAGGAATGCAACCTAAAGTACTTGCTCTAATAATAGTCAGAAAGAAAAAACTTGTTTTTAACCTGATTTTCTACCTCAAGGTCATGGAACCTATATACATATAACTTAATGAAGGGAAATAAACAAGAAAATAACTCAGAATTAAATTCCTAATGCCTGTGTGATGTTTGCAAATCTGTAAGCAAGCTGAATATGCAGAATAAAAGATTAAACAAAGATACTGTTGTAATTTAAAAGGTTGTTGCCGAGGCAGCACAATTAAGCATATTATTTTTAATCAAGGCAGTGAGGGCTTCAGCTTATCACAACTACTCTTCCAAGCCTGACGTTTAGATAGGAGCAAACTACAGAACCCCGAACCCTTGGAGTAGAGTCATCCCGTGAAGCCTTTCATTCACTCATGCTAATTTGTCTGTCACTTTTAGGCTTTCAGATCCATGAACTTTGATAGTAGCGGAGTGTCCTCGCTCATGATTCTTCCAAGAGCCTGTTGCGGGTACCTCTAAGGTAACACATCATTTTTCTTTGTTTTTGATTTAGCTGCCTTTGGCAGTTATGCATTTTTCTGTTTCTTTTGCCTGCCTCGGCGGCTACCTGCAATTATTGTTAGAATTTTGCAATAAAAACAAACAGGCAGTGTTCATCAAATATTCTACACATTCAGCAAGTAACAGAGATATTCAACATTTTCAGGCAAAAAGAAAAAAATCTAAGTCATATATCATGCTCTTTCCGAAAATTAAGTATAATTTTTGTTAGGTGCGAAAATAAAGTAATCGACTATCCTATCATTGGCACAAGTCATAACAAACTTTTCTTTTCCGATTATTACGAAGGCAAGTACAATGCAATCTAAATGCAACTAAGAATGCCTACAATTAATGCGAGAGCTACCCCCCCCCCCCCCCCGCAAACTTGAGATGGGCATTGCCCTCAATGCACAAAACATAAAATAAGAAAACAAAAATATACATGTTAAAATTAGCAAAAATAAAGATAAATAAAAATAAAGGAAAAGAAAATAAAAGTTTGTTGAAGGTTAGGAGGAGGTTGGATTCTAGCCAGCTGAGGAGGAGGAGGATGTTCGGACGACGAAGCGGCTTTTGCAAGATGCCTTGGAGGCGGTTCGAGCAGGAGAGATCTTTGCTTTCCGCGGCGGCTGGACTCTCTTTGGTATCTGTTGTAGCTCTGCTGGAGGCTCGGCAGGGGGAACGGTGGGAGGTGCGTCGCTTCCTTCTGACTCAGTCTCGAGGTCCACAAGTTCTTCAGCTATTATGTGCCGCTTCCTCTACCTTGTCCCTTCCTCTGTGGGTGTACCGGAGGGATGAATGCCATGGGGATGGCTGATGTTGCCGCAACTACTGTTGTTTCCGGTTCCAGCAGCAACTGCTCAATCTCCTCGAAAGAGGAGTCTGCTATTGTATTGAATGTGCGGGCTGGGGAGAGATTCAGCTGGTGCCTCTTAGGGGAATCTGCCACTGTGTTTGATGGGGTGGCAGCTGAGTGCTGTGGAGAATGCATAGGAGAGGGCACCTGATGATCTGTCTGGTGGGCAGTGGCGGCAGGTGAAGTTCTTCCTGCTCTTGCTGCTGCTGCAAGCTCATCAGGAAAGGGCGGCATGGTGGGCACGTCACCAGGGAATTTTTGCAGGAAATAAGACACAAGGGCTTCTTGGGCCTCCCCCACATAGTTCATGATGGCCAACTGTTGTTGCTCTATCGGTTTTGTGTGTTCGAGGAGTGTGTGGAGCAGCGGAAGGACCTCTCTGTCTAAGGCAGCGTCAGTACTGCTGGGGCCGACTGGCATTTCAAACTGTGCGGCGGAGGGCGCACTGGGCGTTGCTGGCTCTTTCTCCGCATCCTGCATCATCTGGATGCGAACCTTTCTAGTACAGCCCTCTTTTGCAACTGTGAACTCATCTGTGGGCTCTATCAGAACTCGGAAATTGGTGTAGAGACCTGTGATGAGGGACGGGAAGTACAACGCGCCCTTCTTCTTCTTGAAGTGGTTGTATATTTCCATGCATATGATTTCCCCCACGTTGATCGATCGGTTCATCAAGATGTTGTAAATTAAGGCGAGGCGTGGTCGGTCAACTATTGAGTTGTGGGATGTGGGCAGCAGGCGCCTTTTCACGAACGTGTTCCACAATATAGCTTCAGGCAGCAGGTGGCGGCGCTGGACAGATCCCACATGTTTGCATCCCAGCTATGGTGTGTTGAGCTTGCATATTCTGGCCTTGATCTCCTCATAGAGGGCAGCCTTCAGTGACTGTATCCATTCCTCGTGTGGGTTGTGGTTCATATCAAGGCCATAGTAGCTGTTCATGATAGTAGGGTTGAGCTTGACCGCATCTCTGTGGACGTAGACGAATGGCTTGTCTGGGCAGGGCTGATGTGAGTAAAATTCCTTGACTACGGTGATGTTCGCTATATCAGGCTGTTGAGCGAACATCTCTTATCCCTTGTAATGGATGGTTTAGAATAAGTCAGGCTCTAGACCATGGTCTCCCGTTTGTTTCGTATAATGGAAGCCTTGTTCCTCCCAGATGGCCTGCTTGGAGAATTGTGCTATATATCTCTCCTCGTCTGCCTTGAAGCAAAACCTGTTGTAGGTGGGTTTTTGGGTTGATGTTGAAGCCATGTGATCGGTTGTATTTTAAATGAAACTAGAAAGGAAATATTATGAGAGAAAATAAAATAGAAGTTAGCAAAAAGGTGGAAGTGAAGTAAAATAAAATGAGAGAGAGGTTTATATAGGGGCTGCCAAGAAGTGTCGGGGCGGCATTAAATGATCAACGGTCTGATTTCCTCATGCTCGCCATAGATGGAATGGGCGGCAAACTATGACCCTATCACGCGGGTAGATGGAATTAGGTATGAGTTATCCTTAGCTGCCACAATATGCTACCTCAGCGGGTAGATGGGCGGCAAACTATGACCCTGTCATGCGGCCGCAGCAGGTCACTGCCACTGCAGGGGTGTGTACTGTGTCGGCAGGTGGAATGGAAAGACGTCCTGGCGGCAAGTCTGGGAGATACTCTAAGTTCGACAAGATAGTTGACAGTGATCCCTCCTATTTCTAGGTTAGGATGCTCGAGATTGATAACTTGAGGACTAGTGTGGAACCAAATCAATCAACTCGGTTAGAGGTCCCTTTTAGCTGCTGAAACTTGCGGACTAGTGTGGAACCAAGTTAGTCACGCCTCCCGTTGTGACCGTACTTAACCCTTTCGGGAGCCTTGCACTTTCGTGCCCGACAAATAGATTCTCTCAAACGACTGGTGTGGAAAGATTGAAAGAATGAAGAACAATGGATTAAGTAAACTTGGAATATTTTATTGAAGAAATAACTCAAAAACCTAAAACAACCGTTTCTCACTAGTTACAACATTACCCTAACCCAAGGGGGATTTAGAACATGGCGGTAGAGAAGAGCACAAGAAAAGTCTATGGAAAACCTAGGATGATTTAAACTAGAAGTACAATGGGTATTTATAGACTTAAAACTAGGTCAAGTCCTCATTGGAGTAGAAGTCCTCTAAAGTAGCTTTTCTTCTTTAATGTAGCTTTAAATGCTGACTTCTTTGCTTGGAATATGGACTCTACCTCGTTTTCCTTAGCCCGCAAGTAAGCTTGGGAATTTCGCTTCGGCAGCCCTAGCCGCTACTACAGACTTCGGAAAATCACGTGAACGCCGACGATAGAATCATGAGTTTTAGCTCTACAAATCATGCTCCGGTTCTCCAAACTTCCATAGTCAGCTTCCGAGGGCAGCAAGGTTGGCAGCAACAGATACTCGGCAGGTGCTTGGCAGCAACTTACTTCAGTTGGAACTGCTTCAGTACAGCTCCTGGGTTTGCTTCTCAGCGTTGTGTCCTCCGTTCCTCGGTTCCCTCGTTCAGCAGTTAGTACCTACAAGCGAGAATACACTAGAACAGTACCTCTTGTTCACCAAGTGAATGATAAGTTGTAAAAGTAAAGTAAAACAATGAAACACTATAAAATGCTATGCATGAACCTACTTATGCCTAAAATAAGCTGGAAAACAGTAATAATAAGAGTTGGAAAGTGTATGAAATATAGAACTTTCTGACACTTTACAGTAAACCTTCCCGATTTACTTCAATATTCCATGTTTGACCCATTCGGTTCGATCTATCGGCTAGGTCGGGTCGAGGGGGTTATATTTGGTGGTATCAAAGCCAGGTTTCAAAAGAATGGGATGATGGTAAGTTAATGGTAAGTCAATTTGTTGTGATTGTATGCATTTGGTGGTGTTTCCTATGCACGGTGAATGTTATAAGCATGTTAATGTTGAGTAAATGATAGTGGTGCTATGTATGATTAGTGGGATACACGTATGAGCTGTTATATATGATGATGTTGTGGGATGAATTTTATTGATTGTGATGCACAACGGTTGTGACATGTACGTTGTATGCTTTATGCTATGTTTTAGGGAAATTCGGATGCTCATTGCCTTATTACTGTAGTGAAGTGTTTTTAAATTGAATTCAAAGTCTTGGATCCTTGCTTAGAGCTGGCCTGAGTGTTTTATTTTGTTTTGTTAGTTTGTTATCATGTCTTAATTATAATAGCACAATAAACCGAGGAGAGAGTAGCAATCTGGTAGGATTGTTGTTGTCGTTGGGCATGGAATAAGGGGTGTTTAATGTCTCCTAGGGGCTTAACGCCTCTATGTGCCTCGATGTAAGTACAACATGTGTCGGTTGGGCCAGTGTTAGATGACATGGCGCCTAGGATATAGGCGATGTCTGGAGCTTGGGAAGCTGTTAATGCTGAAGTGCATGTGACTGCACTAGCTAGTGGATGATTGTGAGATGCTATTAGAGCGCTTACGTATTTTGAAAGAAGTTGAGCTCGAGGGTTTTCATTGGAGGTATCCATAGAGTGGATGAACTGTACGAATAGGGTTATCGAACAAATGGGGTGTAATGATGCCCATAGGGTGAAGATAAGTTATATCTCAGTTATGAGTAGATGTGTATAGTTGGTGGACAATTGTGGTTGTGGGTATGGGACCCGATGTTGCGTTTTGAGAGTTCTTTTGAACTGTTCTAAAGGAGAAGTATCTGAGAGTTAGATACTTGGATGACAAGAAAGGTGAATTTGTGGTTTGGGTTCAAAATTATAAGTTTGTAGTCGAGTTAAGGGACAGATTGTTTAGTTGAGTGAGTATGCTCCTGGATTGGAGTTGGATGTGAGACATCGATATGATTCATTCTTTTATGGGTTCGTGTATGATGATAGACTAGATATGTTGTTTATTTTGGCTATGTCATTCACGAAGTTTTGGTAACACGGGCGAGGTACATTGAACATAACATGGGTTTAATAATTCGTGCGAGAGGTTCTAGCTCTAGAAAGTGAGTTGGGGACTCTAGTTTTAGATGTAGCTAGTGTAAGAATGGTTATGCTAAAAGGGTATCGCCTAGGTTGAGGCGAGGTTGTAGTAATGTTGGCCAAGGATCATAGGGTCAGTGTGTCAAGGCTTGAGTAGTGTTTGATACTTATTAAGTATGTGGGTCGTGTGGCCACGTGAGACGAGATTGGCAACGTTTGATCGGTAGGGTATAACTTTTTGCGTCTGTTGTTGCTAATGCTTTTGGGAGTTATGGCTTGAACGTTCATTTCGGAGGTATTAGATGTGGGAATGCGAGTAACTAGTTTCTTTCGGTGAAACTGTTGTTACAAGAAAATTGTATAGGAGATGTCATTTATCTGTTCAAGGCCATGTGTTTTCAGTTGATTTATGGAGTTGCCTTTATGTTGTTTTGATGTGATCCTTGGAATGGATTGGTGGTCTGAGCATAGAGCTATAGTTGATTTTAATGTTAAGCAAATTACCTTGAAACTTGCTGATGATTACGAAGTGGTAATCGTAGACGAGAATGTGAAATTCTTGTCCAATGCAATTTCGTCTCTTGAAACAAGTCGTATGATGGAGTTGGGTTGCGAAGCTTTTCTAGCTTATGTGAGGAACCATGGTACAAAGAAGGTGTGAGTACAGGACATATGAACGGTATGTGAGTTTCCGGGTATCTTTCTGGAAGAGTTGCCTAGGTTGCCACCTAATAGAGAAGTTGAGTTTGGCATTGAGTTGAATGAAAATACAACTCTAGTGTCTATTGCTCCTTATCGGATGTCGCCTAAAGAGTTGAAAACGAAACTTCATGAGTTGCTTGATCGAGGGTTCATAAGGCCAAGAGTTTCGCCTTGGGGTGCACCGATCTTGTTTGTAAAGAAGAAGGATGGCACGATGCGTTTGTGTATATATTATCGGCAATTGAACAAGTTGACGATTAAGAACAAGTACCCTTTGCCAAGGATTGATGATTTGTTTGACCAGTTTCGAGGTGCTTCAGTGTTTTCAAAGATTGATTTGAGGTCTGGATATTATCAACTGAAGGTTAAGGATGTAGATGTACCTAAGATAGCTTTTCGTACAAGGTACGGGCATTATGAGTTCTTATTGATGCCATTTGGGTTGACAAATGCACCGGCTACATTCATAGATATGATGAATCGTGTGTTCCATGAGTTCTTAGATCAGTTTGTTGTAGTGTTTATCGATGATATTCTCGTGTACTCACATACTAAGGAGGATCATGATAAGCATTTGAGGATTGTGTTGCAAGTATTGTTGGAGAATCAGCTTTATGCTAAGCTGAGCAAGTGCGAGTTTTGGCTCAGGGAAGTCGTCTTTCTTGGACATGTAGTGTCGGCCAAGGGTATTCGGGTTGACCCACACAAAATCGAGGCGATGATGAATTGGAAAACGCCTAAATCGGTGACAGAAGTGCGTAGTTTCCTTGGTTTGGCTGGATAATATCGAAGGTTTGTGGAGGGTTTCTCTAAGATTGTTGCTCCGTTGACTAAGTTGTTATAAAAGAATTTTCATTTTGAGTGGACGGATGCTAGACAACAAGCTTTCGAGAGGTTGAAGGAAGCTTTGACTCAAGCTCTTGTCTTGATTCAACCAGAATCAGGTAAGGAGTTTGTGGTTTACAGTGATGCATCATATGTTGGTCTAGGTTGTGTGTTGATGCAAGGTGGGAAGGTTGTGGCATATGCATCTACACAATTGAAGGTGCATGAGCGCAACTATCCTACTCATGATCTAGAGCTTGCTGCATTTGTGTTTGCCTTGAAGATTTGGATGCATTACCTTTACGGTGGGAAGAGTGTGGTTTACACAGATCACAAGAGTTTGAAATATCTAATGACCCAGAGAGACTTGAATCTTAGGCAACGAAGATGGTTGGATGTTGCTTAAGGATTATGATTTGACGATTGACTACCATCCTGGAAAGGCCAAGGTTGTGGTTGATGCTTTGAGTAGGAAGGTGGTTGTTGAGTTGAGAGCGATGTTTGCTCGGTTGAGTATATCGCGTAATGGTGGGTTGATAGCTGAGTTACAAGTGAAACCTTCCTTGATTCAGTTAATTAAGGATAAGTGGTTGCTTGATGATTCTTTGGTGCCTCATGTTCAGGATATAGCTGATGGTAATGCAACAGATTTTTGTTTCAATGATGATGGTGTTTTGTGCTTTAAAAATTGACTACAGCTCATAGCAGTCCTTTTGCTATGCACCTTGGTAGTACAAAGATGTATCGTGGTTTGAAAGATGAGTACTATTGGGCTGGGTTGAAAAAGGATGTTGCGGATTTTGTGAGCAAGTGTATGGTTTGTCAGCATGTGAAAGTTGAGCACCAGTTTCCTTCCGATTTATTGCAGCCTTTGAGGATACCGGAATGGAAATGGGAAAGGATTATGATTGATTTTGTGTCCGATTTGCCTTTGACACCATCAAAGAAGAACCCCATTTGGGTGATGGTAGATCGTCTTACAAAGTGTGTGCATTTCTTGGTTGTGCATACTATGTATACGTTAGATAAGCTAGCGGAGTTGTATATTGCTGAGATTGTGCGGTTGCATGGAGTACCTAAATCTATAGTGTCGGATAGAGATCCGAGGTTTACAATGAGATTTTGGGAGTTTTTACACCAAGTGTTGGGTACGCGCTTGAAATTCAGCACTTCATATCATCCTTAGACGGATAGACAGTCAGAGCGAGTTATCCAGGTGTTGGAGGATATGTTGAGATGTTGTGTGATAGATTTCCAAGGTTCTTGAGAAAAACAGTTGCCCTTGGTGGAATTTGCCTATAATAATAGTTTCCAGGAAAGTATTCAAATGGCTCCGAATGAAGCTTAGTATGGAAAAAAGTGTAGAACGCCTCTTTGTTGGGCGGAGGCGTGGCAAAAGTTGGTTCCCTTTCCAGTTTTGCTTAAGGGAACAACTGAGAAAGTGAAGCTCATATGTGAGTGGTTGAAGGCTGCTTCGGATCGTCAAAAGTCTTACACGGATTTAAAGCGTAAGGAGATTGAGTTTGCGGTTGGAGATCGCGTGTTCTTGAAGGTATCGCCTTGGAAGAAGGTGGTGAGATTTGGACTTAAGGGTAAGATTAGTCCAAGGTTTATTGGACCTTATGAGGTTGTGGAGCGAGTTGGTCCTGTTGCATATCGGTTGAGGTTGCCTCCCGAGTTGGAGAAAATTCATGATGTGTTTCACGTTACTATGTTGCGGAAGTATAGATCGGATCCATCTCATGTGATGCTTGTTGAGGAGATTGAGTTGAATCCGGATTTATCTTATGATGAGGAACCAATGGGGATCCTTGATTCTAGTAGCAAGGTTCTTCGTGGTAAGACAATTGAACTTGTGAAGGTGTTGTGGCGTCATCGAGGGGTTGAGGAGGCCACGTGGGGGAGCAAGGTAGACATGTTGAAGTAGTTTCCGCATCTTTTTTCTATAGGTAAAATTTTGAGGACAAAATTTCCTAAGTGGGGGAGAGTTGTAATGTCCCGGTTTTAGGCCTAGATGTTTTAGGCATCAGTTTAGGTTAGTCGAACCTAGAATTGAAGATTCGAGCCTTTAGAAATGGTTCAGGGAAAACGTAGTTCGGGATGAGATAAAATTATGATAAAATTTTCTAAAATCTTTTTAAAATGTATATTGAAGGTAGGTAAAATCAATTTTAGAAAATAAGTATTGGAAAATCGAGATTTTTGGAAAGTGGCCATTTTGTAAAAATTGTAAAGTTGAATTTTAAGGACTAAAATGAAATGAGGACAAGACTTAGAACCCTTAGGGAGCATATATTTTTTGTGGGTCTTTTCTCTCAAATTGACCATTTTTAATTATTTTAATAAAAAGATTTAATTAATGTTTCAAATTACAAGGGGATTTTTAATTAAAATAAGGGAAGAGTTTACGTAAGTAACTTCTCTCATTTTGCACTCAGCCAAACACTCTTTATTTTCTAAAAACCAGAGAGTTTCTCCATCTTTTCTAATCCTTTTGAATGACTAAAGAGTTCTTTGATTCTCCTACCAATCATCATTGAGTTTTCTTGAAGATTTCATTAAAAATCTTGTCATTTGAAGAGAAAAAGGCAAGGTTAGAGGTATGATTTCATTTAACTCCTCTAATCAAGGTTCTTTAATGAATCTCCCAAGTCTTGTGCCTTCTAAGTATGTTTATTAACTTTGTTTTATAGTGGATTAAAAGGAAATTGACTAAAAATGGAATTATGTTGTGATTTTCTAAGATTTTCGTTTGGACACTATTTTGATTGATTTGAGAATGATTTTAAAGTTGTTTTGGATGTTAAATGATGTTTAAGTAAAGGCTTAATCATAATAATCTCGGATTAGGTTGGATCTCTTAAAGTTTAGGTTGTTAGTTTTGGGTTTTTGGCTTGGAAATGTGAAATCTGAGTTGCTGGAGGTATAAAGATGATATTAGGATGTTTTTGGATGTTGATTTATGGTTAAAATGTGATGGATGTGTTTGTTGGTGGCTGGGTTGAGTTTAGTGATCAATCGAAGGTGATTTCGGTTGTTTCAGATGGGTATTTTGGTGTCTTTGGGAACAGTTGTGGGTTTTTAGTGTTCGTTGGTGGCTTTAATGCATTGAGATGCATTAAATCTCTGTACTTTTGTGGTATAAATAGGGGAGGATTCTTTGGAAGCATTTGGCGAAGTTTCGGGGACTTCGGATGCTTCATTTTTGCGTTGGCGATTGAGGTTTCGCGAGTCGGTTAGTGGATATGAGACTTCTAGCTTTGAAACGCTTAAAAGGTGGTTTTGGGAACTTAGAGTAAGCTTGAAACGCTTTACTAAGTTCGGAAGGAAGTAAAGTGATTTTCTCTCTCAGATTGTGCTATTATGAGATTTTTGATGCACTTGTTTTTAAAATGCATATTGTCACTGTTAAAGCATGATTTTAGGTAAATGAATTGTTGTTTTTTATGATATAATGATGAAGGATGCACATGGTAAGTGGTCCTTGTAAGTATACATTTATACTTGTGATTTTAAGCATGATTTGATGCTTGAGAATGAGGTTGGTAATTGATGCTTTGAAAATAGTGAAGTATGTGATGAAATGTGGTTCATATTGGCAAGTGATGTTATGAAAATACTTTTAAAAATGCTATCGGATATAGTTAGCTGGCTATAGAATTGAGTGCACTATAAACAAGTCGCCTTGGATGTTGAGGGGTTGAAATGGTACTGAATACTCCATCCATGTACCCTAATGATCGAGGAATGTTTAAGGTGTCGCAACGGTGGAGGATAGCTTACGTGTGCGAACCTTGTATATTTTCTCGTCTCTCGTTAGTGGGCTATACATCTACCGATGAGTGGTGTTGAGGGTTGTGATTGTACCAAATACTCCACCACGGGTGTCACAACGGTGGAGGGTAGCTCCCGTGTGTGAGCCTTGAGGTGCCGGTAGAGTGTATGAAGTGTTTGGGACAACACTTGGTAATCCGTGTATCCGATGTGGTTTTTGGGAAATGATCTTGATGTTAATCACTTGTGAGCCAATATGAGTAATGATGTAATTGGAAATGTGTTATGTTGCATAATATTGAAAATGTATATTTTTACTCGTTAAGCTTAGAATGTGTGGAAAATACTTGGGAAGGCTTAAATTGAGTTTAGCAAATGGGATTTGCTGTTGGTTTGCTAACACATGTTGCATGGGGTTTTCATGTTGATTTTGAATGAGAAAAGTGCATGGCTTTTGGATGGCATGATGGATTTTAAATAATACTTGTGTTAATTGAAATGAGATTTCAATGTAGTTTGAAAACCGGTTTAAATGCATTGATGAGATTTTGGTTTTGAGCATTCCTCACTAAGTCTATTGTGCTTACGCTCTCTTTGTCTATCAATACAGACAACTAAATCTTTGGAGGCAGCACTTGCAAGGGATCGGTGAAAGACTTCGATTGAATATATGTCTAGTCTTTTAGACTAGAGTAATAAAGGCAATGGCAGATTCCGTGGTTTGTTTGGGTGATGTGTATGAACACCCTTTAAGCATGTTTGCTTTATGATTTTATACTTGTAAAAGGCCTTTATTTGGTGTATGGAGTATTGGTTTGAGTTTTGACTCTTGAGTGGCTTATTTGCTAGGTTACATGCCTTTAGATTTCCATTGATGCAATTAGCCATGTTATGATGCTAAATATGCTGCAAATGTTTGAGGATTAATGTTTATGTATGATGTATGCATGTTAGGAATATGTTGGATTTGTTTAGGATGGTTTTTAGAGTGAAAAACCAGTAAAAATTGTCATTACAGGACCAGGTGTTTCGAAACACTCGAGCCTGTATCGAAACGGTGTGCTTGAAATGGCCTTAGGGTTTCGAAACGGATAAGGCCTATTCCGGTACGATTTGCTACTAGAAACCATGGTTTCGAAACACCTCAAGGGTGTTTCGATACAAGCCTGTATTTCGAAACAGGTGGCAGTTATGTTAGTTGATGGAATGTTCTGAAGTTCTGATTCTTTGCATTTTAGTCCCGGAATGTTGTAGATGCAATTAGGTGAGCTTGAATGATTTTTTTGAGCTGAGTTTTGACCGAGATGCATGTAATGTGAATAATTAAAGAACAATAACACAAGATTGCCTTAAGTCCCTATAAACTGGAAAAATTAGAAATTGGACCTAAAAGTCGTAATTGAATGAAATTGATGGATGATCGAGTTACGAATGATCCACTGCAATGTTTGATACATAGGAACTTAATTTTGCATCTAGATAATAAAAAAATATAGGGTTGTTTATTGAGGTAAACCTTCCCGATTTACTTCAATATTCCTCGTGTGACCCGTTCAGTTCGGTCTATCGGTTAGGCCAGGTCGAGGAGGTTACATGTTGGGTTGGTTTAGGATGGTTTAAAGGGTGAAAAACCAGCAAATTTTGTCATTACAAGCCTAGGTGTTTCGGTACACTTGAGCCTGTATCGAAACAGTGAGCCTGAAATGGCCTTAGTGTTTCGAAACGGATATATTTGTTCCGGTACGTTTTGCTACTGGAAACCACAGCTTCGAAACACCTCAAAAGTGTTTCGATACGGGCCCGTGTCCCTAGCCGTGAAGTACCATTTCGATACACCTGTTTCGATACAGGGCTAGCTTGTACCGAAACGAATGGATGTTATGTTAGTTGATGGAATATTATGAAGTTCTGATTCTTTGTGTTTTAGTCCCTGAATGTTGTGGATGCAATTAGATGAGCATGAATGATTCTTTTGAGCTAAGATTTGACTGTGATGCATGTAATGTGATTAATTAAATAATGGTAACACAAAAATGGCTTTAGCTCCTATAAATTGGAAAAATTACAAAACAGTCCCTAAAAGCCATAATTGAATGAAATTGATGGTTGATCGAGTTACGAATTATCTGCTACGATGTTTAACACATAGGAACCTAATTTGCATCTAGATAAGATAAAAAGAAAAAAATAGGGTTGTTTATTGAGGTAAACCTTCCCAGTTTACTTCAATATTCCTCGTGTGACTCGTTTGGTTCGGTCTATCGGCTAGGCTGGGTCAAGGGGGGTTACAATTTCACTCTCTCTCAAGCTTCCTTCTCTCTAATTCGGCTAAAGGAGGATAATGAGGGAGATGATGCTTGATCAACCTTAGTTGGCTGATCACTATGCTAGGATAAGGACATGTGTAATGTCCATTATCTAAATTAAACTTAGCATACAAACTTTAATTCCATTTGTTATTCGATTTAGTCATCTTGATTTGGTCACCAAGATTTCATGTTCTTCAATTAGGTCCTTTAATATCCTAATTAGCTTAGAATTAAGCTTAATTGAATTGGCAATTTAGGTTACTAGCTTCAATAATTCTAGGCTATGGTTTAGGGCATTACAATGATGCAAGGTTGTGGCATAAGAAACTAGGGTATGGTAGCATAAGTGTTTTAGAAAAATTGGTTTCCCAAAATCTAGTTACAGGTTTACCCAAACTAAATTTTTCATTAGATAAAATATGAGATGCTTGTGCTAAGGGTAAACAAAAGAGAACCTCATTTAAACCCATTAATGATGTTTCGACAGTAGAACTATGAGCCACATGGATTTATTTGGGCCTATTAGAACTATGAGCTTGGGTGGTAAGTCATATGCATTTGTATTTCTAGATGACTTTTCTCGATACACTTGGGTTCTATTCTTAAGTACTAAGGATGAAGCTTTAGAAAATTTTATCACATTTACAAAAATTATCCAAAATGATCTTGATCTTAAAATCTCACATATTAGAAGTGATTAAGGAACCGAGTTTCAAAATATGGGTTTTGAAGATTTTTGTAATGAAAATGGTATTAGCCATAATTTTCTGGCTCCTCGCACTCCTCAATAAAATGGGGTAGTTGAGAGAAAAATAGAACTTTAGAAGAGATGGCTTGGACCATGCTTTGTGAAAATAATTTACCTAAGTATTTTTGGGTGGAAGACACTAATACAGCTTGTTATATTATTAATAGAGTAATGATTAGGCCTATTTTAAAGAAAACACCTTATGAGATTTTGAAATCCAAAAAGCCTAACATTAGTTATTTACACCTTTTTGGTTGTAAATGTTTTGTTTTAAACAATGGAAAAGATAACTTAGGTAAATTTGATGCTAAAAGCGATGAAGCGATATTTTTAGGTTATTCCCTAAACTCTAAAGCCTACCGGGTATTTAATAAAAGAACTTTTGTTGTTGAAGAGTCTATACATGTTTTTGATGATAACCTCCTTCCGAGGAAAGAATCTTGTGATGATGATGATGTAGGGATCATTGAAGCCATTGATGGAGGACAAACATCAAAGGTGGATTAGATTCCAACTAAAGAAGAGGAAGCACAAGATGCACCTCTTGAAGCCTTGAAGGACTTGGCTCTTGAGGAAAATGAGGTGACATACCCAAGGGAGTTCAATTATGTCAAAGGTGGTGAAATCTTGGGTGATCCATTCAAGGTGGTAACTACTAGATACTCTCTCAAACTTATGAATCATGTTGCATTCATCTCATGTATAGAGCCTAAAAATATCAAAGAAGCATTAAAAGATGATTTTTGGATATTGGCTATGCGAGAGGAACTTAATCAATTTGAGAGAAGTAGAGTATAGACATTAGTTGATAGGCCTAGTAATCAATCTACTATAGGAACTAAGTGGGTATTTAGAAACAAACTAGATGAAAGTGATAACATTGTGAAGAACAAGGCTAGGCTTGTTGCTCAAGGTTACACTCAAGAAGAGGGAATTGATTTTGATGAAACATATGCACATGTAGCTAGAATGTAAGCTATTAGGATGCTTCTTGCATTTGCATGCTATCATGATTTCAAGCTTTTTCAAATAGATATGAAAGTGCTTTTCTAAATGGTTTTATAAATGAAAAAGTGTATGTTGAATAACCATCGGGTTTTGAAGATCCACAATTTCCAAATCATGTTTTCAATCTAACTAAAGCTCTTTATGGTTTAAAAAAAGCTCCTAGAGCTTGGTATGAAAGGCTTTCAAACTTTTTAATTCAAAAAGGTTTTAAAAAAGGCAAGGTGGATACTACACTTTTCATTAAAATATATGGCAATGACATCTTAGTAGTTCAAATATATGTTGATGATATTATTTTTGGTTCTACTAATGAATTTTATTGCCAAGAAATTTCTAAGCTAATGCAAGGTGAATTTGAGATGAGCATGATGGGAGAGCTCTCATTCTTATTGGGGCTCCAAATCAAGCAAAGGAAAGATGACACCTTCATCAATCAAGCAAAATACATAAAGGACATGCTCAAGAAGTTTGGCTTGGAGAACGTAAAGCCTCAAGCCACTCCAATGAGCTCATCAATCAAGCTTGACAACGATGAGAGAGGTAATTGTGTCAATTATAAGCTTTATAGATCTATGATTGGCTCTTTTCTTTACCTTACCGCAAGTAGACCGGATATTATGTTTAGTGTTTGCTTGTGTGCTAGGTTTCAAGCTAGCCCTAGAGAATCACACATAGTTGTCATTAAGTGAATTTTTAGATACCTTAGAGATACACTTAATTTAGGTCTTTGGTATCCTAGGGATTCCTTCTTTGACATTCATGCTTTCTCTAATACAGATTATGGGGGATGTAAGATAGATAGTAAAAGTACCTCCGGAACATGTCAATTCTTAGTTTGTATGCTCGTATCTTGGTTCTCTAAGAAACAAAATAGCGTAGCATTATCTACCACCGAAGCGGAGTACATATCCTTAGGGAGTTGTTGTGCTCAATTTTTTCGGATGGAGCAACAACTCTTAGACTATGGTGTTCAAGTAGATATCATACCCCTTAAGTGTGGCAACACTAGTGCCATTTGTCTCACTAAGAATCCCATCCAACACTCTAAAACCAAACATATAGAAATTAGACATCATTTCATTAGAGATCATGTCTTGAAAAATGATGTAGTTCTAGAATATGTTGATACCTTGAACAAATTAGCAGACAAATTTACCAAACCTTTAGATAAAGAACGTTTTTGGACCCTTAGGAGAGAGTTAGGTTTAACCAGTCTTCCTTGACCCTTTTAGGTCCCAAATGACCAAAAATGTGCTTGAAATTATTTGATGCTCATGCTTGTGTTGATTTGCCTCCTTTTGCATCTATGCTTGTTGTTAGGGGGAGTATGCAACAGTTTTAGTCCATATAACATGCTCATATATCATTTACATGCATTTAGGCTCGATCTAAGTTAGATTTTTAGACTTAAAACTGTCCAAAATGCATTTTCTGGCATAGTGGTATCGATACGGATAGTACCCATATCGATACAGTCTTCAATCTGGGCAAAAATTCAAACATGCGTATCGATATGGTTTAAAACTATACCGATACGGGTGTATCAATACGCCTCGTAAGCATATCGATACGATTACCGTGGAAGACTTTTTCGGGGCTTTAAAAGTGTTTTAAATGTAATTAAATTCTATATCCCCTTTTATCAAACCCTAACCCGATTTTCATCTATAAAAACCTCCCTCATCTATAAACCCCCCTCAATTGAGGGTTTTTCACAAACACGTCAAGGCTCAAGCTTTCCATGAAAATTGTGCATCAATCAACCATTGTTCATCCAATTTCCTTATTCAAGGTATAAACCTCTTTCTTTTCTTTTTCAAATTCGTTTTAATTCCTTTGTTGTTTTAAAACAATTTTTGTACATAAATTATACTTATAGTATGGGTTTTGAAGATTTGTCAAAATTTCTCTTAAATCTGAAAATTTTGGTTCGAATATAACAATATATTGTATAATTTTTAATCTATTTTTCAAAAATTCTTTTTTGCCAAAATTCGTTTTTGTACTTGTATGTATTTTTAACCTATAAAATATAGTGTTTTAACCAATACCTTGAATATTTGGAATTTTATTTGGATCGAATATGCTGAATTATTGCATACATGTTTTTTGATTTTGTTTGATTTTGTTTTCAGGATTATGGCACCTAAAAAAAGACAAAGAAAAGATTTAGCCTCTAGCTCTTCAAATCCTATCCAAGATGATGAGGGTAATCCTAAGCCTAACCTCCTTTACATTCTCCAATGTAGTTTTAAAACCGCTACAGCCATGGAATTTTATAAACAATTTCAAGGTTTTACAATTCGGGAAGAAAGAATCGTATCAATCCCTTTTCTAAACTATGAACGTTTTAAATTTAAATATTGTGGTTTGTTTCAAAGATGAAAAGTTCATGAAATTTTTTGGGCTTTGCCCAACTTTATATCGAAACCTTGTTATCATCTTCTTTTCCAATGCTCGTTGCATCCATGATGAGAAAAGACAACATGTCATAGCTATTGAATCTAATCTCATGGGTAAAACTTTTCAAATTGATCAAACAACTCTTTCCAACGTCTTTGGTTTTGAAAATGTCGAGATTGATGACGAGTCTTCTTTGGGTCATGGCCAATGTTGTGCATAATAAGTGCTTCGCAATTGGTGCAAGTGTACACATCACAAGTTATAGTATAGAAAGATATCGTCTCCATGGGGATTGGTGCTACTTCAGGAATCTAAATTCTCCCACTGAAAAGATAAAAACACAGGTGATAATAGTTGGATTGAATAAACAAGTAAAATAAAGAAAGCAAATAAATTAAAGAGAAGTTGAATTATTGAGAGAATAGGCCGGGTTATCATAAGTTGAGGTGTGATAGTCGGAAGGATCGTCTCGGTAAAAGAGTGCAGCGGCAATTCAGTTCTCGTGGTAACTTGCACAGTTGGATTGCCTAGGCATCAGGTATACTGGTTGTCTTGGCAACTGACTAGGCAATTGCTTGGGCAATCTGGGCGGCAACCTTCAAGGTTCGGCAAAACGTTCTTCAGTGATTTCTCCTTATCCCTAAAGAGAAACTCTGGCTAATTGTGCATGCCTTGATAATACATCCCTGCGTGAATCAAGGGTGAACAGCAACCAATCGTGCGCTCCTTTTAGCCGTTGAAATCCTAAACTTATTCCTAAGTCGGATTAATCTTCACCATCGATAGATTGAATAAAGACCATACTCATTTGTTTCTTGAATCTAACTCTCTCGATATTAGATAAATAGATAGATTTACGAGATCCTCTCCCAATTTACTCGCAACAAGAATAAAAACCACAAATGAGTAAACCTTGAATTGAAAGTGCAAACTCTATTACATAAACAAAATCCAACTGTTTCTCACAACTACAAAACACAATAACCCTAGACAAATAGATTTAGTTCATGGCTAGGTTCAAAGAAACACAAAACAAAATTTTCCTAACATAAACCTACTCTAAAAAGAATAAAGATGTTGACCAGCCACTTGTCGAGTTCTCTCTTTAACACCCCAAAAATTACGATCAAATTGTTAACCCTAGATTCATAAAATCCCTATTTTAGAAACCTAATTTTAATCCCTAAATCTTAAAAACCCTAATTCTTTGGGAATTTTAATTCAAAATCCCTAAATTGATAAAAGACTAAATTTTGTAAAACAAATTCAGTAACCAAGTTTAAAATCACAAGTCTTCAAAATTTAAGAACTATTGAAAATTATTCTAAAAACTGTAGGGACTTTTTGTGTGATTAACCCTTCGATTCCTAATTGAATTATAATTCCTTGTTCCAATTAATATCTTTAATTTATTTTATTATAACCCTTTGTTGTTATAATAATATTTTAATGGATAAATATTCTATACACAGGAGGTGGAAACTGAAAGTTTCTACAAGCGCCTTAGTTTTAGGGTATAGGGAGTTAGTTTAGGGTATAGAGTTTAGGGGTTTATGCGTATGGGGTAGAATTTAGGGATAGTTGTTTCAATTTAAGGTTTATGGTTATAATTTAGGGTTTATAGGTTAAAACCTAAATCCTCACCATATTACCCTAAAAACTAAACCCTAACCTATAAACCCTAAATTATAACCCTAAACCTTAAATTGAAAAACTATCCCTAAATTCTAAACCCCTACACCTAAACCCCTAAACCATATACCATAAACTAATTCCCTATACCCTAAAACTAAGGCGCTTGTGGAAACTTTCAGTTTCCACTGCCAGTGTATAGGATATTAATTCTATTTTAAATCTAAACATATATATATACATATATTGAACAAATTGATGAAAACCCACGAAACCCTAGATGATTCCACCACTTCCGCATATATTTTTTTCTTTAATTTTATCATCGTTAGTCATGTCAAAAGTTAGAAATCAGCCATGAATTTTCTCGTGTCTCATACCCTTAGTATTAAGTACCAATTGTGTCACCTCTCAGTGTGCCTCTGTTCGTATCACTTCCCCTATATTAGGTGTGTTTTCTTACCGTGTTATGTAAATGGTTTTACTATGTGATATTGTTTTTTTAGTTTATGGGTATTTTATATGAGATGTGTCGTTGCATAAGAATTTTCTATGCATTCATACTTGAGATAGAGACTTATTTAAATAATAGTTTTATTGACAACGAACTCGAATTACAGTACAGGATTGAGTAGAGATTTGAGTATTGTGATTTAATATCGTTGTGTGCATGGGTTGGATTGTACGATGGAAGATTATGGTGACGACCACTTACCGATTGGTGGATGTAGTGAGGAGTTCTGGGGAACTTTCCTCTTATCGATTGGTAAGCTGTAGTTGGGTACAGTGCATTGTGTTTATAAAATTAAGGGTAAACTATACCAATGACCACCAAACTATAGGGTTGGTGTCGATTTGACCACTGTATTTTTAATTGTGTCAAATATACCACTTAAACATTTAAATGGTTCCAATTAAGCCACCCGCCGTTAAAAAAACGAAAAAGTTGACGGAACTATTAAAAAATTGGTATAATTACACATTTGGTCCTCTATATTTATACAATATATCAATTTAGTCCTAATTTTAATCTAATAAAATAAATTAATTATTCAATAAGATGGTGACACGTGTCACCGCCTTATTGGAAGTCTTTAATTATTTTTATTTAATTTATTTAATTAATTGGAACCATTTAAATAGTTAAGTGGTATATTTGACACAATTAAAAATATAGTGGTCAAATCGACACCAACCCTATAGTTTGGTGGTCATTGGTATAGTTTACCCTAAAATTAAATCGTTTGTGTTGTGAATCATCATTGTTTTGAACTTAAAAATTTTATAGAAATTATTGTCTTTGTGTTTACGATTTTCTTGCACTTTAGAGACACACTAAGCTTTATAGCTTACTCCCCCATAGTTTTCTTTTACATATATTTTGGACTTTAGGTGACGTGGTACTTGGAGGATCTCAAGTTTTATCCAGTTATTTTATTATTCAATATGAACTTATTTTAGACTATCATATTATTATTATTATTATTATTATTATTATTATTATTATTATTATTATTATTATCATTATTATTATTATTATTATTATATGTTTTGGGACATTTACTTTTTTTTCAGACTATGGAACTTTATATTTTTGGGATTATGCATCAGTAAATAATTACATACTTTATTTAAGATATTTTATTAAATGATCGAAATATTTTAATAACGCTAGGGTTAGTGACCAATTGTAGTATTTTATGGTACTTATTGTTTTTATAATTAAATTATTTTATAAATTATTTAAACCTAAAATATATTACTTTAGGGAAAAGTTTTCAATGGTAACTTTCTAAATTCAGTCTTTTCTTCTAGGTCGGGTTTAAGGTTTTACATTTAGTGGTATCAGAGCTAAGTTCAACCCTCGGACTGTGAGGCTCACATAAAATTTTAAGCCCAAAATAATTTTTGCATGCATATTAAATGTTTTGGTGCAAAATGAGATTTTCTGATAAATTTATTGTTTTAAAGAATTAAAGATAAATTTTGAATAGAGACTCCAAGTACCAACTCTAATTTTAGGATTAATTCTTTTGTAGATAGACTATTATGCCACCTCGTAGGAGCTCTAGATTAGCAACCGATCGTGATCATACTCGTTCTTATGAAATTGAGATCAAAGTATATCTAAAAACCATGTGTTGTCATTCGTAAACTGATCCGAAATGCTCTTTTAAGCTTCTATCTAAGTATTCGTGCTTTTGAGAATCTACACGAAGTCTGAAAATTTTAGGACGAAATTTGTAACACCCCAATTTTGGGCTTAGAAGCTTAGGGTCTGAACTGGATCGGTCTGATAAACGGTTCGAATATAAAAGGAGGTTTTAGGGAAAACCTAGTTCAGGATGCTTTAAAAATATAGAAAAATATCTAAAAATCCTCTTTTAATATATATAAGAGAGTGGTGAAATCAATTTTACAAAATAAGGTTTGGAAATACTACATTTCGGTGTAGTGACCAAAATGCGATTTTTGCAAAGTTTAGTAGTGACTGTTTTGTAAAGGATTGAAACTTTGAATCTTTAAGGAGCTAATTTACCCAAAATGTTTTCTCCAGATTTTTCATTAATTTGGGTGATTTAATTAATGTTTTAATTAAATAAAAGAAAGGTGAAAACTAAATTTTGACTTTCATAACTACCTTTTCCTAATTTTCTCTCATTCCCTTTTCTCTCAAAATCCCATCATCCAAACACATTTTCTCCAGCAAAATTCACATTGATCTTCACTTCAATTGATGAGATTTCCATAATCTATTGGTTCCTAATCAATCTTGCATCAAATCCTTTTTATTTCCACATTGCATTTTCATGGAATTTTGCCCAAATCAAGGAGAAATCATCATTTAGAGGTAAGAATGTTCTTCTCCTCTAAATACTCAGTTCTTTACTGAAATTCTCAAGTTGTCAATACTTTATTAAAGTTTTATAAATGGTTTTAATGTTAGAAACATGATTTTGGCTTAAAACTCAAGATTTTGGAAGAGATCTTGAAGATTTTCGTTGTAATTGATTGGGCTCTGTTTTGAGATAGTTCTTTAATGTATTTTGGATGTTTAATGATGTTAGAAATGAGGTTTTATCAATCTAATCCCGACTAGGTTGTATTTCCTAAGTTTTTGCTTATGAAAATGGTGGTTTTTGGGGTGATTTTGGTGTTCTGCTATAGCTGGAGGTATAAGGATGAGGTTAGGGTTGTTTTTGATGTTGATTGATGTTTAGAAATGATTAGAAGTGATGGATCTTGGCTGGGTTAAGTTTTGGGAGAGTTTGGAGGTGATTTCGGTTGTGTTTGGTAGCCAAAATGTTGAGTTTAGGTGGTGCAGCAAGTTTAGGAGAAGTGGCTGATGATTTTAATGCATGATGATGCATTAATCCTCTGCTCTTATGTGTTGTAAACAGGGGAGACACCTTCGGACACTTTTGGTGTTGGTTCGGGAGTACTGGAGGCATAGTTAGAGTTTCGGTGAGCAAGGCGAAACGTAATTGGTGAGTGGAGATGGTTTTCCAGCTTTGAAAAGATTATTTGGAGGTTTTGGGAGCTTAGTTTAAGTCTAAAAAAGTTAGCTAAGCTCAAGAGTAAGCTTTTGGGAAAACTCCCTCGGATGTGCTAAGTTATGGTTTGATGCATTAGTTATGACATACATGTTTAATTACTGTTTTGAAAGCATGTTTTAGCATGATTAATGCTGGTTTTGAAAGCCATGTATTGAAGGATGCTCAAGGTAAGAGATCCTTGGTTTGACATGTTATTAATATGGTTATGATGCATGGAGATGCATGATGATAAGTGGCTTTGATTAATGCTTAGAACAGTGAATTGATGATGGTATTTGATGTATATTGGCAAGTGATGAAATGGTTTTTAAGTACTTGAATCGGATAGAGTTAGCCGGCTATAGGATTGGGTGCACCGTAAATAAAGTCGCCTTGGATGTTGAGGGGTTGTGATTGTACTGTAAACTCCATCCAAGTACCCTAACGATTGAGGTAAGATCACAATGGTGGTTGTAAATTCCGTGTGTGGATCTTGTGTTATGTGTCCCTTACTCTCGTTAGTGGAAATATACAAATACCGATGAGTGGTGTTGAGGGGTTGAGATTGTACCGTTATACTCCACCACGGGTGTCACATCAATGGAGGGACTGCTCTCGAGTGTGAACCTTGTGTAGTCCGGTAGTGTGTATGAAGCGTGTGGGACAACGCTTGTAATCCGTGTATCCGGTTGTGTCTTGTGTCGAAATGGTTATGAACTATCACTTGAAGCCAATATAATGTATTTGATTGTAACGAAGCGTGAGATGCTTGAAAATGTTGCAAGGTAGCATGAGGAAGTGATGAGCATGTGGTTTAAAAGTTTTGTTGAAAGTATTTTCTAAAAATGCATTATTGTATTGGTTTTATTTAGAGCATGCATCACTAAGCATTTGTGCTTACGCTCTCTTTTACCAATAATGCAGATAATTGAGGTGCTTTGGGCATCAAGGAAGCTAAGTTCATCCAAGGAAGTCCAAGCTCACGTATGGTGAAGTTTTCATACACTATTAGTTTTGATAAATTGGCAATGGGAACCTAAGTTTTGTTTTTGGGAGATGTATTAAACTCCTTAAGGTTGAGGCATGTTTGCCTTGGTTGGTTTGAATTGTAAATGGCCTTTAAATGCTTGATTTGAAGTTTGATTGTCTATTTGGTTTTGATAATAGGAAGCATGCCTCTAGACTTGTGAGATTACATGTTTGATGATATGAATGTGTTAGGGTGACCTAAATGTGTACCATGTATGTATGTGGTCTTGTTGACATGTTTAGAGAGTCATTAGGGTGTGTTTGAACGGGTTTATGCATGAAAAACCAGCATTTGCTGCTGTTTCTGGGCAAACCGTATCGAAACACCCTTTAGTGTTTCGAAACGGGGGCCTGAAATGGCCTTCGTGTTTCGAAACGCCAAGGGATGTTTCGAAACAATTTGGCTACTGGAAGGCCTCGTTTTGGAACTAGTCTCGGAACCAACCCGCGTATCGGAATGGTCAACGTCGTTTCGATCCTCGTTTCGATACAGCAGGTGGAAGTTCCGAAACAGGTGACCGTTGGGCACTGATTTGAATGGTGCTGAAGTTTGCAACCTTTACATAAGTTTGCAACCTTTACATTTTAGTCCTGAAAGTTGAAGTTGAAATTGCGTGAGTTGAGATGTTCTTTTACGATGGAATTTGACAGAGAAGCATGTAAAATGACTAATTTCATCTTGGTAACATTAAAATCAGTAAAAGCCTTCTAATTTACAGAAATTGCATTTTGGTCCCTAAACTTATTTAAGTACAATTGAGTCCATGTTTGTTATCTGATCGCTGTGCCTTTCTCAAATAAGTTTTATGAGCACTCACTTTGGGTTAATGTGCATCTAGACAAGATTAAAAAGAAAAAAAGGGTCGTGAATCAAGGTTGACTTTCGGGTTGACTTTGGTTTTCCCCGTGTAATCTTCATAGTTCGGGTCAACCGTCTAGGCCGGGCTAAGGGGGTTATATTTGGTGGTATCAGAGCTTGGTTCTCGTATCTTTGGGATTAGTTATGTGGATGATGTAAGTGTATTTGTATGATGAGCCTTTTAGGGTGAAAGAATGTTGTGTGAATAGTGATGCATGGTTTTAATTGTGTCGTGGCTGTGATGTTATGATATGTTGGAGTGTATTAGGGAATCCCATTGCCTTATCAAAACTAATGAAAGGAATTGTTTTCAAAAATGAGCTTGAGTACTTGGATTACTTATCTTATTGTGTCTAATTGTATTTATTGCATTTTTCTCAGTGCATTGTTTTCTTTATAAATGGGGCCACGTAGAGAGATGGGGATTAATACAAGAACAATGGCTCAGAATGAGAATGATGAGAATGCTGAGAATGTTGTGGATATACCTCCTCCTCCTGGTGGTGGACCACCCGGTGGTGAGGGTGCTGGAGCTGGTAATGCTGGTGCTGGTGCTGGGGTCGCTGGACCTGAAGGTGTGCAGGGGCAAGCTGCTCCTGACATGACTGTGTTGATTCAGGCTATTGTTGGAGCCTTTCAGGCAGCAGTATCTGGAGCTCATAGAGTTGCGCATGAGGATGATGCTAATGTGAGATTGCCTTTGGAACGTCTTCGCAGTCTGGGAGGGACTAAGTTCAGAGGTTTGTCTCCGGAGGGATCTGAGTATTGGTTGGAGAGCACCAAGAGGATTTTGGGGCAATGAACTGCAATAATGTGCAGAAGTTGGGTTGTGTGGTGTCACTGCTGCATGATGATGCTTATACGTGGTGGACGACCACTATCTCTGGAATGGAGGACAATGATGTAACTTGGACGTTTTTCCTGAATGCGTTCAAGAGGAAGTATCTGGGTGTGCGATACCTAGATGAGAAGAAAAGAGAATTTATGTCTCTTGTGCAAGGCAGCATGACGGTAGCTGAGTATGAGATCCAGTTTGTCCGCCTTAGTCAGTATGCACCTGAGCTAATCCCTGATGAGCGGGAGAGGTGTGAACGTTTCCGTTATGGATTGGTAGCGGATGTGAAGACTTTTATGCTTGCGGCTGAATATACAGATTTTGATGTGCTTGTGTGTCGAGCGAAGGACATCGAGCAGAACTTGGGTTTGTCTTTCAGAGGCGTTAGTTCTAGCTCGGGAAAAAGAGCTGCTGATCATAGTTCTGGTGGTGGACGGAACAAGAGAGGACGAGATAGGAGGTATCAGTCTACTGCTAGGCGTGGTAATGGAGGACATGGCACGCCTGTTAAGGGAGATAGGATGAGGGCTGATCAGAACACGTGCTGGACGTGTGGATCTTGTGGCCACTTGAGGCGAGATTGTCCTCGAGCAGCGAGGGAGGTTCAGGCTCTTGTTGCAGCGACAGGTAACTCAAGTTGGAATTGTGGTTCGGCAGACCACATGAGGAGGGAGTGTCCTTTGTTGGCCGGTGGTGGTCAGGGACGTGCTCCTGGGGTAGTTGCACCTCAAATAGGTCGTGGACGTGGCCGAGGGAATTTCCAGAGAAGGGAGGAAGGACAGCGGGGTATTGCTCACGTGGTAGCTGTTCGACCTGAGGGTGGAGGACCGGCGAGGGTGTATGCTCAGCGCGAGGAGCGCAACGACACCGATGTGATCGCAGGTACTTTTGCTCTTCAGTCTTTATCCTTGCTGGCTTTGATTGATTCTGGATCCACGCATTCTTATATTTTGAGTGAGCATGCACATTTGCTTGATATACCTGTGGAGATGCTTGGAATAGGAATGCAAGTGACTAGTTCTTTTGGTGAGACGGTGGTGACACGGAGGTTGTATAGGAGGTGTCCTTTAAAAGTGCAAAATCATGTATTTCTTGTTGATCTCATGGAATTGCCATTATATGGCTTTGATGTAATCCTTGGTATGGATTGGCTTGTTGAGCATCGAGCTGTAGTGGATTTTGAGAACAAGCGAGTTTCATTGAAACTTGCGGATGATTACGAAGTAGTGGTGGTTGGTGAGAATGTGAAGTTTCTTGCCAATGTGGTGTCTACTTTAGAAGCGAGTCGGATGCTGAGGCAGGGTTGCGAGGCTTACCTAGCCTTTGTGATGAATCCTAGTTTGAAGGAGTTGTGCGTTCAAGATATCAGAACTGTATGTGAGTTCCCGGGAGTGTTTCTGGAGGAGTTACCTGGATTGCCACTTAGTCGAGAGGTAGAGTTTGGAATTGAGCTGTATGAAAACACAACTCCAGTGTCCATTGCTCCCTATCGCATGGCACCTAAGGAGTTGAAGGAGTTGAAGATGCAGCTTCAGGAGTTGCTTGATCGTGGTTTTATTCGGCCTAGTGTGTCACCGTGGGGTGCACCTGTTTTGTTCGTGAAGAAGAAGGATGGCACTATGAGAATGTGCATTGATTATCGTCAGCTGAACAAGTTGACTATCAAGAATCGGTATCCTTTGCCGAGGATTGATGATCTTTTTGATCAATTTCGGAGAGCGGCTGTGTTCTCCAAGATTGACTTAAGGTCAGGGTACTATCAGCTTAACGTGAAAGATGTGGATGTGCCAAAAACAGCTTTTAGAACGAGGTATGGGCATTATGAGTTCCTTGTAATGCCATTTGGCTTGACGAATGCTCCTGGAGCTTTTATGGACATGATGAATAGAGTGTTCCATGAATACTTGGACAAGTTTGTTGTGGTGTTCATTAACGATATCCTTGTGTACTCTCGTACTGAGGAGGAGCATGAGGAGCATTTGAGGATTGTGTTGCAGGCGCTGTTGGAAAATCAGCTTTATGCTAAGCTGAGCAAATGCGAATTCTGGCTTAAGGAAGTTGTTTTCCTTGGTCATGTGGTTTCTGCTGAGGGGATTTGTGTTGATCCTCAGAAGGTTGAGGCAGTGATGAATTGGAAGCCTCCTAAGTCTGTTCATGAAGTCCGTAGTTTCCTTGGGTTGGCAGGATATTACCGGAGGTTTGTGGATGGATTTTCGAAGATGCTTCCCCTTTGACGAAGTTGTTGCAAAAAGATGTCAAGTATGAGTGGACAGAAGCAAGACAACAAGCTTTTGAGAAGCTTAAGACAGCTTTGACGCAAGCTCCTATTTTGGTTCAGCCTGAATCAGGAAAAGAGTTTGTGGTGTACAGTGACGCATCCTATGTTGGTTTGGGGTGTGTGTTAATGCAAGAGGGTAAGGTGGTGGCTTATGCATCGTGCCAGTTGAAGGTGAATGAGCGCAATTATCCTACACATGATATTGAGTTACCTGCGGTGGTTTTTGCTTTGAAGATTTGGAGACATTACATGTATGGTGAGAAGTGTACTGTGTACACGGATCACAAGAGTTTGAAGTATCTGATGTCTCAAAAGGAGTTGAATCTTAGGCAACGACGTTGGGTGGAGTTGCTTAAAGATTACGATATGACGATTGAGTACCATCCGGGAAAAGCTAATGTTTAGGCGGATGCCTTGAGCAGGAAGGTGGCGGTGGAATTAAGGGCCATGTTTTCCAGTTTGAGTATTTCGCGGGATGGAGGTCTTGTGGCTGAACTACAGGTGAAACCATCTCTGGTTCAGTTGATAAAGGATAAGCAGTTGTTGGATGATTCTTTGGTGCCACATGTTTAGGATATTGCTGAGGATAGACCATCGGATTTATGTTTTAATGATGATGGAGTTTTGTGTTTCGAAAGGCGGATAGTAGTGCCGAATGATGCGGAGTTGAGGTGTACCATTCTGGCAGAAGCTCATAGTAGTCCTTTTGCTATGCACCCTGGTAGTACAAAGATGTATCGTGATCTGAAGGATGAGTACTATTGGGTGGGATTGAACAAAGATGTTGCGGAGTATGTGGGTAAGTGTATGGTTTGTCAGCGGGTTAAGGCTGAGCATCAGTTTCCTTCAGGATTGTTGCAACCGTTGAAGATTCCTGAATGGAAGTGGGAGAGAGTTACCATGGACTTTGTGTCTGGTTAACCTTTGTCGCCATCGAAGAAGAATTCGGTGTGGGTGATTGTGGATCGCCTTACGAAGCGTACGCATTTCTTACCTGTGCACACTACGTATACCTTGGACAAGCTTGCAGAGTTGTACATTGCCGAAATTGTGCGTTTGCATGGTGTACCAAAATCTATAGTGTCGAATAGAGATTCGAGGTTTACATCGTGTTTTTGGGAGTGTTTGCACCAAGCTTTGGGTACGCGGTTGAACTTCAGTACTTTTTATCATCCACAGTCGGATGGACAGCCTGAGCGTGTTATCCAAGTGCTTGAGGATATGTTGAGGTGCTGTGTGATTGAGTTTCAAGGTTCTTGGGAGAAGCATTTGCCTTTGGTGGAGTTTGCTTATAACAACAGCTACCAGGCAAGTATTCAAATGGCACCCTATAAAGCCTTGTATGGGAGGAAGTGCAGAACTCATCTTTGCTGGGATGAAACAGGGCAGAAGTTGGTCTCAATGCCGGCTTTGTTGGAAGGAACCACCGAGAAGGTGAAGCTTATATATGAGCGGTTGAAGGCAGCTTCTGATCGACAGAAGTCTTACGCGGATTTGAAGCGTAAGGAGATCGAGTTTGCGGTGGGTGACCGTGTGTTTTTGAAGGTTTCACCTTGGAAGAAGGTGATGAGGTTTGGCCGGAAGGGTAAGTTGAGCCCTAGGTATATTGGACCATACGAGGTGATTGAACGTGTGGGTCCTGTTGCGTACAAGCTGAAGTTACCGCAAGAGTTGGAAAGGATACATGATGTGTTTCCTGTCTCTATGCTTCGGAGGTATAGATCAGATCCTTCGCATGTTATGCTTGTGGAGGAAGTGGAGTTGAATCCATATTTGACCTATGACGAGGAACCGGTTGAGATTCTGGATTCGGACAGTAAAGTTCTTCGAGGTAAGACCATTGAATTGGTTAAGGTGTTGTGGAGGCATCATGGTGTTGAGGAAGCCACTTGGGAAAAGAAAGATGACATGAAAAAGCAGTTTCCTTATCTTTTTCCTTCAGGAAAATTTCGAGGATGAAATTTCTTAAGAGGGGGAGAGTTGTAACACCCCAATTTTGGGCTTAGAAGCTTAGGGTCTGAACCGGATTGGTCTGATAAACGGTTCGAATATAAAAGGAGGTTTTAGGGAAAACCTAGTTCATGATGCTTTAAAAATATAGAAAAATATCTAAAAATCCTCTTTTAATATATATAAGAGCGTGGTGAAATCAATTTTACAAAATAAGGTTTGGAAATACTACATTTCGGTGTAGTGACCAAAATGCGATTTTTGCAAAGTTTAGTAGTGACCGTTTTGTAAAGGATTGAAACTTTGAATCTTTAAGGAGCTAATTTACCCAAAATGTTTTCTCCAGATTTTTCCTTAATTTGGGTGATTTAATTAATGTTTTAATTAAATAAAAGAAAGGTGAAAACTAAATTTTGACTTTCATAGCTACATTTTCCTAATTTTCTCTCATTCCTTTTTCTCTCAAAATCCCATCATCCAAACACATTTTCTCCAGCAAAATTCACATTGATCTTCACTTCAATTGATGAGATTGCCATCATCTATTGGTTCCTAATCAATCTTGCATCAAATCCTTTTGATTTCCACATTGCATTTTCATGGAATTTTGCCCAAATCAAGGAGAAATCATCATTTAGAGGTAAGAATGTTCTTCTCCTCTAAATACTCAGTTCTTTACTGAAAATCCCAAGTTGTCAATCCTTTATTAAAGTTTTATAAATGGTTTTAATGTTAGAAACATGATTTTGGCTTAAAACTCAAGATTTTGGAAGAGATCATGAAGATTTTTGTTGTAATTGATTGGGCTTTGTTTTGAGATAGTTCTTTAATGTATTTTGGATGTTTAATGATGTTAGAAATGAGGTTTTATCAATCTAATCCCGAATAGGTTTTATTTCCTAAGTTTTTGCTTATGAAAATGGTGGTTTTTGGGGTGGTTTTGGTGTTCTACTATAACTGGAGGTATAAGGACGAGGTTAGGGTTGTTTTTGATGTTGATTGATGTTTAGAAATGATTAGAAGTGATGGATCTTGGCTGGGTTAAGTTTTGGGAGAGTTTGGAGGTGATTTCAGTTGTGTTTGGTAGTCGAAATGTTGAGTTTAGGTGGTGCATCGAGTTTAGGAGAAGTGGCTGATGATTTTAATGCATGATGATGCATTAACCCTCTGCTCTTATGTGTTGTAAACAGGGGAGACACCTTCAGACACTTTTGGTGTTGGTTCAGGAGTATTCGAGGCATAGTTAGAGTTTCGGCGAGCAAGGCGAAACGTAATTGGTGAGTGGAGATGGTTTTCCAGCTTTGAAAAGATTATTTGGAGGTTTTGGGAGCTTAGTTTAAGTCTAAACAACTTAGCTAAGCTCAAGAGTAAGTTTTCGGAAAAACTCCCTCGGATGTGCTAAGTTATGGTTTGATGCATTAGTTATGAAATGCATGTTTAATTATTGTTTTGAAAGCATGTTTTAGCATGATTAATGCTGGTTTTGAAAGCCATGAATTGAAGGATGCTCAAGGTAAGAGATCATTGATTTGACATGTTATTAATATGGTTATGATGCATGGAGATGCATGATGATAAGTGGCTTTAATTAATGCTTAGAACAGTGAATTGATGATGGTATTTGATGTATATTGGCAAGTGATGAAATGGTTTTTAAGTACTTGAATCGGATATAGTTAGCCGGCTATAGGATTGGGTGCACCGTAAGTAAAGTCGCCTTGGATGTTGAGGGCTTGTGATTGTACCGTAAACTCCATCCAAGTACCCTAACGATTGAGGTAAGATCACAACGGTGGTTGTAATTTCCGTGTGTGGATCTTGTGTTATGTGTCCCTTACTCTCGTTAGTGGAATTATACAACTACCGATGAGTGGTGTTGAGGGGTTGAGATTGTACCGTTATACACCACCACGAGTGTCACATCAATGGAGGGACTACTCTTGAGTGTGAACCTTGTGTAGTCCGGTAGTGTGTATGAAGCGTGTGGGACAACGCTTGTAATCCGCGTATCCGATTGTGTCTTGTGTCGAAATGGTTATGAACTATCACTTGAAGCCAATATAATGTATTTGATTGTAACGAAGCGTGAGATGCTTGAAAATGTAACGCCCCGGTTTTGGGCTTAGAAGTTTTGGGTTTGGACCGGACCGGTCGGGTTACGGTTCGAATATAAAAGGTGATTTTTAGGAAAGCCTAGTTCGGGTTGCATTAAAATATGGAAAAATGTTCTAAAATCCTCTTTTATTATATATAAGAGGAAGGTGAAATCAATTTTGCAAAATGAGGTTTGGAGGTGTGACATTTTGGGTTAGTGACCGAAATGTAATTTTTGAAAACTGTGTGACTGTTTTAAAAAGGATTGAAACTTTGAATCTTTAAGGAGCTATTTACCCAATGGGAGTTTCTCCAGATTTTTCTAAAATATTAAATGATTTATTAAAGGTTTTTAAATAAAAGAAAAGTGGAGGGAAGATATTTTGCCATTTCCAACTAACTTTTCCATTTTCCATTTTCCTTTTTCTCTCATCTTTTCTCTCAAACCAAACACATTTTTCTCCAGAGCTTTTCCTCTGATTTTTTCCCCTAAATATCACATTTCAATTCTCTTTTGATCTCTAATCATCTCTTCAACAAAACCTCACCATTTGCTATTTGGATTTTCAAGATTTTGGTTCCAAAAAGGGAGAAAACTCAAGTTTGGAGGTAAGAACGTCCTTCTCCTCTGAACTTTAGGTTCTTTATTGAAATTCCCAAGTTCTCAATCCTTAATTTGTGTTTTATAAAAGGATTTATTGATTTGTTCTTGATCTTGGCTTTTAAATGCAAGATTTGCTTGATTTTGTTGAAATTTCGTATGATCTGATTGGGCTGTGTTTTGAGGTGTCAAATTGATGTTAAATGAATGTTAAATTGACGAGAAATTGAGGTTTTATCAATGCAATCCCGAATAGGTTGAATTTCCTAAGTTTTGCTTGAGTTTTTGGTTGTTTTTGGAGTGATTTTGGTGATCTGTTATGGCTGGAGGTATAAGGACGTGTTTGTGATCATTTTGGATGTTAATTGATGTTTAAAAATGGTTAGAAGTGATGGATCTTGGCTGGGTTAAGTTTCGGAAGTGTTTGGTGGTGATTTCGGTTGTGTTTGGTAGCCGAAATGTTGGATTTGTGATGAGCAGCGAGTTTAGTTGTGTTGCTGGTGTTTTTAGTGCATTATGATGCATTAATCCTCTGATGTTATGTGCTTGAAACAGGGGAGATTGATCCGTGAGCATTATAGGTGGTGTGGAAGGTTTCGGATGCTTGGAAGGCTTGTTGGCTAGCCTTGTTCTGTGTATCGGTGAGTGAAGTTGGGTTTTCAGCTTTTAAACCAAGGTTTGAAGGTTTTGGGAGCTTAGTTTAAGTCTAAACAACTTTGCTAAGCTCAAGAGTAAGTAAATGGATTTATCTCTTGGTTTGTGTTGTGAATTGGTTTTAAAGAATTTGTGATTGTTGGATGCAATGCATGTGGTTTGCATGTTTTAAATTCTGTTTTGAAAGCATATTTTAGCATGGTTTTATGATGGTTTTGAAAGCCATGAGAGAAGGATGCTCAAGGTAAGAGATCCTTGGTTTTGTACATTGAAATTGTGGATTTCATGCATGGTGTTGCATGTTGTTTAATGGCTTTGTTTAATGCTTCAAAAACAGTGGATTGATGATGGTAAATGATGGTTTTTGCATTATGTTTATGCTTGTAAATCAATGGATTTATGTGGTAAGATGGTTATATTGGCAAGTGATGAAAGTGGTTCTTGGTTACTTTAATCGGATATAGTTAGCCGGCTATAGGATTGGGTGCACCGTGAATAAAGTCGCCTTGGATGTGGAGTGGTTATGAGTGAACCGGTAACTCCATCCAAGTATCCTAACGAGATGGTCAAGAACACCATGGTGGTTGAAATTCCATGGGTGGGTCTTGTGTAAGCAAAGGTAATAATGGTGGTTAAAATTCCATTTGAGGACCTTGTGCTTGTTAAGATCACAATGGTGGTGTAAAGTCCATGTGTGGATCTTGTGTAGGGTGTCCCGGATCTCGTTAGTGATGTTATACAACTACCAACGGAATATGTCAAGGTTATATGGTGGTTAAAATTCCATATATGGGAACCTTGGGAATGTCAAGGTTATATGGTGGTTAAAATTCCATATATGGGAACCTTGGGAATGTTAAGGTTATATGGTGGTTAAAATTCCATATATGGGAACCTTGTGAATGTTGAGGTCATATGGTGGTTAAAATTCCATATGAGGACCTTGTGTGTGGTAAGGTCAAATGGTGGTTAAAATTCCATTTGGGGACCTTGGGTTGGTAGTGTGTATGAAGCGTAGGGGACAACGCTTGTGATCCGCGTATCCGATTGGATGTTGAGTTGAAAAGTGGATTTAGTTTATCACTTGGAAGCCAATATATGTTCTTGAATATAATGAAGCATGAGATGCTTGAAATGATGCATGGTTGCATGAGAAGTGTATAATGTATTATGAATGCATGCTTACTTGTTAGTTTGAACAAGTGTTGGTTATCTATTGAGAATGGTGCATGTGTGCATGAAATCTCTTTAGTGCATTGAAGTCTTGTGAAGACTTGTTTTTAAGGCATGTGATGCAAAGGTTGGTGATGTGGTTCATATGTTGCATTTGTTTAATGCATATGGTAAATTGAATGAGTAAGTGGTTTTAAGGGTTTCTTGCTTTAAAATGATATTCAAGTATGAGCAAGGTATGATGTGAAGTGGAAGTGTTTTCCAAAGTTTTGAATTTAACCTTGCATGTGATGTTTATGCTTGGATTGGTTAAATTGTTGATTTTGCAAGTTGTGCTTTGAAAGGGTTTTCTTAGCTCTTCTAAGCTAAGGGTTTGTTTTTCATGTTTGAGCAATGCACGATGTTATGCATGTTGTTGAAAAGGGTTTTCAAACTTGCTTTGGTTTATTGAATCGAGTTTGCTTTTAAAAGTGGTTTTATGACTCGCTGCATTGATGGTGTTTTGGTTTTGAGCATTCCTCACTAAGCATTATGTGCTTACGCTCCTTTTTGTCCATCAATGCAGACATTTGAAGTTGGAGCAGCGAGAAGCAAGGGATTCAAGGGGGAACTCCACTTGAGATGTATGTCTCGATTAATAGCTATAGATAATAAAGGCAATGGGGGAAGAATCTCTTATGTTGATGTCTAATGAGATTGTATATGTTGGACAAGTATGGTTTATGATTTTGAACTATTTGGTGTAAGCTTGCAACGTTTGAATCTTCTTATGCTTAAGTTGTTATGCTATGCTTCTTGTTTGAAAAGCATGATTGAGTGTTGGATGTGTTGAATGAGTTGGTGCATCTAGGGGTGGTTTTGTATCTAGATTTTGATGCAAATTGGTAGGTTTGATGTTTGGCATGTTGTTGATTTATTGTGGAATGGTTTGGAGCATGTTTGATGGGGTTTAAAGGTGTTAAAACAGGCCAAACTGCTGTTTCTGGGCAGGGTGTTTCGAAACACCCTTGCCTGTTTCGAAACAGGCCCTTGTTTTGGCTAGGGTGTTCCTGAACGGCCTAGCCCGTTTCTGAACACTTTGGCTACTTCCAAGGGGTGTTCCTGAACGGCCTAGACCCGTTTCGGAACACCTGACCGTTGGGCATAAAATTTGAATGGTTTTGAGGTTTGCAAGCTTTACGTTTTGGTCCTGATTCTTGATTGTGCAATTGCTTGAGTTTGAGATGTCCGTTCGAGATGAAATTTTGCAGAGAGGCATGAAACATGACTAATTTCATAATGGTAACTTAAAAATTGGTAAAGTCCTCTTAATTTTCAGAATTTACAATTTGGTCCCTAATTTCGTATTTTGTGCAATTGGGTCCCTTATCGTTTTCCGATTGCTGTGATTTTTTTGAGTATGCTTATCTCAAGAGTATGCCTAGGTTAAATGTGCATCTAGACAAGTTTAAAAATAAAAAAAAGGGTCGTTAATCAAGGTTGACTTTCGGGTTGACTTTGGTTTTCCCCGTGTAATCTTCGTAGTTCGGGTCAACCGTCTAGGCCGGGCTACGGGGGTTACAAAAAATGTTGCAAGGTAGCATGAGGAAGTGATGAGCATGTGGTTTAAAAGTTTTGTTGAAAGTATTTTCTAAAAATGCATTATTGTATTGGTTTTATTTAGAGCATGCATCACTAAGCATTTGTGCTTACGCTCTCTTTTACCAATAATGCAGATAATTGAGGTGCTTTGGGCATCAAGGAAGCTAAGTTCATCCAAGGAAGTCCAAGCTCACGTATGGTGAAGTTTTCATACACTATTAGTTTTGATAAATTGGCAATGGGAACCTAAGTTTTGTTTTTGGGAGATGTATTAAGCTCCTTAAGGTTGAGGCATGTTTGCCTTGGTTGGTTTGAATTGTAAATGGCCTTTAAATGCTTGATTTGAAGTTTGATTGTCTATTTGGTTTTGATAATAGGAAGCATGCCTCTAGACTTGTGAGATTACATGTTTGATGATATGAATGTGTTAGGGTGACCTAAATGTGTACCATGTATGTATGTGGTCTTGTTGACATGTTTAGAGAGTCATTAGGGTGTGTTTGAACGGGTTTATGCATGAAAAACCAGCATTTGCTGCTGTTTCTGGGCAAACCGTATCGAAACACCCTTTAGTGTTTCGAAACGGGGGCCTGAGATGGCCTTCGTGTTTCGAAACGCCAAGGGATGTTTCGAAACAATTTGGCTACTGGAAGGCCTCGTTTCGGAACCAGTCTCAGAACCAACCCGCGTATCGAAACGGTCAACGTCGTTTCGATCCTCATTTCGATACAGCAGGTGGAAGTTCCGAAACAGGTGACCGTTGGGCACTGATTTGAATGGTGCTGAAGTTTGCAACCTTTACATTTTAGTCCCGAAAGTTGAAGTTGAAATTGCGTGAGTTTGAGATGTTCTTTTACGATGGAATTTGACAGAGAAGCATGTAAAATGACTAATTTCATCTTAGTAACATTAAAATCAGTAAAGGCCTTCTAATTTACAGAAATTGCATTTTGGTCCCTAAACTTATTTAAGTACAATTGAGTCCCTGTTTGTTATCCGATCACTGTGCCTTTCTCAAATAAGTTTTATGAGCACTCACTTAGGGTTAATGTGCATCTAGACAAGATTAAAAAGAAAAAAAAGGGTCGTGAATCAAGGTTGACTTTCGGGTTGACTTTGGTTTTCCCCGTGTAATCTTCGTAGTTCGGGTCAACCGTCTAGGCCAGGCTAAGGGGGCTACAAAATTTCTTTTAAGGATGGGTGAGTTGTAACACACCAAAAATTACGCCCAAATTATAAATCCTAAATTCGTAAAATCCCTAATTCTTAAAAACCCTAATTCTTTGGGAATTTTATTTTAAAACCCCTAAATTGATAAAGGACTAAATTTTGAAGAAAAAAAAACCAGTAATCAAGTTTAAAATCACAAGTCTTCAAAATTTAAGAACTATTGAAAATTATTCTAAAAACTTTAGGGACTTTTTGTGTGATTAACCCTTCGATTCCTAATTGAATTATAATTCATTTTGCCACTACCAGTGATTTGTTTCTTTTCAATTAATATCTTTTATTTATTTTATTTTAACCCTTTGTTGTTATAATAATATTTTAATTCTAAACATATATATATATTGAACAAATGGATGAAAACCCACGAAACCCTAGATGATTCCACCACTGCCGCATATATTTTTTTTCTTTAATTTTATCATCGTTATTCATGTCGAAAGTTAGAAATCAGCCATGAATTTTCTCGTGTCTCATACCCTTAGTATTAAGTACCAATTGTGCCGCCTCTCATTGTGCCTCTATTTGTATCACTTCTCCTGTACTATGTGTGTTTTCTTATCGTGCTATATAAATGGTTTTACTGTGTGATGTTGTTTTTTTAATTTATGGGTATTTTATATGAGATGTATCGTTGCATAAGAATTTTTTATGCATTCATACTTGAGATAGAGACTTATTTAAATAATAATTTTATGGACTACGAACTCGGATTACAATACAAGATTGAGTAGAGATTTGAGTATTGTGATTTAATATCGTTGTGTGCATGGGTTGAGATTGTACGGTGGAAGATTATGGTGACGACCACTTACAGATTGGTGGATGTAGTGAGGAGTTTTGGGGAACTTTCCTCTTATCGATTGGTAAGTTGTAGTTGGGTACATTGTATTGTGTTTATAAAATTAAATCGTTTGTGTTGTAAATCATCATTGTTTTGAACTTAAAGATTTTATAGAAACTATTGTCTTTGTGTTTACGATTTTCTTGCACTTTTGAGACACACTAAGCTTTATAGCTTACTCCCCCATAGTTTTCTTTTACATATATTTTGGACTTTAGGTGACGTGGTACTTGGAGGATCTCAAATTTTATCCAGTTATTTTATTATTCAATATGAACTTATTTTAGACTATCATATTATTATTATTATTATTATTATTATTATTATTATTATTATTATTATTATTATTATTATTATTATTATTATTATTATTACTATTACTATTACTATTACTATTACTATTACTATTACTATTACTATTACTATTACTATTACATGTTTTGAGACATTTACGTTTTTTTAGACTGTGGAACTCTATATTTTCGGGATTATGCATCAACAAATAATTACAAACTTTATTTATGATATTTTATTAAATGATCGAAATATTTTAATAACGCTAGGGTTAGTAACAAATTGTAGTATTTTATGGTACTTATTGTTTTTATAATTAAATTATTTTATAAATTATTTAAACCTAAAATCTATTACTTGAGGTGGTGAAAGTTTTCAATGGTAACTTCCTAAATTCGGTCTTTTCTTCTAGGTCGGGTTTAGGGGGTTATACTCTCCTCTCTTCTCTCGAACACCCTTGTGGCTTACGGCTTTGTCTTCTATTTATAGGGCTAGGTCAATGTCTTTCTTAAGGAGGAAGTTAAGTTGGAATTAAATATCTAAAAGAGATAAATCTCTTTTATTTAATTCCTCCTAGATCTTCTCCCATTCTTTAGGGATTTAGTCTTCCTTTGACCTCTTTATGGGATTCCAACTCCTTTAAGATTTATCTTTGCTCCGCGTCATGTCGGATTTATCCAGTCATCAATTTCGACAGCCACATTAGCTTATCCTTTCTTGTCGACAATTGCCCCGGCAACTGGTTCCACATATCCTTCTTGCATTACTCTGGCAACTGGTTCCAGCCTTGCCCTGGCAACTAATTCTGCACACGTGAAAACAACTATCAGCAGCACCCTTTTTCCACAAAATTAACCAAAATATAAAATCAAGTACAACCACTAAGTAAACAATCCAAACATGCATGAATGAATAATAATGCAACTAATATGAGCCTATGTCTAGCAATAATATGAGTTAAAAGGGTGAATAAAATAGTACTTTTGGACACTTAACACGCCCCCAAACTCGAACTATTGCTTGTCCTCAAGCAATGCAAACTAAAATTTACCTGCCAAGACATAAATTTTCACAAACTTAGCTTTGAACTTGATTTCAATCCTCATAACCGTGGCACAAAGTATGATCGGCTTTTCATTTTTCGGGCAACTTAGGATTTACTCTGAACCAAACTATAATGATCGTGAGTGTGTGTGAAGTTGTATGGAAGTTGATTTTCCAAATTCTATGTGAACAAGAGGTTTTCAAATTACTTATTTGGGTTCTTTTAACATGCTTCAACTAGAGCCAGTTTCGGACACCTCTAGTGATTTGTTCATCTAATTTTTTTTATTCGACTAGAGCTGGTTTTTAGCACCTCTAGCGGTCAATTTTTAGCACATACTAGAGCTAATTTTGGGAACCTCTAGCAATCAACCAATATTTTGTTTTGATCACCCAATTTTTTAACTATCAACCTAAGTTCACTAGAATTCCTTAAATCAATCAAGCCACAACAATGTTTCATCAAGTTTAGCATCATAGTAGGATTCTAAGTGTCTCCATGGTTATCCTAGAATAAAAAATTCTATCAATTAAGTACATTAGCAATGTCATCATCTGATATTCATCAAGTCTAGGCAATTCTTGTTCCAACTAAAGGTATGGCAAGCAATTTATGTGTCCTATATGCAATACTAAAGATGAATACAACTAAACATGAGAACTAACTAGTAACAATCCCCCCAAACTCGAGTGAGGCATTGTCCTCAATGCATGGAATAAAGTAAAATAAAAATTAAAGAAGAGAAAAAAATGAGAATGACGACTTACTCTGAGAGCTCTTCATCGTGGATGATTAGTTTCCTTTTGGTTGGTGTCTTGATTATTTTGCTCAAATGCGGTGGTTTCTTCCTTGTTGCCGGTGGTGGAACCGATTCTCGTACGGGTGTGTCCTCATCATCCTCTCCTTCAATGTCAAAGGCTTTCCTTTTTGGTTTGGAGGATTCGACTGGTGTGCTCTTAGTTGGTGCAATGGAGGACTCATCCAAATCTGAAAAATCAGACAATGATTCACTACAAGTTGGTTCAGGCATAGGTGTTTTACCTTTGTCTTGTGCAGTAGTTGACGGGGCGTCTTCAGTCTCGGTTGCCACAGCGTCCTCAATGTGGGTTGTCGTGGCAACTGCTGGGGCATGTGTTGGGTTAGTTGCCGGGGAATCCTCTATTGTGGTTGTTGTGGCAACTGCTTCTGTGGTTGTCGTGGCAAGAAGCTCGACAGGAAAGATAGGGAATGGTACTCAATTGTCCGAGTATTTCTCCAGGATGACTTGGGGTGATGGCATTGTTGTATTCCTTCATGTACCACATAAACATTAGTTGGCGAGCTTCAATTTGCTCTAAGCGGTGTGCCAACGGTCGTAGCATTGCTTCAAGTTGTCCTAGGGCAACTGGGCAACTGGCCAACTTGCTTGGGCATCAGCAGTTGTTGCGGCATCAAGAATTGTCGAGGCGGTCGGAGTTATCGCGGCAACCTTTGGCATTGGGGATTTTACCGGTGCCTCGCCCATTAGCTTTCGGATTTGTGCTCGAGTCCATCTAGACTTTGGTAGTGCTTTTTCGTCAGTGTGCTCACTTGGAACGTTCACCTCCTTGCAAGGATTGGATATGAGGCAAGGAAAGAAAAGAGAACCCTTGTCTTTTTGGCTACATACAAAAATCTCATCACAAATATATTTTCCAATGTTAATGATGCGATTATGCAAAATAGAGTGTATGAGTAAAAGATGAACAGTATCGACGGTGGTGTTGTGTATTGTGGGCATTAAAGATGTTTTTATGAATCTGTTCCACAACTTTACCTCGGGTTTTAGCCGAAGGCATTTTACCGTTCCTTTGTTTTTATCATCGTTCCAATGGGTTCCCGATAGAGTTTTTCTTGAAGCACCTTGTCGAGTTGCTTGGGCGTGAGTTGATCAACAAAATCTTGATGCTCGTCCTTCTAAATATAAAGCCCGTAAAAGGCGTTGATGCTCTTGGTACTTATGAGGATAGCTTTGTCGCGAACAAACACGTAGGGGTTGTCCGGATTAGGCGAGTGAGCATAAAATTCCCTTACCCATGAGATGTTACCCGGTTCTGGTTGATGGCAAAAGATTTGCCACTTTTGGTGTGCTATTCTTTGGAATATGGAGGGCTCAAGGCTGAAGTTTTGATGAGAATCAGAGTACTCGAAGCCTTCTTCTTCACAAATCTTCTGGCTTTCAAACTTGGAGTGGAATCGCTCTTTAACCACCATAGTAGCAAATCTCTTGTAAGTCGGTTCTTGGGAGGAGCTTGGGCGAGTGAGAGTTTTATGTTTCAAGGTCATGGTGTTTCTTGTTTGTGGATTGTAGAGTGTCCACGAGTCCTATAGTTTGTACACATTCCTGCCCTTATTGTTGTTGTTCTTGAGCTCATTTAGGCATATTTAGGTGCATTGCATGCATTATAACAACATCTTCTCTTGTACCATGCTTTTATTGAATATCTTATGATTTGTGAAGAAAAGTTACTGTTTTAGTTAGTTTATGTTTTTAGGTGCTATAGCTAGGAAAATGGAGGAGAGGACAGGACAAGGCAAGGAAAGCTGGAACCAAAGAAGTTGTACTGAAGCAGCTCAAGTTGACCCCAAGGACACTGCCGAAGCAGCATTGCCGCCAAAAGCCGCCCGGGTAGGAGTTACACTGCCTTAGCCAAGATGGGTTGCGATTTCAAGAGGACAATTTCCTAAGCCCAATGAGCTCAGTCTTGCAACTTTCTGAAGCTTGTAGCTGCCGGTAGAGTTAATTTAAGATCTATAAGTAGGAGCACTTATCCTTACTTGCTGAAGAAGGCAACATCCAAAGAGTATGTATTTAAAGCATAAATGAGTCTATATTTAATGTAATTTACTTTTATGACTCCTACTTCAAGAAGGACTCAACTTAGGTCAAGAGCCCTATATATACCCAATGTATGGAAGGGTATAGGGGCATGCATGTCGTGAGGAATTGATGGCATCTGCCAATGAGAGTGTATATGGGGGTTAACTAGGTAGGTTGGAGTGTTGGGGGTCGCGGCCCAACTCTCCTAGGGTTTAGGCGCGTGTATGTAAAGTAATTTGGGAAACGGTTGTATAGTTTTGAGTTGTTTTCAATAAAGTTCTGAGTTTGCTTAATTCATGCTTCTTGTTCGATCAACTAGTCCACACCAACCAGTTGAAGAGAAAATTAATCCATGCTTCTTGTTCGATTAACTAGTCCACACCAATCAGTTGAAGAGAAAATCTATTTGTCGGGCACGAATATGCAAGGCTCACAAAAGGGTTAAGCACGGTCACAACTCACAAAGGCGTGACTAACTTGGCTCCACACTAGTCCACAAGTTTCAGCGGCTAAAAGAGATTACCAACCGAGTTATCTAATTTGGTTCCACACTAGTCCTCAAGTTAAGCAACCTCGAGCATCCTAACCTAGAAATAGGAGGGATCATCGTCGACTATCCTGTCGAACTCAGAATGACTGCCAGACTTGCCTCCAGGACTTCTTTCCATTCCACCTGCCAAGGCAGTACACACCCCTGCCATGACAGTGATCTGTTGCGATCGTGTGACAAGGTCATAGTTTGTTGCCCACCTTACCTGCCGAGGTAGCAACTCATGACTGCGCGAAACATACTCAAGACCTTGCAATGCAGTCCACAGGCTACTAAGCTGCACTTGTCTTACCCAGCTTATCGCCCAATCTCCCCCTATCACTCCTCTCATCACTATCTTTATCTTTATTTGTGTTTTTATATTTCCACATCTTGAGATTTGATGGCGCATTTATTAAATCTTTGTGCAAGAAGCCATTCATAGTAGCTGCTCCAATCCCTGTGGAGATGATATCTTTTATACTATAACTTAACAAGAGTGTGAACTTGCGTGCATAAAAGGAGAACACCTAAACGCTCTACAAGTTTTTGGCATCGTTGCCGGGGATTGGCAACAGCAACTACGTTTGAATTTTTGCACTTCTATTTAGTTTTTGCACATTAAATCTCTTTCTTTTTTTAATTTCTTAAAAAAAATTATACAGATATAAGCCTTTTTTCTTTCTTGGTGTATGTCCCGCCAGGGCAGCAAGGTTGGCAGCAACATCCACCTGAGGAGGGGAAGAACATGTCCAGCCGATTAGCCAAACACAAAGACCCTCAGGAAGTGGTTATGCTTGGGAAAATCGCAGCCCAACATAACCTAATTATTAATTTAATTTTTATTTTTATTTATTTTTATGTATTAGGATTAGATTTAATTTTTAATTCTCGTAATTATTTTATTTCAATTTAGGAAGGAAAGACCAAGAAAGATGACAGAATAAAGGAGAGGCCACAACTAGTGGCCAAGGCAGCCCAAGGCAGATGAGCAAAACGGCTAGTGGCTTCATAACGGCTAGCCGCAACGGCTATATTTACCCCAACGAGCGGAACGAATATTTGTGTAACGGCTAGAATCTTGTTATTCGCGCCGCAATAATTACTTCCCGTTGACAGCGTGCCCGCCAGGGCAGTGGAGAGAAACGGCTATATAAGGCCAACTATTCTACCACCCGTTCTTCACCTTGCTCTCTCTTTTCTCTAAATTCTTTTTGCAGTTTTTGCTTTAAAGATTTCGTTGCTTTATTTTCTTTCTTTCACATTCTTTTTACTTGAGGAAAACAATCGTTCCCTAAACTATGGCCTCATCAAAGAAATCCACCGCCACCTCCAAAACCTAATACAATAGGTTCTTGAAACCTACCGTCAAGGAGACATACAACCATTTCAACAAAGACGGGCAACTATGGGAAGAGATGGGCTTCCTCTACACCCAGCCTAATAGTAACTTCGGGTTGGAACCTTCCCTGTTCGAGACGATCCATAATATGGGCTGGGACCAATTCGCACGGCAGCTAAAGGGGATTAACAGCAACCACGTGCGAGAGTTCTATGCCCATCAGCCAAACCCGAAAAGTTCGTTTGTCTACGTCTGGGGAGAAGGTGTTAAGTTGACTGCTAACATGATCAACAACTTCTACAGCGTAGAAGTCAGCGGCGACTAGCATGGAGAGTGGGAGTCATATCTGACAGTGGCTGACTACAACAAAATCAAGAAAGAGCTCTGCCGGCCAAACACCAAATGGCCGACAAACAAAAATAATGGGTCAGTCAACCGCAGAGACTTGCTGCCAGAGGCCACCCTATGGAGCTACTTCGTCCAGCGCCGCCTGATGCCAACCTCGCACGGATCGACAGTAAACAGGTCATGGCTCGCCCTTATCAGCAGCATCATGAAAGGGCGACAAATTAACGTTGGCGATATAATGCTAAAGGAGATTTACGCCCATGCAGAAAAGCCAAACGTCCAAGGCCCACTCTTCTTTCCTGCACTCATCACAGGCCTCTATGCCAATTTCGGCGTGCCACTGCACCTAAAAGATAAAATTCTTCCTTCCAAGGAAGGATGGACAAGAAGAGCACGCCAACAAATGATGCATAGTGCAGATCCAGAAACACCCTCCACCGCCCAGCCGACGTCCTAAGCTGCAGCCACCCCAGCCGCATCAGGCAGTACTGATGCTGCCCTTACGTCTGCCGCAATTCCCTTACTGCGCAGCTTAGTGGAAAGCTGCCATCGGGTCGAGCACAAGCAGGTGATCTTCACCAAATACGTAGCAGACGTGCAAGAGGCCTTTGTGGCCTACCTGCTGGACAAATACCAGGACGCCAGACCACATTTGTTCGCCTTTCCAACGAAGCTAGCAGCATCCAAACCGGTTCACATCACTCCAAGACCTGTTGTTGCTCCTGCCGCCGATGACAGCGAGGGGTCGCACTACCGCCCCAGGAGAAGAACCTCCCCGACCCCCATCCAGCCATATGACCTCACATTCTCCTCCGAATCTGAGAAGGAAGAAAAGATCATTGCTGCCTCCCCAATAGCCAAAGCCACTGCTGCCCAGGACTCCGGCTACTCAGACATGGAGATTTTAGACTCCTTTGAAGATGCACCGGCCGAGGTAGCACGAAAGGGAAAGCGGCCAGCAGTAGAACCCCTGGGTGGAGAAGCTGATAGACAAATCAAGAAAGCCACCCCCAGTCGTATCCAGCCTCCGCGTAGCTCAAAGAAGAGCCCAGCAGAAATGTCATCTGCTACGCGCCGCCTTGTCCTGCCTACCTCCTCAGATTCCTCCGCTGATGCGGCAGCAACAGAGGGGAACTCCCCCAGCCTATAGCACCATTTTCCTTTTATTTTTTTATGTTGTTTTTTATTTCTGTTTTTATTTTTTTCTGTTTTATATTTCATTCTTTTATGTTTTTAATTTTTTAGAGGCATTGAAGACAATGCCAACCTTGAGTTTGGGGGGAATTAGTCCTCTTTGTTTTAGATTCATAGCATATAGATGCATTTGTAAATTCTTCCCCTAGTGCTTAATGAAATAGAATCTTTAGTTCAAAACTTGTGCCTATGGTAGCTTAGTCGACTACTTATATTCGCACCATTCTAAAAATTCTAACCTAACTTTGGGAAGAAGCGTGAAAATACTTAGAAAATTTTCTTTGTGCCAATTATCCTTTACACTTGTCTATTAAATGCTGAATTTTTGTTTAAGTTCTAAGTTTAACATCGTCTGCCTTACTTAATAATAGTTTTTTGATTGAATACAGGTTCGCTGCCACGGCAGCACAGGGCAACACCACAAAACTGGTGAAAAACCTAGAGGTGCCCGAAACAAGCTCTAGGCAGAAAAAATATAAACCTAGAGGTGCCCGAAACAGGCTCTAGGAAGAATAAAGACCCTAGAGGTGCCCGAAACAGGCTCTAGGAAGGATCATGAGCAAGGACACTCCGTTGCTATCAAAGTTCATGAATCTAAACCAACTGACGGACAAATTAGCAAGAGTGAATGAAAGTCTTCACAGGATGACTCTATTCAAAGGGTTCAGAGTTTGTAGAGTGCACCTACCTTAGCTTCAAACCCGGAGAATAGTTGTGATGAGCTGAAGCCCTTAAAGCCATGATCAAAAAAAGAAAACAAAAGTGCCCAGCTGTGCTGCCAAGGCAGCAACTCGTATCCTTTTAAGAGATTTAATTATTTTAGGCATACTTTGTTAATTTGGTAACTTCAGCATGTTTAGCATGAACACAAACCTGCACACACTGCACTGGCATTAAGAAAAATTAATCTGAGTTATTTCATGTTATTCCCTATCACTAACATTATAAAGGTGCCACAGCCTTGAGGCAAGAAATCAAGTTGAAAAGCTAACGTTCTATTAATTTTGTGCTAAGGGCAGTTTTACTAGTTAGGTTGCATTGCTTGAGGACAAGCAATAGTTCGAGTTTGGGGTGTGTAGAGTGTCCACGAGTCCTATATTTTGTACACATTACTGCCCTTATTATTGTTGTCTTGAGCTCATTTAGGCATATTTAGGTGCATTGCATGCATTATAACAGCATCTTCTCTTGTACCATGCTTTTATTGAATATCTTATGATTGGTGAAGAAAAGTTACCGATTTAGTTGGTTTATGTTTTCAGGTGCTATATCTAGGAAAGTGGAGGAGAGGACATGACAAGGCGAGGAAAGTTGGAACCAAAGAAGCTGTATTGAAGTAGCTCAAGTTGCCGCCAAGGACACTACCGAAGCAGCATTGCCGCCAAGAGCCGCCCGGGCAGGAGTTACACCGACTTAGCCAAGATGGTTTGTGATTTCAAGAGGACAATTTCCTAAGCCCAATGAGCCCAGTCTTACAACTTCCGGAAGCCTGTAGCGGTCAGTAGAGTTAATTTAAGATCGATAAGTAGGAACACTTATCCTTACTTGTTGAAGAAGGCAACATCCAAAGAGTCTGTATTTAAAGCATAAAGGAGTCTATATTTAATGTAATTTACTTTTAGAACTCCTACTTCAAGAAGGACTCAACTTAGGTTAGGAGCCCTATATATACCCAATGTATGTAAGGGTATAGGGGCATGCATGTCGTGAGGAATTGACGGCATCTGCCGATGAGAGTGTAGATGGGGGGTTAACTAGGTAGGTTGGAGTGTTGGAGGTCGCAGCCCAAGTCTCAGAGGGTTTAAGCGCGTGTATGTAAAGTAATTTGGGAAACGGTTGTATAGTTTTGAGTTATTTTCAATAAAGTTCTGAGTTTGCTTAATCCATGATTCTTGTTCGATCAACTAGTCCACACCAGTGAGTTGAAGAGAAAATCTATTTGTTGAGCACGAAAGTGCAAGGCTCACGAAAGGGTTATGCACGGTCACAACTCACAATGGCGTGACTAACTTGGTTCCACACTAGTCCACAAGTTTCAGTGGCTAAAAGGGATTGTCAACCGAGTTGTCTAATTTGGTTCCACACTAGTTCTCAAGTTAAGCAACCTCAAGCATCCTAACCTAGAAATATGAGGGATCACTGTCGACTATCCTGCTGAACTCAAAATGATTGCCAAACTTGCCTCCAGGACTCCTTTCCATTCCACCTGTCGAGGTAGTACACACCCCTGCCATGGCAGTGATCTGATGCGATCGTGTGACAAGGTCGTAGTTTGCCGCCCACCTTACCCGCCGAGGCAGCAACTCATTGCAGCGCGAAACATACTCAATACCTTGCAATGCAGTTCACAGGCTACTAAGCCGCACTTGTCTTACCCAGCTTATCGCCCAATCTCCTCTATCACTCCTCTCATCACTATCTTTATCTTTATTTGTGTTTTTATATTTCCACATCTTGAGATTTGATGGCGCATTTTTTAAATCTTTGTGCAGGAAACCATTCATAGGAGCTGCTCCAATCCCTATGGAGACGATATCTTTTATACTATAACTTGACAAGAGTGTGCACTTGCGCTCATAAAAGGAGAACACCTAAACGCTCTACATGGATCAATTTGATCAAGAGAAAGAAAATATAGGAAGAAAATTGGAGAGTAGCAAGAATAAGAGAAGAGTTCGAATCTTGAAAGTTTAATTGTGATGGGAGGTAGTAAATAAAGGAGGAAGTGTAATTAAGATGGTGGGTGAGATGGATGTGAAAGTAAGAAAAGATTTGATTTGGGGGTTTGGGCGGTGCACAATGATGGGGAAGGGGAAGGGTTTGGTCTGCTATTTAGGCATGAATTAGGGTAATTTAGGCTTGATTTGGGCCTTAGAATTAGCCCATAATTTCGCTTGATTGAATAAACTTCCATCTTGGGTTTACTTCTCTTGATCTTGGACTCTTTTCCTAAAAATTCAAAAACAAATGAAAGAAGAATTAAACATAATAAAGGGAATATAAAAAATAAGATATCGATAAAAATGTGGGAAAAGAAATTCTTATTCCTAAAATTCAAAAACAACTAGATAAATACTAAAGAAAGATAAAATCTAAAATCTAAAAAAATAATAACAAATATCCTAAAGATTGTGAAATAAAAAGAAAATAATAAGAAAGGAGAGCATGATCATACATCTCCTAAAGTGACCACTTCTTTGTTATGCTCCACATGGGCATTGTTATAGTGCTTCAATCTTTGTCCGTTAACTTTGAATTCATGCACGTCAGTGGTGGACTTGATTATCACGGCACCATAGGAGAATGGCTTGACTACTTTGAATGGTCCAGACCATCTTGATCTCAGTTTTCCCGGGAAAAGTTTCAGCTGAGAATTGAATAGAAGAACTAGTTGCCCTAGCATGAATTGCCACGACAACAGCTTCTTGTCATGCCAACGCTTTGTTTTCTCCTTGACTCCTTGTAGATCCTTGCATTATCGTAAGCTAATGCACGGAATTCTTCTATTTCGTTGAGATCCAACAAACGCTTTTGCCCAGCACTTTCCTTATCCATGTTCACAGTTTTGATCGCCCAATACGCCTTATGCTTGATTTCTATCGGTAAATGGCAAGTCTTGCCATAGACAAGTTGGAAGGGGGACATACCTAAAGGTGTTTTGAATGCAGTGTGATATGCCCAAAGTGCATCATCAAGTCTCAATGACCAATCCTTCCTAGAGGAATTTACCATTTTTAGAGGATACCCTTTTAATTCCCGGTTGGAAATTTCAGCTTGCCCGTTTGTCTGTGGGTGCTATACTGTGGCAACTTTGTGTGTCACACCAAAACGTTGCAACATCTTGGCAATGAGTTTGTTATCAAAGTGCTTTCCTTCATCAATGATGATTGCCCCCGGCATTCTGAACCATGTAAATATATTTTTCTATAAAAATTTATGCACGATTTTTGAGTCATTCTAGGGAGTTGCAATTGCTTCGACACATTTAGACACATAGTCAACGGCAAGTAAGATGTAGAGGTTTCCACATGAAGAAGGAAAAGGCCCCATGAAATCGATCCCCCATACATCGAATAACTTCACTTCAAGGATGTTCTGCAGTGGCATTTCATGTTGCCTAGAGATATTCCCCGTTCCATGACAACCATCACATCATTTGTAAAATTCTTGGGCATCCTTGTTGAGTGTGGGCCAATAAAAACCGAATTGTAAAACTTTGGTCGCGGTGCGAGTGCCTCCAAAATGGCCTACGTATGGTGATTCATGGCATTGTCTGAGCATGTTTTGATGTTCTTCCTCGGGAACATATTGTCGTATAACCTGATCTGCATATTATTTAAACAAAAGAGGCTTGTCCCAATAATAATGATTAGCATCATGTTGGAACCACTTCTTTCTTTGGTGAGTAAGGCCATAAGGTAGAATACCACTAAATAGAAAATTAACTAAATCTGCATACCATGGTATTGCCGAGGCATTAGGACTTTCTGAGGCATGTGCAATTGGGGTTGCTGAGGCAACAGGGGTTCTCGAGGCATGCACATTGGGAGTTGCCAAGGCAAGTAGCATCTGCTCATCTGGGAATGCATCACATATCTCCATCTTCGTTTCCTCCTCTATGTTGCGTTCTAAGTGTGACAAGTGATCAGCAACTTGATTCTCTATCCATTTTCTGTCTTTAATTTCAATATCAAACTCTTGTAATAGTAATATCCATCGAATCAAACGAGGTTTCGCATCTTTCTTAGCAAAAAGGTACTTAATTGTAGAGTGGTCAATATGAACAATTACCTTAGTCCCAATCAAATAGGATCGAAATTTGTCAAAAGCAAAAACTATGGCTAGTAACTCTTTTTTTGTAGTGGTGTAGTTCAATTGGGCACCATTAAGAGTTTTACTAGCATAGTATATCACATGGAACATTTTACATGTTCGTTGGCCTAGAGCTGCTCCTACTACAAAATCACTTGCATCACACATGATCTCGAAACGTAAAGTCTAATCAGGTGAAACGACAATGGGTGCCGAGGCAAGTTTTTCCTTAAGGGTTGTGAAAGCTTGGGCGCAAGAATCATCAAAATTGAAGGTCGTGTTCTGTTCAAGCAAGTTACACAAGGGTTTAGTAATTTAGAAAAATTATGTAAAAACCTGCATGTCCGAGGAAACTTCAAATTCCCTTGACTGAATTTGGTAGAGGTAATTTTTCAATCACTTCCACCTTGGCTCTATCAACTTCGATGCCCTTGGATGAAATCTTATGGTCGAGCACAATTCCCTCGTCAACCATAAAATGACACTTTTCCCAATTAAGCACTAGATCAGATTGTTTACATCTTGTCAGCACCTTTTCCAAATTGCCCGAGGCAATTCTCGAAGTCATCCCCAAACACTGAGAAATCGTCCATGAAGATCTCAAGGAAGTCTTCAACCATGTCGGAAAAAAATTGCCATCATGCATCTTTGGAAAGTTGCTGGGGCATTGCATAATCCAAACGGCATCTTTCGAGATGCATAAGTGACGTACGAGCATGTGAAGGTGGTCTTTTCTTGGTCATCTGGTGCTATGGAAATTTGGTTATAACCTGAGTAACCATCAAGAAAACAATAAAAGGGTTACTTGCAAGACGGTCAAGCATTTGATCAATAAAGGGTAAGGAAAATGATTTTTCCTAGTTCCTTTATTCAACTTACGGTAATCCATACAAACCCTCCAACCAGTCACAGTCCTAGTTAGGATTAGTTCATTGTTTTCATTGCTTACCACAATTATACCACCCTTTTTCGGTACACATTGTAACGGACTTACCCATGTACTATCGAAGAGAGGATAGATGATACTGGCATCTAGCCACTTGATGATTTCTTTCCTCACAACTTCCTTCATGACATAGTTAAGTCTTCTTTGTGCCTCAATCGTCGGTTTATGATCATCCGTCAAAAGGATTTTGTGCAAACACACCGCTAGACTAATTCCCGTCAAGTCGGCAATTGTCCACCCTATTGCCTTCTTGTGCGGCGTTAGCATGTCAAGCAACCTATTTTCTTGATCAGACTGTAACTTAGAAGAAATAATTACGGGCAATGTATTTTCGGTCCCCAAATAAACATATTTCAATTGCCTTGGCAATGGTTTCAACTCCAGAATAGGAGGTTGATCAATAGAGGGTCTCTCAAGTTTACCTTCCTTTCTTGAATAGTCCAATGGTTCGAAGTATGTATCTGGTCGAGTTGTTATCCAATTTGCATCGTCTTGCTCTTCGTTGATCAGTTCTTCAAATTCCACATGCTCCTCTAGTTCAGTAATAAAATTGTTGAGGCAAGCGCACTTAGAGATGCCGAGGCAACTCTTCACCATGTCAAAATCAAACTCCTTCATGGCATAGATGAGTTGACATTCTTCTGGATCATCGGCATGCTTTAGGGTGTTGAACACGTTAAATTTTACTTGGTGGTCGTTCACCCTCATTGTGAGTTCTCCTTTTTGACATCGATCAAGGTTCTTCTCGTTGCTAAGAAGGGTCTCCCAAGGATAATGGGTGTGTGCTCATCTGCTTCACAATTCAAAACAATAAATTCAACAAGAAAAATAAATTTATCAACTCTTACCAATATGTCTTCGATTTTTCCCTCTGGGTGCACATAAGATTTGTCGGCTAACTGTAGCATAATTGTGGTTGGTTTTGCCTTCCTGATTCCCAATTTCTGGAAAATTGATTTGAGCATCAAGTTTATGCTTGCTCCAAGATCGTATAACGTCTTCCTGACATAGTGATTTCCGATTACACATGGTATTGTAAAACTATCGGGATCTTTAAGCTGGGGTGCCATTCGGTTATGTAGCATTGTCATGCATCCTTCTATCACAGCCACCGTTTCGAATTCTCCTAACCTAGTCCTCTTAGAGACTATGTCTTTAAGGAACTTAGCATAATTCGGCATTTCCTCAATTGCCTCAACCAATGGCAAGTTGATGTGAACTTGCTTTAAGATGTCGAGGAACTTCTTGAATTGGTACTCTTGCTTTTGTCGCTTCAACCGTTGTAGGAAAGGTGGTGGAAGTCGAATGTCCTCAATCTTTTCTTTGGTTTAGAACTTGATTGATGGCATTGTCGAGGCATCAGGTCTTGTCGCGGTATGAGCAGTTGGTGTTGCCGAGGCATCAGAACTTGCCTTAGCATTTTCTGATTCACCAGTTTTGTCATAGGTTTGGTTGTTGGATTCTACCTCATGGATACTGGATTGCTTCTATGGTTGAGTGTTCTCCGTTAAATGGGTTTGAGCTTCCTTAAATTGTCGGCCACTCTGACTGGTGATTGCTTTGCACTGCTCATGGCCAATTCTCCTTGCGACCTTAATATCGCTGGGTAGACCCCGTGTGGTCTTGTATTCAGATTTTGGATGAACTACCCAACTTGAGTTTCCAATGACTTCAGGGCTGCCTCCTGATTCTGCAATCTTATCTCAGTCAAGTTAATAAAAGCACCAGTCTTTTTCATGAAATTACTATTTTCAGCCATAAAAGAATTTGTTTTTAACATAAAAGCATTAAGAGAGGGTTCTAAAAAACTGGATGGTGTTGGTTGTTGTTCCTGCATCGGTTGCCGAGGTATGTTCTGTTGGAATCCTGATGCTTGTACATTCTGATTGAGGGCATTGATGGGATTGCTCCATGAGAAATTTGGATGCTTCTTCTAGGCTGGATTGTAAGTGTTGAACATCATGTTATTGTTCCGGTTGTAGTTTCCAACATAAAAACTGGACTCTGGGTTCTGTGGACACTCAGAAGAATCATGGTTACCATTACATAAATCACAAAAGGAACCTACTACCTTAACCTCATGTGTATTGCTTGGTCTTTGCATGTTCTTAACTAATCTAGTTACGGTCGCCAATTGCGTGAGAATTGAATCTGATGACTCGTGCTCGTTTATCGTGGCATGGTTTCTGACTCCTCCTCTTCTGGTAGTTGGGAACTGATAATCATTTTTAGCAAGCATGTTCAAAATCTTCATTGCTTCTTCTGGTGGCTTGTCTAGGAGTATGCCATTTGTCGAGAAATCTAGCACCATCCATGTCAGCGTGTTTACCACGTTGTAAAACATCGTCACTTGTGTCCATACTGGGAATCCGTGTAGGGGACATTTGTGTAACAGTTCTCTATATCGCTCCCAAGCCTCGTACATGGATTCATCATCTACTTGTCGAAAAGAAGTGATTTCGTTACGTAACTTATCAATCATATTTGTAGGATTAAATCGAGCAAGGAAATCACGACATAAATCAATCCAAGATCCTATTGATCCGGATGGAATACTATTCAACCACGTTTTTGCCCTATCCCTCAGTGAATAGGAGAATAATTTTAGCCTCAAAATATCCTCATGGACTCCTTGTAGTAAGAATGAATTACAGATTTCCAAGAAATATTTGAGATGTTGTCTAGCATTTTCAGTTACCGACCCACCAAATTGATCAATTGTATTGATCATATTAAACATTACTAGCTTTAATTCGAAGTGGGCAGCTTCAATTTCAGGTGTTACAACTCTTGGGTTCAGGCCGTTGAGATCCTCCTCTAAATAATCTCGAATGGTTCGGTTCTGTGCAATGATCATTACATCTCTTGCTGCGGCATTCTGATTGTTGTTGGCATTCACATTGCCGTTTTGGACATCATGTGGGTCAGCCATTGCTGCTCTCAATCTTTGTCTGAGTCTTTGACAGGTACGTTCAATTTCTGGATCAAAGGGATATATTGGAGTTGTTGGATTTGCCCTGGTCATACACCAATACAAAACCAAATTTTGTTAACCCTTTAGAAACTGAACAATAAAAAGTAAAAATAAAAGTGCAAGAAAATAAATAAAAAAGTCGTTATTGCTATTCCCCGACAACGGCACCAAAAACTTGTTGCGCGTAATAAGTGTTTCGCAATTGGTGCAAGAGTACATGTCGCAAGTTATAGTATAGAAATATATTGTCTCCACCGGGATTGGTGCTACTTTGGAAATCTAAATTCTCGCACTGAAAAGATAAAAACACGGGTGATAATAGTTGGATTGAATAAACAAGTAAAATAAAGAAAGCGAATAAATTAAAGAGAAGTTGAATGATTGAGAGAATAGGTCGGGTTATCGTGAGTTGAGGTGTGATAGTTGGAATGATCGTCTCGGTAAATGATTGCAACGGCAACTCAGTTGTCATGGTAACTTTCACAATTGGATTGCCTGGGCAACTGGTATACTGGTTGCTTGGGCAACTGACTGGGCAATTGCTTGGGAAATCTGGGCGGCAACCTTCAAGGTTCGGCAAAGCGTTCTTCAATGATTTCTCCTTATCCCTAAGTCGAAACTCATGCTAATTGTACATGCCTTTATAATACATCCATGTGTGAGTCAATGGTGAACAACAACCAATCTTGCACTGCTTTTAGCCGTTGAAATCCTAAACTTATTCTTAAGCTGGATTAATCTTTACCATCGATAGATTGAATAAAGACCATACTCATTCGTTTCTTGAATCTAACTCTCCCAATATTAGATAAATAGATAGATTTACGAGATCATCTCCCAATTCACTTGCAACAAGAATAAAAACCAAGAATGAGTAAACCTTGAATTGAAAGTGCAAACTCTATTACCTAAACAAAATCCAACAATTTCTCACAACCACAAAACACAATAACCCTAGCCAAATAGATTTAGTTCATGGCTAGGTTCCAAAGAAACGCAAAACAAAGTTTTCCTAACATAAACCTAATCAAACAAGAATAAAGATGTCGAGTAACCTCTTGCCGAATTCTCTCCTCTCTTCTCCCGAACACCCTTGAGGCTTGCGGCTTGGTCTTCTATTTATAGGGCTAGGTCAAGGTCTTTCTAGTGGAGGAAGTTAAGTTGGAATTAAATATCTAAAAGAGATAAGTCTCTTTTATTTAATTCCTCCTAGATCTTCTCATATTCTTTAGGGATTTAGTCTTCCTTTGACCTCTTTATGGGATTCCAACTCCTTTAGGATTTATCTTTGCTCCATGTCATGTTGGATTTATCCAGTCATCAATTTTGGATGCCACATCAACTTATCCTTTCTTGTCGACAATTGCCCCGGTAACTGGTTCAACATATCCTTCTTGCATTGCTCTGGCAACTGGTTCCAGCCTTGCCCTGGCAACTAATTCTGCACACATGAAAACAACTATCGGCAGCACCCTTTTTCAACAAAATTAACCAAAATATAAAATCAAGTACGACCACTAAGGAAACAATGCAAGCATGTATGAATGGCTAATAATGAGTGATAATAGTTGAATGGCAAATAAATTAAAAAGAAGTTGAATGATTGAGAGAATAGGTCGGGTTAACGTGAGTTGAGGTGTGATAGTCGGAAGAATTGTCTTGGTAGATGAGTGCAACGGCAACTCAGTTGTCGTGGTAACTTGCACAATTGGATTGTTTGGGCAACTGCTTAGGCAATCTGGGCAGCAACCTTTAAGGTTCGGCAAAGCGTTCTTCAGTGATTTCTCTTTATCTCTAAGTCGAAAATCTGGCTAATTGTGCATGCCTTGATAATACATCACTGCGTGAATCAAGGGTGACCAACACCCAATCTTGCGCTCCTTTTAGCCGTTGGAATCCTAAACTTATTCCTATGCCGAATTAATCTTCACCATGGATAGATTGAATAAAGGCCATACGTATTTATTTCTTGAATCTAACTCTCCTAATATTAGATAAATAGATAGATTTACGAGATCTTCTCCCAATTCACTCGCAACAAGAATAAAAACCAAGAATGAGTGAACCATGAATTGAAAGTGAAAACTCTATTACCTAAACAAAATCCAACCGTTTCTCACAACCACAAAACACAATAATCCTAGCCAAATAGATTTAGTTCATGGCTAGGTTCCAAAGAAACACAAAACAAAGTTTTCCTAACATAAACATAATCAAACAAGAATAAAGATGTCGAGCAGCCTTTTGTCGAATTCTCTCCTCTCTTCTCCCGAACACCCTCGAGACTTGCGGCTTGGTCTTCTATTTATAAGGCTAGGTCAAGGTCTTTCTTGAGGAGGAAGTTAAATTGGAATTAAATATCTAAAAGAGATAAATCTCTTATATTTAATTCCTCCTAGATCTTTTCCTATTCTTTAGGGATTTAGTCTTCCTTTGACCTCTTTATGAGATTCCAACTCCTTTAGGATTTACCTTTGCTCCAGTCATGTTGGATTTATCTAGTCATCAATTTCGGCTGCCACATCAGCTTATCTTTTCTTGTCGACAATTGCCCCGACAACTGGTTCAGCATATCCTTCCTGCATTGCTTTGGCAACTGGTTCCAGCCCTGCCCTGGCAACTAATTCTGCACACATGAAAACAACTATTGACAACACTCTTTTTCCACAAAATTAACCAAAATATAAAATCAAGTACGACCACTAAGGAAATAATGCAAACATGCATGAATGGCTAATAATGCAACTAATATGAGCCTAAGTCTAGCAATAATATGAGCAAAAAGGGTGAATAAAATAGTAATTTTGGACACTTAACAGCCAAATTGGTTCCGTAACCGTTCTTGATGCCCACGACTGTATTCTTCACCTCATCATCACTTGGTGGCTTCGCCCCTCCGGTGGAAAATTTCAACCAACCGCCAAGTTGATGACCTTTGGCTTCATTGTTTCCATGAGGGTAAGCGCCCTAATCTTTGCCAAATTATGTTTGCCGACTTGGTTTATCTTGTCCAACACCGCCACACCGATCAAGTCAAGTCTTTTTACTATGGGACGGCCTTGAGTCATTTGTTCCATGCTTTGGAAATTGATTGCACTCGTGATGCCGCTGAGCCCCTTGGTCTACCCATTGATGAGCGCTCCCTTAACTGAGCCAAATTTGAGTTCAACAATGAATGGGTTCGTGTTTCTAGACCTCGTCACCAAGATGATCAACCGGAAGCTTCACAAGGTTCACAAGGTGCTCCCATCGCTCAATCCTCAATGGATAACCTCATAACGTTTCTTAATGAGAAATTCACCACCTTAGGGAATAACATGGATGCTGAATTTGCCTCCATTGATACTCGATTTACATCATTGGAGGATCGAGTCAAGGCCATTGAACAACAACAAAATTCCATGGATGTCTCTCTCACCGCCTTCCATGGTGCTTAGCTCAATCATACTCAGAGACCTCAAACCAATCATGATGATGAAGACGAAGAGGACGAGGATAAAGATGATGGTGGGGACGAGTAGTTTGAGAATATCATGTCATTCATATTAGAATTTTATTTTAGTTTGCACCTATGCTTTTATGTTTCTTGAACCCTATGCTTTGATTATTTTGATTTTAGGATTAAGTATTTGGTTTGGTTTAAGTTTGAACTTTTATGCTTTGGATATTTGATCTTTGAATAAAATTATGTTGCTTATTATGTTTATCTTGTGCTTAAATTGCTCTATTCATTATTATATCCATATATGTGCATTGTTCCTTTTGATCTAACAAAAAGGGGGAGAAGTGAGTGAAAAAGTAAAATTTTTTAAACTCATCTTAAATTAATGGGGAGTTTGCTTTCAAAAGTTTTCAATACTTAAAAATTTTAACTTTAGTTTTGTTATATAAAAAATGGGAGATTGTAAAACCTAAATTAATTTTTACATAACTTGATTAAGGGACTTATTGGTAAATCTAACAAATTTTTAAGTATTTCAAAGTCTCACCAAATTGACAAGCTTTCTAAACCAAATAAGTTCTTCAAGTCAAAACATATAAAGTGGTTCAAATTTTTAAGTCTTTTCAAGAATTTTCAAGCTAAATTTCAACTATACGCCCAGGCGTATCGATACTCTTATGGCGCATCGATACGAATTTACGTTACTGGAATTTCAAAAGACCATAGCATACCGATACGGTAAGCCCATATCGATACGATATTTACTTGGGGTAAAGTTTTAAGCTATAGTTATCGATATGCATCGTGACCGTATCGATACAGTTTTATAATGAAAACATATTTTATTGCTATAGCGTACCGATACGGTTAGTCACCGTATCGATACGATATGCTGAGGTTTGCAAAATCTTTTTAATTAATATTCAAACGTTGCTTGTCAGTTATTGGAATCTCAAATTTTTGAACGACCGTTAACCATATCGATACGCCCAAAAAGCGTATCGATACACTTTTTGTAAAAGGATTCCAATGAACAAAAATTGTATCAATACGGTATAAAAGTATTGATACGCCCCTTAATTTGCACTAAGACTGTACCGATATGCACCGTGACCGTATCGATACGCCCTACTTCTTTATGTCACAATGGCTCTTTCTTTTTTGAGACAGGTACCAATACGCTCTCGACCATACCGATACGCTAGGTAGCTGAAGTGCATTTATTACGGGAAATGAGCAGCCCAACGGCTATAATTAAGTCTCCAACCACCCAAACGGTTAGAAATCAATGCAATGGTATAAATACAAGCTTAAAAAAGCTTCAACAACAACTATTGAACCTCAAAGCAACATTCAAGCAATCAAATCCAAACCTTAGCACTTATTGTCAAATTCTTGTACCCAACTCCTTGAGTTCTTATTATAAATCAAATTTAAGAATTTAGGGAGTGTTTGTAAATCAATTGTGCTATATTTATCTTGTGAGAGATCAATTGTAATTATCCAATTTTCTTCTTTGTAAAGTGAGAGTCTTGTGGTTCAATTTTGGGTAGAAAGAAACCACTATAAGTGCCTTGTATATCAGTTTTACTTGTTCTTTTTGCTCCCTCCAATTTTTAAAGTTCCAATTCACCCCCCTCTTGGCCATATCGATTAATTTGATCCACTCAATAGTACCCACCACTTAGCTCGTACTCGTCCATACCTATTAAACATTTCAACCAAGCAACCACAAATATCAAACATAACGAAAAAAATCATTTTTCAAGTTCAAAATCTATAAACTTAACCATTAATGTAGATTTTAAAACAAACCAAGATCTTAATACATAAAATGAGTACAAAGTTTACGCCTTTCAGAATCATAGGATTTACATAATAGCTTGTGAACTTATCCATGAATTCATAATGGTCTAGAATTCATATGGTGGGTAGTAGGCGGACGGATGCGGGTCGAGGTGGGTGGATGTGGGGCGGAGAGGACAAATATAGGGCGAGTAAGGTCTCAAATCTGTCACCTACCAACTACAACAACAAGTATGACTTTTGACATTCACATTAGCCCACTACCCACCAAACTCGTACTTGCACCCACCCCAACTAAAGCGGGTGCAATGTGGAATCCGCAAAATTGCACCCATCTGCCATCCCTAGTGGAAGTACATACGAGACAAGTAAAAAGGTTTGATCAAATTTTTGGCTCTCAATTTTTTGAGAAAATTTTATTTTAGTCCTTTAAAATTTCCAACTATTTTGACCTCGAACTTTTACTTTTTTGTCAAAATGAACCATCTGTTGAAAAAAATAACAAATATTTTAAGCTGACATTAGTTATTTTATCTTTTGTCAATGTTGATGTTAGTTAAACATATTTGTTACATTTTTCGTTAATTGGTTCAATTTGAAGAAAAAATTAAAAGTTTGAGAATGAAAAGAGATAAAAAAAATTAGGGTAAAGTACACAAATACTCACCAAACTAAGAAAAAATTATCTTGTTGGCCACTAAAGTTTCAAAATGTAGACAATGATAAGTAAAATTGTTGAATTGTTGCAAAAATGGTCACCGAACTTTATCAAACTATTACAAATGGTCATTAAACTTATCAAGCTATTACAAAATTATCTTTAAACTTATCAAAATTTATCATTATTTTTATGACGTGTATTAATCATTTTTAACATTTCTATAAGTTTAATAATCATTTTGTATCAAGGTCAACTTTAGTGGCTAAAAATATAATTTTTGCTTAGTTTAATGACCATTTATCCAAAAAAAATAAGGACTAAAATAACTTGTTTTGAAAATTTGACTTAACCATAAAATAAGTGTTCAAACTATACATTTTTTAGATAAGTACCTAAAGTATTTTTTGGGTGAAACAAATGCCTAATGTTTCATTCTGTAACCATTTTAAGTTTTTTCCATGGAAGACGTTAAAAAGTTTTCGTTGTCCAATGAAAATGTGACACATGGCATATTTATGGTATTTTTTTAATTTTATTTTTAAAAAATCATAAAATCATTAATTTTAAATTAAAAAACCCTACAATATTTAATTTCTCTAAAACTCCCCAAATTTCTATACTTCTAAATTTCTCTTATCCAATCGCCGATTCAACGACTACCAGTCACCACTTCATTCTCCTTCCCCCACAGTCGATAACCCCAATCTTACATCATTAGAAATCAACGAACAAGCAGCCAAATGAACCACAAACGTCAAACATGAAATCTTCAATCGAACGACGAACGGTGAACGATAGATGGACGAACGATGAACTGAGCTTTACAACTCGTGCTGCAAGAGGAGGAGACCCCTACTGCGGCAACGATATAGGTGGTAAATGGGTCATTCGGTTTGATTAATTTCGCTTCGGGTCATTTCAGGTCTAACTACATTCGTTTTAAGCTCGGGTCGGTTCGGGTCTGGTTTGGTTTTAGTTCGGGTCTATGGTGATTTTTGTTTGTGTATCGGGTCAGGACGTCAGTTCGATTGATTTCGGTTTGGTTGACTTTCGGTTCAGTTGATTTCGGGTCAAGTCAATATCGGGTTAATAGGAGCTTGATCGGTTTTAGTCGAATTTTCATGTCAGATTAGGTTTTTCCATGCTATATATGACTTTATATAGCATGTATATTTAACTTTTTTGTGAGTTGTGCGACAGTTCACATCTCATATTTATTTATTTATTTTAATATATTTTCCTTTTTGGGTTGCCTTCTATTCGGGTTGCTTTCGGTTCGGTTGAAAATTGGTTCAAGTCCATTCAGTTCAGTTGAAAATCGATTTAAGTCCATTTTCGGTACGATTTCGGTTCGATTTATTAAAACTCTTGACCACCCCAATATTCGTGTAAACTGAACCGATTTCGGTACGATTTCGGTCCAAGTATATGTATATATACTTTAGTCACCGAAAATTATAGTTTGAAGGTCAAAGATGTAATTAAACAAGTAAAAATCTCGAAAACCGTGTGATAACCTTTTAAAGTGTCCAACTTCGGGTACTCAGACGTTGCCGGTTTCATTTCCCACAGTACCACTCTTCTTCTCAGTTTCACTCTCACAGCTTTCTTCCCTTTCCACCATCCGAAAAAATGCAGTACAAAAACCTGGGCAGATCAGGTCTAAAGGTGAGTCAACTATCGTACGGAGCATGGGTCAGTTTCGGCAACCAACTCGATGTTAAAGAAGCAAAGTCACTTCTCCAGTGTTGTAAAGACAACGGGGTCAACTTTTTCGACAACGCCGAGGTTTATGCCAATGGTCGAGCCGAGGAGATCATGGGTCAGGCTATCAGGGAGCTTGGGTGGAAACGGTCGGATGTGGTGGTTTCCACCAAGATCTTCTGGGGTGGTCCAGGGCCTAATGATAAGGGTTTGTCTAGGAAACATATTGTGGAAGGAACTAAGGCGTCGTTGAAGAGGCTTGATATGGATTACGTTGATGTGGTCTACTGTCATAGGTTGGTTCATTTCAAGATCTTTTTTTCTTTGATTTTCTGGGTTTGATATGGATATGGATTTTTGTTTCTGTTTCTTGATTTGATATTTATCATTGATTGATTCATTCTATACAATTTTCTTGGGTATTTGATTTGATGCTGATGATGTTTTCTTGGGTTCTAGTTTTGATTTGAAGTCACATAAAAGTTACTAGTTTTAGGGGATATTTGGATTATGCATCATAGAATAAGAGGACTTGAATCTTATTTAATTTTATAAATATTCTTGAAGATGTTTGATATTTAGTGTATCTGGTTCTTAATGTGGCTTGTTTGTTGAGGAACTCTAATATGTAATTATGTATGGTTTTGGGGTATAGACTTATTTAGTTATTTCAATGTTTCACATGTGGGTGAGCATAATCTACCATGTGTAGCAGTTTAGGGCTCTTTCGGTTCCTTTGCTGAACGAATTCTTGTTTTCTTCTGTATGGTTCCTTTGATTAGTTGTTGGGGTCCAAGTCCGAGGACTTCTCTTTTTGAGAAACTTGACATGGAGTTCATGGTTTTGATTTTTGATTACAGGCCAGACACATATACTCCAATTGAGGAGACGGTGAGGGCAATGAATTATGTGATTGATAAGGGTTGGGCATTTTATTGGGGGACAAGTGAGTGGTCTGCACAGCAGATTACGGAAGCGTGGGGAATAGCCGAGAGGTTGGACTTGGTTGGCCCCATCGTGGAGCAGCCGGAGTATAATTTATTAACTAGGCACAAGGTAAGTGGTTGGTTAGAACTCGAAATATTGAATAGGCACTATTTCTACGGTTTAATTGTATGTGAACTTTGTTTTGGAAATCATACATGTAATAAAATTCTCATTATTATTCGGTTTGTTCCGTAAAAACTTTGACTTGCCCTTGAATTTACAGTTTTTAATCGGGAATGACTTTTCTCATGTTTCCTACGGGACTAACAGGTGTTTTTCATCCTTCTCTGTATGTCTGCAGGTTGAATCTGAGTACCTTCCTCTATACACCAACTATGGCCTAGGTCTTACCACATGGAGTCCACTTGCGTCTGGAGTGCTTACTGGAAAATACAGCAAAGGAACAATACCTCCTGACAGTCGGTTTGCGTTAGAAAATTTCAAAGTAAGAATCGCTAAATATTAGATTTCTTACTGTTGATCTTTTGCGTCGATGTTATGTGTTGAACATAACCATTTGTAGTCATTTAGGTTCCTTTTTCCTTATTTGTAAAAATTCCCTTTTACAACTTTGATTTTAGGCTATGATTCACTGTCATTTGGCTGTTAGGGATCTAACATCCTGTTGATACATCTATGGTTATAATAAATATCATTTCTGGTGTTGGTATCCAAAAACCGAACAAAATTATCAAAACTCAACTGTATAGCGGGAGTTGCACGTGCCGATATAATTTGGCAAGCAAACTTAGCTTTCCATATTTAGTGCTAGAATTTTTCGGTTAGTTTGTTTAGAGATTATTGTGAAACTTACCCGCTTAACTTAGCTTCAAGTATTACTGAATTATATTTTATAATGTTGCTTATGTTCTTTTCTGCACTACTAATTTTAACCTTCTTCCTTATCTGTTGCGAGTATTCGACTAAACTATGTGTTTTCTGTGTAGAATCTTGCTAACCGATCGCTAGTTGATGATGTGTTGAAGAAAGTCAATGGACTGAAGCCAATTGCTGATGAACTTGGTGTGCCTTTAGCTCAACTTGCAATTGCATGGTGTGCTGCAAATCCTAATGTATCATCGGTTATTACTGGTGCTACAAAGGAATCTCAGGTTAGTATTTTATGTATCTCTCATCATTTTATGTCATATTTTGTTGGACCACTGTGGATCCATGAATTTACTTCACTGTGAGATTCTTCGTGGAAGCAATTGTACACTCATTGTTTAGTAGTACAATATTAATTTTGCTATTTGGGACATATTCATTTTCTTGAAGTGTGGACATATGTTTGATAGAGGAACAGATCAGATGATGATGATGGAATATGGGTAATGGAATGAAAGAGTTATAGATTAATTTGAGATTTTAGACATTTGCATACTTGACAATTGGTGACATGATTGCAACCTATGCTTCCCAACACTTTATTTTTATTGAAGTTTCATGTCCTACTCTCTTGTTTGAAACATTTTCGGGTATGAGTATGGGGATATGATCCTCTGAGGACCCTCCAATACATGGAAAAACATAGAAAAAGTTTAACATTGTTGTGTTGGGCCCATACCTGTACATGACAATCACTCAATCACTCAAGTGGCCTAGTAACAAGATTGCACTTACCTGTCATTTGGTGACATATTCATTAAGGTTTGTAGATCTATCTCCTTCGTGGCCATCTTTTCGGAATACATGGAAAGCAAACTCATTTTGGTTCCATCTTTTGCCACCAGACTAAGACATTGTCGGAAGAACCAATGTCTGAACTTGTAAATTAATGGAAATATTATTGTCTATAGTTTCACCAAGTTCCAATCTAATGTTTCGGTGTTTTCTTCTTTCTTATCCTTTCTTCTTGTAACATGTTTGTGATTCTTGCTTCATTTAATTAATGGATTGATCATATATGGTAGGCTAGTTATAGTTGGCTAAGCTATTTGTTAAAACCATTATTAAAGAAACAACTCATTTAGCTCGTCGGTTCCTGTAGAATAGGTGAGTGTTGCCAATTATGTATTGTTCTATGGTGCAATTCAGGACACATGTTGAAGATGATGCCACTTTTTGTTTTTCTTTTTTTGTGTTTGAGAAAGAGAGATGTTGGCAGGATTCTTATTGAAGACTGCAACATAGAAATCTATTATGATATTGTTAATCTTTCTGTAGTTTATAACTTGGCACTAAAACTAAAAGGTCACTTTTAACTTGGGGAAAATAAAAAATATGGAATAATAATTTCTATAACTTCTACTTGACCTTGTTCCGATTTAAAGGTACATAACATCTTTTAGAATTTGGGAATAAATTTACTTGTGAAGTGGTGATTAATGTCTGCTAACCTATAAATCGATCAATTAGCTAAGTGATTGATGAAATGTCATTTTTAATATAAATAAGCCTCTAGCGAATTTGAAGGCTTTTCATACTTTGCCTAGATATTTTAAAAGTTTATTTATTGTTGGTGGTTGTAATTAAACTAAATGATAAGGTTATTTTAATTGCTCGGACTTGGGTGTCTGCTGGATACAGATATGTGTACATTGATATGTTTAATTTTTCTAAGTTCTTGCATATGTATTGTTAAACGTGAAGAAATTTATTGGAAAAACTCTCTTAATTTCTATACAAGAGGTTATATTCTTATATACAGTTTATGTCCTTAACTTAGGTAAAAGAGACTAATCTAGGAAACTTAAAATCCCTTAAAGTTAGGGATTGTAACTACTAGCAAGGATCTACAGAATCCTATCTAAATATACATAGAATCTCTAATTTATGCGCATGTTTCCTGACACTCCCCCTCAAGCTGGGGAATGGATGTCCTCCATTTTCAGCTTGCTAGTTAACCTCTGAAAAATCTTCCCAGGTAGCCCCTTGGTAAGAATATCTGCAACTTGATCTCCAGTTGATACATAGGGAGTACAAATTAGGCCACTGTCAAGTTTTTCTTTTATGAAGTGTCTATCCAGTTCAACATGCTTTGTCCTATCATGTTGAACTGGATTATGAGCAATATTAATTGCTGATTTATTGTCACAGTATAGTTTCATTGGACCTTCCCACTTGACCTTTAAATCTTCTTAGATAATCTTCAGCCACAATAATTCACAAATCTCAAGTGCTATGGCTTTAAACTCGGCTTCTGCACTAGACCTGGCCACAACATTTTGTTTTTTTCTTCTCCAGGTTAATAAGTTTCCTCCTAGAAATGTACAGTAGCTTGATGTTGATCTTCGATCAACCAAGGACCCTGCATAATTTGCATCAGTACAGGCTTCCAATGTCAAATTTTCTCCCTTTATAAATAAAACTCCTCTTCTTGGTGTGCCCTTTAGGTACTGTAAAATTTGAGTTACTGTTCTCAGATGTGATTCTTTAGGATTATGCATGAATTGACTCACACCCCAACTGCATAGGCAATGTCTGGTCTAGTGTGTGATAAATAGATCAGCCTTCTCACAAGTCTCTGATATGAGCCTCTGTCCACTATTGCATCATTTGTTGAATCTCCAAGTTTGTGATTAACCTCTATTGGTATCTCGACTGGTCTGCACCCTAGTTTGCCAGTTTCTGTCAGCAAATTTAGAGTATATTTCTATTGAGATATGAAGATTCCTTACTGTGAATATGCAACTTAAATTTCAAGGAAGTATTTTAGTCTTCCAAGATCTTTGACTTCAAATTCCTTGATCAAACACCTCTTTAAGTTGTCAATTTCTTTTGAGTCATCCCCAGTGACTATGATGTCATCTACATAGACTATTAGGGCAGCAACTCCCCCTGAGGAATGTTTCACAAATAAAGTATGATCACCCTGACTTTGTCTGTAACCTAGCTTCAACATCACCTTGGTAAACCTGCCAAACCAAGCTCTTGGGATTGTTTTAGCCCGTACAAGGCCTTTTTCAATTTGCAAACTGTTTGTCCACAGTTTGGACTAAATTCAGGAGGAGTGTCCATGTAAACTTCCTCTTCAAGATCTCCACGCAAAAAGGCATTCTTGATGTCATATTGTTGTAATCTCCATCCTTGATTGGCAGCCAATAACAACAAGATCCTTACAGTATTCATCTTTGCAACAGGAGCAAAAGTTTCAAGGTAATCTATCCCATAGGTTTGAGAATACCCTTTAGCCACCAACCTTGCTTTATATCTCTCCAAGGAGCCATCTAATTTGTACTTCACTGTGAATATTCATCTACAACCCAATGTTTTTTTTCCTTCTGGCAGCTTCACCAAGTCCCCTGTTTTGCTCTTTTCCAATGCTTCCATTTTAACTTTCATAGCACTCTTCCAATTCTCATTTTTTAAAGCCTCGGATACATTTTTAGGAATGGCAATTGAATTTAGGCTAGTAAGAAGGGTTTTATGATTGGGAGACAAGTTTCTGTAGGATATGAACAAATAAAAAGGGTTTTTTATGGTACAAGTTCTTTTCCCTTTTCTAATTGCAATAGGAAATTCAAAATCCCTATGATCAAAATCAGGATTAGTATTCTCAATATTATTTGAATCAAAGATAGGTGCAGTAATTACCTCGGTTTGTGGAGGAGACAAGGGTGATGATTGAGCATGCACTGGTTTCCTTTTCCTCGAGTAAGTTTGTAGAGGACTAACAATATCTTAAATTCCAGTCTTAGGTGTGGTGGGTTCAGGTTGTTGGTCAAAAGAAGGCTGAGGATCAAATTCACAAATAGATTGAGTAAGATCAGGCTGGGATTGGACAGGCTGGGCAGATTCAGAATCCTTTTTGATAAGCAAGGTGAGAGGCTGAAGAATGAAATAATCTCTGTCCTTATCTTCTGAGAACAAAATCTCCCCTTGAAGATAAGGTTGAGTAAAATAGTTTTCACTCTCAACAAAGGTGACATCAACAGAAGTAAAATGTTTCCGTGTAGGTGGATGATAGCACTTATACCCCTTTTGAGTAGACGAGTACCCTACAAAAAATGCATTTCAAAGCCCTTGGATCCAACTTACCCCTATTCTGAGAATGAATATGAACAAAGGCAACGCAACCAAACACTTTAGGCTTAAGGTGAAGTGAAGGGCTAAAGTTAGGATAGAAACTATTTAGGACTTGAATAGGACTTTGAGAATTAAGAACTTGAGTTGGTAATCTGTTGAGAATATAGGTAGCAGTTAACACATCTTCCCCCTAATATTGTTTAGGAACATTTTTTGAAACAACAAGGCTCTTGTTATTTGGAGAACATGACCATTCTTCCTTTCAGATACACCATTCTGTTGAGGGGTGTTTACACAAGGTGATTCATGAATGATTCTTTTTTCTTGAAAATAGGAAGATAGAACATGGTTAAAGTAGTCTTTAGCATTGTCTGACTTAAACCCTTTTATATCAGCCCCAAATTGGGTTTTAATCATGGTGTAAAAGGTTTTAAAAGTAGAACTAACATCAAATTTTTGTTTTAGAAGGAATATCCATGTTACTCGAGTGCAATCATCTATAAAAAAAACAAACCACCTAGCCCTAGTTATATTTTGAACAGTGGATTATCCCCAAATATCACTATGAATGAGAGTAAAAGGTGTAGATGTCTTTTTATTACTTATGGGAAAAGAAGTACACTTGTGTTTGGCAAGCTCACATATGTCACAATGAAACTCTTCATTATCTAAAGATTTGAACAAGGAAGGAAACATAAGCTTTAAAACTTTAAATGAAGGATGACCAAGGCGAAGGTGATGACGTCGTACTTGGTCTTTGGTGGTTTTAGATTTTAACACAAGAGAAAATGATGGATGATGGATGATGGATGATTTGGATCACTGATTGGTCCACTGGAGTTTTCAAGATAATACAGTCCATTTTCTTCTTTAGCATGCCCAATCATCCTCCTCGTTCCCTGTTCTTGAAAAACACATTGGGTAGGATAAAAAAATAACATAACAATTAATGTCTGATGATTTTTTGGATAGACAGGAGATTAGTGAACAATATCTCCTTGACCAGCAACAGTTATCCTACTTCTATCGCAATTGTTATCTTTTTATTACTAGGACAAGGGTATATAATTGATAAAATGTAGAGAGGAATTGGTCACATATGGTTTGTTGCTCCTGAGTCAATCACCCAGGAGCTTTAGGTAGGAAAATTTGAGACTTTAGATTTTTGAGAAGAGGGTATACCTGAAAAAGCCAGGCTACATGTACCTAAAGAGGAAGGTTTTGCCAGAGATCCAAGTAAACTTTTCAATTTCTCCATCTCTTCCATGTTGAACTCAAAGGGTTGTTCTTGGGCATCTTCATTCATCTGCTTAGTGGTATATGCCTTTCCATGTCCTCTTGATGATCCTTCTCGCTCAAAGAAACTTTTGTTTGCTGTTTGTGGCTTCCCATGAAGCTTCCAACACTTTTCTTTTGTATGGTGAGACTTCTTGCAATAAGTGCACCATAAAGAGTCTTTGTGCATCATTTTTGATCTTTCTGATTTCTCTTTAAAGAACTGCTGTTCCAGGTTTGGTTTTCTTTCAGCCGCACCTCTGGTGGCTAGAGCTGAACTCTCCACTTGATTGTTCTCAATCATAACCCCTCTTCTCCCTTCCTCAGCTCGAATGATTGCAATAGCTTCATTCAGGGAGGGTAGCTCTTCTTTACCAAGAATCTGGACTCTCATTGCATCATACTCAATATTTAATCCAACAAGAAAATCATAAATTTTTTCTTTCTTTACAAACCTTTTTAGGACTGTTGCATCTTCACTACACTTCATTTGAATACATTGGTAGTGATTCATCTCTTGCCATAAATTTTGCAGCAAGTTGAAGTATTCTGTGATGGATCTGCCTCCTTGCTTGGTGGATGAGATTTTGGTCTTGATCTCATAGATCTGGGCAGCATCTTTAACCTTTGAGTAAGTTTGTTTTACAGCCTCCCATATCTCTTGGGTTGTATTAAAAAACATACACGTGTCACTTATTTCTGGTAGCATGGAATTCCATAGCCAAGACATATGACTAGTGAATCCTACTAATCCAAGCCTCAAATCGAGGGTCTCCCTCCTTAGGTCCAGTTCCAAGGAGATGACTTAGCTTTCCTCACCCTTCAAAAATGTACGAACCCAGCTGTGACCATCATTCAACATGTAGGCTGCTTGTATGCTTTGCAAGTCACTTATTTGACTCGAATGGCTCTTTTCACTCACTGTGACTCCTTGCACAGCCTTAGACATCGCCTCCCTCAACCATAATTTTGCTAGGTTAACAGTAACTCTTCACTGAACACTCAAAGGAAGGATTTTTAAGGGAATAATCGAGACTGGCAAAACTCAGAAAAGGATTAACAAAGCTCTGATACTATGTTAAACGTGAAGAAATTTACTGGAAAAACTCTCTGAATTTCTATACAAGAGGTTACATTCTTATACAGCTTATGTCCTTAACTTAGGTAACTTTTATGTTAGAAAAGAGACTAATCTAGGAAACTTAAAATCTCTTAAAGTTAGGGATTGTAACTACTAACAAGGATCTACATAATTCTATCTAAATATACATAAAATCTCTAATTTATGCTCATATTTCCTTGCATGTATGGAGGGTCCTTGGAATTGGAATATCATGTGTTGGACGTGGTTGTGGGACACCCCTTCTATCAAGAAATTTTAGAGTCCGAGTAACATAGGTTTCTTATCAACTTTTACTTGGCTTAAAAGTTTGCACTAGAATTTGAATATTTTCACTGCTGCTACTGCTATATATAGTCCTGTATACAACAAGCTAAACAATTTTTTTTTTCATTTAGATTCAAGAAAACATGAAAGCACTTGATGTGATCCCATTACTGACTCCTGCTGTCATGGAGAAGATCGAGGCTGTTGTTCAAAGTAAGCCCAAGCGTCCGGATTCGTACAGGTAGATGCCGGATACCTTTTTGCTTCGTTAGCGTATCATTGGTATAGAAGTCTTTTTAAAGCATATATGGTTATGACCCATGTGTCGGTATCGATTTGTGTACTTGGTGTGGTGATAAGATACTTTTGAAGGTTGACTTTGACTGTGTTTGGCACCCTTGTTACCTTGGGTAAAGAAGATTTGGAACTGGTTTGTGATTGCTGGTGGATTGTGAATGCATGTGCATGCTTTGCAATGGAACTCAAACTCACTTTTCTAGCTTTTTGCTTTGGTGGCTGAGTGGGTTTCGAAGTTGAATATTCATATCGCCATTCTGTATGTCTTATTATGTCATGACATAACTGTGTTTAAATTATTTCGTACATGAGTTAAAGTCTTTAAAAATCTATTTAATATACCTAAAAGTTTATTTTAGTCTCTCTCTATTATATAAAAAACACTTTAATCCAATATCTAAATATTCATTTAACCAACCCTCTACTGTAAAAAGGACATTCTAGTCTCTGTTTTGAATATTTTGGTTCAAACACCTTTTATATCAATTTAAAAATCGAGTAAATTAATACCTCTTGAAAAAAAAATTATCCAATGTGTATTTTGAAAGTAAATAAAATTGGAGGCCTTGTGATTGGATAATTTTTAAAATAAAATAATTAAGAAATTATAATATGTTTTCATAATTTTGATTTTTTTTAAATTTTAATGAAATTTAAAATTTATATATATTATTATAGTAGATATTTTAGACCAGTTTAACCCCAAAAGTACTTTTTTTCTCAAACATGTAATGAGATAATTAGTTAGTATAGCAGTCGAGTTCTAAAGATTTTTTTTAACAGAGTTCTAAAGATAACTTTTGGATAATTTGGGTTTCAAATCTCGAAACCCAAACTAGTTTTTCATTAGTAAATCTCTTGTGTAATTAATTCTAAAATGTGAATTAAACAAATATCGATTGTTCTACTTTTGGATATTTTTTTACTTAATCAAAACACTTATCAAGATCATTTACCTCGAGTTAAGAGTAGGGACTTTTTTGTAAAAATGTAAGATCTTATGGATGTAATAATAAAGGTTTATTTAGATAAAATGTTACCTCCTTTTCTTCCTAAATATACAAACATTTAAAAGATAAGTGGAACAAAAAGAAAAGACGAATTAATTAATACTTTCAAAAGGGCAAATCGAATATGTAAGCATCCGGGAATTTCTCCATTACAATAAAAAGAAAGAACCTCGTTTCACCAAAAAAGAAAGAAAGAAAGAAAGACCCTCCTAGAAATTTTTATTTACTAGAAAGGTTCAAACTATAACCTATACAAGGCCTTTACCTATCCTAAACGGCTAGAAAAGGGACAAATATATGACCTATGAACATAAAATGAAGTAAAATAAAACCAATCAACCCGGATGACCCGGTTAGGTTATCACAACGGTAAAGGGGAAACCGGAAACAGATTTAACACTTGAAGCCAGGGCAGATGGAAAGAATAATGAGAAGAATAATAACAACAACAATACCAAAAACAATCAATTTCATCTTCATATTCTGATACCACATCTGTCTTTTAAGCTTAGTTCCTTGCTTCTTAAAATCTTGTGCCTGGAATCCAAATATCAAGTCAAATGCATCTATGTGTTCTGCACGAGTATGTTTAACTTTTCTAATTTGTGTCATGTATTCGGAGGATCCTTGAAATGAAGTGTTACATCCCCCACACCCATATTTAGATACGAGTTTGACACGGGTGACGGGTATGAGCACTTCAAGAAAAATGATGTGCCAGAGCAACAAAGATTTATATACTAAGCATTAATTATTGCATTCACATTATATGCATCGAAAGGAACACATAACACTACATGCTTTTAAATTAGAAACTTAGATTGACGGAGTTGCAATAATTTCTGAAACCAAGTTTGATATGGATGCAGCTTCAACAGAAGACCATACAGATTATTTCAATCACCCATAAAATGAAGTTCAGATAGGACTAACCTGTGAGCGAAGGCTCTCGGTTTTATCCACCAGCACCTCAATCTTCTCACCACGGTCAAGTACCTGGAAAATGAAAAGCGTTAGCAACAAAAGTAAACAAGATGCCATATGTAATACATATAAAGTACCATTAGCATTTTATCTACTACATTATAACCAACGGTAGCAAGTCGTTAACATATAAAAGCTGGCTATGCATCTTGTCAAGTTTTAACCCTCAACTACATATAGAACAGATAATCAGCAGCCACTATTGCATTCCCAATGTTTCCATCTGTTTTAATACTCAAACTACATATAGAATAGATACAGAATCAGCAGCCGCTATTACCTTGTCAATGTTTTCCATCATAACACCCTTGACTTCAGAAACTTGAGCCTTCACTTTGGCAAGTTTGCTGATCTCTTCAGGATGTTCGTCACAGTACTTCATATGTTCCTTCAATTTGGACCTATTACGTATAAAGAGCTGAGCATGTCAACAAGAAGTAAAAGAATAAATCAGAGATGAAATAGAGGCATTGATACCCAAATTCTTTATTAAGAGACTTGGCTTTAGCATTTGCAGCCTTCCCTCCACCATATCTTTTCGAGAAGTCTTCCTTAATTCTTTCGAGAAATGCAATTGGAATTTGCCTACCGGCTGATTCAGTAGCAACTACACAGTAGGCTACAGCACCAAATTTATTTGACAAAATGAATACTTGAAACAGAGATTAAAGACACTAGGAGTTATCAAAGCCAGTATTGAAACAAGTAAGATGCACACTCAAAGCACTAGGAACCTTGTATCAACTGAGATGCAAGGTGCAAAAAGAACAGGACTGGCCTGAGCAAAGGCGCATATATAAACAAATATATATCAAAGAAAAATTACTTATTATATATAACAAAAATAGACTTCAATTATTAATAGTTCGTTTTGTAAAGTAAAACATTGCGTGTCTAACCCATTTCCTAAAAAAAACTAAAAAGTTGCAAAACAAAATGCTTTTGGTTATGAAGTAAAACAAAGGTGCAAGGTTGCCCTGTTTTCTAACACACAAAAAAAGAGAACCACAACTGCAAAATAACGACCATAATGCCATGTTGCGACTTGTGTTTAAATCCCTTGTGAACCTCTAAATCATGCAACATTAACTTGATAAGGTTTATACTCATTTCATTAATGCCCGGTATTGCCTCCATTTGCCTACCAAACAAAAGGGATCCACAACACTTGAAAGAGACAATAGTAGATCACTAAACAAAACTATAATCCAATGTCTATTTAACACGGAAAGAGAAAACGTTATGACCCCAAAGCTATAATCCAATACTAGAGAAAGAAAACCTTCATACTTACATTAATTAACAAATCTGATGATTGCAACTAATCTATATTTGCTTCTTTTTATTGATTCATTCCGGTTCCTCCAAAGATAAAACCAAGACAATCAAACAGGTTATGATAAAAAAAAAAGACAATCAATCAGGTATATATTCGAATAAAGTACACAAAAATCAAGGTAATCAATGTCAAATCCCATAAAAGATAGAACCCGCTGTATCATTTCCTTTCAATCAAACAGAACAAATGGAAAACTCGGAATAGAAACAACAAAACCAAACTAAGCCCATGATATCAGCCGGTCAACAAATGCCAGATCATAATAAAATTATAAAACAACAAAAAACGATAGCAAATCAACAATAATATTTGAATCATTATATAATCAAACAAAAATAAATAAATAAATATCCGTAGAACATTCCAAACTATTTATTTAAAAAGTCAAACCAATAATAATAAAACAAACAAACGAAGATTCAGATCCCAAATCGTAATAAAAAATAAATAATAAAAAAACTTACTGAATCCATTATCAACGAGGTAATTGAAGGTGTGGCCATCGCAATTATAAGTAAACCTGTTGTTGTCGGCAGGGAGCTTCTCGAGACATTGAGAGGCGATGGTGCTGAAATTACCGGAGAACCCGGTGTAGTCGGCGAGGATCACTGTGCCACGCGCGACAAAGGAGTAAATCAACGACTGTTGCGCCATCTCTAAAAACCCTAACCCTAAAATTTTCACAACCAAAAATTCAATTTCCAGAAAGAGATTAAGACGTTAAAAAGATAGCAAAAGGGGAACTATGGGATCGGAGAAGAGAATTGGAAGATGAAGAAACGCTGCATTTCTGATATATGGATTTATATTTATGTTTATGCATTTTATTTATTTAGATCAACGAGAGGAGCTAGGCGACTAAAATGGGTGAAGGAATTTTCTGATATTTTATTTTTGATAAATTTAAATTTAAAATTAGAGTTAGAGTTATTATTTTATGTAAGTCGGTGGAAAAAATAGTTTAGTGTTCAAATGATAATAGGGGTGGATCTTGGTGTCACTGTTGGTCTAATCAAATTTTTTTGAGAGGTATATTTTAAATTTTCTTAAACCTTGGTTCCCACAGGTTTTACTTACCTCTAAATGATAATAAATGTGTTTTATTACTAACATTTGATGTATATCTTTTTCACATATTCGATATTAACCGAGATATATTCAATGGACTATAATAAATATATTTTTAGGTATATTTAATTTTAAAAATAAAAAATAAAAACAGTCCAAATTTTTACTTAATTGGACAAAAAATAGATACCAATTTAAACCTTAAAGTTAAGTTTATATAGTTAATTGAATAAATATAAGTATATAATCCATTAAAAAGAGAGATTGATGGGAGTCCACAGCCCTATGCAAAGGGTGGTTGTTCATGGGATGTTGATGAGTTCTCTTTGTGGGTCTCACCCACATATTTATTATAGGTGAAATAGTTTTTGACTCGAAAAAAAAAATTCAAACAATGTTTGAGTCATAAAATATAAATTTGAATAATTCGAAATTTAGTAATTAGTGGATTAATTTTTAAGTTTGAGTCGAGTCTCTCAATTCTTCCTGATATATATACCACATATGAAAAAAAATATGAAGAAATATATGTGTATTGTATATGTATATAGAAATCCGTTTAAATTAGAATCAGTATGTATTATAACATTGTAAATAATAACAAATAAATTTGTACAGAAACTCGAAAATTTGAATAAAAAATTAAATAAAGTTTGAGTTGTAAAATAGGACTCGTAAACTCGATTGACTCAAAAAAAAATTGACTCGACTTGATCGAAGGCTCACCTAATGAAAGTGATGAAGCTATTTTTCTAGGTTACTCTTTAAACTCTCAAGCCTATCGTGTGTTTAATAAAAGAACATTAGTTGTAGATGAATCTATTCATGTGGTTTTCGATAATAACCTCCTTCTGAGGATGGATTCTTGTGATGATGATGATGTAGGGATCATTGAAGCTAATGATGGTGGAAAATCATCAAAGGTGAATGAGATTTCAACTAAAGAGGAAGAAGCACAAGAACCGCCTCTAGAAGCATTGTAAGACATGTCTCTTGAGGAAAAGGAAGTGAGCTACCCAAGGGAGTACAACTATGTCAAAGGTGGTGAAATCTTGGGTGATCCATCCAAGGGGGTAACTACTCGCTCTTCTCTTAAAATGCTTAATCATGTTGCATTTATCTCATGCATTGAGCCTAAGAATGTTAAAGAAGCATTAAAAGATGATTTTTGGATTATGGCCATGCACGATGAGTTAAATCAATTTGAGAGAAGTAAAGTGTGGACATTAGTTGATAGGCCTAGAAATAACTCTACTATAGGAACTAAATGGGTCTTTAGAAACAAACTAGATGAGAGTGGTAACATAATGAGAAACAAGGCTAGGCTTGTTGCTCAAGGTTACACTCAAGAAGAGAGAATTGATTTTGATGAAACTTATGCACCCGTAGCTAGAATGGAAGCCATTAGGATGCTACTTGCATTTGCATGTTTTCATGATTTCAAGATTTTTCAAATGGATGTCAAAAGTGCGTTTTTAAATGGGTTTATAAACGAAGAAGTGTATGTGGAACAACCACTGGGTTTTGAAGATCCAATTTTTCCAAACCATGTTTTTTAAATTGTCAAAAGCTTTGTATGGTTTAAAACAAGCTCCTAGAGCTTGGTATGAAAGACTTTCAAGTTTTCTAGTTGGAAAAGGTTTTGAGAAAAGAGAGGTGGACACAACACTTTTTATTAAAAACAATGACAAAGATATATTAGTAGTTCAAATTTATGTTGATGATATTATATTTGGTTCTACTAATGAATTGCTTTGTCAAGAATTTTCTAAGTTGATGCAAGGTGAATTTGAAATGAGCATGATGAGGGAGTTCTCATTCTTTTTGGGACTCCAAATCAAACAAATGAAGGATGGCATCTTCATCAATCAAGCTAAGTACATCAAGGATATGCTCAAGAAGTTTGGCTTGGAGCATGCAAAGCCTCAAGCTACACCAATGAGCTCATCTACAAAGCTTGTCAAAGATGAATGAGGTAAGTGTGTTGACTCTAAGCTTTATCGCTCTATGATTGGATCATTGCTTTACCTTACCGCAAGTAAGCCGGATATATTGTTTAGTGTTTGCTTGTGTGCTAGGTTTCAAGCTAGTCCTATAGAGTCTCACCTTATAGCCGTTAAAAGGATCTTTAGGTACCTTAGAGATACTCCTTGTTTAGGTCGTTGGTACCCTAGAGACTTAACTTTTAACCTTCATGCTTATTCGGATGTGGATTACGGGGGTTGCAAAATAGATAGGAAAAGTACTTCCGGCACTTGCCAATTCCTAGGTAGTATGCTCATATCTTGGTTCTCTAAGAAACAAAATAGTGTAGCTTTATCTACCACCGAAGCCGAGTACATATCCTTAGGTAGTTGTTGTGCTCAAGTCCTTTGGATGAAACAACAACTCTTATACTATGGTATTAAGGTTGACACCATACCCTTTAAGTGTGATAACACTAGTGCTATATGCCTAACCCAAAATCCCATCCAACACTCTAGAACCAAAAACATAGAAATAAGGCATCATTTCATTAGAGATCATGTCCTTAGGGAAGATGTTGTTTTAGAGTTCGTAGACACCTTAAATCAATTAGCGGACATCTTTACCAAACCTCTAGATAAGGAGCGTTTTTGTTGGGTTTTATGGTGCTCGATTCCTTCAACCGTTCTTGCTCACCAAGTGTGGAGAAGTTGGATAATTGGGTGTTTTAGTGGGAGGTAAAAATTGGACAATAAGACACAAGGAATTATAGTGGTTCAACCTTCTAACCAAGGTCTACATCCACTACCTTAGCTCCCCACTAAGGATTTCAACAAATTCACTCTAGAATTTCGTCCTCTTTTCTCGGCTTAAGAGGAAATCGTTACAACGGTTTACCGTGTCCTTTGCAAGTGTATGACCATGGCTAACCCTAAAAGAAATTTCATTATTTATGACGATCTCGAGCGTGAAACTAGAAGAATTAAAAGGGAGCTCGGGGAAATCTTAAAGAACAAAGACAAGGGCAAAGCAAAGGAAGAGACCATGGTAAACGAGGACCCCCCAATTGATGCCATCAATGGCAGGGGCGGGCAGCATGACTTGCCGCCCAGAAGGCCACAAGAACAGTAGAGGCAGGATCCCCATGATCCACCCCAAGTGCGGACAACTAGAGACTACCTGGAACATGACTTCCAAAGGTTCGAGCCAGTAGTGACTGAACCAGAGATAGGGGCAGACCATTTTGAACTGAAGTCCGTCATGTTCAACATGATAAACACACTAGGGCACTTCGGAGGGACTGCCACAAAAGATGCTCGACAACATTTACGAGGATACCTAGACATTTGTCGAGCATTTAAGATACATGGGGTTCACTAGGACGTACTACAGCTGAGGCTATTTCCCTATTCACTGAGGAACATGGCAAAATAGTGGTTGAATAACCAGCCAGCCGGATCTTTCAATTCATGGGCAGAGCTCTGCAAGGACTTTCTAGACCGATTCAGCCCGTCCAATGTCACTGATAGGCTGCGGAATGAGATCACAGCCTTTAGACAAGGGGATGATGAGCCGATGTATGAGGCATGGGAGCGGTACCAACAAATGTTGAATAACTGCCCGCTACATGGTCTACCAGCTTGGACTCAGGTATCTATATTCTACAACGGGGTTAACTACCCAACTCGGATGATGATAGATGCCTCGGTCAATGGGATCATCCTAGACAGACCTCCAGAGGAAGCACTGCGGCTGCTAAACATAGCCGCCGAAAATGATTATAAATACCCAACAGCCCGCCGAGGCGGCACAAGGCGGCCAACTACTGCAAATGAGGTAGAAGCCTCAAAATCCGTTAACGCCCACCTCGATCAATTAACAAAGCTGGTGATGAAGATCGTGCAACCCCCTGGGAAGGTCCATGAAGTAAAAGCTGTTGAGCCATTATGTGGCAAATGTGGGGCCAACCACGATTCCTCTGACTGCACCGCATCTGCAAATTACATGGGAGGATATGAGAGTAATAGCAGGTCTGCTCAGAACACCTATAATCCTAACTGGAGAAACCATCCCAACTTCTCCTAGAGCAACCCAACGACAGCTGCAAATCCACAATAGCTACAGGGAGGCTACCAGCAGAATCAGTCCTGGTAGCAGACTCAGCAGCCGCAACACAATAATTCACTAGAAGCAACTCTGCAAACCTTTATGAAACAAACTGGTGAATTTATTGTTTATACAAATAAATTTATTAAGAAAACTGAGTCTTTTATGGATATGACGAATATGAAGATGAACAACCAGGAGGCTGCCATTAAGAACCTGGAGACCTAATTTGGGAAGTTCACCAAAATCTACCACAGCCGGACTATGAGAGCATCATCCAGCAGCCCGCCAGAAGCAGCCAAGCCCACTTATGAACATTGCAAGGCTATATCTATAAGAAGTGTGAAGCAGCTGGATGAACCAAGGATGGTAAAAGAGCCAGGAACTTTGCCGGAACAGACAAATAAACCTACCCCGGCAACACCAATATTAGCCGCCCCAGCAACAAAACATGAAAGCGACCCTGACAAGGATGATCCTCCCCGGACTAAGCCCCCAAGCAAGGAGAAATAGAGGACATCCGTTGGCCAGCACCATTCGCCCAAAAGCTCAAGCAATAGCAACAGGAGCACCAATTCAAAAAATTCCTAGATATTCTGAAACAGGTGCATATTAATATTCCTCTGATAGAAGCCATACAAAGCATGCCAAACTATGCCAAGCATCTCAGAGAAATGGTTTCAAAGAAGAAGAGGATAGGGGAATTCAAGACGGTGGTCGTCACTGAATAGTGCATGGCTCTGCTGCATAACAAGCTGTCACCCAAGCAGACAGATCCGAGCAGCTTTGTTAAACCGTGCAGGCTAGGCAGCAAGCACGAGACCAGAGCTCTGTGTGATCTGGGAGCAAGCATCAAACTGATTCCAAAGGCCGTCTTCGACAAACTAGGTATTGGACATGCCAAGCCAACCTCCGTCATGCTTAAACTTGCTGATCACTCATTTGTATAACCAGAGGGAAAGATTGAAGACATACTGGTAAAGGTGGGCAACCTAATTCTCCCCGCCGACTTCCTCATCTTTGATTGTGAGGCCGACGAGAAAGCCGCTATCATTCTTAGGTGACCCTTCTTGGTCACAGGAAGAACGCTGATAGATGTGGAACTTGGGGAGTTGACAATGAGGGTAGAGGATCAGAGCATAAGGATGAACGTGCTTCAACCCTTAGAGGAAGGAAATGAATGCCCATATGCAAGAGCTGCAAAGATCAGTGTGACAACAAGACAGGGCAGCAGCTGCCGCGAAAGACCTATGGGCAGATTGAAAGACCTTATAAGGCAACATCTGAAAGAACAAGAGGACCCCCATGAGGGGAGAAAAAGCTAAACCGCCTCAGGAAGTGGTTATGTCTGGGAGATGCACCCAAATGCACTCCAAACATAACTTAATTTTAATTTTTTTATTTTTATTTTTATTTTTATGCATTAGGATTAGAGTTTATTTTGTTTTAGGATTAGATTAATTTTCAGCATTTTATTTATAAGAGGTCATTTAATTATTTTTATTTTTATTTTTATTTTAGGATCAAGAACAAAAGAGCAGGATTACAAAGGAAGACCAGCAAGAAGCCCACCCACCATCCTGCCGAGTCAGCAGCCAGCGCATCAAAGCGTAACGACTAGTTGGCCACCAACGGCTAGTTGCCAACGGTTCCAAAAATAACGGGTAGAAAAATCTGTAATGTGTCCGAGAAAATTGGACAGTTGAGCATTTAATGTCGCCCTGACACCTCTCGTGTAACCCCCTTAGCCCGGCCTAGACGTTTGACCCGAACTACGAAGATTACAGAGGGAAAACCAAAGTCAACCCGAAAGTCAACCTTGATTAACAACCATTTTTTCCTATTTAATCTTTTCTAGATGCACATTAAGCCCATGTGAATACTCTAGAATCATATGAGAGGAGGACACAGCGTTCGAAAAACATTTAGGGACTCAATTGCGTGAGTTACATTTTTAGGGAACAAAATGAAAATTTTAGCAAATATAAGGACTTGATAGATTTTAAGCTTACCAATATGTAATTAATCACATTGCATGCTCCTCTGTCTAATTTCAACTAAAAAGGACATTTCACGCTCAAGCAATTGCATTCACAACATTCAGGACTAAAATGTAAAACATGGAAACTTAAAACAATTCAAAATCACCCTCCAACGGTCATCCATTTCGAAACACCAAACCTTCGTACCGAAACGCCCGTATCGAAACGGTGTTGACCGTTTCGGTACTCGGGTGTGTTCCGAGACCAGTATCGAAACAGGCCTCTCTAGTGGCCAAACCGTTCCGAAACACCTTCAACTGTACCGAAACGCTATGGCCATTACAGGTCCCCGTTCCGGAACAGTTAAGGGTGTTTCGATACACCCTGCCCAGTGACAGCAGAAAATGCTGGTTTTTCATACTTTTTCACACTCGAATCAACCCTGAGACATGCCACAACATGCATACATCAAGGATACATATCAACAATCATCATACCGAGGCTAAGGCTTAAACATAGCAACCAACACATAAGCAAGGGCACTAAAGGCATGCCCCCTAGTTTGCCAAAACCATAACAAGTCAAAACTCCAAATAAACCAAAATCCATACTCCAAAGGCCATTTACAACTCAAGTATAGGCAAACCAACATGCTCAAAGTAAAAGAAACATTCTCAAACATTCCAAAGTATAAATCCCACCCATTGCCTCTTATTACACTAAAGGGTGAACCACATACATCTCTTTAGCAAGACCTTGGATTCCTCTTGCTTTTGGGCTGCCTTCAAGGTTCAATTCTCTGCATTGATGAAACAAAAAAGCGTAAGCAATAAGCTTAGTGAGGATCGCTAGACCACATTCATCAATGCATAACTCAAGTTTTACAAAATCATCACTTTACAATTCATGCCATTTATAAAACAAGTCTTCTCAAGACTTCAATGCACTTTTGAAACCTCATGCACATATGCATCGATTTACAACAGCAAATAGACCTTTGCTCATGCTTTAGCAAGCATCACATGCATTCTTGCATCATACACATATATCTCATGCGCCCTTGCATCATTTACAAGCATCTCATGCTTCACTTTATTCATTTACATTATATTGGCTTCCAAGTGATAGTCCACAGATCATTTCAACACAAGACACAATCGGATACGCGGATTAAAAGCATTGTCCCTCACGCTTCATACAAACTACCGGACTACACAAGGTGGAGACAAATGGCACAATCACAACCCCTCAACACCCGTGATGGAGATTAATGGCACAATCACAACCCGTCAACATCACTCATCGGTAGTTGTATATATCCACTAACGAGAGTATGGGACACATACACAAGACCCACACACGGGACTAACCATTCACCGTTGTGATCTTAACCTCAATCGTTAGGGTACTGGGATGGAGATTACGACACAATCACAACCCCTCGACATCCAAGGTGACTTTATTCACGGTGCACCCAATCCTATAGCCGGCTAACTATATCCGATTTAAGTAACCAAAAACCATTTTCATCACTTGCCAATATAACCATTTATCCACATTAATCCACTGTTTTTCAAGCAGAACCACAAAGTCACTTCCACAAGCACACATGCTTAACATCATATGCATTTTCATATGAAAACCAAGGGTCACTGACCTAGTTCATCCTTAACATAATGACATTAAAATCCAGCATTAAACCATGCTTAATCATGCTTAAAAACAGTAAATAAAACCACTCTTACATCAAATGAATTTTCATCAACATAGCACATTTCCAAGAGAGGGATTACCGAAACACTTACACTTGAGCTTAGTTAAGCGTATCAAACTTACACTAAGCTCCCAAGAGCACGCTCAAAGCGTTACAAAGCAGGAAATTGCATTTCCACTCACCGATACGCGAAGCCTTGTTCGCCGACACGAAAATTACACCTCTGGAGCCTCCAAAATCACCTCGTTAGCTTCCGGATCAAGATCCCCTGTTTTCACATCATCAAAACAGAGATCTAAATGCATTAAAATGCATTCTAACACCAGCAACAATTCATAAACTCGTTGCCCACTCAAACTACACCAAAATACCCTTCCGAAACAACCGAAAACTCAATCGATTGCCTCCCAAACCAAGCCCAGCCATAATACAACACTTCCAAAGCATTATCGACATCAAAACACATCTAATAAACATCCTAACTCATCCTTATACCTCCAACAATCAAAATTCCACCATTACACCCCAAAATCACACTTAAAACTACCAAGAAACTCAAGAATCTCAAGGATTTCGGGATCTATGTTATTAACACATCATTTTAACATATAAATCAACTTAAAAATCAATTAGAATCAACACAAAATAGTGCCCAACTCATCAAGTCCAAAAATCAAGATTTCATCCACATTTTCATAAGATTTTGATCTCAAATCAAAACTATATTGACAACTCAATCAAAAATAGTTATTAGAAGCCAAATATCTTGGGAATTTCAATAAAGAACTTAGATTAGAGGTCGAGAACGGGATTTACCTCCAATCCTTGCTTCCTTCAATAGATGACAAGTTTTCCTTGCAAAAATCTTGAAGAATTAAAGAAGATCTCTTGAAAAAGATTTAGGAAATGTTGAGAGGATTTTTGGGAGAAAGAATTCTGGAAAAGATGAGAGAAAATGGTGTTTGGCTAGAATGAGAGGGAATTGGTAGTTACGTAAAATGAAAATCCACTAACTACCAATTAATTAATATCTAATTCTAATTAAAACCATTTAATTAAAACCCATTTAAATCACATGTCATATTGAAGAAAGGTCAAATTGACCTAAAGCCCTCTAAAGATTCTAAGATTTTGGCTTCCACCTTAAAAAGCACATTTTCCCAGTTTTGAAACTTTACAATTTGGTCACTACTCAAAATGTCTGTTTTCCAAAACCCTTTTTGTAAAATTGATTTGACCAACCTCTTAATTATTTTTAGAGGATTTTAGCAATTTTTATCACAATTTTATCCTATCCCAATCCTTGATTTCCTAAAATCACCTTACGCGATTCGAACCATTCTCGACCGGTCCGATCCGATGTCCAAAACATCTAGGCCCAAAACCAGGGCGTTACAACTCTCCCCCACTTAGGAAATTTCATCCTTAAAATTCTTACCTAATGGAAAGAGATGCGGAAACTGCTTCAGCATGTCCGCCTTGCTTTCCCACGTGGCCTCCTCAACTCCTCGGTGCCGCCACAACACCTTCACAAGCTCTATCATCTTACCACGAAGAACCTTGCTACTCACGTCCAGAACCTTCACTGGTTCCTCATCATATGACAGATCCAGATTCAACTCTATCTCCTCAACAGGCATCACATGCGAAGTATTCGATCTATACTTCCGTAACATGGAGACATGAAACACATCATGTATCTTCTCCAACTCTACAGGCAATCTCAACTGATATGCCACAGGACCAATACACTCCACAATCTCGTAAGGTCCAATAAACCTTGGGCTAAGTTTACCCTTACGCCCAAATCTCATCACCTTCTTCCAAGGTGATACTTTCAAGAACACACGTTCGCCAACCGCAAACTCAATTTCCTTATGCTTCAAGTCCGCGTAAGACTTCTGCCTATCCGATGCTGCTTTTAACCGCTCACAAATGAGCTTCACCTTCTCGGTGGTTCCCTTAAGCATAACCGGCATTGAAATCAACTTTTGCCCAGCTTCTGCCCAACAAAAAGGGGTTCTACATCTCCTCCCATACAAAGCCTCGTATGGAGCCATTTTGATACTTGCCTGGTAACTATTGTTATACGCAAACTCAACCAACGACAAGTGCTTCTCCCAAGAACCATGAAAATATATCACACATCATCTCAGCATGTCTTCAAGCACCTAAATCACACGTTGTCTGTCCATCCGTCTGTGGATGATAAGAAGTACTGAAATTCAACCGTGTACCCAAGGCCTGATGCAAACATTCCCAAAATCACGCTGTAAACCTCGGATCCCTATCCAACACAATAGACTTTGGCATACCGTGCAACCTCACAATTTCAGCTATGTACAGCTCAACCAACTTATCCAAGGTATAGGTAGTATGCACAGGCAGAAAATGTGCACACTTCGTAAGCCGATCTACAATCACCCAAACTAAATTATTCTTTGTTGGTGATAAAGGCAAACCAGACACAAAATCCATGGTGATTCTCTCCCATTTCCATTCTGGAATTCTCAAAGGCTGCAACAATCTAGAAGGAACCTGATGCTCAACCTTCACTCGCTGACACACCATGCACTTACTAACGAACTCAACCACATCCCTTTTCAACCCTACCCAGTAGTACTCATCCTTTAGGTCACGATACATTTTTGTACTACCCGGGTGCATAGCAAAAGGACTACAATGAGCTTCAGTCAGAATAGTGCACCTTAACTCAGCATCATCTGGCACCACTATTCGACTCCCAAAACACAGAACACTGTCATCATTAAAACTGAAATCCGAAGGTCTACCCTTCGCAATATCCTAAACGTGCGAAACAAGGGAATCATCAAGCAATTGTTTCTCTTTAATTAACTGAATCAAAGATGGTTTCACCTGCAATTCCGCCACAAGGCCACCATCACACGATATGCTCAAACGAGCAAACATCTCTCTCAACTCAACAGCCACCTTCCGTCTCAAAGCATCAACCACAACATTAGCCTTGTCCGGGTGGTACTCAATCGCCAGATCATAATCCTTAAGCAACTCCACCCAACGTCGTTGCCTAAGATTTAACTCCTTCTGAGACATAAGGTATTTTAAGCTCTTGTGGTCTGTGAACACAACACATTTCTCACCATACAGGTAATGCCTCCAAATTTTCAAGGCAAACACCACAGCTGCAAGCTCAAGATCATGAGTAGGATAGTTGCGCTCATGCACCTTCAACTGCCTAGATGCATAGGCCACCGCCTTACCTTCCTGCATCAACACGCAGCCCAAACCAACAATGGAAGCATCACTATAGACCACAAACTCCCTACCAGATTTAGGTTGAATCAAAATAGGAGCTTGCGTCAAAGCTTCCTTCAGCTTCTCAAAAGCTTGTTGCCTCGCCTCCGTCCACTCAAAGCGAACATTCTTTTACAACAACTTGGTCAAGGGTGCTGCTATCTTTGAGAAACCCTCGACAAACCTACGGTAGTACCCAGCCAATCCAAGGAAACTCCGTACCTCCGTCACTGACTTAGGCACTTTCCAACTCATCACAACCTCTAATTTTTGTGGATCAACGCGAATACCCTCAACCGATACCACATGCCCAAGGAAGACCACTTCCCCAAGCCAAAACTCACATTTACTCAGTTTCGCATACAACTGATTTTCCAATAATACTTGCAAAAGGATTCTCAAGTGCTTATCATGATCCTCCTCGGTACGCGAATACACAAGGATAACATCGATGAATACCACCACAAACTGATCCAAGAATTCATGGAATACACAATTCATCATGTCCATGAAAGCATCAGGCGCGTTGGTCAAACCAAACAGCATCATCAAAAACTCATAATGCTTGTACCTCGTCCGAAAAGCAGTTTTAGGTACGTCCATATCCTTCACCTTCAGCTGATAGTACCCCGATCTCAAGTCTATCTTAGAAAACACTGAGGCTCCCCGGAATTGATCAAAGAGATCATCAATTCTAGGCAAGGGATACTTGTTCTTGATTGTCAACTTGTTCAGTTACCGATAATCTATACACATTCTCATCGTCTCATCTTTCTTTTTCACAAACAGAACCGGTGCACCCCAAGGTGACACACTTGGCCGGATGAAACCTCGATCCAACAACTCCCGCTATTGCATTTTCAACTCTTTTAACTCTTTGAGTGCCATGCGATAAGGAGCAATGGACACCGGAGTTGTGTTCTCGTACAACTCTATACCAAACTCAACTTCCCTGTTTGGTGGCAATCCATGCAATTCTTTCGGAAAGACACTCGGAAAATCACGAACCGTTCGAATGTCCTGCACACGCACATCCTTGGTACCAGGATTCATCACATAAGCAAGGTAAGCCTCACAACCCAACCTCATCATACAGTTTGCTTCCAAGGCCGAAATCACATTCGACAAGAATTTCACATTCTCGCCTACTACAACAACCTCATAATCATCGGCCAACTTTAAGGTGACTCGCTTAACATCAAAGTCAACCACGACCCTATGATCCGTCAACCAATCCATGCCAAGGATTACATCAAATCCGTAGAAAGGCAATTCCATCAAATCCACAAGGAAAACATGACATTGCACAGACAAAGGACATCTCCTGAACAACTTCCTAGTGACTACAATCTCACCAAAAGAACTAGTCACTTGCATTCCTACTTCAAGCATCTCAACAGGTATATCAAGCAAATGTGCATGCTCACTCAAGATATAAGAATACGTGGATCCAGAATCAATCAAAGCCAGCAAAGATAAAGATTGGAGAGCAAAGGTACCTGCGACCACATCGGTATCGTTGCGCTCCTCCTGCTGAGCATACACCCTCACAAGTCCACCTCCATCAGGTCGAACGGCTACAACGTGAGCAATACCTCGCTGCCCCTCATCTCTCCTTTGAAAATTCCCACGGCCGCGCCCACGACCTCTCTGAGGTGCAGCTACCACAGGAGCACGTCCTTGGCCTCCACCAGCCAACAAAGGACACTCCCTCATCATATGATCTACCGAACCACAATTCCAGCAAGAGTTCCCTGTCACCACGACATGAGCCTGAACCTCTCTAGCTGCTCGAGGACAATCTTGCCTCAAATGGTCCCTCGAACCACAAGTCTAGCATGTATGCTGCTCGGATCTTATACGACCTCCCTGAGCCTGTCCACCTTGACCCGAAACACCACGTCTTCCCTCAGGCTGATGTCTCCTATCATGGCCTCTCTTGTTCCGTCCACCACTGGAACTATACTCAGCAGCTCTTTTCCCAGAGCTAGAACCAACACCTCTAGAAGACAAACCCAGGTTCTGCTCAATGTCCTTTGCTCGACATACAAGCACATCAAAATCTGTATAGTCAGCAGCCAGCATGTACGTCTTAACTTCCTGTACCAAACCGTACCGGAAGTGGTCACACTGATGCCTCTCACTGGGTACCAACTCAGGAGCATATTGGCTCAAATGTACGAACTGGACCTCGTACTCAGCCACCGATAGATTACCCTGAACGAGAGACATAAACTCATGTTTCTTCTAATCCAAGTATCTCACACCTAGATACTTTCTCCGGAAGGCACCCCTGAAGAACTCCCAATCAACTTCATTGGGTTCCATACCAGCTGTGGTAGTCGTCCACCAGCTGTAAGCATCACCTTGCAGCAAGGAAACTGCACATCCAAGCTTGCGCTCATCACTACAACCCATCTGATCCATGATACGGATCGTACTGGCTAACCAGGCCTCAGACACTTCAGGTGACATACCATAAAACTCTACCGCTCCCAAGCTCCTCAACCTTTCCAAAGGTAGACCCACCTGCCCAGCTGCAGGGGCCTGCACTTGCGCTCTGGCAACAGCATCCTGAAACACTCCGGTAATCACCTCAACTAGTGGTGCCAAATTACCCAATCCAGGACCAGCTTGTCCTTGTTGCACCTGCTCCCCACCTCCAGGTGGTGGCGGAGGGGGTAGATCTCCACCAGGAGGAACATCAGCCCCCTATTCAGCCTGATTATCCTGCTCAACTGCAGGCACTATCGTATTGGACCTCAACTCTCTTCTAGGTCCCATGTGCTATTTTAAACAAACACAACAACGAAAACAAATCAAACCGTTTAGGCTAGTTGCAAGCAAGAATCCAAGTTTACAAAACATTTGATTAGTGTAATAAGGCAATGGGCACCCAATTTCCCCATAAAGCATAGCATACATAAAACATCATGCTCACATACTTTTCATCATTCCAAATCAACTCATATCCACATAACATCATCACCATACAATCATATTCATTCCCTATGCAATCCACATTAATCAACATGGCATAAAGTTTAAAATTCAATCATTAGCATGCTTTCCAAACATCATACTTCAATTCACACCAATTACACATACCAACATTCACAATTCTTTCGTAACCTGGCTCTGATACCAACAAATGTAACTCCCTTATCCCGGCCTAGAAGTTTGACATGAACTACGAAGATTACACGGGGAAAACCAAAGTCAACCCAAAAGTCAACCTTGATTAACGACCTTTTTTTCCTTTTTAATCTTTTCTAGATGCACATTAAGCCTATGTGAATACTCTAGAATCATATGAGAGGAGGACACAACGTTCGGAAAACATTTAGGGACTCAATTGCGTGAGTTACATTTTTAGGGACCAAAATGTAAATTTTCGCAAATATAAGGACTTAATAGATTTTAAGCTTACCAATATGTAATTAATCACATTGCATGCTCCTCTGTCAAATTTCAACTAAAAAGGACAATCCACGCTCAAGCAATTGCATTCACAACATTTAGGACTAAAATGTAAAACATGGAAACTTAAAACAATTCAAAATCACCCTCCAACGGTCATCCGTTTCGAAACACCAAACCTTCGTACCGAAACGCCCGTATCGAAACGGTGTTGAACGTTTCGGTACTCGGGTGTGTTCCGAGACCAGTATCAAAACAGACCTCTCTAGTGGCCAAACCGTTTCGAAACACCTTCAATCGTACTGAAACGCTATGGCCATTATAGGTCCCCGTTTCGGAATAGTTAAGGGTGTTTCGATACACCCTGCCCTGTGACAGCAGAAAATGCTGGTTTTTCATACTTTTTCACACTCGAATCAACCCCGAGACATGCCACACAACATGCATACATCAAGGATACATATCAACAATCATCATACCGAGGCTAAGGCTTAAACATAGCAACCAACACATAAGCAAAGGGCACTAAAGCCATGCTCCCTAGTTTGCCAAAACCATAACAAGTCAAAACTCCAAATAAACCAAAATCCATACTCCAAAGGCCATTTACAACTCAAGTATAGGCAAACCAACATGCTCAAAGTAAAAGAAACATTCTCAAACATTCCAAAGTATAAATCCCACCCATTGTCTCTTATTACACTAAAGGGTGAACCACATACATCTCTTTAGCAAGACCTTGGATTCCTATTGCTTTTGGGCTGCCTTCAAGGTTCAATTATCTGCATTGATGAAACAAAAGAGCGTAAGCAATAAGCTTAGTGAGGATCGCTAGACCACATTCATCAAAGCATAACTCAAGTTTTACAAAATCATCACTTTACAATTCATGCCATTTATAAAACAAGTCTTCTCAAGACTTCAATGCACTTTTGAAACCTCATGCACATATGCATCGATTTACAACATCAAATAGACCTTTGCTCATGCTTTAGCAAGAATCACATGCATTCTTGCATCATACACATATATCTCATGCACCCTTGCATCATTTACAAGCATCTCATGCTTCACTTTATTAATTTACATTATATTGGCTTCCAAGTGATAGTCCACAAATCATTTCAATACATGACACAATCGGATACGCAGATTACAAGCATTGTCCCTCACGCTTCATACAAACTACTGTACTACACAAGGTGGAGACAAATGGCACAATCACAACCCTTCAACACCCGTGATGGAGATTAATGGCACAATCACAACCCCTCAACATCACTCATCGGTGGTTGTATAATTCCACTAACGAGAGTATGGGACACATACACAAGACCCACACACAAGACTAACCATTCACCGTTGTGATCTTAACCTCAATCGTTAGGGTACTTGGATGTAGATTACGGCACAATCACAACCCCTCGACATCCAAGGCGACTTTATTCACGGTGCACCCAATCCTATAGCCGGCTAACTATATCCGATTTAAGTAACCAAAAACCATTTTCATCACTTGCCAATATAACCATTTATCCACATTAATCCACTATTTTTTAAGCATAACCCCAATGTCACTTCCACAAGCACACATGCTTAACATCATATGCATTTTCATATGAAAACCAAGGGTCACTTACCTAGTGCATCCTTAACATAATGACATTAAAATCCAGCATTAAACCATGCTTAATCATGCTTAAAAATAGTAAACAAATCCACTCTTACATCAAATGCATTTTCATCAACTTAGCACATTTCCAAGAGAGGGATTACCTAAACACTTACACTTGAGCTTAGTTAAGCGTATCAAGCTTACACTAAGCTCCCAAGAGCACGCTCAAAGCATTACAAAGCAGGAAATTGCATTTCCACTCACCCATACGCGAAGCCTTGTTCGCCGACACGGAAATTACACCTCTGGAGCCTCCAAAATCACCTTGTTAGCTTCCGGATCAAGATCCCCTATTTTCACATCATCAAAACAGAGATCTAAATGCATTAAAATGCATTCTAACACCAGCAACAATTCATAAACTCGTTGCCCACTCAAACTACACCAAAATACCCTTCCGAAACAACCGAAAACTCAATCGATTGCCTCCCAAACCAAGCCCAGCCATCATACAACACTTCCAAAGCATTATCAACATCAAAACACATCTAATAAACATCCTAACTCATCCTTATACCCCCAGCAATCAAAATTCCACCATTACACCCCAAAATCACACTTAAAACTACCAAGAAACTCAAGAATCTCAAGGATTTTGGGATCTATGTTATTAACACATCATTTTAACATATAAATCAACTTAAAAATCAATTAGAATCAACACAAAATAGTGCCCAACTCATCAAGTCCAAAAATCAAGATTTCATCCACATTTTCATAAGATTTTGTTCTCAAATCAAAACTATATTGACAACTCAATCAAAAATAGTTATTAGAAGCCAAATATCTTGGGAATTTCAATAAAGAACTTAAATTAGAGGTCGAGAATGGGATTTACCTCTAATCCTTGCTTCCTTCAATAGATGACAAGTTTTCCTTGCAAAAATCTTGAAGAATTAAAGAAGATCTCTTGAAAAAGATTTAGGAAATGTTGAGAGGATTTTTGGGAGAAAGAATTCTGGAAAATATGAGAGAAAATGGTGTTTGGCTAGAATGAGAGGGAATTGGTAGTTATGTAAAATGAAAATCCACTAACTACCAATTAATTAATATCTAATTCTAATTAAAATCATTTAATTAAAACCCGTTTAATTCACATGTCATATTGAAGAAAGGTCAAATTGACCTAAAGCCCCCTAAAGATTCTAAGATTTTGGCTTCCACCTTAAAAAGCACATTTTTCCCAGTTTTGAAACTTTACAATTTGGTCACTACTCAAAATGTCCGTTTTCCAAAACCCTTTTTGTAAAATTGATTTGACCAACCTCTTAATTATATTTTTATAGGATTTTAGCAATTTTATCACAATTTTATCCTATCCCGATCCTTGATTTCCTAAAATCACCTTACGCGATTCGAACCGTTCTCGACCGGTCCGATCCGATGTCCAAAACATCTAGGCCCAAAAACAGGGCGTTACATCTCAGCAGCCCCTATATATACACCTCTCACTCACTTCATTTTACTTTACTTTCACCTTCTTGCTATTTGCTATCTGATTCCCCTGCTCTCTCACAACTTTCATTTCTATTTTCAGTTAGAATACAACCGTTCACATGGCCTCGACATCAACCCAAAAGCCCATCTATACAAGGTTTTGCTTCAAGGCGGAAGAGGAGAGATATAGAGAAAAATTCTCCAAGCAGGCCGTCTGGGAGGAACAAGGCTTCCATTACACGAAGCAAACGAGAGATTGTGGTCTACAGCCCACCTTGTTTCGAACCATCCACTACAAGGGATGGGAGATGTTCGCTCAACAACCTGATATAGCTAACATCACTATAGTCAGGGAATTATACTCCCATCAGCCCTGCCCGGAGAAGCCTTTCGTCTACGTCCGCGAAGAACCAGTCAAACTCAACCCTGCTATCATCAACAACTATTACGGCCTCGATATGAATGACAACCCGCACGAGGAATGGAGGCAGTCACTGACGACTGCCCACTATGAGGAGATCAAGGCCAGAATCTGCAAGCCCAACACACCATGGCTGGGGGAAAACATGTGGGATCTGTTCAGCGCCGCCACCTGCTGCCTGATGCTATATTATGGAACACATTTGTGAAAAGGCGTCTGCTGCCCACATCCCACAACTCAACAGTTGACCGGCCGCGCCTCGCCTTAATTCACAATATCCTGATGAACCGGCCGATCAACGTAGGGGAAATCATTTGCACGGAAATATACAATTACTTCAAGAAGAAGAAAGGCAGGTTGTACTTCCCATCCCCCATCACAGGTCTCTGCACCAACTTCCGAGTCCCGGTAGAGCCCATAGACGAGCTAACAACTGCCAAGGAGGGCTGGACTAAAAAGATCCGCATTCAGATGATGCAGGATGTGAAGAAAAAACCAACAACACCCAGTCAGCCCTTCGCCACACAGTTTGAAACGCCAACCGCTCCCGGCAGTACTGATGCCGCCCCAGACAAAGAAGTCCTCGCGCTGCTGCACACATTCCTAGAAAACACAAAACGGATAGAGCAACAGCAATTGACCTTCATGAACTATGTGGGGGAGGCCCAAGAAGCCCTTGTGACGTATTTCTTGCAGAAATTTCCCGGTGATGTGCCCACCATGCTGCCCTACCCTGAGGAGCTTGCAACAGCAGCCCAAGTACAAAGAACTCAACCAGCCATCGCTGCCCGCCAGACAGTCCGCCAGGTGCCCTCTCCTACGCATTCTCCGCATCACTTAGCTGCCACCCCATCAAACACAGTTGCAGACTCACCTGAGAGGCACCAGCAAAGTCTCTCCCCAGCCTGCACAACCAATACAGTGGCAGACTCCTCCTCATCAGAGGAGATTGAGCAGCCACCACCGGAACATGAAACAACAGTGGTAGCGGCAACAACAGCCATCCCAATGGCATTCATCCCTCCGGCAACACCCACGGAGGAAGGAACAAGGAAGAGGAAGCGGCACATAATAGCCGAAGAACCTGTGGACCTTGAGACCGAGTCAGAAGAGAGCGACACATCTCCTGTCGTTCCCTATGCTGAGCCTCAAGAAGAGCCACAACATACGTCGAAGTGAGTCCAGCCGCCGCGGAAAGCAAAGACCTCACCTGCTAGAACTGACGCCAAGGAATCTGCCAGCCGCCGCTTCGTCATCCAAACATCCTCCTCCTCCTCAGCTAACTAGAATCCAGCCACCTCTCTACCCTCAGCAAACTTCTAATTTATTTTCTTTTCTTTTTTATTTATTTATTCTGTTTTCTTATTGTTATCTTTAACATGTATGTTTTATTTTCTTAACTTTTCTATTTTTTGCATTGAGGGCAATGCCCATCTCGAGTTTGGGGGGGGGATAGCTCTCGCATCATTTGTAGGCATTCTTAGTTGCATATAGGTTGCATTGTACTTGCCTTAGTAATAATCAGAAAAGGAAAGTTTGTTATGACTTGTGCCTATGATAGGATAGCTGATTAATTTATTTTCGCACCTAATTAAAAATTGAACTTAATCTTGGGAAAAAGCATGAAATATGACTTGGATTTTTTTTCTTTTTTCCTGAAAATGTTAAACATCTCTGTTACTTGCTGAATGCGTTAGAATATTTGTTGAACACTGCATGTTTGTTTTTTAGAATTCTTTGCAAAATTCTAACGATAATTGCAGGTAGCCGCCGAGGCAGGCAAAAGACACAGAAAAATGCAGAACTGCCAAGGCAGCAAAATCAAAAACAAAGAAAAGTGATGTGTTACCCTAGAGGTGCCCGCAACAAGCTCTAGGAAGAATCATGTGCGAGGACACTGTGCTGCTATCATAGTCCATGAATCTGAAAGCTTAAAAGTGACGGACAAATTAGCATGAGTGAATGAAAGCCTTCACAGGATGACTATACTCCAAGGGTTCAGGGTTCTGTAGTTTGCTCCTATCTCAACGTCAGACCTGGAAGAGTAGTTGTGATAAGCTGAAGCCCTCACTGCCTTGATTAAAATAATAATGTGCTGAAATTGTGCTTCCTCGACATTAACCTTTAAATTACAATTGTATATTTGTTTAATTATTTATTCTGCGTATTCAACTTGTCTACAGATATGCAAACATCACACAAGCATGAGAAATTTAATTCTGAGTTATTTTCTCACTTATTTCCATTCATTAAGTTTTATATATAGGTTCCACGGCCCTGAGGCAGAAAATTAGGGTAAAAACAAGTTTTTCTTTTTGACAATTATTAGAGCAAGTACTTTAGGTTGCATTGCTTGAGGACAAGCAATAGTTCGAGTTTGGGGGTGTGTAAAGTGTCCAAAAGTCTTATATTTCATGCACATTCCAACTCTTATTATTACTGTTTTAAGCACATTTTAGACATAAGTAGGTGCATGCATAACAGTTTACAGTATTTGTAGTTCCGCCTTGCTTTTATGAGTTATTATTTATTTGGTGAACAAGAGATACTGTTTTAGTGTATTCTTGTATGTAGGTACTAACAAATGAAAGAGGGAACCGAGGAGTTGAGTGCACAAGGCTGAGGAAGCTTACCTAGGGGCTGTACTGAAGCAGTTCCAACTAAAAACAAGTTGCCGCCAAATACCTACCGAGCAGAGTTGTTGCCGACCTAGCTGCCCACGGCAGCTGACTATGGAAGTTGGAAGAATCGGCGCATGATTTGTAGAGCTAAAACTCCTTAATTTATTGCTGGCGTTCATGTGATTTTCTGACGTCCGTAGCAGTGACCGGGGCTGCCAGAGCAAAAATCTCAAGATTACTTGCGGGCTAAGGCAAACGAGAAAGAGTCCATATTCCACGCAAAGAAGTCGTCATTTAAAGTCATATTTAAGAAGGAAAGCTACTTTAAAGGACTTCAACTTTAAGGATGACTTAACCTAGTCTTTTAGTCTATAAATACCCATTATACACCTAGATCAAATCATCCTAGGTTTTCTATAGACTTTTCTTGTGTTCTTCACTGCCGACATGTTCTAAATTCTATTTGGGTTAGGGTTATGTTGTAATTAGTGAGAAACGATTGTTTTAGGTTTTTAAGTTATTTCTTCAATAAAATATTCCAAGTTTACTTAATCCATTGCTCTTTATTCTTTCAATCTTTCTACACCAGTCGTTTGAGAGAATCCATTTGTCAGGCACGGAAGTGCAAGGCTCACGAAAGGGTTAAGTACGGTTAAAACGTGCTGAGGCGTGACTAACTTGATTCCACACTAGTCCACAAGTTTCAGCGGCTAAAAGGGATCACCAACCGAATTGGCTAACTTGGTTCCACACTAGTCCTCAAGTTAACATCTCGAGCATCCTAACCTAGAAATATGAGGGATCACTGTCGACTATCCTACCGAACTTGGAGTATCTGCCAGACTTGCCGCCAGGACTTCTTTCCATTCCACCTGTCGAGACAGTACACACCCCTGTAATGGCAGTGACCTGCTGCGGCCGCATGATAGGGTCGTAGTTTGCCGCCCGCCATACCCGTCGAGGCAGCATATTGTGGCAGCACAGAATAACTCATACCTATTGCAATGTAGTTTTCACACTAAGTGGCAGCATAACCCTGCCTGCTCTATCAACCTGATTCTCCTATTCTCCATTACTCGTGTTTTATTTACTCTTCGATCTCAACCAATCATTCACTTGTGCTTTTACTTTACCATTGTGCAGGAACTACGAAACGAGACAAGCTGTCCAGTCCTCGTGGGATTCGATATCTTGTATACTATAACTTGATAGGAGTGTGCACTTGCGCTCTTACAAAAAGGGAGCACCTACATGCCCTACACCTTCCTTCGTTGTGGCACAAACGAACCATCTTCTACTATGTCCCAAAGCTTATAGTCCTTGGACTTTATGAAAAACATCATTCTTGTCTTCCAATGAGCATAATGTGTTCCATCGAAGAATGGTGGCTTGTCGATGGATTGCGCCATTTGATCAGTTGGTTGATATGTTGTATCGAGCTTCCCGGATCACCTCAATAGGATGTTAATCCTCTTCGATTGAGCTTCGCTTAGATACCAATTGTTGGGTTTTATGGTGCTCGATTCCTTCAACCGTTCTTGCAGACCAAGTGTGGAGAAGTTGGATAATTGGGTGTTTTTGTGGGAGGTAAAAATTGGAAAATAAGACACAAGGAATTATAGTGGTTCAACCTTCTAACCAAGGTCTACATCCACTACCTTAGCTCCCCACTAAGGATTTCAACAAATTCACTCTAGAATTTCGTTCCCTTTTCTCGGCTTAGGAGGAAACCGTTACAACGATTAAGCTAACTACCCTTAGCTTAATCAAACACTCTCTTACAAGAGAAATTCTTAAGCAAACTTGAAATCCCTCTAATAGGTATTTGTTTGCACTATAAAGCTCTCACCCAAATCCTAAACACTTGAGCAAGTATAACAATGTTAAGCTCACTAGTGTTGTCTAAGCAAGGAATTTACAATTAAAACTCTAGACATAATTTGTCATCATAGTGTTGTAACAATTGAAGCATTAGCCTTCTCTTGATGCTTAGAGGTCCCTTTTATACTTCTAATTGAGTTTGTAGTCGTTAGGGTTGAATTGGAGCCGTTGGAGACTTTAATTCCCACCATAAATGCAGTTCTGCAGCCTACCGTATCGGTACTCAAGGAGGCGTATCGATATTTGTCTCACAAAAATAAATAGTCGTTGTACAAATATAAGAGATGCGTATCGATACGCGTACAGGCATATCGGTACGTGTTAGGGAAGCGTATCGGTACGAGGAATACCGTATCGATGCAATTTTTTCAACATAGCTCACTAGAGGATATCGTATCGATACGTGCTATAGCGTATCGATACTCTATTTAAAATTCAGTTACCAACCAACTACCAAGCCAACGGTCAAAATTTTTAAAGCTCTGATTTAAAAATATTTTAAAGCGTTTCGATACAGGTGAGATCGTACCCATACTTGATTCAAACTCCTTGGGACTTTATAGAGATAACATATCGATACAGATGGAATATGTTTCGATACCCTGTATCAATACGGTAAGGAGCTTATCGATACGTTTGTCTCCAGTAGCCAAGTTTCTAAAAAAGGTATATATACCCTTAGGGGTGTATCGCTACTCATAGACATTTTTGAGCAGTTTGGCCTTGGAACACTTAGAAAAAGTTTACGAGTTTGAGTTTTTCAAACTAGAACAATGCTTTCATGATTTGAAACCTTTTAGGGGACTTAAAAATTTATTTAGAGATTTTAATTTTGTCCTTAAAACACTTTGTTATATTAAAATCAAACATAGGTTTTACAGTTTTTGGTCCCTTAGGAGAGAGTTAGGTCTAACTAGCCTATCTTGGCCTTTTAGGACCTTTTTGTGCTTAAATTGCTTGATTTCTTGCAAAATGACATGCTTATGTGTTTTTTATCCTAATTTCATCCATGCATATAGTTAGGGAGAGTATGTTTACGTTTTTAACATGTTTCTCTTGCTCATACATATCATTTATGCATCTAGGACTTATTAGGATTCAATTTTTATGTAATTTAGAGCCTCAACTGCACCTTCAGGCCTAGGCGTATCGAAACGAGTCAATCTGTTTTAATACGGGTGCCTTAAAAGAATGCTAAGTGACCAGGTTGTTTCGAAACGCCCCAAAAGGGTTTCGAAACATTTTGCCTCTACCAAGAAATGTATCGAAACGACCCAAATGCGTTTCGATACGGGATGTCTCGTGGGATTCGATACGGTCAAATCCGTATCGAAATGGTCAATAGGGTTCGAAACGTCAGTCAACGTTTCGGTACGCCCATTTCGAAACGGTCGTGCCTATTTCGAAACACGTATCCGGAAAGGCTTTTCAAGGGCTTTAATTGCTCAAATCCTCTTTTTATTTAAACTCCCCAAAATCCTAACCCAAATTTTCTCTATATAAACCCTCCAAACCTCATTGTTTTTCATCAAATCTTGAGGGCTTTTACTCACAAACTAAAGTCTAAGCAAGCTTCAACAACTTGGTGCAATTTCATCCATTCATTCATCCAAATATCCCTTTTTGAGGTATTTTCTATCTTTTTCTTTTTCCTTTGATTTTAGTTGAATCTTAGGTTAGAAAATATTAATTGTGTATAGAATATATGTTTTTCAACTTGGGTTTTTCAAATCTTGTAAAAAAAAATCAAAATCTTTAAATTTTTTATTCGAATATATTTGTTTTTACTCGTATTTTTCTTTACATTGTTTTTCAACAATTTGGTGTTCTTTAAACTTTTTATATATGTATATACATTTTAAAGTGTTTTAAAACCTTGGTGGGATTTTTATTGGATTGAATTAAGGATTTAAATGCATACATTTAAATTTTTCGTATTGCTTGCTTTGTGTTTTTAGGAATTTCAAATGGAAAACGTTAACAAGAAAAGAAAGACTCAAACGGGTGAAGGTTCTAACCAAGCAAACATTCATCCAAACCTTACCCTCCTTTTTCAAAAGAGTCCAAGGAATAAAGAAGCTAAGGACTAATTCAAAATCATTATTGATTTAGCCATTCGCTGAGAGCGAGTTGTGGGTGTCCGGTTCCTTGACTCCGAGCGCTTTGAATTCCGTTACCTACCTCTCTTGCAAGAATGAAATTTCTTAGCCTTTTTGAGCATTCCGGACATTGTCTACAAGCACATGGTCTTGCTATTCTACTCCAATGCCGTTCTCATTGACAATGAAGATCATACCGAGGTCATTGGGATTGAGTCGTACCTTTTGGGCAAGAAGTTCACTATTAATATATCTGTTTTAGAGAAAGCTCTTGGGCTCAAAGATGAAGGTATTGAGGATGAGAACCACTTTGGTGCTCACACCGGATCTGTTCTCACATTGGATGCTCATGACCGATTACTCCATTTGATGATCTCTTGGTTCTTTCGCCCTTCAGGAGGTAAATTTTCCCGCATTCCTTAAGTTGATTACTTTTGGTTAGAGTGTTTTCGCAAAGCACAATGCCCGAACTTGGTCAAAATCATGTTCGCCGAGATGGTCCATCAAGTGAAGATTCGCACCACCGATGCACTTACATCCTTCACTTATGGGGCTATGTTGAGCTATGTCTTTGGTAGCCTCGGTTTTGACTGTTCTTATGATTCTCCGGAACCCCGCAAGCAAAAGATTGGTGAATCTTCTCTTATCTAGTCCAGGTTTCGCTATACTCTTGGCCAATGGGTTTGCGTTGATAGGAGAGCTCCGCCATATCAAGTTGAGCCTCCACCTCAAGCTCTGGCTCCTAACAACGACGCTCTTATGGCCTTCCTTACCGAGCGGTTCAACTCAATAGACACGAACATGGCTTCAGGTTTTGGTGCTCTCAACACTCGCATTCAATCCTTGGAGGAACATGTCTTCTCTTTTGACAATCAACAAACATCGATGGATCTATCTTTCTCCACATTCTATGGTGATTGGAGGAACTATCGTCGTGCTCAAGCTAAGGACAATGATGATTCTCTTGATGATGGTGGCGACAATGATGACGAGGCTTAGGATTTATATTGCATATCATATTAGTCTATCATATTAGGATTAAGTTTGCACCTATTTATCTTTTTATGCTTTAAAGACCTATGCTTTGATTATTTTTTTTTGGATTGAGCTTGAACTCTAATGCTTTAAGTATTTATGCTTTTGATGTTGTTTCTTGAACCTTATTGCTATCTATGATAATTATGTTGTTTGGTTTATTTCTTATAACTTTGTTTCTTCTCTTGATTAGCCTTGATTATCTATTTTTTGATCTAACAAAAATGGGGAGAAGTAATCTAAGAGCCAAAATATTTTTAAAGTTGGTTTTGAGTTTCAAACACTTGAGTTTTAAATCTTTTCAAAACTTTAAAACCCATCTTACATTAAGGGGGAGTTAGAACTTTTTCAAGATTTCAAAATTCTTAAAAATTCAAACTTGGTTTTGTTATATCAAAAAGGGGGAGATTGTAAAACTAATGAATTGATTTTGATATAACAAAGGATTTAAGGACTAAATTGAAACAGAGAAAATGAATTTTTAAGTCCTCAAAACTTCCCTAAGTGTTTAAGAAAATTATCCAAGTCAAGACCTAAGCTTACTCAAAAATTTCTAAGTGTTTACCATGTCAAAATAGTGATTTTCGAGTCATCGTTTCGGAACGACCTTTAGGCGTTTTGGAACATTTTGAAACTGTTAACCTCTGTTTCAGAAATAGCTTTCTCGTTTCGATATGGGTGTATCAAAACAGATCTTTGTGTTTCGAAACGGATGAAGAACAACGAAACGGTTTGAACCGTTTCGATACGACAGTATCGAAACGACCTCAAACGTTTCGAAACGAATTTCAAACTTGGTTTCAAAATATGACCGTTGCAATTTTAATAACTAATTTTTAAGAGACAGTTAAAGTGTATCAAAACGCTTTTGAGCTGTTTTGATACAGGTTTTGACAGTTGCAAAATGTTTCGAAACGAGCTTCAGCACATTTCGGAACAGGCTCTTAGCGTATCGAAACGATCGTGTCCGTTTTGGTACGACCTATTAATTACACCCCAACGACTATTTCTATTTTGGTTTGTTTTGAAATAGGGTCGGACATTTCGGAACATGTAGTTGCAGACTGCATTTATGGTGGGAAGATAACATCCCAACGGCTATAATAATGAAGGCAACAACCCCAATGGCTAGAATTCAATGAGAAGGTTTAAAAGGGACTTCTAAAACCACCAGCAACAACTATTGATCCTAAGAGAAACATCCAAACATCAAATTCAAGCTCTTGTGCTAAAATCCCATATTTTCTTGTAAACCCCAATTGTAGAACTTTGTATTTCCAATCTCATTTGTTCAATTGGGTTGAGTTCTTGTAAAAAGGGCTACATTTGTATTGAGAGATACTAGCTATTAGCCTTAAACTTCTTTGTAATCTTTGGGTGAGGATTGGGTCAATTTTTGGGTAGAAAAATTGACCATTTTGTAATGGTTTCCTCCTAAGCCTAGAAACAGGGAAGATCAACCGGTGGAGTTGTTGGAAAATCCTTACTGAAGCTAAGGTAGTGGATGTAGAGTTCAATTGGAACTTGAACCACTCTAAATCCCTTGTCTAGCAAATTTTTATTTTCCACTCCACCAAAATTTCTAAAAATCCAATTCACCCCCTCTTGGCTTAAATCGATTCTACGATCCACTCAACAGATGACAATAGTAAAAACAATAATCAATGACTATGGTAATCCATATTTCAATGTCCAATGGTTATAACAATGATTCCTTCAATGCCCAATAGTTGATGTTACTATGCATCAATATATCGATGGTGACAATGACAATAACGTTGAGGCTAAGATCAATGATTCAATGCAATGACTTACCAATGAAGACTCCAAAGATGTTTGATGCAATATTCCTTAGACAAAACGTTAGCTAAACAAAAAGATTGATATCAATGAAATCGGGAAGGCATCTAGCCTAATCCCTAGACTCCAACTACACTCACCATAGCTTTCCGAAGCTCCTAGGGCTCTCGGATTACAACTCCCTTGTTCCTAGCTTTCGATGGAGATGATGGCCTTTCTTTCTCAAACTCTCGAGCTAGGAAAAGCACAAGGAAACAATATTATCATCAATACAACGATTTCAAAATCAATACCTAAAATTGAAATAGCTATTAGCCAATAAACCTCCATGGAAACAATTAATTGTTAGAGTGTTTAAGCTTACCCAATCGGTAATAATAAGAAGGAATAGAGAAATCAAGAAAAACTCGAGCTTTGAGTTGTTATCAATGGAGGTACTAGCTTAGCTTCTAAAGGAAGAAGATGGATTTAGTTTCTCCAAAAAGTTCTCGGTAAGCCTATCTAATATTTCATTTATTTTTTATTCTTTAATTTGCAAAGCTTCCTTCATACAAAGGAATTGAAGTCCCTTACACCACGTGGGGAAATGAAAAGGCTAAGGAGGGGCTAATCACCAGGTTAGTCCCTCAATTTTCATTCTTCATACCAATATTCCGCCAAACTTCAATTTTCACAAAATAGTCACTAAAAAATATTTTCATAAATTCAATGCGGTCCTTATTAAACCAATTGACTCAATTAGAGTCCTATACCAAGGCAATTAACCACATGGTCAAAGTCAATGCAATATTTGGACCTTTTCAGTGTAGGGTTTTCAGTCACCAGAACCCAACTCCAACTAGACTGATTTTCGGGGTGTTACACTTATTGTAATAAGAAGCATAGTGGGGAGTGTAGGAGATAGACTGATGCTTGCTTCAGATGTGGATCCCGTGATCATTTCTTCAGTTCATGTCTGCATCCTCCTATAGCTTCTTTTCTAAAGAGTCAGTCTTAGGCTTCCATTCAAGCACCTAGTTATGGCAGAGGGCAGGGAAGATCTGTTGCTTCGGGTACAACTGGTAGGGGAAGACAGGTTCAGAGTAGTGGTGCTTCTGCTTCTGGTGTTAGATAATAGGGTTTAGTATACTCCACTAGAGCACATAGGGATCGTGACCAACCAGACGTCATAGCAAGTACTTTCTCTATCCATTCTATTTCTTATTTTGCCTTGCTTGATAATGGTTCTACGCATTCTTATGTGGAGTGTGCGGTAGTTGGAGGTTTAGAGATTCTGGTTGGTGAGACTAATTTTTCAGTAACTGTTCAGATTCTCATGGGTAATCTGGTTGATGTTAACAGAATCTACCACAATTGTCCTCTTGAGATTCAAGGAGAAGTCTTTCCATCCAATATTATGGAACAACCATTCAATGAGTTTGATCTAATTCTTAGTATGGAATGGCTATCTGCTCACCGATTCAATCTTGATTGTGATAAGAAGAGGGCTTTCTTAAAACATTTGATACTCGTGAGGTGATTCTTATGGGGGAACGCAGAGGATTCTTATCTAATGTGATATCAACTCTTAAAGCTAAGAAGATGATCCAGAAGGGTTTCATGGCCTACCTTGCGTACATTCTTGATTCGTGATAGTTAGACTCTGGGATGGATAAGATCTGAGTTGCGAGAGACTTTTTGGATGTCTTTTCGGAAGAATTACTTGGCGTACACGTACCGCCCAAGTGTGATGAAGTTAAATTTTGTATTGAGGTTTATCCGGGTACAACCTTTGTGTCTATGACACCTTATCGGATGGAACTGAAAGAGCTTAAAGAATTGAAGATTCAGTTGCAAGAGTTGTTGGATAGAGGCTTCATCCGACCAAGTGTTTCACCACGGGGAGCTCTAGTTCTTTTTGTCAAAAAGAATGATGGGACACTTCGGTTGTGCATTAATTATCCAAAGTTGAATAAGTTGACGATAAAGAACAAATATCCCCCCTAGTATCGATGATCTCTTTGATTAGTTCTGGGGTGCTATGGTTTTCTTTAAGATAGACTTGGGATCTGGTTACTACAAACTCAAGGTTAAGGATTCTGATGTCTTCAAGACAACTTTCCGGACACGTTATGGCCATTACGAGTCCCTCGTGTTGCCTTTCAGATTAACTAATGCTCCTGTCGTGTTCATGGACATGATGAACAGGGTGTTTCAACCCTACTTGGACCAGTTCGTTGTGGTATTTATTGATGACATTCTGGTCTAATCTAAATCTAAAGCTGACCATGAGGAACATCTCACAATTGTTCTACAGACTTTGATGGAGAATCGGTTGTATGAGAAATTTAGCAAATGTGAATTCTGGCTCACAAAGGTTATGTTTTTGGGGCACATAGTGTCTGGTGAGGGTATTCAGGTTGATCCGAAGAAAATCAAAGCTATTATAGGCTGGAAGCAACCCAAGAATATTCTTGAGGTTCATAGCTTCTTGGGAATAGCTGGTTATTATCAGAGGTTTGTGGAGGGGTTTTCGATCATTGTAGCTCCGTTGACTAAGCTTCTATGGAAGAATGTTCCTTTTGTTTGGACCGAGGCCCAACAGTCTAGCTTTGAAAAACTAAAGACAGTGTTGACTGAAGCACCAGTTCTGATTCAACCTTAACATGGGAGGGCTTATACCATTTACAGTGATGCTTCTCACACTGGTTTGGGATGTGTGCTTATGCAGGATGGTAAGGTAGTGGCTAATGCGTCCTGACAACTAAAAACGCATGAGTGTAACTATCCTACGCATGACCTTAAGCTGGCTATTGTGGTCTTTGCTCTCAAGACCTGGAGACACTATATCAATGAAGAGAAGTGTTATATCTACACAAGCCATAAGAGTCTGAAATATTTGCTCACCTAGAAATAACTTAATCTGAAACACCGTCGTTGGCTTGAACTTCTTAAGGATTACTACTATGAGATTGTGTATCACCCGGGTAAGGCTAATGTGGTGGCTGACGCCTTGAGTCATAATGCTATCTCTGATTTGAGAGCTTTATTTGCTCATATGAGTTTGTGTGAGGATGGTAGTCTTCTGGGAGAGCTTCGGGTTATCCACACTTTTATTTATGAGATTCGATCTGAGCAGCCTAATGATGCATTCTTGATGCATCGAATGAGAGAGGTTGAAGAGGGTACATCTACAGATTTCTCTATTGATCATGATGGTATTCTTTGTTTTTAGGGTCGGTACTAAATTCTAAGGAATTCTAGTCTGAAATAGGTTATTCCCTGTGAGGCCCATGATAGTCCTTATTCTATGCATCTAGGTGGGCATAATATGTATACGAATCTTTAAGGGCGGTATTGGTGGAAGGGTCTCAAGAGAGATGTCATGGGTTTTGTATCCAAGTGCTTGACTTGTCAGAAAATGAAGGCAGAACATCAGCGTCCATCTAGGTTATTGCAGTATATTGATATTCCTCAGTGGAAGTGTGAGTGCATGGCTATGGATTTCGTTAGTGTTCTTCCTTTAACTCCATCAAAGAAAGACTCCATTTGGGTTATCGTCGATCGTCTTACTAACTACGCGAATTTCATTCATGTCCGAGTTGACTACTCCCTTAGTACATTGGCTAATTTGTACATTGCTGAGATAGTGTGACTTCATGGGGTGCCCATGTCTATTATTTCTGACTGAGATCCGTGGTTCACAACAAAGTTTTGGAAGTCTCTCCATATTGCTCTAGGTACTCGGCTGAACATCAGTACTTCTTATCATCTACAGACTAACAGCCAGTCTGAACGTGTTATTCAGATCATCAAGGATATGTTGAGAGGTTGTGTGATCGACTATCAGGCAGTTGGGAGGATTTTCTACCACTTGCAGAGTTCACGTAAAATAACAACTATCAGGCCAGTATTTAGATGGCACCTTATGAAGCTCTATATGGGTGAAAGTGCCGCACTCCCATATGCTGGACTGGACTAAATAAGCATAGGTTATTGGGTATGTATATTACTCGTGAGTCTAAGAAGACTGTCAGGTTGATCCGAGATAGCTTAAGGCTGGTTTTAACATATAAAAGTCTTATGCCGATATGAAGCAGCGTGATATTGAGTATAATGTGGGCGATGAGGTTTTCTTGAAAGTATCTCCATGGCAGAAGGTACTTAGGTTTGATCAGAAAGGCATTATGAGTCCTCGTTTTATTAAACCATATTGGATTCTTCATCGTCGCGTGGGACCAATTTCCTACTAGCTTGAGTTACCTCTTGAGCTTCGGCGTGTTTATGATGTTTTTCACATATATATGTTGAGGCATTATAGATCAGATCCATCCCGCATTATTCTAGTTGAGGACATTGAGATTAACCCGATGTCAGTTTGGAGGAGGAACTAGTTGCATCATCCGTGCTCGCCATCGTCCCTTGTTTTCCGGTAATGCTCTGGTGAGAGCCCTTGCACCGTTCGTGCTCGCAACTGCCACTCCTCGTGTGTTCCTAGTTATGTTTTGAACCAAACTCGACCACCCCGTTTCCCTCACCGCCCATTTTCATTTCAAAATCTCACGAAAACCTTTTAGTTTTCCTTGTGCCGCCGCGTAATCTGCCATTCTTTATTGTTTTCGAGTTTGGGTGAGTGTTGTGTAAGATCTTTGAGTCCGTTTTTTCTTTCTTTTTGTTTTGGTGGTTTATGCTTGTGTTTTGGAGGTTGTGGGTTCGGTCGGGGTAACCTTCTAGATCTCAGGTTGAGATCACCGACGAGTGGTGCTATTGTTGTCCTCCTTATGAATTGTCGTCGCCGTCAGTGAGGGTTGTGAAACCCTAAGTCCTTTCTGCTATAGCTTGCCTAAGATTGGGTTGTTGTTGTTTGTGCATTGGGCTGAACCCATTGAGAAAGAGAGCTCAATCGTGTGGGCTATTCAAATGGCTATTTGATAGGAAGATCAGCCTTGAGCGAAGATGGACCGGTCCGGGTGGATAAAACTGAACAAGTGTTTGAACTGGCCCATTAAGTAAACCGATCAGTCAAACCAAACCAGCAAAACCCCTATTGACTGACCCGACCCATTGGCCGACCTGGAAATTGACCGTTGACCAGTCAAAGTTAATGTTAACCGTTAACTTTTTTAGTCAACTTTAACTTGATGTTTTTTGACATATTGAGTTCGAATTTGTAGTCTATTTCATCTAATTCGAACCTGAAAGCCTACTTTTGCTAATTGTAATTTATTTTATACTTAGTAAATTTTAAGAATTCGGGTATGAGATTTGGTACAGTTTATTATTGCATTTCAGACGACATCAATTCTGAGGATGACGTTTACCTCCTTCTCTTGTGTATCCTATACCTACATCCTATGCGAGAGGTGAGTTGTTGTTTCTTTATAGTATTTGCGTTAGGTGGCATAGTACTTGTTAGAATGCGAATTAATATAGAAATTCATCTCATAGGTTCTAACTCAGCTAGACCTAGAGCTAGTCAGATTGCGGGAGGCGTCATCACCGACGTTAGAGCTTTGGTCGCTAGAGGTGTGTTCTCTTTATGTGATATATATATTATGTGAAATATTTTAAAACTTGCTTGCCTACCTTTTTGTGATGCGAATTTAATGTGATTTGAGCTACCATGCATACCGTGATTTAATTAAATTATCAGAACTTCAGAATTGTGATCTTCATATTTAGTACGATACAACTATGATGTGATTATGTTTTACAAACAATATTTTATATGGATGGGGTGGGATTGTAAGGAGGAAGAAGTGGTTTAACCATATTATGATTGGAGAAATAAGGGTGAGAGATTCTGGGGAACTATCTCCAATGTGACCGGTTGGCTTTGCCACCACTGTGATTGGAGTATGTAGCTGGGATTTGTGTTCTGAGCATAGTATCTTTTCATACAATGTGTTTTTGTGAAACCAAAATTGATTTTGATATAACATTTTAAATTTTGGACTAAATTGTAAAACAATAATTTTTTAAGTATGTTTCAAAGACTCACATTTTGACAAGTCATTTTCAACCAAACAATATTTCAAGTCAAAACATACTTAAAAGTTCAAATTTCACTAAGTCTTTTCATGTGTTTTCAAGGCAAACTTCAACAAAACGCCCAGGCGTACCGATACCCTTATGCGTATTGATACGATTTTTCAACACTGGAATTGTAATCGTTCATAGCGTACCGATACGGTTTATACCCGTATCGATACAATATTCATCTGGGCAAGACTTTAAGCTATAGCGTATCGATACACTTTGGAACAGTATCGATACAATTTTCTTAATTAAAATATTATTTTGCTATAGCGTACTGATACGGCACGTCACCGTATCGATACGATATGCTAACCTTTGCGAAATCCTTGTATTTAATTTTCGACCGTTGGCTTGTCAATTAGTTGGTATCCTATATTTTAAATGACCATTGAACGGTACCGATACGCTAAGAGAGCTTACCAATACGCTTTTTATGAAAACCAAACACAGGATTCAGTGAGAAAAATTCGTATCGATACGCATAAGGGTATCGATACACCCCTTAATGTCGTACTGATATGCCCTTGAAGCGTATCGATACGCCTTTCTTTTCAGTCACAACGGCTCTTTCTTGTTTGAGACAAGTACCGATACGCCCACGAGCCATACCGATACGATAGGTTGTTGAGCAGCATTTATTGTGGGAAATTGCAGCCCAACGGCTCTATTGATGATTTCAACCACCCAAACGACTAGAAATCAATACAAGGGTATAAAAACAAGTCTCAAATACACCAGCTGTTGGGTCACGTCGGAACGCCCCGTGGCGCAGCGGAAAAATTAATCCGACGTAATCCAGCCAGGATCCATGTACAGGAACGAATCCGGGGTGAAAAGATGAAGAGTTACCTTTTAAAACTCTGGAAACTGGAAAACCGACGGTTTTTCGGAATAACCACGTCAAGTAAAACCGGAATCGTCACAGGTTCGCAACGACCTCTACGGAGTCCACCCGAACAAAACAAACAAAGTTTCCGCCTCCCTAACACTTAGGGATAAATTTCGACAGGTTTGAACACCTTCCAGGGAGAAGTCGAAATCCCTCCAGGGATTCCCGAGAGAGTCTGAAATCGACCAGGGGTTCTACCGGGACTTGGATTCGAACTAGGAAATCGCCAGGGGGCAAGAGGAACACCAGAAAAATATCGAACAGCTTCTCAGAAGAAATCTGGGACTTGTCGAAAATTCTAGAGGGGAATTCCCAGGGATATGTCTAAATTTGCAAGGAGGAATAGGGATGATTTGGTTGCTAGCCCTTGTCCCATTAAATAGTATTCAAAGACTTAATTCTAGTTGAATTCCTTAAATCCAAGTTCAACCAAAATTCATAGAATCTAATTCTACTTGAAATTGGTTTATATTAAATATACATTATATTTAATAATATTAAATGAAATATATATATTTAATTATGTAGAATCTTATTCTACATAAAACATGGATTTAAATATACATTATATTTAATCCAAATATATATATTTTTATTATATAGAATCTCATTCTATCTTTACTTGGATTTAAATATATTTAAATATATATTTTATAATTATGTGGAATCTAATTCTACATAAACTTGGAATTAAATATACATTATATAAATTCCAAATATATATTTAAATTTCTAGAATCTTATTCTATAATATTTAAGTCTCTAAATATTTTCCATACTCTAAATAATATTTGATAACTACAATATTTATCCAATATTATTCCAATTTAAGGGAGTTATCGATTTCCCCTATTCCATAGGGGATTTTCGGCAACCCCCCTAAAATAGGGAGTATGGTTTCCAATTTTTTTTGTCTGTTTCCTTCGAAGGGTGTGACCCTTGTAGGTTCATGCAACGTTAGCAGCAAAATTAGAACTGTTCTAATTTTACAAACAATGAGTGGCATCTAGCAATACATCATTGCTACCTAAGTTGCATGAAGTCATGGTTTGACTTTCCTAATTCCTGAATAAACTTCCTTTATGTATTTCATCCTTTTGTGCTTTATATCTTAGATGAACACAAGTCATGGGTTAGTCACACTTGCGTTGTCCATCTAGTGTTTCTTGATGTCTTGAGTAGATTATGATAAACGAATCTCTATGATATCTCATATCATAATATTCGAGCATGGCAATGCATTTTCTAATCTCACTCAATCAAGTGGCCGAAGATATTTCTCCCATTATGTAGGAGGGACAAATCCTTTCTTGATCAACCATATTTCACTACACAGGTCATCACGTATCCAATCATCAGTCTTTATAATGTAGTCAGTTACGACACACGTTTGACTATGTCAAAATACGTAAATCTTTATGTTGAAATCATGTTGATATCAAGTCTGAGGATTATACATATGTTTATCATGAGCAATGTTGTGACTGTCACATAATTACCCAAGAAACATGCTCATAGCGGGTCAATCCAGTATGTTGTTCTCTAACAAATACTTATATGTTGATTTTGACATCTCTATGTCAATGATAACGCTTGTCATCAACCACATATTAGTCTTTATATATTATCACTGTCCATACCCGTAATAATATTCGACTAAGGATCCTATTTAACAATAATCGTATTATTGTATGGACATTATTATCCAATGGTTAGTTTGATGCACAGAAACATACCAAATGATAATAACGGCAATGCCATTACTTGATAAATCTAGTAAAATAGTATGTCTATTCAATCATCATATGATTGGTCTTTGGGCATACTCCAACAATCTCCCACTGGTACAAAGACCAATCATTCTCGTATCTAATACGATATGGCTTAGTGTAACTGACATGCTTATGTTGTGTCAAAAGCTTTGTCAGTGAGTTGACAAAGTTATCAACTTTGTGCGTATGTTGCATACTTTCACATCTCCAAGATGTAAGTACTTTAGAATATGTTTGGATTTATTGATGAGATTTGGGTTTTATTTGCTTACGCAAAGGTTCCATCATAACAGAGTTATGTAGCATCTAATATGCTGGGAACAACCCTTAGTTCAGAAGTGAATCCTTTAAATCCAAACATCCTTCTTTATTGGTATGTCGACTGTAATACATTCAGCCTATGTTGTAGAGTTAGATACTGTCTCATGTTGCTAACTAGCAGTATCTTTTATTAATGCAAAACGAATTGCGATCTTTAGTTCCTTTTGATGAGTATGTCATCTACATACAATACTTAGGAAAGTAACAATGCTCCCACTAGCTCTTTTGAAAACAAGACTCCCATTTGTTTCTAGATAAACCAAACCTTTTGATTGTATCTTCTGAAACGAATATCCCAACTTCGAGAAGCTTGCCTTAGTCTACGGATAGACCTTTGTAGCTTACATACCTTCCAAGTGTTTACTGGAGTGACAAAACCTTCTGGATGTGTCATGTACATATCTATTTCAAGTTTTCCCTTAGGAAAGTGGTTTTGACATTCCTTTATTTGATTCCATAATCATCGTATGTAACTACTTGCAAGTGAGATTAAGATGGATGTGTCATGTACACATCTATTTCAAGTTTGTCGAAAACTTTTAGCGACGAATCATCCTTTGTATGTTTTATCATCCATGTCGGTTTTTCCTTTTTGAAAAACTCATCCATACATCTTAGGTTTTACCCTTTTAGGTAACCAAAGTCTATACTTGGTTTTAGTCATGGATTCCATCTCATATCTCATGGCTCTTAGCCATTTCTTGAATTTTGGGCTCACCATTGCTTTCTGATAAGACCTAGTCTTTATCTTGATCCGAAAAGAAGAGTGTTTCCATGTAAGGATAGTGAGAAATCCATATTTCTCAAGTATATGGTATTCTCTTAAGGATCAACACAATGGTTGTGTTTTGTTCCAATGTTCCTTGATCATTTGTGGAACATTCTCAATCTTTGGTTCATAAATTTGTTGTCTAAAATTTCTTCACATTCCAAATTCCATTTTTTCCTTTTGTGAGACGTAATCTCTTTCGAGAGAAACTCTCGTTTGAGCAACAAACATTTTATTCTCGTTGAAAAATTAAATCCCTTAGTGATAAGTATTCTCTTTCGAGATAGACTATCGTTTGAGCAACAAATATTTTGTTTTCGTTAAAGTTGAAGAAATAATATCCCTTTGTGAGAATTAATCTCTTTCAAGATAAACTCTCGTTTGAGAAACAAACGCTTTGTTCTCGTTAGGATAAACAACAAATGGAGTTTTTAAGGTTCGAACTTTGTAAACATTTTAACATGTAAGTCACCTTAAAACTTCAAAGGTATTCTAGAACAATTCTTAGTCCATATCTTATATGACGTTTCGAAAAAAAACACGATTAAGTATGAGAGTTGTTTTTCTAGTGTGTAAAGAAGTCGAAAATGACTTGTTCTGAATCAAAACATGTCTAACATATTTGATTCTCTTTCAAAGACTTTTCGTTCCACTTGTGGGATTTAATTATGGGACAATCCCATATACTTTGAAAGTTAATCAAACTTTAAATATTCTTGAATTTGATCTCATCAAATTACCTTAATACTTTTTATGAGTTTGAGATTAGTCATTTGTTTTATTTATCTTATAAATATTATTGATTTGATTAATTTAAAGATCATTGATTCGTTGTGACATAAGAGATTAAAAGAATAACATTTATTTAAATAATCTCAAAATTAAAATACCTTGTTCTTACAAGATAACTAAAACTTAGGCACAAAATAATAATCATAAAAACTAAAACAAATATATTTAAGCAAAAACACATGTCCTAATGGATGATGTAGCAACTCTTGCTTTATTTCCATTCGCAGGTCCATGTCTATTCTGATGCCTTCTCTTTAGAAGCCTCTGAGGTTGATGCCTCACTCGTTTTTGCTTTCTTGACTTCTTGTAGGTGTGTGGGGCAGTTTCTCTTCCAATGTCCGGTCTTGCCGCAATGGAAACATTTTCCATCCTTCTTGATTCTCTTCTTAGGTTTCAATGCCTCCTTTCCATCGGTTTTGGTCTTACCATCACCTTTAGACTTTGCTGCCGATTTACCTTTCTTCTTGCCCTTGCGGACCATCAGAACATGCCGAGCAACTGTGGCAGCGTCTTGTTAATTTCATTCATATTGAAATTAAGGACGAACTGATTGAAACTATCTGGCAACGATTGCAGGATGACATCAGTAGCTAATTCGTCTTTTAGCGGAAAGCCAAGCTTCTCCAACGTTTGGATGTAGCCCATCATTTTGATGACGTGAGCTCCTACGGGAGATCCCTCACTCATATTGCATTGAAACAGAGCTTTAGAGGTCTCGTACCTCTCTTGACGAGCTTGCCCTTCATAAATCTCCTTGAGATTTTGAATCATATCATAAGCTACCATGTCCTCATGTTGCTTCTGAAGCTCAGGGGTCATGGAGGCAAGCATAAGACAACTGACATCCAGCATGTCATCCATGTGTTTCCTAAACTTGTCTTTGTCAGCTCTGGAAGCAGTGGCAACCGGTTCATCAGGAACAGGTTCTTCAATGACATATTCCTTCTTTTCCTGTTTGAGAACAATTCTCAAATTGCGGAACCAGTCAAGGAAGTTTATGCCATTGAGCTTATCCTTCTCAAGGATAGATCGCAGAGATAGAGTATTATTTGCCATTTCTACATCAAAGAAAATATGCTACATAAGTTTTACTAAATTTTAAAATTTATAGATAGGTCTTTACTATAAATTTACTCCCACTATTTTCTTCAAAATTAAAAACCCTCAAGTTTTAATTTCGGAAAAACGTTTCGATAGTTTTTCTAGTGAGTGAGGATCCGTATTTCACCATTCCTAAATCAGCTTTGACCAGTCTTTTAGGAAATGGTTATTTAGGTAAGTAACACCTTACTAATTACATCTCATGTAATTCCTCATCTTTTGGCGAACAACTCTTGTTCTTTAAATCATCTTATGACTATCCAAAACTTTTAACCACTAGGTTTTCTAATCCTATTAGAACAACCCAGCTAAGTCAATACCAATATCTCAACCGGCGAATATCACTAGCTTATTCTTCGCGTTTAACTAAGATAGATAAATGTGACATTGCTTTGGCAAAGCTCGCATTATATCGATCGAAGCTTTAACGAGGGTAAATATTGGATGGTTAAAACAGACTTAGAATTATAGTGAGGAATTTACTTAATTATCTCATCAGTTTAACATTGATCCTATCAATAGAACTATGTTTAATCATGCTTATAAAACATCCATTGCATCACATACAAGGTAAATATAAGCGGTAAATAAATATGCAATGATTATAGCCCTTCTTAACCTAAGGTGACCCGTCCCAAGCCAATGGGAGGACCATTCTACTGAAGATAGAATCTGCTTCTGAAATGCCTGGTCCACCAGGGAAGGCCCACCACGCTGCTATGTTGGTCCTTGCTTTATCTCCATGAGTATTTACAATTTTTTAGAAACTCGCGTTACATGCGAGGGAGTGAGATGATAAGAGAAGTACAATAGAAGATAGAGAAAGGCACGACACGCAGGCCGTATTTATAAAAACCAAAACTATAAAGGCTATGGGCTATAACCATGCAAAACAAACACCGTGCAATCAAACATACATTTCAAACATCGTGCGAACAAAGTAACGACGTGTTTACTGAGTTTTAAACTGATTATCCCTATGTTGTGGTTAATGGGCCAAAGAAGGATCACGAGGTTTCATAAACCATTTGCTTTAACGAACAAATGCACCAGGTAGGTCAACATGAAAGAGAGGTGGCGCACTAGGCACACTTAAGTACCAGGTCTTTGATGATGCCAATCCTAGACATGCATTTTTCATAACGTCTAACCATAACTCTTATAGATTCACCGTGAAAGATAGTTTGATAACTTTTATCAAATTAGAAGCCCTTTCAGAGATTTCATAAATCTATGAAACTACGAACAACTACTTGTTCTCTAGACTAACTATTAGTCTCAACATGTTAACATTTAACATTGAAGCAACCTAACATAGTTATGATTAACTTTTAATCATTCAGTGATAATCGAAATAAGTCTTTATTAGGTGTGATACGATAAACGATAAATATCTAAATCGAATCAAACAACATGCATCTCATACATAAACATCGCCTAAGAATTTAAGTCTGAATTCGTATGATACAAGTGGTTCTGATACAACTGTTGGGTCACGTCGGCACGCCCCGTGGCGCAGTGGAAAAATTAATCCGATGTAATCCAGCCAGGATCCATGTACAGGAACGAATCCAGGGTGAAAAGATGAAGAGTTACCTTTTAAAACTCTAGAAACTGGAAAACCGACGGTTTGTCAGAATAACCACGTCAAGTAAAACCGGAATCGTCACAGGTTCGCAATGACCTCTACGGAGTCCACCCGAACAAAACAAACAAAGTTTCCGCCTCCCTAACACTTAGGGATAAATTTCGACAGGTTTGAACACCTTCCAGGGAGAAGTCGAAATCCCTCCAGGGATTCCTGAGGGAGTCTGAAATCGACCAGGGGTTCTACCGGGACTTGGATTCGAACTAGGAAATCGCCAGGAATTTTCCAGGGGCAAGAGGAACACCAGAAAAATATCGAACAACTTCTCAGAAGAAATATGAGACTTGTCGAAAATTCTAGAGGGGAATTCCCAGGGATATGTCGAAATTTGCAAGAAGGAATAGGGATGATTTGGTTGCTAGCCCTTGTCCCTTTAAATAGTATTCAAAGACTTAATTCTAGTTGAATTCCTTAAATCCAAGTTCAACCAAAATTCATAGAATCTAATTCTACTTGAAATTGGTTTATATTAAATATACATTATATTTAATAATATTAAATGAAATATATATATTTAATTATGTAGAATCTTATTCTACATAAAACATGGATTTAAATATACATTATATTTAATCCAAATATATATTTTTATTATATAGAATCTCATTCTATCTTTACTTGGATTTAAATATATTTAAATATATATTTTATAATTATGTGGAATCTAATTCTACATAAACTTGGAATTAAATATACATTATATAGATTCCAAATATATATTTAAATTTCTAGAATCTTATTCTATAATATTGAAGTCTCTAAATATTTTCCATACTCTAAATAATATTTGATAACTACAATATTTATCCAATATTATTCCCATTTAAGGGAGTTGCCGATTTCCCCTATCCCATAGGGGATTTTCGGCAACGTCCCTAAAATAGGGAGTATGATTTCCAATTTTTTTTATTCGTTTCATTCGAAGGGTGTGACCCTTGTAGGTTCATGCAACGTTAGCAGCAAAATTAGAACTGTTCTAATTTTACAAACAATGAGTGGCATCTAGTAATACATCATTGCTACCTAAGTTGCATGAAGTCATGGTTTGACTTTCCTAATTCCTGAATAAACTTCCTTTATGTATTTCATCCTTTTGTCCATTATATCTTAGATGAACACAAGTCATGGGTTAGTCACACTTGCGTTGTCCATCTAGTGTTTCTTGATGTCTTGAGTAGATTATGATAAACGAATCTCTATGATATCTCATATCATAATATTTGAGCATGGCCATGCATTTTCTAATCTCACTCAATCAAGTGGCTGAAGATATTTCTCCCATTATGTAGGAGGGACAAATCCTTTCTTGATCAACCATATTTCACTACATAGGTCATCACGTATCCAATCACCAGTCTTTATAATGTAGTCAGTTATGACACACGTTTGACTATGTCAAAATACGTAAATCTTTATGTTGAAATCATGTTGATCTCAAGTCTGAGGATTATACATATGTTTATCATGAGCAATGTTGTGACTGTCACATAATTACCCAAGAAACATGCTCATAGCGGGTCAATCCAGTATGTTGTTCTCTAACAAATACTTATGTGTTGATTTTGACATCTCTATGTCAATGATAACGCTTGTAATCAACCACATATTAGTCTTTATATATTATCACTGTCCATACTCGTAATAATATTCGACTAAGGATCCTATTTAACAATAATCGTATTATTGTATGGACATTATTATCCAATGGTTAGTTTGATGCACAGAAACATACCAAATGATAATAACGACAATGCCATTACTTGATAAATCTAGTAAAATAGTATGTCTATTCAATCATCATATGATTGGTCTTTGGGCATACTCCAACACCAGCAACAATTATTGAACCTACAAGCAACATCAAAGCACTCAAATCCAAATCTTGTTCTTTTTAGAGTCAAATCTTTGTACCCAACTCCTTTGTGTTCTTCATTGTAATTCTTATTGTGATTTAGGGGAGTGTTTGATTGTAATTGGGTAAACAATATCCTTAGAGAGGCATTTGTAAAGTTTACCAAAATCTCTTCTTTGTAAAAGTGAGTGGATTAAGCTTTGGGTAGAAAGCTTAATTAAAATTGTAAGGTATCCTCCTCATCCAAGAAAAGGGGAAGAATCTATTAGTGGGTTGGTTGAAAATCCTTAGTGGGAGCTAAGGTAGTGGATGTAGAGTTCATTGGAGAACTTGAACCACTATAATTGCCTTGTGTCCAAAATTTTATTCTTCCAAATTTCCTCTCTTAAATTTTAAATCGCCAATTCACCCCCTCTTGGCCATTTGCAGTTGTTTCATCAACTCAACGATTGGTATCAAAGCTACACTCATTGGAAGGATTACAACCCTCTTAAGTCGATTCTAGGAGAGTTTGGTCAACAACAAGTCAAGCAATGGCATCCACTTCCATTTCCAACCTCTACGAGTCCCAATCTACCACTAAACCACCATTCTTCAATAGGGATAACTACCCATACTGGAAGAATAGGATGAGACTCTTCATCAAATCTACCGACTACATGGTATGAGAAATAGTTGAAGAAGGGTGATACATTCCAATGAAGAGAGACGGTGAAGGAAGACTTGTCCCAAATGTCAAAGCCGAAATGACCGAAGATGATAGAAGAAGGATGCAAGTTAACGATAAAGCCTTACATGTCATCTTTTGTAACCCCCTTAACCCGGCCTAGACGGTTGACCCGAATTAAGAAAGTCACACGGGGAAAACCAAAGTCAACCCGAAAGTCAACCTTGATTAACGACCCTTTTTTTTCTTTTTAACCTTGTCTAGATGCACTTAAAACCTAATTGTGATCACACAAACATCATACCAAAAGATCACAAACATCAGAGATCAAACATGGACTCAATTGAACAAATTACAACTTTAGGGACCAAATTGTAAATTCTGATAAATATGAGGACTTAATCCAAATTAAAGTTACCAACTTGAAATTAATCAGGTTTCATGCTTCTCTGTGAAATTTCAGCTCGAAAGGACTTCCCAAACTCATACAATTGCACAAACAAGTTTCAGGACCAAAACGCAAACATTCTAAAACATATAACTGCCAATGTCAGCCCCCAACGGTCACCCGTTCCGAAACAGGCATAGCCCGTTTCGAAACTCGGGGCCGTTCCGCAACGCGTACCGAAACGGGGGTCTGGCAGTAGCCTTTCCGTTTCGGAACGGTCCCTCCCGTTTCGGACGCCTGGGTTCATTTAAGGCACCCGTTCCGAAACGGTAGGTGCTGTTCCGAAACACCCTGCACAGATTGCCCCAAAATGCATACTTAAACATGCAATTGACCAACCAATCATGCTCTAAAAGTCACCAAACTTTGCCAACATGCAATAAAACATAGAAGGGACATATAAGCATCATCAATTCAACATATTAACATCATATTAGAAAAACCCCAAATCAATAGGCATGCTTCCTACACAAGCTAACCATTCAAGCATAAACTTCCAAAACAAGCATGTAAAGATCCAACACCAAAACCAACATTCTCAACATCAAACAACATACTTAGGGAGTACTAAACATCTCCCAAAACATATACATTGGTCCCCCATTGCCAAATTACCAAAAGCTAAAATGTACTTAGAAAACCTTCCATACTTAGAGCTTTGTTTCCACTTGGATGCTTGCCCTCCTTGCTGCCCTCAAGTACTCTAATGCTCTGCATTATTGAATTAAGAAAACGGAAGAGAGCGTAAGCAAAAGCTTAGTGAGGAATGCTCGTAAAACCATTCAATAATGCATTAACAAAACATTTATAAATCATGCTTCAAAACATCAATTGTACATGCTTAAAAGCATACTTAAACATGCATCTCATGCATCACATCACAACATGTCATATTGGCCTCAAGTGATAAGTTCCATTACTTTTAAAACAAGTTCATCAATTTTCACCCCAAGGACTTTTAAACACCTTGGCCATGGACTTTTAAACACCATGAAATGTATCACATCAAGGACTTTTAAACACCTTGATCCCAAGGACTTTTAAACACCTTGGCCATGGACTTTTAAACACCATGAAATGTATCACATCAAGGACTTTTAAACACCTTGATCCCAAGGACTTTTAAACACCTTGGCCCATGGACTTTTAACCACCATGGAAGGACCACACAAGGACTTTTAAACACCTTTGTGTCCGTAGCAAGAACCATCCAAGGACTTTTAACCACCTTGATGTTCTTAAGTAAACAAGGCTCACTCAAGGACTTTTAACCACCTTAGTGACCTTAACCCTTTTCAAATCATCACTTGCCAATATACATCATTATCATCAATTTATCCACTGTTTTAAAGCATAAAACCAAGCCATATTCATCATGCATTTAAAAGCATCAAATCACATTTAATCAATGTTCAACAACAAGGAACTCCTACCTTGAGTTACCTTCAACATATGGCTTACAAAAACAGCATTAACCATGCTAAATCATGCTTTCAAAACAGTATTAAAATCATGCAATAAACCACATTGCAACAACAATCAAATCATGGCCACCACTAGAGAGTATTTCCGAAAACTTACACTTGAGCTTAGCAAAGTTGTTTAGACTTAAACTAAGCTCCCAAGACAATGGTTTCAAAGCCGAAACCCAATTTCACTCACCGATTCCACTTCGCCTCTTGCCGAAGCACCAATTCAAGCTTCCGGATCAACAACTCTTGGATCCAAAGATGCCTCCCCTGATTAAACACATTAAAGCAGAGATTTAATGCATCATCATGCATCAAAAGCTTCAATGAAAGCACTCAAACTCGCTGCTCTCATTCACACTCCAATTTCGGCCACCAAACACAACCGAAATTGCATCAAAACCACTTCCCAATAAAGCCCAGCCATAAACCAGCAAAACCTAACATCCATTAACACCATTTAACATCTAAAAACAACCTATAAACATCCTTATACCTCCAGCAACATCAGATCCACAAGATCACCACAAAAACATCCAAGAATCACAAGCTAAACTTAGGAAACTCAACCTATCCGGGATTGCATTAATCAAAACTCATTTCCTTATCAATTTAGAGTTCATTTAACATCAAAAACACATCTCAAATCACAGATTAATCAGATCTAACGAAAATCATCAAAAATCACCAAATCTTGCATTATAAGCCAAGATCCATTTCACCACTTAAAATCCTTTAATAAAACTTCAATTAAGAGTTGAGAACTTGGGAATTTCAGTAAAGAACTGATAGTTTAGAGGAGAAGGACGTTCTTACCTCCAAACTTGTGTTTCTCCACTTTTTGGAATCAAAAACCTTGTTGAATCAACTAGCAAATGATGAGGTTTTGAAGATATGATGTTTAGGAATCAAAAGAGTGTTGAAAGGAGGATTTTGGGTGAGAAAATCAGAAACAATTCTCTGGAAAACAAGTGTTTGGATTGAGAGAAAATGAGAGAAAGAAAATAGAAAAGTTAGTTAAGAAAATAGCCAAATGGCCTTTCCCTCCACTTTTGACATGTTTTAAAATCAGAATAAATCTCAAATTATCTTAGAAAAATCTGGAGAAACTACTTTTGGAATAATAGCTCCTTAAAGATTCAAAGTTTCAACTCTTTATAAAACAGTCACAAAACTTTCAAAAATTACATTTTGGTCACTAGCCAAAATGTCACTCTTCCAAAACCCATTTTTCAAAATTGATTTCACAGTTCACTTAATTATATTAAAAGATGATTTTAGAACATTTTTTCCATATTTTTAATGCAACCCGAACTAGGTTTTCCTAATTTCACCTCTTTAGATTCGAACAGCACTTTGACCAAACCGGTCAACGCCCACAACTTCTAAGCCCAAAACCGGGGCGTTACAACTCTCCCCCCCCTTAAGAAATTTCGTCCTCGAAATTTACCTGAAGGAAAGAGATAAGGAAACTGCTTCAGCATGTCTTCCTTCCGCTCCCACGTGGCTTCCTCAACACCGTGATGCTTCCACAGCACCTTCACCAACTCAATGGTCTTGCCACGAAGAACCTTGCTATCCGAATCCAGAACCTTCACCGGTTCCTCATCATAGGTCAAATCCGGATTCAGTTCCACTTCCTCCACAGGCATCACATGCGAAGGATCAAATCTATACTTCCGGAGCATAAAAACATGAAACACATCATGGATCTTCTCCAACTCTTGAGGTAACCTCAACCGATACGCAACAGGACCCACACGCTCAACCACCTCATATGGTCCAATGTATCTAGGGCTCAACTTACCCTTCCGACCAAACCGCATCACCCTCTTCCAAGGCGAAACCTTCAAGAACACACGGTCACCCACCGCATACTCTATCTCCTTACGCTTCAAATCCGCGTAAGACTTCTGCCGATCAGAGGCCGCCTTCAACCGCTCACAAATGAGCTTCACCTTCTCAGTGGTCCCTTTCAGCAAAGCAGGCATCGAAACCAACTTTTGACCAGTTTCAGCCCAACAAAGAGGAGTTCTACACTTCCTCCCGTACAAAGCCTCATAAGGTGCCATCTGTATACTTGCCTGATAACTATTGTTATAAGCAAACTCAACCAAAGGCAAATGCTTCTCCCAAGAACCTTGGAACTCAATCACGCAGCACCTCAACATATCCTCCAAAATCTGGATAACTCGTTCAGACTGACCATCCGACTGAGGATGATAGGATGTACTGAAATGCAACCTTGTACCCAGAGCTTGATGCAAACACTGCCAGAAACGCGATGTGAACCTCGGATCCCTATCTGACACAATCGAATTAGGCACACCATGCAGCCGCACAATCTCAGCAATGTACAGCTCTGCCAGCTTATCCAAAGAAAACGTAGTATGCACAGGCAAGAAATGCGCACACTTCGTCAGGCGATCCACAATCACCCAGACCGAATTCTTCTTCGATGGAGACAAAGGTAAACCAGATACAAAATCCATGGTAACCCTTTCCCACTTCCACTCAGGGATTTTCAACGGTTGCAACAACCCTGAAGGAACCTGATGTTCAGCCTTAACTCGCTGACACACCAAACACTTGCTAACAAACTCCGCAACATCCTTCTTCAAACCCACCCAATAGTACTCATCACGAAGATCACGATACATCTTAGTACTACCAGGATGCATAGCAAAAGGACTACTATGGCCTTCAGTCAGAATAGCACGCCTCAACTCAGCATCATTGGGCACTACTATTCGACTCCCAAAACACAGCACACCATCGTCATTGAAACAGAAATCCGAAGGTCTACCCTCCGCGATATCCTGAACATGCGGTACCAAGGAATCATCCAACAACTGCTTATCCTTGATCAAGTGAACCAATGATGGTTTCACTTGCAACTCAGCAACAAGACCACCATCACGCGATATGCTCAAGCTAGCAAACATAGCCCTCAGCTCAACAGCTACCTTCCTACTCAAGGCATCCACTACAATATTAGCTTTTCCAGGATGATACTCAATCGTCAGATCATAATCCTTGAGCAACTCCAACCAACGCCGCTGCCTAAGATTCAACTCCTTCTGAGACATCAGATACCTCAAACTCTTGTGATCCGTGTACACAGTACACTTCTCACCATACAGATAATGCCTCCAGATCTTCAGAGCAAAAACCACTGCAGCCAGCTCAATATCATGCGTAGGGTAATTGCGCTCATGCACTTTCAACTGCCGCGATGCATAAGCCACCACCTTACCCTCCTGCATCAGCACACACCCCAAACCAACATAGGATGCATCACTGTAAACCACAAACTCTTTCCCTGATTCAGGCTGAACCAAGATAGGAGCTTGCGTCAAAGCCGCCTTAAGCTTCTCAAAAGCCTGCTGTCTCGCTTCTGTCCACTCATACTTAACATCCTTCTGCAACAACTTTGTCAAAGGAGCAGTAATCTTGGAAAACCCATCCACAAACCTTCGGTAGTACCCCGCCAAACCAAGGAAACTACGGACCTCATGAACAGACTTAGGAACCTTCCAGCTCATCACCGCCTCAATCTTCTGAGGATCAACACGAATCCCCTCAGCTGAAACCACATGTCCAAGAAACACCACCTCCTTAAGCCAAAACTCGCATTTGCTCAGCTTAGCATAAAGCTGATTCTCCAACAAAGCTTGCAGCACAACCCTCAAATGCTCTTCGTGCTCCTCCTCAGTACGCGAGTACACGAGGATATCATCAATGAACACCACCACGAACTTGTCCAGGTATTCATGAAACACACGATTCATCATATCCATGAAAGCAGCAGGAGCATTTGTCAAACCAAACGGCATCACAAGGAACTCATAATGCTCGTACCTTGTCCTGAAAGCTGTCTTAGGCACATCCACATCTTTCACCTTCAGCTGATAATACCCTGACCTCAAGTCAATCTTAGAAAACACAGCTGCTCCCCGAAATTGATCAAAGAGATCATCAATTCTCGGCAAAGGATACCGATTCTTGATGGTCAACTTGTTCAGCTGACGGTAATCAATGCACATTCTCATAGTGCCATCCTTCTTCTTCACGAACAAGACCGGTGCTCCCCAAGGTGACACACTCGGCCGGATGAAACCACGATCAAGCAACTCTTGCAATTGCGTCTTTAGCTCCTTAGGTGCCATTCTATAGGGAGTAATGGACACAGGAGTTGTATTCTCATACAACTCAATTCCAAACTCCACCTCGCGGTTAGGAGGTAAACCAGGCAACTCCTCAGGAAAACACCAGGAAACTCATTCACAACCCTGATATCTTGCACCCTCAACTCCTTGGAGCTAGGATTCATCACAAAAGCTAGATAAGCTTCACAACCTTGCCTCAGCATCCTACTCGCCTCCAAGGTAGACACCACATTGGCAAGAAACTTCACATTCTCGCCCACCACAACAACTTCGTAATCATCCGCAAGCTTAAGCGAAACCCGCTTGTTCTCACAATCCACAACAGCACGATGCTCAGCAAGCCAATCCATACCAAGGATCACATCGAAACCATAGAAGGGCAACTCCATAAGATCAACATGGAAAACATGCTCTTGAACAACCAAGGGACACCTTCTATAAAGCTTCCTAGTCACAACAGTCTCACCAAAAGAACTAGTGACTCGAACACCAACATCCAAAGACTCAACAGGCAAACCAAGCAGTTCAGCATGCTCACGCAATATGTATGAATGCGTAGATCCAGAATCAATCAAAGAAAGCAATGACAAGGACTGCAAAGTAAAGGTACCTGCAATCACATCCGCATCATTCCTGCCCTCTCGCTGAGCATACACCCTCGCTTGGCCTCCACCCTCAGGCTGAATAGCCACAACATGGGCCACTCCATGACCACCTTCCTCCCTCCTCTGGAAATTACCACGGCCGCGCCCACGACCTCTCTGCGGTGCAGCAACAACAGGAGCACGCACCTGATCACCAGCCAACCTCGGACAATCTCGCCTCAAGTGGTCTGCAGAACCACAACTCCAGCACCCGTTACCAGCAGCCGCAACAGGAGCTTGCACCACTCTCTCAGCACGAGGACAGTCACGCTTCAAGTGACCACGGGAACCACAGATCCAACAAGCACTCGGATCAGCTCTAGCATTGCCTCCTCTAGCAGGTGCACCACTACCTCTCTTAGCTGAAGACTGATACTTCTGATCACGTCCCCTCTTGTTCCGTCCACCTCCGGAACTATACTCAGCAGCTCGCTTGCCAGCACCCTTAGCAGACAAACTCAGGTTCATCTCAACATCCTTAGCTCGGCCCACCAACACATCAAAATCATCATACTCGGCGGCCAGCAAATACATTTTCACATCCGTCTCTAAGCCATAACGGAACCTCTCGCACCTTGCCCGCTCATCAGGTACCAGCTCAGGTGCATACTGACTGAGTCGCACAAATTGCACCTCATACTCAGCCACACTCATGCTCCCTTGGGTAAGAGACATGAATTCACGCTTCTTCTCATCTAGATATCTTACACCCAGATATCTCCTTTTGAACATACTCTGAAAGAATGTCCAGGTCACATCAGCTTCTGCCATCCCAGCTATGGTGGTCGTCCACCACGTATACGCATCCTTCTGCAGCAAGGACACAACACAACCCAGCTTTTGCACATCCGTGCAGCTCATCTGACCCAAGATACGCTTGGTACTCTCCAACCAAGCTTCCGAACTCTCAGCAGACATACCCCTGAACTCAGTCCCACCTAGACTGCGCAGACGCTCCAAAGGTAGTCTAACACCAGCATCACCCTGATGCCCAGCTCCCTGAGCTCCAGCTACTGCTGCTCGAAAAGCACCCGCAATAGCTTGTACCAATATCGTCATGTCAGGCATAGCTTGCCCCTGACCAGCCTCAGGTCCTGCAGCTCCAGCATCAGCTGCTGCATCAGCTCCACCACCACCAGGTGGAGGAGGTAAAACCGCACTTTCCTCATTCTCGTTCTCATTAGGAGCCGTAGCTCTCACGTTACTCCTTAACTCTCTACGTGGTGGTGCCATACTTTTACCATGCAACAACAATGCAAATAAAACAAGTCAGGCCCAACAAGGTAAGCAATCCAAGTATTCAAGCTCAATTTCATTTCAAAACAACATCTTTCCTTTAGCTTTGATTTGGCAATGGGTACCCACTACATGCTACATCACAGCACGTACTTCAATTGCATCTAAAAACACAAGCCATTAAACATGCTTTCACTCAACAAGCATACTAGGCATACATACTTCAATCATGCATACATACATTCCCAATTACTCGAGAACTCAGCTCTGATACCACCAAATGTAACCCCCTTAACCCGGCCTAGACGGTTGACCCGAATTAAGAAAGTCACACGGGGAAAACCAAAGTCAACCCGAAAGTTAACCTTGATTAACGACCTTTTTTTTTCTTTTTAACCTTGTCTAGATGCACTTAAAACCTAATTGTGATCACACAAACATCATACCAAAAGATCACAAACATCAGAGATCAAACGGGGACTCAATTGAACAAATTACAACTTTAGGGACCAAATTGTAAATTCTGATAAATATGAGGACTTAATCCAAATTAAAGTTACCAACTTGAAATTAATTAGGTTTCATGCTTCTCTGTGAAATTTCAGCTCGAAAGGACTTCCCAAACTCATACAATTGCACAAACAAGTTTCAGGACCAAAACGCAAACATTCTAAAACATATAACTGCCAATGTCAGCCCCCAACGGTCACCCGTTCCGAAACAGGCATAGCCCGTTTCGAAACTCAGGGCCGTTCCGCAACGCGTACCGAAACGGGGGTCTGGCAGTAGCCTTTCCGTTTCGGAACGGTCCCTCCCGTTTCGGACGCCTGGGTTCATTTAAAGCACCCGTTCCGAAACGGTAGGTGCTGTTCCGAAACACCCTGCACAGATTGCCCCAAAATGCATACTTAAACATGCAATTGACCAACCAATCATGCTCCAAAAGTCACCAAACTTTGCCAACATGCAATAAAACATAGAAGGGACATATAAGCATCATCAATTCAACATATTAACATCATATGAGAAAAGCCCCAAATCAATAGGCATGCTTCCTACACAAGCTAACCATTCAAGCATAAACTTCCAAAACAAGCATGTAAAGATCCAACACCAAAACCAACATTCTCAACATCAAACAACATACTTAGGGAGTACTAAACATCTCCCAAAACATATACATTGGTCCCCCATTGCCAAATTACCAAAAGATAAAATGTACTTAGAAAACCTTCCATACTTAGAGCTTTGTTTCCACTTGGATGCTTGCCCTCCTTGCTGCCCTCAAGTACTCTAATGCTCTGCATTATTGAATTAAGAAAACGGAAGAGAGCGTAAGCAAAAGCTTAGTGAGGAATGCTCGTAAAACCATTCAATAATACATTAACAAAACATTTATAAATCATGCTTCAAAACATCAATTGTACATGCTTAAAAGCATACTTAAACATGCATCTCATGCATCACATCACAACATGTCATATTGGCCTCAAGTGATAAGTTCCATTACTTTTAAAACAAGTTCATCAATTTTCACCCCAAGGACTTTTAAACACCTTGGCCATGGACTTTTAAACACCATGAAATGTATCACATCAAGGACTTTTAAACACCTTGATCCCAAGGACTTTTAAACACCTTGGCCATGGACTTTTAAACACCATGAAATGTATCACATCAAGGACTTTTAAACACCTTGATCCCAAGGACTTTTAAACACCTTGGCCCATGGACTTTTAACCACCATGGAAGGACCACACAAGGACTTTTAAACACCTTTGTGTCCGTAGCAAGAACCATCCAAGGACTTTTAACCACCTTGATGTTCTTAAGTAAACAAGGCTCACTCAAGGACTTTTAACCACCTTAGTGACCTTAACCCTTTTCAAATCATCACTTGCCAATATACATCATTATCATCAATTTATCCACTGTTTTAAAGCATAAAACCAAGCCATATTCATCATGCATTTAAAAGCATCAAATCACATTTAATCAATGTTCAACAACAAGGAACTCCTACCTTGAGTTACCTTCAACATATGGCTTACAAAAACAGCATTAACCATGCTAAATCATGCTTTCAAAACAGTGTTAAAATCATGCAATAAACCACATTGCAACAACAATCAAATCATGGCCACCACTAGAGAGTATTTCCGAAAACTTACACTTGAGCTTAGCAAAGTTGTTTAGACTTAAACTAAGCTCCCAAGACAATGGTTTCAAAGCCGAAACCCAATTTCACTCACCGATTCCACTTCGCCTCTTGCCGAAGCACCAATTCAAGCTTCCGGATCAACAACTCTTGGATCCAAAGATGCCTCCCCTGATTAAACACATTAAAGCAGAGATTTAATGCATCATCATGCATCAAAAGCTTCAATGAAAGCACTCAAACTCGCTGCTCTCATTCACACTCCAATTTCGGCCACCAAACACAACCGAAATTGCATCAAAACCACTTCCCAACAAAGCCCAACCATAAACCAGCAAAACCTAACATCCATTAACACCATTTAACATCTAAAAACAACCTATAAACATCCTTATACCTCCAGTAACATCAGATCCACAAGATCACCACAAAAACATCCAAGAATCACAAGCTAAACTTAGGAAACTCAACCTATCCGGGATTGGATTAATCAAAACTCATTTCCTTATCAATTTAGAGTTCATTTAACATCAAAAACACATCTCAAATCACAGATTAATCAGATCTAACGAAAATCATCAAAAATCACCAAATCTTGCATTATAAGCCAAGATCCATTTCACCACTTAAAATCCTTTAATAAAACTTCAATTAAGAGTTGAGAACTTGGGAATTTCAGTAAAGAACTGATAGTTTAGAGGAGAAGGACGTTCTTACCTCCAAACTTGTGTTTCTCCACTTTTTGGAATCAAAAACCTTGTTGAATCAACTAGCAAATGATGAGGTTTTGAAGATATGATGTTTAGGAATCAAAAGAGTGTTGAAAGGAGGATTTTGGGTGAGAAAATCAGAAACAATTCTCTGGAAAACAAGTGTTTGGATTGAGAGAAAATGAGAGAAAGAAAATAGAAAAGTTAGTTAAGAAAATAGCCAAATGGCCTTTCCCTCCACTTTTGACATGTTTTAAAATCAGAATAAATCTCAAATTATCTTAGAAAAATCTGGAGAAACTACTTTTGGAATAATAGCTCCTTAAAGATTCAAAGTTTCAACTCTTTATAAAACAGTCACAAAACTTTCAAAAATTACATTTTGGTCACTAGCCAAAATGTCACTCTTCCAAAACCCATTTTTCAAAATTGATTTCACAGTTCACTTAATTATATTAAAAGATGATTTTAGAACATTTTTTCCATATTTTTAATGCAACCCGAACTAGGTTTTCCTAATTTCACCTCTTTAGATTCGAACAGCACTTTGACCAAACCGGTCAACGCCCACAACTTCTAAGCCCAAAACCGGGGCGTTACATCTTTTGTGCTCTTGGTCCGAATATCTACTCCAAGGTATCTTTGATCGAGAATGCCAAGGAAGTTTGGGACACCCTCGAGACAACATATGAGGGAACTATCGATGTCAAGGAAACAAAGATTGGGCTACTCAATCTAAGTTATGAGAACTTCAAGATGGATCCCGATGAGTGTATCTCCAAGATGTTTGATTGATTCTCGGTCATCGTCAATGGATTGAATGGTTTAAGTGAAATCATTCTCGAAGACAAGCTAGTGAGGAAGTTGTTGTATTATCTTCCAGAATCATGGGATAGCAAGAGAACGACCATTATTGAAGCTAGAGATTTGAAGACTCTCAAGCTAGATGCTCTTGTTGGATCCCTACTTACCCATGAGATCATGAAGAAGGGAAGAGAAGAAGAAAAGAAGATGGAGGAGAAGAAGGTTGAGAAGAAGGAAGTTGAGAAAAAGAAGATTGGAATCGCTCTTAAAGCTTCATATCATGAAAGCGATTCTAGTGAAGATGAAGATGAGGAGATGGCCATGTTGGCCAAACGATTCACTCGCTTCATGAAGTCCAACCAAGGGAGAAAGTTCAATAGAAAAGGGAACTTCAAGAAAAAGAGTAAAGAAGAGGAGAAAGACCAAATCATTTGCTATGAGTGCAAGAAATTCGGCCACATCCGTTCCGAGTGCCCTCAATTGAAGAGGAAGAGTTTTGGGAAGAAGAACAAGCTCAAAGCTCAAGTGGCAACTTGGAGTGACGAGGAGTTATCCGAGGAGGAAGAGGAAGTGGCTAACCTTTGTCTCATGGCCATTGATGATGATCCAAAGGTAAACCTCAACTCATCTAATTTTGATTTTACCTATGATGAACTTCATGATGCATATGATGAGTTGCAAGAGGTCTATGATGAGTTAGTTGAAAAATATAAAGAGTAAATTTTGAGAAACAAGAAAAATTCTTATGATTTGAAAAATCAAAATGAGTTTCTTTCAAAAACTAACTTCGAAATGGAAAAGAAGGTTTTATACTTGATAAACCTTACAAATGATCTTAAAAAGAAAAACCTTGATCTTGAAAAACTTCTTTCCGATTTTCAAGATTATCACACCAAGGAGGTGGATAATCTTAAAACTTCTATTACTATTAAGAGAACAATTTTGAAAAATGAAATTCTTTTAAAACTCAATATCTGCAAAGAAAACCTTTTTATCCTAAACAAAGAATTTTTTCAAAGCAATCTAATAATAAAAGAATTAGGAGTGTTTGGGTTCCTAAGGAACTCATTATTTCTAATAATATGAATGTTATTGCTTCTTGGATTCCTAAGGGAACCAAGGTTTTGAGGGCTAACACACATGGATCCAAAATGATTTGGGTACCAAAACCAAAGCCTAATTTCTTTGTTTGTAGGGGGAGCATTGCTACAAGGCCAAAGCTTCATGTCTAAACTCATGGTACCTTGATAGTTGATGCTCAAGACACATGACCAGTGACAAGAGTAGATTCTTGGAACTAAAGTCAAAGAGTGGTGGATTAGTAACTTTCGGTGACAACTTCAAAGGCCACATTGAAGGAATTGGCTCCATTGGTAATCACTCTTCTATTTTCATTGAAAATGTCTTATATGTCAACAGTATTAAACATAATTTGTTGAGCATTAGTCAATTATGTGATAAAGGTTTTAATGTTCTATTTGATAAAAGTGGTTGCTAAATAATGAACATTAAAACGAATCAATTGATGCTCATAGGGCATAGAATAGGAAATATTGACATGGTGCATTTAGATGACATTCATACATCTCATACATGTTTAATTGTACATAATGAACGTGACTCATGGCTTTGGCATAGAAAATTAGAACATGCTATCATGAGTGATTTAGAAATATTAATTTCCCTTAATCTAGTTAGAGGTTTACCCAAACTTAAGTTCTCTAATGATAAAATATGTGATGCATGCTCTAAGGGTAAAAAACATAGAACCTCATTTAAATCCATTAATGATGTCTCTACTAGTATATGTTTACAATTGATTTATATGGATCTTTTTGAGGCCAATTAGGACTATGAGCTTGGGTGGTAAATCGTATACTTTTGTACTTGTTGATGACTATTCTCGGATTACTTGGGTTCTATGCTTAAGTACAAAAGATGAGGCTTTAGAAAAATTCATCACATTTTCAAAAACAACTCAAAATGATCTCGAGCTTAAGATTTCTCACATTAGAAGTGATCATGGAACAGAGTTTCAGAATTCAGGTTTTGAAGAATTTTTAAATGAAAATGGGATTAGCCATAATTTTTCCGCACCTCGCACTCCTCAACAAAATGTGGGTAGTTGAGAGGAAAAATCAAACTTTAGAAGAAATGACTAGAACCATGCTTTGTGAAAATAATTTACCTAAATATTTTTGGGTGAAAGCCACAAATACCACTTGCTACATTATAAATCGAGTAATGATTATGTAACGCCCCAGTTTTAGGCTTAGGTGTTTTGGCAAGTCGGGTTGGGCCGGTGGAATCGTGTCGATTGTTTGAATTGTTAAAATGTGGTTTAGGGAAATCAAGGTTCGAGATGGGATAAAAACATGATAAAAATTTCTAAAGTCCTCTAAAATTATGTTTAAGAGGTTGGTTAAATCAATTTTACAAAACGGGTTTTCGAGAGTGTACATTTTGGGTAGTGACCAAAATGTAAAAATTTAAAAGTTGGGAAAAATGTGTTTTTCAAGAAGAGTCAAAATCTTAGAATCTTTAGGGAGATACTTGAAAATTATGCATTTTCCCTAATTTGGCACGTGTTTTAAATGTTTATTAAAAATTAAAAAGGCTTTTAATTAATTGATTTAATTAAGATGGTAGTTAAACGGTTAAAGAAAAATTGATGAGCATTTTCATTTTCTTTTCTTCACTCAGCCAAACACTCTCCATTTTCTCTCAATTTTCCAAAATTTCTTCACTCTCAAATCCTCTTTTGCTTTCCATCTTTTCCTTGTTGATTTCTTTCATTTTCTCCAAGTTTCTTTCAAGCTAATCTTGCCAAATTAGGGGGAGAAGCAAGGATTAGAGGTTAATTTCGTGATAACCCTCTAATCTAGGTTCTTTAATGAAATTCCAAAGATATTTGACTCTTTATTAATGATTTTAATTGAGGTTTTGTTGTTAGTTTGATGAACTACTGAAATCTTGATAGAAAAATGCATTTCAATGTGATTTTCGGAGTTTGATTTAATTGGCTAGTTTGACATTGTTTCTAAATGAGTTTTGAAAGGTTTTTGGTGTTGAAGTGGAGTCTTAATCATAGAGATCCCGAAATCTTTGAGTTTCTTGATTTTTGAGGTGTTTTTGGTTGAGTTTTGGGGTGTTCTTGAGTAATTCGAGCTTCTAGAGGTATAAGGATGGTTTTAGGTTGTTTTTGGATGTTGATTAAAGCCTAAAATGTGTTGGAGGTGTTGGGTAATGGCTGGGCTGAGGTTAGAGGTCAATCGATTGAGTTTTCAGTTATTTCGGATGGTTTTTTGGTGCTTTAGAGCAGGGCTGCGGGATTTCTTTTGATTGTTGGTGTTTTGGATGCATTTTAATGCATTGGGCCTCTGTTTTTATGTGTTAAAAACATGGGATAATATTTCGGAATCAAACGAAGCGATTTTAGAGGCTTCGGACGATCGATAGTTGCATCGGCAAGTGTGGTTTCGCAAGTCGGTGAGTGGAACTTAGTTTTCCAGCGTAGAAACGTTTTAGAAAAGGTTTTGGGAACTTAGTAAGAGCTTGAAACGCTTTACTAAGTTCGGAAGTAAGTAAAGTGAAATTCTCTCTCGGAATGTGCTAGTTTTAAACCTTTGGTTGCACTTGATTTTAATTGCATTTACCTACTGTTTTAAAGCATGTTTTGAATATATGAAATGAGGTTGATGATGCCATGTGGTTTAAGGATGCACTAGGTAAGTGATCCTTGTATGCATGTGTTGATGCATGAGGTTTGAAGCATGGTTTAATGCTTGATTTATGGCTTATCATGAATGCTTTGTAAAAACAGTGAGGTATGCATGTGTAAGGGATTATATTGGCAAGTGATGTTGTGTAAAGTGTTTTATAAATGAAATCGGATATAGTTAGCCGGCTATAGGATTGAGTGCACTATAAACAAGTCGCCTTGGATGTTGAGGGGTTGTGATTGTACCGAAAACTCCAAGTACCTTAACGATTGAGGATTGTTTAAGGTTGCAACGGTTGAGAGTATCTTTCGAGTGTGAACCTTGTATGTGTCCCGTCTCTCGTTAGTGGGTTATACATCTACCGATGAGTGGTGTTGAGGGGTTGTGATTTTACTGAATACTCCACCACGAGTGTCACAATGCTGGAGGGTTGCTCTCGTGTGTGAACCTTGAGATGTCAGTAGAGTGTATGAAGGGTGTGGGACAACCCTTGGTAATCCGTGTATCCGATATATGTTTTTGGGATTGTTGTTTATCACTTGTGAGCCAATATAATGAAATGAGATACTGTGGGAAATGTTGTTAATGCATAATCTGAAAGATGCATGTTTTGATTTAAGCTTAGCATAATGGTGTTTATGCTTGAAAGGCTTGGAATATGAGTAGCAATGGTTTAATTGCTGGAGTTATATGAATCATGTTGCATGATGTTCAATACCATGATTTTGATGATAAAGTGCATGATTTGTCAAGAAAGGCATGATGGTTTTGAAAGAGTGGAAAACGGTTTTGTGCATTGATGATGTTTGTGGTTTTGAGCATTCCTCACTAAGCTTGTATGCTTATGCTCTCTTTGTTCATCAATGCAGATAATTAGGCTTTTGGAGGCACCATCTTCAAGGAATCTTACCAAGACACTCTCTAAAAGTATGTTGTGTTCTTGAACTAGTGTAATAAGGGCAATGGGGGTGTCCAATTCAATGAATGTTGTTAGTTTGGTATTCTCTAGTTTTGTGCAAGTTTGAGATGCATATTTGGACATGTAAATGGCCTCTAAGTTTTGGTTTATGCTTTAAATTGGATTATGACCTTTTGGTGCTTTTAACTTTTAGGAAGCATGCCTATAGTGCTTATGATATTGTGAATAATGCTATGATGTTTCCTATGCTTCGTATATGTTGTCTTTGGTGTATATTTGAATTGTCATCATGGTTGGGCATGTGTCGAGATGGTTTCGGATGGTTTAAATCGAGTTTAAATAACATTTTCAAACATTGGAGGCCCAAGTGTTTCAAAACACCCTTGCCTGTTTCGAAACAATGGCTTGAAATGGCCTTGGTGTTTCGAAACAGTGAGGCTTGTTCCAAAACATTTTACCTCTGTGAACCATCGTTCCGAAATGAGTCTTGAGGGTTTCGAAATGAACCCGTGTATCAAAATGGTTAGCTCTATTTCAAAACGACTGTTCCGATACAGGGCTTCCTGTTCCGGAACGTTCAACTGTTGATGCAGATTTTGAATTGTTCTAAGTTTCCGTTTCTTATGTTTTGGTCCCTGTTTGCCTTGAATGAATTTGGATGGGTTCTAAAGGTCATATTGAGCTGGAATTTCACCAAGAAGTATGTAATGAACTTATTTAAAGGTTGGTAATCTGCATTTCGCAAAAACTCTTATAATTTATCAAATTTACAAAATGGTCCCTAAATATTAGTTTGGTTATAATCGAGGGGCGATTGTGTTGTTGTTCAATCCGCTACTTGTGTGCGTACACATAGGAATCTAAGTTGCATTTAGACAAGATAAAAAGAAAAAAAAGGTCGTTTATTAAGGTAAACCTTCCTGGTTTACTTCAATAATCCACGTGTGATCCGTATGGTTTGGTCTATCGGCCAGGTCGGGTCGAGGGGGTTACATTTGGTGCTATCAGAGTCAGGTTACGAAAGTTTGGGATGATGGTAACTTGTTGGTAAGCGATTTGTGATGTGGATATGCGTTTTGGTGATATTTGCTTTGTTCGGTATGGTCTGGTGTAGGACGTGAAGACGTATATGCTCGCGATTGATTATACAGATTTTGTTGTGCTCTTGACTCGAGCCAAAGACATAGAGCAGAGTTTGGGTCTGACCTCGCATGGGGGTGGTTCCAGTTTGGGCAAGAGAGCTGCTGATGTTGTCCCTAGTGGTGGGCAGAGTAAGAGGAACCGAGACCGTAAATATCAGCCTACGGCTAGGCGAGGTAACTTTGGGCGAGGCGTACCAGCCCAGGGCAATAATGAGAGGTTTGAGCAGAACACATGTTGAACGTGTGGTTCGCATGAGCACTTGAGGCGGGATTGTCTTCGTGCAGCTTGTGAGGTGTAGGCTCCTGTGGTTGGGGCTAACTCGTGTTGGAACTGCGGGTCTGGTGATCACATGAGGCGTGAGTGTCCCCTGTTAGCGGGAGGTGGTCAGGGTCGGGCACCAGCTGTTGCACAGCGGAGAGGCCGTGGGCGCGACCGTGGCAATATTCAGAGGAGAGAGGATGGTCAGAGAGGTGTGGCACATGTAGTTGTTTTTCAGCCAGAGGGAGGTGGTCCCGCGAGGGTGTATGCACAACGCGAGGGACGTAATGACACCAATGTGATTGCAGGTACATTCACCTTGCAATCCTTGTCTTTGTTACCATTGATTGATTCTGGATCTACGTATTCATACATTTTGAGTGAGCATGCGCATCTGCTTGATATTCCTGTTGAGATGTGTTGAGTGCATAAAAGTTCTATAATTTACCCATCATTTACCCATATTTTTGCTGCACTCAAGCATGATTTATTGCACTTAGGATAGATTTTTACATACACATCACAATTAGATAAAACTGCACAGATGCTGCTGAAATTGTAGTTGCAAGGATTGTATTGTTCTTAGGATTTTTTCTGTTCAAGTAATAAAACTTCAAGTTTATTTACTCTGGTTTTCAACATCTCATAAGAGCATCGGGAGAGCATTGTGAGGTTATCCATTTGCTTGATATCGGGAGAGTTAAGCATTCGAAAGGAGTAAATACGTGTTTTCTAGTTTATGGTTAAACCATCTTGGCTTAGGGATAAGCACAAGGTTAAGTGGCTAAGAAAGAATTCACAAACATTGGTGTTCACCTTTTGATTCACACCGGAAGGTATCATCCAAGACGTGTTCATCAATAGAACTTGGGCTTGACGGTTGGTGGGTTCTGAGAACTGGAGGCAGCACCGGAGACATTTTGTAGCGGACCATTGTTAGAGGCTTGGAGGTGGGTCTTTTGTCTTTCTAAGGAAACATATGTTTGTGTTGGGAAGAAAGTAGAGAGAAGAGTTGAATGGTTTGAGGTTGAGTGAAGAAGATGAAGCGTGAGGACGTTTGAAGAGGAGAGTGGGGGGGAACGTGTGGGAAGTTTCCTTGGGAAACGGCTAACCTCTGACTCTTCTTAATGAGGAGAGAAGGTTGAGAGTGATGGGAGCCGTCTTTTGTCATGAGAGAGAAAAGGGTTCTTAAATGTTTAAAGAGAAAGTGGGAGAAAGAACTAGGTTATATGTGGCTAGGGTTTGTTCTCTCTAATAATTCCCCCTTTTTATAATGCCCCTTTTATTTCCTTTCTTATCCTATGTCGCTTCAACTCCCAAGTAAAAACAAATTGTGTTCCCTACAAACTCTGATCTCCTTTATCAACCAATAGAATAAACCCCCTTTTTTGATGTACCACCTGCACGACTGATCAGCACTACAGAGGACATGTACTATGATACGGAAGTTGCAGAATAATAAATTAAAAGAAAGGACAAACAAAAGATAAGAACAAAGCTAAAAACACACAAAAGCTAACTACGATTTATTGAAAATGCTAAAGCAAAAAGAAAAAGTTAGGAGGCATACTGTCAGGGGTCAGGGAGGCTGAGGTGAGACGTAGCTAGCCCCACTTCGTTTGAGTGATTTTTAGCATCTGGGTTCCCTTCCCCGGTCAGGTCCTTAAATTCTTTCTCTTGATCTGGTCCAGCAAAGGCTTTCTTCTAAATGTTGATGCTACAACAAAGTTCTTGTAGCTCATCCCATGCTATAGTATTGCAGTGCCTATCTTCCATTGACCTCTCATGAAGGGTGTTATATATAGTGAAGGTTGTTGTTTCTTCACCCATTCTCAGCGTGACTTCACCCTTCTCACAGTCAATCAAGGCTCGCCCTGTAGCTAGAAATGGCCTTCCTATGATGATAGGGGCGTCTTTGTTTTCTTCACAATCCAAGATCAAGAAATCAGCTATGAAAGCCAAATGATCAACTTTTACTATGACATTCTCAATTGTTCCTTCTGGTTGGATTTCAGAGTGATCAGCGAGCTGTAGCGCAACCTCAGTAGTTTTGACATCCCTTAACCCTAGTTTCTGAAATATGGATTTAGGCATTAGGTTCACACTCGATCCTAAATCACACAGCGCTCTTCCAACAAACTTATATTTGATAGAGCAGGGGATAATGAAGCTTCATGGGTCTTTTCTTTTTGGTGGGCGTTTTCTCCAAATGTGGTAGCAATCCTTTGCTATAGCAACCATCTCGTGCTTTTCTACCTTTCTCTTCTTTGTAATAATATTCCTTCCAAATTGAAGATCTTCTTGCTTTTTGAGTTTTTGAGAGAATCGTGGAGGTAGTTTGGCCGGGATTGTTGTAGCTTGTTGCTATAGTAAGCTAGGTTGGGCATCGCACTTTTCACCCCCAAACTTTTCACCTTGGTTAATGTCCGTGCTACTCTATAGTGTGAGTGCACTGCATTATTCCTTGCCATGGTGCTTAGTGGCTTCAGTGTCACTAGGCAGATTTCCTTTTGGTCGCATATGCAAGGTTTGAACTATCTGACCCACTTGAGTTTCTAAAGCTTGTAAGGATGCGCTATGATTTTGTAGAAGGACTCCCTGATTTTTGATGTGTGTTGTTTGATCCTGTAGCATAACTTTAGTGGTTCCCATGAAATCCTTTGTCATAGCCATGAACTCCTTAAAAGTAGACTCCAATGAACTGCTTGATGAAGGTGCCGCTCCTTTTTGGCTGTGCCATGGTTTAATCTGGCGGGATTGGTTTACCTCTTGCCGATTTTGCTGTGACATTTGTTTGGCCGAAATGTTGTTTTACCCCTGATTATCCCACCTCAGGTTTGTGTGCTGACTCCATCCTGGATTGTTGTTGTTGTGGTTATAGTTCCTCACATAGTTGGCAGATTCTGGATTATCAGGGCAATCATTAAGGTGATGATTGCCATCGCATCTTAGGCATGAACTTACTGCCTTAACTTCCTTCACTTCGTTGGAACGCTGGAGATTCTTGAGCAAATCTGTGATGTTGGCCAACTGATTCATTATTGAGTTGTCAACTTCACTTTCCTTGGCAGCTTGTCTTCTCCTCCCCGTTCCAAGCCTTATTGTTGGGAACTGATAATCGTTGTTGGCTACCTTGTCGAGGATGTCAAATGCTTCATCCGATGACTTGTCCAATAGTGTCCCATTTGCTGCAGCATTGATCAACATCCTTGTGGCAGTATTGACACCATTATAGAACATAACCACCTGAGTCCACTCATGATACCCATGGTGAAAGCATTTCCTCAACAATCCTTTAAATCGCTCCCAGCACTCATACATAGATTCGTCATCAGATTGACGAAAGGAAGCTATATCATTCCTCAACTGGGCGTTCATCACTGGCGGACTATGCCATAGCAAAAAGTTCTTGCATAAATCGGTCCAACTTTGAATTGATCCGGCCGGTACTTCATTTAGCCATGCTCTAGTGCGATCTCTAAGTGAATACGGAAACAACTTTAATTTTAACACTTCCTCATGCACCCCTTGTTGCTTGAAAGAATCACAAATACCCAAGAAAACACGGATATGCTATCTAGAATCTTCATGAGGCAAGCCACCATACTGTCCAATGTTGCTCAACATGTTAAACATGACAGGTTTAAGTTCGAACTGGGCTGCCTGAATTTTTGGAGCTACAATTCCGGGATGAAGATCATTCAAACTCGGAGCCAAATGATCCCTAATGGTTCGTGGTCGAACTGCTACTCCCTGGCCATTTGCCATAGCATCTGCATTAACAGGTGTTGGTTCCATGACTCTAGCTTCTCCTGGTCATAAACTAGAAGAATACCTTAAAAGAAAAATAAAACAACAAAACAGGTGAATATTTACAACGTGGAAATAGAAAGCAAAATGAAAATAAAAACTGTGGACAACCAATTGCCAATCCCCGGCAACGGCCCCCAAAACTTGTTGCGTTCGTGCAGTGACTATAAATAGTACGCAAATGGTGCAAGTATACACGTCGAACGAATAATAAAGTGATGAGTGAGTATCGTCTCCACAGGGATTGGAGGTGAACACAATTTTCGTACCCAATTTGCTATAGTAACCAAATTGTAATGTGAGTATGCTGAGGCAGAATGAATGAAGGAAAAATGATGTAGCAAAACAAGCAAACAGAGAAGGGATAATCAAATGACAGATAGGTCCTCTCTCGGATACGAAGCTCTCTACGGAATGGATGGCTAGCTCCTGAAGGATAATCCTCTAAAACCTCTCAACACTGTTAACGAATCCTAGTTCTCTCACTATGATCGGCGGGATTTACTTAGGCTGCTCCTAAACTATCTCTAACAAGAAAGATGGGAGACTAAAATCCTACAGCAATACCTCTCGGCTTGACTCCAACACTTTACTCTCCTAATCTCTATCCCTCTTCGCCGTTTAAACCTATCACTTATCTCTAAGGCAGGTTGGAGTCCTTCCCCTTGGTGGTTACTCCATTGTTTATGAAGATCTAAGGCTAGTTCTTTCGATCACTCCCCTAAGCTAATGCTAAAGCAATGACCTTCTCTCGAAGGTTGTAACACACTACTCTAACTGTCACTATTGGCTAAGGCTTACTCTCTTAATTACTACCCCCATTTGTACCTAGGGAACGACCATCTTTCGAAGGCATCATAAGGAATGGCCTATCTCTCGTGGCACTAACATCCTTAATCTCTTACAACTCTGGGTTGTTCCTAAAGAAAGGCCAACTCTCGAAGGCGCTTAAGGTAGGGCCTAACTTTCGAGGCACTTACAACCCTAAGCTCTTACAACTTCAAGGAAATTAAGCATAACATAAACAAAGCAAAGCTCAAGAGAGAACAGTAAACATCAACATGAGATTAAAAAATAAAAAGAGTATCATCCAGCAAAACCTAGCCATCTAAGATAGTTCATGGCTGGGCAATATTCAAACGTATCATTCTCATACAACCCTCCAGATAAATAAATGTTATAGCAAAAAGGAAAGATAAACTCCCAGTTCGCCGGTGGACTGCCATGACCGCCTTAGGCTCACCGCCTCGGAAGAGGACTGTGAGGCCACGCCTCAAGCTTCCCGATGAAGGACACCAAGTCTGGTCAACGATGGAGTGCTCCTCCCCTCTATTGTGCTTCTTTTCGCACACTTCTCTCTCGTCCGACCTCTCCTCTCTTGCCTTGAAGTGATAAAGCCTTTATATAGTGAGAGGGTGGTCTTCTAGGGTTTTGGTGCCTTGGTATCTCGTTGGGGATCCCAAAGAATATGCTCCGACAAGCTCTGTCTACCAGGGGACAAAAAGGATGGTCTGCAGATGGAGTGTGGTTGCTGCATAAAGCTGTCTAATAGTGTCGGGCGTTCTTTCCTGCACTTCATGTGCTTTTACTTTCTTACGCCAGCTAGCCTTCTTTCTCCTCCTTTGCTATAGCATTTTGCTCCTTGCTTCTTCCCTTGCATTCTGTTCTGTTATCCTGCACACAAACAGCCAAAAACCACCTTTCCTGCAGCACCAACTCCACACAGGCAATAAATTAAAAAGCACCCACAATATACTAAAAATGCAGCCTACATGCAATGTAATGCACTTGAAAACAAGCAATTGCTATAGCAAAGAGGCATAAATATAGAGGTAATATCGTAGCTATCAGGAAGCAAGAAGAAGATAGCAAGTAGGTGAGAGTAAAGTAAATGAATTGAGTGAGAGGGGTTTAAATAGAGGTTGTCGAGAGGTGTCGTGACGGCAATAAATGCCCAACGGTCTGGTTGTCTCGCGCACGTTACGAGATTTCTGCCAGTTATTTTCGGAGCCTTGGTAGCTAGCCGTTGGCGGTCAACTAGCCGTTACACGTTGCTACATTGGGCTGCCCTTGGCTGTCTCGGCGGGTTGGTGGGCGGGCTCCTTGCTGGGCCTCCTTCTTGATCCGGCTCTTTTATACCTAAACCTAAAAATAAAAACAAAAATAAAAATAATTAAATAACTTCTGAACAATAAAAATCTGAAAACTAATCTAATCCTAAATTAAACTCTAATTGTAATGCATATAAATAAAAATAAAAATAAAATGAAAATTAGGTTATGTTGGGAGGTGCATCTCCTAGACATAACCACTTCCTGAGGGTTTTGTGTTTGGCTTTTCGTCCATGGATGTCCTTCATCTCCTCAGGTGGGTCCTCTTGTTCCCGTAGGTTCTGTGCTGCTGGTTCCTTCAGCCTGCCTCTTGGTCTGTCACGACAGCTGCTTCCCTGGCCTATTTCTATGTTGATGCTGGCAGCTCTTGCATCTGGGCATCCTTCCTTTCCTTTTTCTGAGGGTTGTATCACATTCATCTTGATGCTTTGGTCGTCTACGCTCATGGTCAGCTCCTCAAGTTCCACATCTATAAGCGTTCTGCTCGTGGCCAAGAATGGTCGCCCAAGGATTATAGGGGCTTTTTCATCGGCCTCGCAGTCTAAGATGAGGAAGTCAGTAGGAAGGATCAGGTTACCCACCTTCACTAGGATGTCTTCGATTTTACCCTCTGGTTGTACAAACGAATGATCATCAAGTTTAAGCATGACGAAGGTAGGTTTGGCTGGCCCAATTCCTAGTTTATCGAAGACGGCCTTGGGCATAAGGTTGATGTTGGCTCCAAAGTCGCACATGGCTCTGATTTCATGTTTGCTGCGTATCCTGCATGAGATAACAAAGCTGCCCGGATCTGTTTGCTTAGGCTGCAGCTTGTTGTGCAGCATTGCCATGCACTCTTCAGTGACAGCCACTGTCTCGAACTCTCTAATCCTCATCTTTTTAGAAACAATGTTTATGAGATGTTTGGCATAGTTGGGCATAATTTGGATGGCTTCTATTAGAGGGATGTTTATGTTCACCTGCTTCAGAATATCCAGGAATTTTTTGAACTGGTGCTCTTGCTTTTGTTGCTTTAGCCTTTGGGGGAAAGGTACCGGCAGGTGGATGTCCTATATACACTCCTTGCATTATAACTTAATCTGTGGAGGATCATCTACTTCAGGACCTCTGTCTTGTTCAGCTGGCGGGGCGGCTGGTGTTGGCGCTGCCGCGGGAGGCTATTCCTTCTGGTCTGGTTGTTTCTCCACCCTAGGTTAATCCAACTACTTCCCACTTCTTGTAGATATGGCCTTGCATTGCTCGTAATTGGGTTTGGTTGTTGCCTCTCAGCTGTTGGATGTTGCTCCCATTGTTCGGCTGCTGTAGATCTTTGTGAATTACCCAAATTGGGTCTCCAGGTTTTTTATAGCAGGCTCCTGGTTGTTCATCCTTATCTTCATCCTGTCCATAAAAGACTCAATTTTATCAATAAATTTATTGGTACGAACAATAAAGTCACTAGTTCTAGTCATACAAGTATGCAGGGTTGCTTCTAGCGAATTATTGTTTTGCGGCTGCTGAGCCTGCTGTCTGGACTGGTTTTGTTGGTAGCCTCTCTGTAGCTGTTGTGGGTTTGCAGCAGTCTTTGGGTTGCTCTAGGAGAAGTTAGGATGGTTCTTCCATCAAGGGTTTTAGGTGTTCTGGGCAGGTCTGTTGTTCCTCTCATATTCTCCGATGTAGTTTGCAGATGCAATGTAGTTAACGGAATCACGGTTTCCCCCACACTCGCCACAGATCGGTTCCACAACCTTTACCTCATGGACCTTCCCAGCAGATTTCACGATGCTCATGACCAGCTCCGTCAGCGTGTCAAGGCGGGCATTAACAGAGTAAGAGGCTTCTACCTCGTTTACTGTGGTTGGCCGCCTAATGCCGCCTCGGCGGTCTGTTGGATATTTGTAATCATTTTTGGCGGCCTGGTTCAAAAGCCTCAGTGCTCCCTCTGGTGGTCTGTCAAGGATGATCCCGTTGGCTGAGGCATCAATCATCATCCGAGTTGGGTTGTTCACCCCATTGTAGAATATTGATACTTGCGTCCATGCCAAGAGACCATGTAGCGGGTAGTTGTTCAGCATCTATTGGTACCGCTCCCATGCTTCGTACATCGGCTCATCATCCTTTTGCCTGAAGGATGTTATCTTATTGCGCAGTCTGTCAGTGACATTGGACGGGCTGAATCGGTTCAGGAAATCTTTACATAGCTCTGTCCACGTGTTGAACGATCATGCAAGCTGGTTGTTCAACCATTGTTTCGCCCTATCCCTCAGTGAATAGGGAAATAATCTTAGCCTCAAGACGTCTTGATGGACCCCGTGTATTTTAACGCTCTGTAGATGTCCAGGAATCCTCTCAAATGCTGCCGAGCATCTTTTGTGGCAGTCCCTCCAAAGTGCCCTAATGTGTTTGTCATGTAAATGTCGCGACAAGTACAAATTTAGCAGCGTTTGATCGAAAAACGCCGCGAATAGCACCGCTATATACCAAGCTTGGTGTAGTGATGTTTGTAAAACCAATATTTGATTTTTGATATAATAAATAGTCTAAGGACCAAATTGTAAAGCAAAAAAAATTTTGAAGTACTCAAAAGACTCACAATTGACAATATATTTTTGGACTTAAAATGTTTTAAAATCAAAACTTAAACCTCATAAAATTTTCTAAGTGTTTTAAAGTCAAATTTCACAAAATCGCCTAAGCGTTTCGATACGGCTTGAACTTAAGAGCTTACCGGAAATTTCTTTTTCGATACGGAAACTCCTGTTTTGATGCAGACGTTTCGATACGGCTTCGTCCGTTTCGGTACGGCATTAATATGGATATTTAGTTTTTAAATAGCATTTCGATACAACCTTCACCGTATCGATACATGAATTAAGACTTTTCAAATTTGAGCTTTTAATGATATAGTTGTTACTTGTCAGTTATTGGAATCTAAAAATATTTGAAAATTTGTTGCCCATTTTGATACACCCCTTAGGTGTTTCGATACACATTTTGGCAGATTCAAATGTGAGCAACACTATTTCAATGCCCCTAACAGTTTTGATACGTGTAGGGCGTGTAGGTGTTCCTCTTTTTGTAAGAGTGCAAGTGCACACTCCTGTCAAGTTATAGAATAAAAGATGTCGAATCCCATGAGGATTGGACAGCTAGGTTCGAATTATCGTTCCTGCACAAGGAAAATTAAATTGCACAAGTAAGATGATTGTTTGAGAAGAAAAGGTAAACTAAAACACAAGTAATAGAGGAAATAATCAGATTGATAGAGAGGGCAGGGTTATGCTGCTGCTTAGTGTGAAATTGTGTTGAAAAGGCCAAGCTGTTTTGCGCTGCCATGATATGCTGCCTCAGCTGGTAATGGCAGATTGAGGTTGCAGCCCTTTCGATGCCGCGGCGGATCTCTGATCTTGCAACTTTCGCTGTCTCGGTAGGTGGAATGGAGAGAAGTCCTGGCGGCAAGTCTGGCAGATACTCCAAGTTCGGCAGAGCAATTCTGAAGTGATCCTTCATATGTTTAGGCAAGGATTCTGTCACCACGTGATGTAGGCAATATCTAGCAATCTCAGCGTAAACCTAACACAGTCAGTCGACATTTGGTTGCTCCTTTTAGCCACTGAAACTCGAACTTATGTCTAAGATGAATTAGTCAACACCTCGACATGATGAGACAGTACTTAATTCTTTCGTGAGTTTGACACTCTCGTACCCGACAAATGGATTTCTTCAACTAGACTTTTGGAACTAATTGAAGAAGTGAAGAACATGAATTAAGTAAACTTGGAATATTTTATTGAAAACAAACTTGAAACCTAAACAACCATTTTCACAACTAGATTACAACATAACCCCAAACCCAAGGGAAGTTTAGAACATGACGGCGGCAAAGAAAACCCTAACTATGTCTAGAGAAAACCCAAGATGATTTGAACTAGGAGTACAATGAGTATTTATAGACAAATAACTAGGTCTAGTCCTTCTTGAAGTAGAAGTCCTCAAAAGTAGCTTTTCACATTTAATGTGACTTTAAACTCTGACTTCTTTGAGTTGAATGTGGACTGTATCACGTTGCCTTGTCCCGCAAGCAATCTTGAGATTTTACTTTGGCGGCTCTGCCTGCTGCTATAGACGACGAAAAATCGAGTGGTCGGCATCGATAGAATCAGGGTTTTTAGTTATACAAATCGCACTCCAATTCTCCAACTCCATAGTTTTGCTGCCGTGGGCAGCAAGGTCGGCGGTGGCAGCACTCGGCAGCTACTGCTTCCGTCTGGAACTGCATCAGTACAGCTCCCTTGTCCGCTGCCTCAGCATAACATCCTCAGCTCCTGTTTCCCTCTGTTAGTCGTTAGTATCTAAAACCAAAAATACACTAAAACAATATATATTCTTACCAAATAAAAGATAATCAATACAAGCAAGGCAAAGTAAAGTAATACTGTAAAATGCAATGCATGATCCTAATTATGTCTAAGATGTGCTCAAGAATGGCATTAATATGAGGTGGAATGTGCATGAAATATAGGACTTGTGGACACTTTACAATACACCTTCGCGTGTTTCGATATGGTCTCTTTTTTACACACAACGGCTCTTTCTATTTTGAGACATGTATTAATACGGGCCTGAGTGTTCCGATACGAGTTGTTGCAGAACTGCATTTATGGTGAAAAAAAGAGAGCCCAACGGCTCTATTGATGATGTTAACCACCCAAACGGCTAGAATTCAATGAAGGGGTATAAAAGCAAGCCATTAAAGCTACAGTAACAACTATTGAACAAGTGCACAACAACAAAGCAAAAATCCAATCCATTCTTGAGCTATTAGAGTCAAACCCTTGTACCCAATTGAGTGATTTTTATTGTATTCATCTTTTATCAATTTAGGTTGAGAGAACTTGTAATTTGGCGCAAGTTTCTTACATTGTGAGGTTTATTTTCATTTTCCAACAATCTTTCTTGTAAGAGTGATTTTTGATCAAGCTTTAGGTAGAAAGCTTTGATCTTTGTAACGGTTCCCTCCTAATCCTAGAAAAGGGGGAGAATTTAATAGTGAATTGGTTGAAATCCTTAGTGAGAACTAAGGTAGTGGATGTAGAGCTTGTTAGAAGCTTGAACCACTCTAAATTGCCTTGTCTTCAATTTTAATTTTACCAATTTGCTCCCTATCATTTTAAAAAGTCAATTCACCCCTCTTGGCCAAATCGACATTGTTTGATTAACTCAACAATGTTCAAATTCTAAATTTCTAAATCAAAATTTTAAACTGTCCAAATTAAATTAAACACCAAAAATTCTTAAACCCTAAATTAAAATTATAAAAACCCAATTAATTAGTAACAAAGTTCATACATTTGATTCAACAATAAACAGTCTCTGCAACGGTCATAAGCACGCAATCTTTTTGTTGTCAGTTGATTCAAAGTGATTTGTGTTTTAAAGAGACAATTTTATTCAATTGATTCACCTTTTGAAAAGAAGATTTGATTCAGCCACGTCTGCTTTTGCTTTAACTTTTAATTATTTTAAAGTTTAATTGTTTTTTGCATTTTATATTAAAATAAAATTATATTCCACATGTAAACATGTGATAGGTTATTTGTCATGTCATTACTATTAAAATTTTAACGGTTTAGTCAGCATGTGAGTTAAAAATATGTAATTTGACAAAAAAGGTATAGGTTGGGGGTTGAATTTATCCTAAAAATAAAATGAGGGCTAAAATGACAAAAATGATAAACATTAAGGGCTAAAATTATCCTTATGCCTAGTTTATTTAAAATAAAAGGGAAATAACGAAGTCATTCAAAAATATAAAATTACTACAAAAATCTGTATAATTATACGAAAACCTAAACAATTGTAAAAAATTACGTGGTAGCAGTAACTAAACATGAAAGTTTTCATAAATAATTTTAAATAGATTTCAATGAGTTTAATTTTAATGTAGATACTAATTACAAGTATAAAATTAAAAATAATTATAAATATCTTTTCATTTATAAATTTGTGTATAGATTAATTAATGATTTTAATTGAAGTACTCTAATGTTAAATAACGGGGGTATACAAGCGATTTGAGAGAAGAAGAATGACTAAATTGATATTTTTTTTGAAAAAAAAATATGAAGAGTTAAATTTATTGACTTATTTTGAATCATGATTAAATTGTTATATATAAGTTTTGAGGACTAAAATTTTCATTATACCAAACCTTGTTAGATGTCAGTTTGTTTTTTAACGGAGGAGTGACCCGATTGTACCTAAACTTTTAATTGAGTGATCATACTTTAAATTTTAATAAATGAGTGACTCAATTATAATTTTACTAACAATTGAATAACCTCTAATGTAATTTACCCTAAAAGAAAATACAAATAAGTTATAACCAAAAAAAAAACAAGATATCTGTAGACGTCTTTGTTTGGACTAAACTAACACATCTACCATCTACACCGAAGTATGCACTGCGGATGCAAATGACCTAGGAGAAAAAAATTTAAGGGGTAACTTATAAATAGTACTCCACCTATTACCATATTATTATTTTAGTACCTCATCTATTTTTTTGGTAAAATGGTACCTAATGTTATATTTTTATTCTGTTTTGGTACCCTGACCGTTAAAAACAAACGAAGATGATGACGTGACTTATTTTTAACCGGGATAATCACAAATTTAGTCCCCAAAACTTATTCATTTCTATCAATTTGGTCTAAACTCTATCAATTTAATAACCATCTTAAATATTTGGGTTAAAAATATAAATCCCCAATTTTATTTCTTCTTCCCAAAACCCTAACCGCTCTTTTTCCCTTGAACTTCAAACTCGATTTATCTCACTAAGATTATTAACCAAGCAGCAGATAAACTTAAAGCAAATCAGCAAAACGTTGGGAATAACACAACACATCCTAAATCATATCGACTATCAAGCAAGTTTCACGAATAAAAGCCAATAAATCTTACTCTAATAATTCAATTGTAGTTCCTAATTAACCACATATAGGAACAAAAAAGTAAAATTCCATTAATACAAGACTAATCAATAACTTCATATTTAGCAAATCATTTGGAGAGAAAACACAATTCACTATTTTACATTTATCAATAATCAACAGTTGCTGCTGTTCTACAAAATATTCAATTTACAACATTTTTCTAACTAATGAAATAAAATAATTTACTTTCATTTTCTGTTGGGTTTTGCTAAATAAGAAATTAAAGTCTAGTACTTTAACTACTGCAGCCAATTAGTAACTTAGGATAAGCCTTAAAAAGGAAAAATATATATCAACGTAAAAAGGGACTGAACTATTGTTTTTAATTAATCAAAGTGGGGTAAAAATATTGAATCGGGACTATTGGAGTTGTAAACTCCAAGAACTGATACAAATTCATGAAATTTCCATCATTCCTTTTATTACTATTATTCATCGACGATGAAGATGCAGATGACATAGCGCATTTCTCACTATCCGAGATAAAATGGGGTTAGGGTTTTTGGGAAGAAGAAATAAAATGGAGGATTTACAGTTTTAACCCACCTATTTAAGATGATTATTAAATTGATAGAGTTTAGACCAAATTGATAGAAATGTATAAGTTTTAGGGACTAAAATTGTGATTATCCCAATTAAAAATAAGCCATGTCATCATCTCCGTTTGTTTTTAACGGTCGGGGTACCAAAACAGAACAAAACGGAACGTTAGGTACCATTTTGCTAAAGAAATAGGTGGAGTACTAAAACAATAACGCGATAATAGGTGAGGTGTTATTTATGTAGTTATCCCAAAATTTAATGTAGTGTTAAAATTTTGGGAAAATTACATGATTGACCACTATACTATAGTTTTAGGCTAACGTGGCCGTTAAAAGAAATTTATATAATTACACATTTGGTGATATGATCGCAACCTGCAAGGACCCGGAGGAATTTCCTAGTGGACCTATGACTCGTGCTAGGTCCAAAAAGTTCCAAGAAGTTATGGGAAATTTGTTCAGTCGAAGCTTGAACTTGAAGGGAGAAACACCAGCTTTGATTGAACAATGCAACATCCTACTCGTGCATGAGTTTGCATGAGTTTTCTTAAGTTATATATATATATATATATATATAATTATTTAATTTCAGCATGTGTGCATGAATAAATAAGGCTTAATGTTCATCTAAGCATTATGATTCGTTTATGTTTGTCTAGAACATTTAAGCATGTTAGTTTACTTAATGTGTGTCAATTTCTTAATTCATGTTAGTTTTCTTATGATTGTGAGTCATTTAGTGTGATGGTTATTTAACTAAATTAGTTCATTCTATGCAACTAGTTTCATTAATTTAACTAGCTCATTAAAATTGTTTTGGCATTTACTTTCGTTTTTTTTAGCAAAGTTGTTATTGTAACACCCCAATTTTGGGCTTGGAAGTTTAGGGTCCGAACCGGACCGGTCTGATTTTCGGTTCGAATATAAAAGGTGGTTTTAGGGAAAGCCTAGTTCGGGATGCTTTAAAAATATGGAAAAATATCTAAAAATCCTTTTTTTATATATATATAAGAGAGTGATGAAATCAATTTTACAAAATAAGGTTTGGAAGTGCGACATTTTGAAATAGTGACTAAAATGTGATTTTTGAAAAGTTCAGTGGTGACTGTTTTGTAAGGATTGAAACTTTGAATCTTTATGGAGCTAATTTACCCAAGATTGATTTCTCCAAATTTTTCTTAGATTTTAATGATTTAATTAATGTTTAATTAATTAAAGGAAAAGTGAAAAACCAATTTTTAAATTTCATAACTAACTTTTGTTAAAACTTTCTCTTCTCATTTTCTCTCTAAATTCTCTCAGCCAAACACATTTCTACAGCAACATTTCTATTGATTTTCACACCAAATGATGAGGTTTCAATCATCAATTGATTCCTAATCCTTTCTACATCGAATTCTATTGTTTTGCTTATTGGATTTTCAAGGAAATTGTCTCTAATCAAGGAGAAATCTACATTTAGAGGTAAGGATGTTCTTCTCCTCTAAATACTCAGTTCTTTACTGAAATTCCCAAGTTCTCAATCCTTAAATTAAGTTTTATAAATGGATTTAATGTTATGAACTTGATTTTGGCTTAAAACTCAAGATTTGAAAGAAATCTTGAAGAAATTCGTGGTGATTGTTTGGGCTCTGTTTTGAGATGGATTTTAAATGTGTTTTGGTTGTTTAATGATGTGTAATTGAGGTTTAATCAATGCAATCCCGAATAGGTTGAATTTCCTAAGTTTTTGCTTAAGAAAATGGTGGTTTTTGGGGTGATCTTGGTGTTCTGTTATAGCTGGAGGTATAAGGACGAGTTTAGGTTCTTTTTGGATGTTTATTGATGTTTAGGAATGGTTAGAAGTGATGGATCTTGGCTGGGTTATGTTGTGGAGGAGTTTGGAAGTGATTTCAGTTGTGTTTGGTAGCCGAAATGTTAGATTTGGTTAGAGCAGCGAGTTTAGGTGTATTGGCTGGAGATTTTAATGCAAGATGATGCATTAATCCTCTGCTTTGATGTGTTTAAAACAGGGGAGGCATCTTCAGATACTTGTGGTGTTGATCCGGAGGCTTGATCGGCGTTTCGGCAAGCTTGCGAAACAGAATTGGTGAGTGAAGTTGGGTTTTCAGATTTGAAACCAATGTTTGAAGGTTTTGAGAGCTTAGTTTAAGTCTAAGCAACTTAACTAAGCTCAAGAGTAAGTTTTCGGGGAAACTCTCTCTTTAATGAACCATGAGATGGTTGGATGCAATGTATTTAGTTTGCATGTTTAAATTTTGTTTTGAAAGCATGTTTTAGCATGATTAATGCTGGTTTTGAAAGCCATGTGTTGAAGGATGCTCAAGGTAAGAGATCTTTGGTTTGATATTAGTAAATGTGGTTTTGATGCATAGTGATGCATGGTGGTATAATGGCTTTGATTAATGCTTTAAAACAGTGGATTATTGATGATAAATGATGCATATTGGCAAGTGATGTGTTGGTTTTAAAGTATTTGAATCGGATATAGTTAGCCGGCTATAGGATTGGGTGCACCGTGAATAAAGTCTCCTTGGATGTTGAGGGGTTGTAATTGTACCGTAAACTCCATCCAAGTACACTAACGAGATGGTTAAGATCACAATGGTGGTTAAAAGTCCATGTGTGGATCTTGTGTTGTGTGTCCCGTGTTCTCGTTAGTGATGTTATACAACTACCGATGAGTGATGTTGAGGGGTTGTGATTGTACCGTTAAACTCCATCACGGGTGTTGAGGGGTTGAGATTGTACCGGTAAACTCCACCTTGTGTGTTCGGTAGTGTGTATGAAGCGTATGGGACAACACTTGTAATTCGCGTATCCGATTGTGTTTTATGTTGTAAATGGTTATGGTTTATCACTTGGAAGCCAATATGACATGTTGATGTTAATGAAGCATGAGATGCTTGTTTAAGAATGCAAGGTTGCATGTATAATGATGTTTATGTGTTAAAAGGCCTTATGAAAGGTGTTTTATAAAATGCATTATTGTGTTGTTTCTTTAGAGCATGCCTCACTAAGCAATTGTGCTTACGCTCTCTCTCTTGAATCAATAATGCAGATAATTGAGGTGTTTGAGGGCAGCAAGGAGGCTAAGAATCCAAGGAAAAGCTAAGCTCATGTATGGTGACGTTTTCACAACATTATTAGTTTTTGATATTTGACAATAGGAACCTAGATTGTGTTTTTGGGAGATGTTTTGGACTCCCTAGTTGTGGCATGATGCCTTAACTGCTTTGGTATTGTAAATGACCATTTTTATGCTTGTTTTGGTGATTTGATGATTGGTTGGTTTTGAATATTAGGATGCATGCCTATAGACTTGTGGATTTCCTTGATTGATGCCATGAATGTGTTTTGATGATGCAAACATGTACCTTATATGTATGATGACTTGTTGGCATGATTAGGAAGTCATTGGAATGTTTTAGAGTGGTTAAATGCATGTTAAACCAGCAATTTCTGCAGTTTCTGGGCAACCCGTATCGATACACTCACAGGCCTTTCGAAACGGGGGCCTGTAATGGCCTTGGTGTTTCGAAACGGCTGGTGACCGTATCGAAACGGTTTGGCCACTGGAAGGCCCTGTTTCGAAACAGGCCTCGAAACGAACCCGCGTTTCGGTACGGTCAACCCCGTATCGAAACAGGTGACCGTTGGGCACTGATTTGAGTGGTTTTGAGGTTTGTAAGCTTTATGTTTTAGTCCTGAAATTTGTATTTGCAATTGCATGAGTTTGAGATGTCCGTTTAAAGTGAAATTTGTCAGGGAAGCATGTAATATGACTAATTTGATATTGGCAACTTAAAAATCAGCTAAGTCCTCTTAATTTTCAGAATTTGCGTTTTGGTCCCTAATGTTTGTGTTTTGTGCAATTGAGTCCTTTAATGTTATCCGATCACTGAGCTTTTCACATAAATGTTTCTCAATAATACGCTTAGGATTAATGTGCATCTAGACAAGTTAAAAAGAGAAAAAAAAAGGGATCGTTAATCAAGGTTGACTTTCGGGTTGACTTTGGTTTTCCCCGTGTAATCTTCGTAGTTCGGGTCAACCATCTAGGCCGGGCTAAGAGGGTTACAGTTATCTAATGGTTGTTTAATGTGTTGTAATTAGAGAATTCAATTGACAAATGGATGATCATCTTCTCAAGATAGACAAGGCTTTTACCACCAATTGAAGGCACTTGAAGACACATCAAGGCTGATCGGTTACCATACAATTGAAGAGAACAAATTTCCACTCTTGAAGGCTTTAACACCACTTAAAGAGCTACTTTAAGCCTTCTTAAAGCTGATCAGTTATTGGCTCAAGGAAGACACACAATTAAGGCCTTCATTGTCATCTTTTAAGAGAGAGTAATGACATGGATTAAAACAGCATTTAAGGGACAACACTTAAGGATGGAATTCAATGGCCACTTAAGACATGTTTGAAGATGTTTCTTTACAAGATCAAACATCAGTCAACTTGTTCGTCATTTTTTGTTTGAATCTAGGCAGGTTTGGGTTTTTATGTCTTCATCAAACTTATTTCCATATTTCTTATCTTTCTAACTCCTTTTGAATCACCTCAATCCGATATCGGGATCTTGAGATATGATTATTTTTCTGAAGACAGTGCAGGCTTGAATTTCAATACAAGAATAAACATCATTCGAATTTAAGAGACCATTCAAAGCTGAATTCAATGTTGTTGATTCATTCTTCAAGAAAATCCTTTTTTATTTTGCCACATTAACATCACAAGCCCATTAAAGGAGAATGAATGGCAAGTTACTCAAGTTGGTAGCTCATGAGTTTCTTTCTTTGGACGATATAGTTGTCCACATTCATCCTCATCCAACACCAACTTTTCAGCTATCAATTGGAGGAGTAACCTAAGCTTTATATGCCTTTAACACCAGCATAATGAGTCTTTAATCCTTGTCTAGCCCATTCAATTTGTTATTGCCTTACACCTATAAATAGGCAGCAATTTTTTATTGTAAGGGACTTTTGGATCATATTATAAACTTTGAGAGTGTTCTATTTTTTTTGTTCTACAAGAACTTTATCGGCTTCAAGTGGACTCTTGTGGCATTCTACCCATCTCATTTCGTTTTATTGTTGGTTCCTAGTTGTTAATAACTAGTGTGTCACAATCCATCTCCTTCCACCCAAATTCTGGTTTGTGGATTTTATAAAGTTCAGGTCATCACTTTTTAGTGTTGGTTCATCTTTGTTTCACGCCAACACACTTACACTATCATTTCATTTCACCTTCCATCACTCCATCTTCCATTTACACATATCATTTCACCCATTCATCTTATCATTTCCCCTTTCATATTATATCTTAAGTATCTGCCATGATACCAAAATTCACCTTCACCTATCCTTTAAAAACAACCCATTTCTGCATTTTTGTTTTATTTTTTTGAAACACTTACTTAAGTCACGATCAGACAAACACACATACAAATTCGGTCACAGCACAAGCGAATTCGTATCAATTGGTATCAGAACATTGGCGATTCAATAAGTTGTTTGACTCATTTCCCTGAATATTGAAAAAAAATCGAAAAAAAAAGAATAGATCAAGAGGGAGGGATCAATCTTATGTTACAAAAAAGAGATTTTTATGTGATTCTCTCTATCCCTTTTTTTCTCAAAATTGTTATTTCATATTTAACCACCCAGTTTGTTAGAATTTCGTTGTTATCCTATTCTAACCATTTTGTTTCAGCCGAATTCTACAAGAAAAACTTGTTGAGCCTTGAGTAAGTTCTCTAAGGACTTTGAAAGGAGAACAAGAGCGGTAGAAGGCAAAAATGCACATCGAGGGTAAAACCATCTCGAGTGAAACACGAGTGTGAGTGTTTTTCTTGGAGTGTAACGGTGAGAGTATGTGCTAGTGAGGTTTATTAGTTAATCATGTCTCAAGATTCCGTGAGAAACACTATTGGTGCTAGTAATAATGTTAATGTGGATGCAACTAATTCCAATATTCAAGATATTATCCGAGCAATGGACATGTTGTTGCAGCAAAGGTTAGGGCCAATGCAAGTGCGACAAGAAAAATTGGAGGATAGATCTCAAAGGGGGCATAATTTAGAGCACGAGGAAGATTATGATGACGAAGTGGACGATGAACAAGTAGACGAGCGAGCCTCCCATCAAGGTTCGAGGTCTTAAGAGCCTAGGTACCAAAGAGCTCGCCCAAGAGTTCATGATAATCTTAACAACATCAAAATTACCATTCCTCCTTTCCAAGGAAGAACAGATCCTGAAACCTATCTTGCATGGGAAAAGAAAGTTGAGCACATCTTTGAGTGCCACAACTACTCTGAGCTTAAGAAGGTAAAACTTGCAGCCATTGAATTTACAGATTATGCACTAATATGGTGGGATCAATTGACATCTAGCAGGAGACGCAATGGTGAACATCCAATTTTCTACATGGAATGAGATGAAAGCCGTTATGCGTAGGAGGTTCATTCCAACTCACTATCACAAGGAGTTGTTCAACAAGCTTCAAAATCTCACCCAAGGCAACCATAGTGTTGAGGACTACTTTAAAGAGATGGAAGTAGCCATGATCCGAGCCAACATTGATGAGGATCGGGAAGCCACCATGGCCAGATTTCTATCCGGCCTTGATCCTAATATTGAGGCCACCGTTGAGTTGCAACATTATGTGGAGATCGAAGACATGGTTCATATGGCCATGAAGGTCGAGAGGCAACTCAAAAGGAAGGGCACAACTCGTGCCTATGGAGGCTCCTCTTCTAAATGGGGGCAAGGTACCTACAAACAGAAGGCATCATTTACGCCTAATGAACGAAACGTTCCAACAAAGAGTGCCAAACCCATTGTCGAAACCAGCAAGGGAAAGAGCACAACTATGCCAGTTCGATCCTGTGATGTCCAATGCTTCAAGTGTTTGGGGCGAGGTTACATTGCTAGTCAATGCCCTAACTACAACACAATGTTCATCCGAGATGATGGAGAGATCGAAATTGACCAAGAAGAGGAAGAAGATGAAGACAAAGAATTTGAAGGGGAAGAAGAGTTAGAACATGTCGTTGATGGAGAGGTCCTTGTTGTTAAAAGAAGCCTAAGCATGCAAGCAATTGAGGGGGATCAGCAACGCAAGAACATCTTCCATACACGCTGCCATATTAATGGAAAGGCATGCTTTGTCATAATAAATGGTGGTAGTTGCACTAACGTTGCTAGTACTTTGATGGTAGAAAAGCTCAGTTTAGCAACAACAAAACATCCACATCCCTACAAGTTGCAGTGGCTTAATGATGGTGGAGAACTCAAAGTGACCAAACAAGTCATTGTGCCATTTTCATTTGGCAAATATAAAGATTATATGCTATGTGATGTCGTGCCAATGTATGTCGGTCATATCCTGTTAGGGCGGCCATGGCAATTCAATAGGAGAGTCATACATGATGGTTATACCAATCGTTATACCCTCACCAATGAATCTAGAAAGATCACCCTAGCCCCGCTTTCACCAAAGCAAGTTCACAAAGATCAAATGCATTTGAGAGAAAGCTTTGAAAAAGCCAAAAAGAGTGACAAGATTTTTTAGAGCGAGGTAACATTCGAGGGAAAATCAAAAGAGAGTGAAAAATAAGAGAAAAAAAAAAGTGATCATCTTTGCGAGAGAGAAAGAAATCAGAAAGTCCCTATTGTCAGAAAAGATGGTTCTTGTTCTCATGTACAAGGAGAGTTTATTAAGCACTAAAGATCTTGACCCAAATTTGCCATCTTTTATCGTTTCATTGTTGCAGGAATACGAAGACCTATTTTCGGAGGAAATTCCATGTGGGTTGCCTCCAATTCGTGGAATAGAGCACCAAATAGACTTTGTCCCCGTTGCTATCATCCCTAATCGGCCAGCTTACCGAAGTAACCCCGAGGAGACCAAAGAGTTACAAAGGCAAGTTTCGGATTTAATGGAAAAGGGTTATGTTAGAGAGAGCCTTAGTCCTTGTGCAGTACCGGTTCTACTTGTGCATAAGAAAGTTGGTACATGGCGCATGTGTGTAGATTGTCGTGCGGTGAACAAAATAACGGTAAAGTATCGTCATCCCATTCCACGTTTAAATGATATGTTAGATGAGCTTAGTGGTTCTAATGTATTTTCTAAGATTAATCTTAAAAGTGGTTATCACCAAATTCGTATGCGAGAAGGGGATGAGAGGAAAACTGCATTCAAGGCTAAGCAAGGATTATATGGGTGGTTGGTTATGCCATTCGGCCTAACTAATGCTCCGAACACTTTCATGAGGTTAATGAATCACATCCTTAGACAATTCTTGGGTAAAATTTGTGTAGTGTATTTTGATGATATTCCGATTTATAGCAAGAGTTTGAATGATCATGTTCAGCATTTAAGGTTGGTATTAGATGTATTGAGAAATGAAAAATTTTATTCTAATCTACAAAAATGTACATTTTGCACTAATAGGGTTGTTTTCCTGGGTTTTTGTGAGTGTAGATGGTTTGGAGGTTGATAGAGAGAAGATTAAGGCAATTGAGGAATGGCCTAGACCATCAAGAATTAGCCAAGTTAGAAGCTTCCATGGTTTAGCAAGCTTCTACCGTCGATTTGTGCCAAACTTCAGCACCTTAGCCGCCCCATTAACAGGAGTCATTAAAAAGAACTCTAATTTCTTTTTGGGTGAAGAACAAGAGGAATCCTTTAAAATGATTAAGGATTGTTTAATTAACGCGCTCTTGTTAACTCTGCCTAATTTTAACAAGGTTTTTGAGGTTGAATGTGATGCATCAGGTTTAGGAATTAGAGCGGTTTTATCTCAAGAAGGACGTCCTATAGCCTACTTCAGCGAAAAGTTGAGTGGAGCTACACTCAACTACCCAACCTATGATAAAGAAATGTATGCACTAATTCAGGCACTAGAAACATGGCAGCACTACCTTTGGTCAAAAGAGTTTATCATCCATATTGATCATGAGGCATTAAAGCACATTAGAGGACAACATAAGCTAAACAAGAGGCACGCCAAGTGGGTTGAGTTTCTTGAAGCCTTTCCCTATGTGATCAAATATAAAAAGGGTAAGGAAAACATTGTTGATGATGCACTATCACGCAGGTATGCCCTTCTTAACACTTTAGACTCTAAATTATAGGGTTTTGCTTTCATTAAGGAATTATACGAGTCTGGCCCTGATTTTGGTGAAGTATATAAGCTTTGTGAAAAAGGTACACATGATAAGTTCTGTAGGGACAATGGATACCTATTCAAGGAAGGGAAGCTTTGCATCCCACAAGGATCCATTCGAGAGTTACTCCTAAAGGAAGCACATGGTGGTGGATTAATGGGACATTTTGGAGTAGCTAAGACCTTGAGCATGCTTCAAGAACACTTGTATTGGCCGAAGATGAAACGAGATATTGAGAGACTATATGAGCGTTGTATCACATGTAGAAAGGTCAAGTCGAAAGTGATGCCCCACGGCCTATATACTCCATTACCTATTCCTAATGCACCTTGGATGGATATATCCATGGGTTTTGTACTTGGACTGCCTCGTATGAAGAATAGCAAAGATTCCATCTTTGTAGTAGTGGATCGATTCTCTAAAATGGCTCATTTTATTCCTTGTAATAAGACTAATGACACTTCACATGTTGCTAATTTGTTTTTCAGGGAAATCATGAGATTGCATGGCATTCCAAGAACTATCGTATTTGATCGAGATGTGAAGTTCTTAAGTCATTTTTGAAGAACATTATGGAACAAGATTGGAACCAAGTTGCTGTTTTCCACAACTTGTCATCCACAAACGGATGGTCAAACTGAAGTGGTGAACTAGGCATTGTCCATGTTGTTGAGGACAATCATCAAGAAGAATTTGAGGACTTGGGAGGAAAGGTTGCCACACGTGGAGTTTTCTTACAACCGGTCCATTCATTCTGCCACTAAAATGTCACCATTTAAAATAGTGTATGCTTTCAATCCTTTGACCCCCATTAGATTTATTACATTTGCCCGCTGATCAAATTGTGAATAAAGATGGAAGAAACAAGGCTGAATTTGTCAAGAAGCTCCATCAACAAGTGCGTGACAATATCGAAAAGAGAACCATGCAATATGAGAAGCAAGCTAACAAGGGACGAAAACAAGTAATCTTTGAACCCGGGGATTGGGTTTGGTTGCACATGAGGAAAGAAAGGTTCCCAGCCCAACGCAAGTCAAAATTGATGCCTAGAGGGGATAGACCTTTCCAAGTAATCAAGCGTGTCAATGAAAACGCCTATCAACTAGACCTCCCAGGTGAGTATAATGTCAGTGCAACTTTCAATGTGGCTAATTTATCTCCTTTTGATGTATGAGACGATTTGGGGACAAATCGCTTTCAAGAGGGAGGGACTGATGTGATCACAACCCGCAAGGACCCGGAGGAATTTCCTAGTAGACCTATGACTCGTGCTAGGTTCAAGAAGTTCCAAGAAGGTATCGATACGGGTTTGAGCAACTTTACGGGTTAGACCGTATCGGTACGGGCAACCTAAAAATTCAAGTTTGGCTATTTAAAATCAATAAAAACATTGCCAAAAACCATTTAAGATCCCTCAAACATAAATTCAAGTTGTTTGGACTTAAAGACAAGTTTTGAATTCTTTTCAAATTAGTCCAAAATATTTTTCAATTATTATATCAAAAAAAAAATTCTAAATATTTTATATTTTATTAAATTTTTTAATTAAATTACTTGGTACATTAAATTATATTAAAATTTAAAAAAATTAAAATTATATTAAAAATCATTTAGCGAATCTAAACTCATGAATATAATTTAAATTAATTGATATTATTTTAAAATTTTGAATTTTTAATATAATTTCATATATATAATAAGTAAATTAAATTTAATTAATAAATATTAAAATTATTAATTAAATTAAAAAATGTATTCATTGATTATATATGTGAAATTATAAAAATAAATGTGAAAAAATATTGAATTTAGTTTAAATATATAAAAAATCTTAAAATCATTTTTATTTTAAATCAAGCATTAACTATAATTTAATATATATATATATATATATATTAATTTTAATTTAATTATTAGATTTATTTTGATGGTTTAGAAGTTTTTATGCATCGCAAGTGAGTCATGGACTCCCCTTAACCCCTATTTATTTCTTTTTCCTGCCATTAACAACAAATGAAAACATATAATATATTTCATACTTTAGATCACAAAAGTGCACTTGACACAGTGGTAAACCAGTGCCTCTTTGTCTAGGCAAACACTGTTCGAATCTTGCTGGTGGCAGTTGTTGTTTTCTTCCTTTGATGGGTGGTGACACGTGTCACTATCTAATTGAATAATTAATTTATTTTGTTAAATTAAAATTAGGATCAGATTGATAGAATGCATAAGTAACAAGGACCAAATGTGTAATTATACAAATTTATTTTAACTGCCACGTCAGCCTCTCTATTAGATTTTAACGGTTAGTGGTCACATTGAGTTCATTTTAATAGTTGAGCGATCTAATTACTTTAATTAGATGTATAGTGGTCAAATCAAGTCTAAAACTATAATATAATGGTCAATTATGTAGTTTATCCTAAAATTTTCTTAGAAAACGAATTTAATGTATTTATCAGAAAAAATAAAAATAAAAATATGCATATTCATTTGAGAAAAGTAAATGATTCTAGTTCTTAAATTTTTGGATATTTCACTTTATAAAAGGCGGGGTGATTCTGCAAAACGGCAGATAAAAGACAGCTAAAAGACGGCATACCGGTTAACCTGGTCAATTTTTTAACATAATTTCTTATTAAGCTTGTACCTAATTTGTTACAACAATTGTAAGAATAACGGTATATACACAATTCCTTATAAAGTAACAAATTGAGTCTAAAACTTAGTATCTTACGTGAAATAACGGTATATACACAATTTCTTATAATAATGCACAATTTGGTACAAAATAAGTAAAGAGTTGTGTTTGAACACAATTTCTTACCCGATGTACCTAATTTCTTACTAAAATTATAAGCAATTAAGTATATACCCAATTCCTGACGAATTTTTTTTGAACAAACTTGGTAAGAAATTGTGTTTGTACTCAATTTCTTACAAGAATGCAAAATTTGGCACAAAATAGGTAAGGATTTGTGTTTCTACACAATTTCTTACTAAATATACCTATTTTCTTACTGAAATTGTAAGATATTAGGTATATACCAAATTCCTTACGAATTTTTTAGTTGAACAAACTTGGTCAAACCTTTGTAAGAAATTGTGTTTGTACCCAATATCTTACAATAATGCACAATTTGGTACAAAATAGGTAAGAATATGTGTTTCTACACAATTTCTTACTAAATATACCTATTTTCTTACTAAAATGGTCAGAAATTAGGTATATACCAAATTCCTTACGATTTTTTTAGTTGAACAAAGTTGGTCAAACATTTGTAAGAAATTGTGTTTGTACTAAATTTCTTACAAGAATGCACAATTTGGTACAAAATAGGTAAGGAGTTGTGTTTCTACATAATTTCTTACTAAATATACATATTTTATTACTGAAATGGTAAGAAATTAGGTATTTACCTAATTCCTTACGAAATTTTTAGTTGGGTAAAGTTGGTCAAACCTTTGTAAGAAATTGTGTTTGTACTCAATTTCTTACAAGAATGCACAATTTGGTACAAAATAGGTAAGGATTTGTGTTTGTACACAATTTCTTACCCGATATACCTAATTTCTTACTGAAATTATAAGAATTTAGGTATATACCCAATTCCTTACGAATTTTTTCTTGGGGTAAAGTTGCTCAAACCTTTGTAAGAAAGTGTATTTGTACTCAATTTCTTAAACGAATGCACAATTTGGTACAAAATAGGTAAGGAGTTGTGTTTGTACACAATTTCTTACCCGATATACCTAGTTTCTTACTGAAATTATAAGAAATTAGGTATATACCCAATTCCTTACAAATTTTTTGTTGGGGTAAAGTTGCTCAAACCTTTGTAAGAAATTGTGTTTGTACTCAATTTCTTACAAGAATGCACAATTTGGTACATAATAGGTAAGGAGTTGTGTTTGTACACAATTTCTTACCCGATATACCTAGTTTCCTATTGAAATTATAAGAAATTAGGTATATACCCAATTCCTTATGAATTTTTTGTTGGGGTAAAGTTGCTCAAACCTTTGTAAGAAATTGTGTTTGTACTCACTTTCTTACAAGAATGCACAATTTGGTACAGAATAGGTAAGGAGTTGTGTTTGTACACAATTTCTTACCCGATATACCTAGTTTCCTACTGAAATTATAAGAAATTAGGTATATACCCAATTCCTTACGAATTTTTTTTTGGGGTAAAGTTGCTCAAACCTTTGTAAGAAATTGTGTTTGTACTCAATTGCTTACAAGAATGCACAATTTGGTACAAAATAAGTAAGGAGTTATGTTTGTACACAATTTCTTACCCAATATACTTAGTTTCTGACTGAAATTATAAGAAATTAGGTATATACCCAATTCCATATGAATTTTTGTGTGGGGGTAAATTTACTCCACCTTTTGTAAGCAATTGTGTACAAACACAATTCCTTACAACAATGTAAAAAGAAATTTCATTCCACTAGGTAGCTTCGAAACCACCTATATGGGGTTTCGGTGTTGGTTTGACAGTATCAACAAAATTTTCATTCCACTAGGTAGCATCAAAACCACCTATATGGGGCTTCGGTGCTGGTTTGACAGTATCAAAAAAAATTTCATTCCAGTAGGTAGCATCGAAACCACCTATATGGGGTTTCGATGCTGGTTTGACAGTATCAACAAAATTTTCATTCCACTAGGTAGCATTGAAACCACCTATATGGGGTTTCGGTGCTGGTTTGACAGTATTAACAAAATTTTCATTCCAGTAGGTAGCATCGAAACCACCTAAGGATGGTTTCGATACCTCTAAAAGGAATCTGCCTTTTCAGTGTTGTGTCTTTTCACTGTAATCACATGCATCGTTTACTGGTCATCCTGTATAAAGCTAGTTTCGAGACCCCCCCAGAACGAATCTACCTTTTCAGTTTCATGTCTTTTCACTTGTATCACATGCACCGTTTCATGTTCATGTACCTTTGCATTGTGCCTTCTCACTTTCCCTTCTAAGTTTTCAATTTCCCTCCCAACTGAAATTCCCTATAAATTAACAACTCTTCTCTTGACTCTTCACAACATCTTCAACTTAATATACTCAACCCTTCGTTTATTTCTATAATCAGATCTCATTCACCTTCACCATCTTCTATTATAGAATGAGTTCGAGCAGAGGTTCTGGTCACAATCCTCAGCCATTGGCAAAGAGGAAACTTGATTTCGAGATATCATCAAACATCGATGATGATTTCTATATTGATTCTGATGAAGAGGAGGAACAACAAAGCCATGAGTCAATGAAAACCAGCAGATGGTTCAACAAGTTCTTCGAGACCTTCAATCGAATGAACACCATCAACGACCCTTCTACTCAATGGCAGTGTCCAGCATGCCAAGGAGGTCCTGGTGCCACTCATACGTTTCGTGGCCTTCAGTCCCTAATGACACATGCCAAAACCAAAGGCGGACCAAAGCTGAAACTTCATCGCCAACTTGGTCAGCTATTGGACAAGGAATTGCGTAGAAGGGGTACTTCGGCTGTTCCTCAAGGTCAAGCTTTTGGCCAATTGAGTGGTTTGAGAGATGATGCTGCTATTGTCTCCCCCCCCCCCCCCGCCTTCAAGCAATGAGGAAGCGGATCACCAAATACTCTTGCCACCCATGGTGATGATAATGAACACAAGGCTTCATCAAGATGCAAATGGAAAGGTAGTTATATAACTTCTGAATTATGTTTTCATGAATATTAGAATTCCTTAACTTCTTATTTCTTTAATTTTCTGCTTCAGTGGCTTGGTATGGGAACCCAAGAGCTTCTTGACTATTTCAGTTCCTATCGTACTGTTGCTAAGGCTCGCCATTCATACGGTCCAAAAGGCCATCGTGGGATGAGCCTTTTGATTTTTGAGAGCACGGCAACATGTTATTTCGATGCTCAGCGTCTGCATACCCAGTTTGCTGCCCAAGGTTTCGATAGAGAGGCTTGGCAACATTGTCAGGGCTTCTTGTATTGTCCAGCCACACAGCGCCAACTTTATGGTTATATGGCTGCGAAAGAAGACATCGAAAACTTCAACCGCCATACTCAAGGTTTTTTCCATTATTTTATTATTTTATACAAGAGGCACTTCTGCTCATACTTATGCATATATGTTTTGTTCATTAGGCAACTATAGGGTGAAGATTGAGATGCGATCATATGCAGAGGTGGTTGGTCAGCACAGTTCACAAGGAGAGGCTGGTACAAGTGCCATGGGCAGTAGAGGGCATGGAGGTCGTTTCCCTGGCCAGGGATGAGGATTGAGGAGGCTCCATTATTTTAGTTTCATTTTTCTTTTATTCTAATGTGTAATTGAAGCACTTGGGAGTTCAGTTTATTTTTGTTTTATAAAAATACTTCGTCCTTAAAGTTAATGTGATCCTTAAACAATGTAATTAAAAAAATTCATTCCAGTAGGTGGCATCGAAACCACCTATAGGGGGTTTCGGTGCTGGTTTGACAGTTTGTTAAAAATTTCATTCCACCTATGTGGGGCTATCATCATCAAACTTAATAGGGACACGCTCTGCTTCATACCACTCTCCACTATTTTCGACACCTAGGAATCTAGCAATAATGTCTTCAGTTAACCTAATTTTCGTGCCCATTAGATATGAGTCAATCGCTACAACCTCGGTTTGTGTTCTTCCATCATGAACAAGTGTAGCATTCGCATAGAAGTATCTGACAAGGTTTTCGCATACAATGGGTTTAATATCTAGATACTTCATCCATCCCCATTCAACAAAAAGTTCCCAGAAATCGAACTGATACTCCTCTGAAGTCAAGAAATCTAAGTCTATTGTTCGCTCCTGTCTAATCTTTTTTGCAGCATAAATTTCATGGTAACAGTGAAGACCATTGTCACCCTTTAAACAAAGCAGCAAAATATTTGGAGGTGGAGGAGCTTCTTAAGAACCTGAAGAAGCAGCCCGTTCATATCTAGATCGTTTATCTTTACCTTTACCGGGATTCTTTTTAGGAGGCATATCTAACACAATAAAGAGCTGCAACTACACGGTTAAGCTTCCCTTCAAAAAAAATTCATGCAAAAGAAGCAACTTTAAAAGACGTATGTTTATATAAAAGTAACGAAGATGCAAAAAAATACCAGATTTCGATTCACCATAAACACAGTCAGTAATGTTAGATTTACTTACCAAATAGTGTGGATTTCAAGCACCAAATAGTGTGGATATTGTGGATTTCAAGCACCAAATCGTGTGGATGTCAAGTTTGAGTACAACTTACTTGGGGTTTTCTATTTGGAGTTGAGTAGAAGGAGGGGTTCGCGGCTTTTAATATTACAGAAAAGTTTGAAAAAATAACTGCTCTCCCTCGAAAACCTGCTAACCCGGTTTCAAATCCCCCCACAGGGGTTTGGGTGCTGATTTTTTGGGTTGTGAAGGGGTTTCGAAACCACGTTGTATGGTTCCGATACTGGTTTGGCAGAAACACGTATTTCACTGGTCCTAAAAGGGGTATCGAAACCTTCTTTTCTAGTTCCGATACTGGTTTGGCAGAAACATGTTGTATGGTTCCCAAATAGTGTGATTCAACATCGAGGTCCGACTACGCATGCTTCGGTGATGTCATTGCTTTTGACACGACGTACAAAGGTAATATATATGGCCGGCCTCTAATGCCTATTCTTGGTGTCAATCACCATCACCAAACAATTGTCTACAGTGTTGCAATTCTAGCTGACGAGACTGCCGATTCTTTTGAATAGGTACTGAGACAATTTGCAGAGGCAATGTGTAACAAGGCTCCAGTTTCAATTGTCACAGATGGTGATAGGGCCATGCACAGAGCAATAAAAACGGTGTTCCCGCTTGCTTGCCATCGCATATGCTCATGGCATCTGTCACGAAATGCTCAGGCAAACGTTGGTGACACAAAATTTACTTCCGCATTTAAGAGATGCATGTCATCTTGGTGGACAACTGAGGAATTTGACCGGGAGTGGAGGTCAGTTGTTAAACAGTTTAACGTCGAACATCATCCTTGGGTTGTAGAGAAGGATCAGACAACGACTATGTGGGCACAAGCATATCTTACATGACATTTCTTCGCCAATCTTCGATCGACCCAAAGGTACGAAGCTATGAATGCAGCGCTAAATATTTTGCTCACTTATAAGAAGACATATATAGATGTTGTCCGTGCCATTGACAATGGGATCAATGAGATGCGAACTCATGAGTTAAGGGAAGATTTCTTAAGTTCAAATGCGACACCTTTTCCTATGACCAAATTGAATGAACTTGAAAGGAATGCAGCTGACGTATATACATGAGCATCATTCAAATTTGTTCTGACCGCACTTAAAAATGAGACATTGTATCGTCCTATACATCCAACTGTCGAAGGTGGAGGCTTCCGGACATATCGGTTAAAAAAGTATAAGGATCATTCGCAATTGTATGAGGTGGTTCTTGAGGTTGCAACGCATAACATAACATGTTCCTGCAGGAAATATGAGACAGTCGGCCTTCCATGTTGCCATCAGCTGCACGTTATGAAGTTGGAAGACTTCTCTGAGATCCCAAAATGTATAATACATCCGCGGTGGACGAAAGATACAAAGATTGTGGCGCCATCATTTGTTGACTTCAACGTGCCACCGGAAAGGAAACAAATGGCTCGATTCGCTTCTCTACGAGCACTATCCACGCAGTTGTGCTACTTTGCATCTCAGACTGACGAAACGTTTCGGAGCACGAAAGATGAGATACTTAGATTAACTGCTGAATTTGATCACTCCACAACCTTGAAGGAGTCTTCATCAAAGAAAGAAGGCAAACGACTCGTTAGGGACCCGCACCGAAAAGAAGCAAAACGAAAAACCAATGTCAAAAATCAACGTGCAAAGTCACGGATCTTTCATTGTTCCTTTTGCAAGTTGGAGGGACACAATAAAAACACATGCCCTCGTCTTAAGCTTCAACTTCCAACCCCAACATTTGTGGACACAACAGGCCTTTCAGAAGAGGAAATTGATATCTCAAATGCCGTCGACATGTTCGCATCTCAACCGAATCTCAGTCAATTTTCACTTGAGGATGACGGAATTTTTTTTAATATCCCTCAACCTGGAACATCCATGGTACAATTTTATACAACTTCATCTTACTTTGCACGGTTCTTTTTACTATCACCATATGTTATTAACGTTTATATGATGATTAAAGCTTGTTTGCATCCACATTTCTGTTAGGACCAACATCTTCCAAACGAGGACAACATTAATTTTTTTAGTATCCCTCCAACTACAACATCCATGGTACACTTTTATGGAACTTCCTACATTTTTACATGATTCTTGTTACAATCAACGCCATTGTAATTAACTTTATCTGATGCAGGACTTCTCCTTTTGGAACTAGACCATCGTCAGACAGTAGTGACTATAAAATGGATTATACATAAATATAAGTTCAACCATGGAAAATGTCTATCCTTTAAAGCCACATATATGGATATATATATATATATATATATATATATATGATTTCTCAACCCATAATGCATCTTTGCAATACCCTAAACCATTTACAAGCATAACATATTTCTGATTCTTAAACCATGTACTCCATGTGTTGTACATGTACAAAATAGGAAATTATCCTATACAACCATATGCTGCCTGACTTCTTTGTGTCCAATTCAAAAATAATCAACAAAAATAATCAAAATAAAGGGTCCTCTCTTATCTCATGTGCTTTTCATACATACAAAAGATATTTCCTTCCAAATAAATGCAACTCCACTCCAACTTCAATTTGTTCATAACCACAACATATATCAGAAAGATATGAACGTTAGCTGAAATGTTTAAAGGCCAGTTAACGGTTAAGGAACAACACACGTAGCAGTAACTCCCTCACCATTGATGCCGAAAAATGCTAACACGGCTGACATATTGTCTTGACTGAAGCTGAGCAACATGTGCTTTCATTTCAACTGCAATTTCCCGCCTCTTTTTATTCTTATCGTGATTCACAAGATCATACAAAATATACATTCTGTCCCATACCCCGACCGTCTAGCAACACAAGTGTTAACAATAGATGCATTAGTTTGGATTATATAATTCGTTCAATGGAACAGTTATTAAAATGTATGCAGACAACAGCAGAACGTACCACTTCCTCAGCACGTTTTGTGTGCCATAATAGCATCCATTGAATGCAATAAACCCCATAATCATCTTTGTTCAAAGAAATACTACTTTAAACATCAAATTATTAACAAACATATCAAATGCTAGCAAAAAAAATACATTTCAACTTTTTGAAGTACAATATACCCATTGCCTTGACGTCTGCATTTAGCCACCATCACTAGGGGATCAGAAATTGCGTTTGATGGTGAGCCAAAAACATCTACAAACTTCTCATCGAACAAACACTCACCTAGCTTTTTAAGCTAGATGCATAGACACACATACTTTTTTAAATACTGACTAACATGAGTAAAGATTGGTAAATTGTTATAAGTTTACGATTATTACCAATTTCTGTGTTACACCCACTCTTGAAGCATTTCCCCGCGTTGTGGGCAAGCTGTCCAGTATCTTCGCTTCCCCCCGCTCGAGATCCATAACGCACATGTACCAATGAGTATTATTTTCATTTACAGGGATAAAGACCTGCCATCAATTATATTTCAGTAATGAAGCTCCACATAAGCATACCCCATATAATATATCTACGTAATACATTGCAAAGTTTAGTTAAATGTTTAGGGGTTCTTCATACCAATTTGCAGTCAATAAGTCTACCATACGGTCCATAACTCTTATGCCAATACGAAGCAAGCTGTGAACCATCCAATTCCCCTCGTTGAAGTTGATCCTACAAGACAACCATTATTATTCTCAATGTTTCACAAACCATCATTATTCAACAATAACATGAAAACAAATTTTACGTACACTCAATGTGCGAGGTATGTACCCTCTCCTTGCTTTACATTTTGTCCTACTATTTCATCAACAATCGACCAACCAACAACATCAATGACCTAAATATTACCAATAACTCAATGTGCAAGTTGTCATTATACACTGCCTTCAAAATGACTTCATTTATTAGTACAAAATGGGTTCTTTACTGACCCTTGAACCAATCTAGCAATTTGGTCGTAAGGTGTCAGCGTCAAATACAGTCAAATAAAGGTGACCAAAATCTACCAAGATTTTCATGTACATACACATAAAAATTGCATGTTAAATTGAAACAAACTACATTCTATAAGTCATATGGATTACTTACCCTTCTGTCAAGGCTGTATTCCAGATATAGTCACATGTTGCTTTCCCTGACGGCACAACTCCATCAGCTATTTCGACATACGTCAACATCTGCAACACTTCAACATTTGTTCCTCACTATTGAATAACATTAAAGCATGCAATATTTAATAAGTTCTAATGTACTACAACTTCTACCCAATTCATATATTATCTTAAACGTACGTTATTTAACAATCCTTCATTATAAAATAGTACAAATGATTAACGTTCTAATCGAACATAGCCCAAATCATCCACCCGTTTAAAAACCAAACTAAATCATACAATTCATATTACAAATAACTCAATTTCAAGTTTTTTTCATGTGCCTACTAAAACCAACCGAGGCTCGAAATCGCCCTTGTGTGCAAACTCCCACTTATTTCATATTTCTCGTTTTCACCCCTACTCGACTCGCTTTCCCACTAACCTTTGACTTTGCTTCGACAATTGGGTTTCCCTACAAGTTGACCGCAAATATATCAACAACAACTACCTCGTACATTCAATTAATGCAACGTTAACCACAACTCTTAAATTTATACTCATCATATCTTTTTCTTTCTCTGGAAGCTTGCTGCGCTGTCTTCTTTAACCAACGTCAGATCCTCTATCATCAACGGGTTAGGGTCACTACTACGACCATCATTCTCCTCAGCCTCTTGTACTTTAGGTTTGTCCAGCATTGCTTCGTCTGCGTCAAGACCTACTCCAAATTTTGCATCAGCTTTGCGCAGAGCCTTCCTCATATACATCATATCCACACACAAACCATCAACCTTTTCCACAACATTCTTAGATTCTTCCTTCAAAGTCTTCAAAGTTTCTTCTATTTTATTTTCCTTCTCAACGAGAGCTTCGAGACTCTCTTTTATTTCCCCAACTCTGAAATTACCTTCTGCAACATCTCCATTATAACATCATTACTACAATTGTTGCTTCCACCGTCTTCTCCCTCCGCGCACCGTTCATCATTAGAGGCAAATACCTACAAACATTACTAATTAATTCCTTTCATGTCATTACGACCATTAACCCAATACAATACAAACTTGTTTTTGACTCTTACTTTTAATTTTTTGTCTGGTCGCTCTTCCTTTAGGCGGCCACCAATCCTGCTGACATCCTTTTTCCCCCACGCATGTATGCAACCGCGCCCATCAGCAGACACTGAAGCTCTACTTGCAACTCCATTCCAGTAATCGAATAGCCTCGCCTACATTTAACAATATTAAAAACATACAATTACTATAAAAGGTAAATCTTGCCTCAATCAACTATTACGTTCAAATAATACTCAATCTTAATAATACATTACCTCTAGGATAGGAATGCAGCCCGTCATATATGCCAACCCATCTCCAGCTTTAACTTTGGCTACTCCATCAAGTAACCTATCGTACGCATATTTACACCAATTTAACTTCCCCCTCAATCCGGGTTCGCACAACAACTTGAAATGTTCCATGGAAGGCACAAGGTTGGCATTCGGACTTAGGAACAAACCAACAACATACAACAGTACACATGCTTTCAACTCCTCAGCCTCAAAACCTCCACTTAGTATCTCCTCTAAAAGTTCTTTATATGCAATCTTTGTGCTGATTTTGTACTTCTTTGCTAGTTCCTTTCCACTTACATTTCGCGTCGCCACTTCCACATCTAAACATTCGTTCTTTAAACCCAAAATTGCTTCAACATCTTCTTCCAAAACATATATCTTGTGTCCACTAAATTCCACCGTGGACGTTTCAAGATCAAACTTCTCCGCTAACTCCCGACAAAGGTCCCGCTTAATTTCTCGCGAAATCATTCTCCGTAATGCTCCTAACCCGTGGTCGTTAAGAACACCGTCAATTTTCATCTTCTCCATCTCTTTAAACAAGCTTGATACCTTCTTCATACTACACCTCGATGACAACTCCTACAACATTTAATACAATAAATTTTCCCGTTATGTTACGCTTAAATATATCCACCAAATGATTCATACAATAACCACTTTTAGTAAAAATAAATTGTTGGGTTGTGTGGTGCTCGATTCGATCAACCAATTTAGCTCACCAAGTGGTGGAGAGGTGGATATTTGGGTGGAAGGGTTGTGGAAGCTAGAAAGATTAAAGACACAATGATTTATAGTGGTTCGGCCTTCTAACAAGAACCTACATCCACTACCTTAGCTTCCCACTAAGGATTTCACAATCAATCCACTAATTGATTCGTCCCCTTTTCTAGGATTAGGAGGAAACCCTTACAACCGATCAAGCTTCTACCCAAAGCCTTGATCAAAACCCTCTTTTACAAAGAGATAAATAAAGCAAACTTAAACCCTCTAATAGGTGTTTGTTTGCACAATGAAGCTCTCACCCAAATCCTAAAACACTTGAGCAAATTTGACAATTTTGGCTCACTAGTGTTTGTCTATACAATAAATGACAATTTAAGTGCAAAGACAATTTTTGATCATTTTTTGATTGACTATTGAAGCATTAGCCTTCTCTTGATGCTTGGAGGTCCCTTTTATACTCCCAATTGAGTTTATAGCCGTTTAGGACCGTTGGGGTTGAAATAGAGTCGTTTGGAGCCTTTAATTCCCTCCATAAATGCAGTCTGCAGCTCCCCGTTTCGAAACGCTCGAAGCCGTTTCGAAACGCTCGAAGCCGTTTCAAAACACCCTCAATATAGAAAGAGTCGTTGCAGTCTGTCAGGGTACCCGTTTCGGAACACCCCCTTGCCGTTTCGGAACGCGTTTCGGAACGTTATAAGCCTGTTTCGAAACGACCTGCATTTAAAAGTTAGTTGGGAAAGAGCCGTTGGGGTTTATGACCGTTGTGGTCAGTGCCACGTGGGCGTATCGAAACGGCCTAGCCCGTTTCGAAACGCTGGGCAAAAATGTTGTCCATAGAGAGCCCGTTTCGAAACACGTTTCGAAACGTTTTGGCTACTGGAGGCACCCTGTTTCGAAACGCCCTAAGGTGTTTCGAAACACCTGGACAGTTTTGAGTAGTTTGGCCTTTGAAAACATATTAAACTCATTTAAAAACATCCCTAAACATAGTTTCAAGATATGTGGACTTTGGAAATTATTTTAAATACTTTTTAGATAAGTCCAAAAACATTTTTCAATTATTATATCAAAACATTAGTTCTACAATCTCCCCCTTTTTGATATAATAAAACTCACTTGAAAAATTGTTTGGGATTCTCCCCCTTTAACTTTAAAAATGTGAATAAGAGACTAAAGAAATGAAATCAAATAAAGCTCCCCCTTATTCATTTGAAAATTCAATTTTTCAAACCATTTCTCCCCCTTTTTGTTATATCAAAAAGAATTTAAAACATTAAGTTCAAAATAACAATGGAGGTAAAAACTTTGACAAAAATAAAAATTTGGTTTAAAAATGGCTCCCCCTTACTCAAGGCATCATTGAAATGTTAGTCCAACATATATGATCATCTAGTTGAATTAAATAAAAATAAGACTAATAAAAACAAAACAACTAGAAATTTTACCAACACTTGAACCCAAGGGAGGATGTGAAGCCTTCCTTCTTCAAGTGTTCTTCCTTGTGTGTATGGAGCTCCCCCTCAATGTTTGACTTGTTGAACATCTCCATCACACCTACAATAGACAATCAAGTAACTTTTGGTATCCAAATTGCTTTGGATCCATAAACGTTAGTTGCACAAAATTTAGTCCCCTTTGGAATCCATTTTTCAATTTCATCCCTTTTAGTTGAAGTATTAAGTCCTTTTGGGACCCAAACACTTCTAAAACATTTTCCATTTACAAATCTAGGGGCACTAGATTGTCTAACATAAAAATTTGATTTTCCAAAATTGTTTTTCTTTTCAAGTTCCTTGGAAATCAAATCTTTTTCTTCTTGAACTTTTTGAAGCAATTTTTGTAAATCAAGACATTTCAATTCAAACTCTTCAAGTTTTGCTTCAAGTTCAAGTTTGGTTTTAGAAAGCAAATCATTTTGAATTTTTAACTTTGAAACCAATTTTTTGTTTTTCAAAATGTGGCTTTTAAAATCTAAAACCAAATCATCATAGGCATCTTGTAATTCATCAAAGGAATAAGAGCATGAAGTAGATGAATTAGAAGTTACCCTTGAATCTTCTTCGATGGCCATAAGGCAAATGTTGGCTTGTTCATCGTCGGTGGAGTCTTCATCACTCCAAGTAGCCAATTGTGCCTTCTTCTTATGGCTTGAAGTGCTTGCCCTTTCCTTTCTCTTAGGTTCTCGTTCAAGCTCTCTCAAGGCTTTCTTCATGAACGGGGCACACTTCTTGAAGAGATGAACTATCTCTTCTTCTTCATCCTCCTCTTCACTTGAGTAAACATGATGGCAAGTGGAGGATTTGAGAGCCATGGCACTTGCATTGATGCCAAGCCCTTTGAGTTTCTTCTCTCTCATAGCTCTTATTTCTTCCCTTTTCTTCTCATCCTCTTTGTTCTTCTTCATGATTTGATGAGTAAGGAGTGACCCCATGAGTTCATCAAGCTTCAAAGTCTTCAAATTTTTGGCTTCGATGATGGCGGTCCTCTTTGAGTCCCAAGACTCGGGAAGTGAGTAGATGAGCTTTCGAACAAGCTTCTCCTCCGGGATGGCTTCTCCATAGCCTTTGAGACCATTGGTGATGGTGGAGAACCTATCAAACATCTTCTCGATGTTCTCTTCCGGATCCATTTTGAAGTTCTCATACTCCAAGGTTAGGAGCCCAATCTTGGTCTCCTTGACTTCATTTGTCCCCTCGTATGTGACTTCAAGCTTGTCCCATACCTCCTTGGCACTCTCACAAGAAGACATCTTCTCATAGATGGATGGACCAAATGCACAAAATAGAATGTGCAAGGCTTTGCAATTTAGCTCCATCTTCTTGCGATCGTCGGCACTCCACTCCGCTTTGCTTCTTTTAGGCACGAACGGACCATCTTCAACTACATCCCATAGCTTGTAATCTCTTGATTTGATGAAGAATTTCATCTTTGTCTTCCAATGGGCATAGTGAGCTCCGTCAAAGAAAGGCGGTTTGTCGATAGATTGTGCCATTTGAGCCGGTTGATGAATATGTGATCGAGCTTGCCGGATCTTCTCAATAGGATGTTAATCCTCTTCGATTGAGCCAAGCTCTGATACCAATTGTTGGGTTGTGTGGTGCTCGATTCGATCAACCAATTTAGCTCACCAAGTGGTGGAGAGGTGGATATTTGGGTGGAAGGGTTGTGGAAGCTAGAAAGATTAAAGACGCAATGATTTATAGTGGTTCGGCCTTCTAACAAGAACCTACATCCACTACCTTAGCTTCCCACTAAGAATTTCACAATCAATCCACTAATTGATTCGTCCCCTTTTCTAGGATTAGGAGGAAACCCTTACAACCGATCAAGCTTCTACCCAAAGCCTTGATCAAAACCCTCTTTTACAAAGAGATAAATAAAGCAAACTTAAACCCTCTAATAGGTGTTTGTTTGCACAATGAAGCTCTCACCCAAATCCTAAAACACTTGAGCAAATTTGACAATTTTGGCTCACTAGTGTTTGTCTATACAATAAATGACAATTTAAGTGCAAAGACAATTTTTGATCATTTGTTGATTGACTATTGAAGCATTAGCCTTCTCTTGATGCTTGGAGGTCCCTTTTATACTCCCAATTGAGTTTATAGCCGTTTAGGACCGTTGGGGTTGAAATAGAGTCGTTTGGAGCCTTTAATTCCCTCCATAAATGCAGTCTGCAGCTCCCCGTTTCGAAACGCTCGAAGCCGTTTCGAAACACCCTCAATATAGAAAGAGCCGTTGCAGTCTGTCAGGGTACCCGTTTCGGAACACCCCCTTGCCGTTTCGGAACGCGTTTCGGAACGCTATAAGCCCGTTTCGAAACGACCTGCATTTAAAAGTTAGTTGGGAAAGAGCCGTTGGGGTTTATGACCGTTGTGGTCAGTGCCACGTGGGCGTATCGAAACGGCCTAGCCCGTTTCGAAACGCTGGGCAAAAATGCTGTCCATAGAGAGCCCGTTTCGAAACACGTTTCGAAACGTTTTGGCTACTGGAGGCACCCTGTTTCGAAACGCCCTAAGGTGTTTCGAAACACCTGGACAGTTTTGAGTAGTTTGGCCTTTGAAAACATATTAAACTCATTTAAAAACATCCCTAAACATAGTTTCAATATATGTGGACTTTGGAAATTGTTTTAAATACTTTTTAGATAAGTCCAAAAACATTTTTCAATTATTATATCAAAACATTAGTTCTACATAAATATAAACATCCACTTGCCTTTTTAACTTCTCCCTTTTCCACTAATTTCTTCGACTTCCCTTTCCTATTGCTTTCCATTTCAGATCCCTTCAGCTCCTTGTACCTATCCAAGTACGACTTCTTTTCTTCATCAGTCATCTCCGACCATCTCTTCCCTAGTGCTTTCTTCGCCTGTAATATTCACACACTTATTAAATTTGAATAACATGAACACATTACAAACTAATACCAAAACACAATAACAATTTTGTCATCTTACTTACAGTTAGGGGTGGGAGAAAATACCCGACCCGAAAACCCGACGACCCAAAACTAAAATACCGGGTAATTCCCGAAAAAAAATTACCCGACCCGGCAAATTTCCCGGGACACGGGCCGAAAGTTTTCCCTTACACGGGCCGAAATTATATTTTTATTTTATGTTTCTTAATATTTTCACTCTAAAATTAAGTTTAAATCCCTACAATTTTTTCTATGGTTGTATTATATTCTTTTAAGTTTTAAGTTTAATTTTTTTTTAAAAAAAATTGTGTTTAACATGTGATTTTTTTAATTTTTTTTTTAAAAATAGGAACCGGGTACCCGGTACCCGATTACCCGGGTACCCGAATTTTACAGGTACCCGGATATAATGGGCCGGGACACGGGACATTTAAAGAGGTACCCGGATGAACCGGGTACCCGAATCCCGGGTACCCGACAATTCCCACCCCTACTTTCAGTATTATTCATTTTCTTTTTACCACCCTTAAGTCTTCTACATTCACTGAAACTGTTCAAAATTCATTTCGTTGTTAGAGTACAAATTAAATTATGCTTATCAACTTAGAATTTGAACAATGTCACCATCATTCAACTATAGCTTACTAGAACAACATATATGCTGACAATTTTCTTCCTGTACCCTGTCCACCATTTACCTCAGCTTCACAAACTTTCTCCATTGCTACCAGCTTCAATCTGAAAATTATGTTAACATTATGTACGTAACGACCAAACTTATACCATTAACAATGAACATATCTAATAAACACAAAACAATATATTTTCCCCTTTTTATATGTCTGTCGAGAAGAACTTCAAATCACAACCGAAAATTTCCACAAAACCCAAATCGTTCATGATCCCACAAAACCGTAAAAACACAAATTACTCGAAAAAATCCTTACTTACATGATAATTGGAAACCTTTTCCTTCGAATACAGTATTGTTGTAAGAACGCCCAATTCCCCCACCTCTCTGTCGAATGGAAAACTCCATTCTTCGCGTGTTTTGCAGAATCTCCCTTTTTCTTCGCGTCTTTTTTTCTATTGCGTGTTTTGCTTTAGGTTCTCTACTCAATTTTCCCGCTACTATGTGTTTTAATTTCTCCAAATTTTAGTGTAACCGATTCACCAGGTCACCTACTTTTTTTTAATCCAACAGTTGATATATCTTCAGCTCAAATCAGCTTCATCCAACGATTTATATTACTCCGCCTAAAAATATCTTACCGCGTTTCCCCCTCCAGTTTCCCGCCAAAATACAGAAGAACAATAAAATTCAGAAAAAAAGCTCCCAAATGGTTTCCGTTCTCTCTTCCTCTCACTGAACTGACTCACTGGCACTTTGCTCCATGTATATGGATATGGACATTCCGCTCCCGGAAGAGCTCGAGTTACTCGAAGCCGACTCCCATCTTTATGAAGAACCCTACATAGATTCTCCTCCGTTGGATCCCTCTCCTCCACAATCACCGCCCTCAATAAACCTCGAAATCAATGGCCCAAAACGCCCCCTAGACTCTATCGCCATCGAATCTACGTCCGAGGAGAATAAGAGAATCAGAAGAACTGAGATCGAGGAGGAGGAGGAAAAGGAGGAAGAAGAGGACTGGCTACGGTACTCGCCGCCGCAGGTAACTGAAGCTGCGGTCTCAGTTGAAAAGGACGAGGAAGTTTATTTGTCAAGGTACGTGTCGGAAATTGATGGTGATTGCATGCCTATCACGGCGCCGAGTGGTGGTGAAAGAGTTTATGCGAAGATTAGCAAAGCGCAGGGAGATGGAGGATTAAAGAAATTGAATCTTAAAGATCCATCTAACGGTAGTTTATGCAAAAATTTAAGATAATTAGAAAGAAACTTCTTAACTGTAGTATGCGGTTCTTATGTTTTGTTGAATATTAATGTTTAAATTTTTTGCAGGCCTTATTCCTGAACCAGTCAATGTTCTATTGCAAAGAGTGGATGGGGAGGCTTTTGCCAAGGTACATTGACATTCGCAAAAATCAAAGTTTCTGTTAAAAAGTAATGTGAATATTGCATAAATCATTAGCATGTCAAAGTGGTTTTGACGATGTTAACTTGTCTCTGCCTACATGTTAGTGTATTTGTAGAATCGGAGTCTGCCACACCTAATTGTTTCCTTATATTTCAATCCTATTGTATTGACACTCTTTAGAATAAAAGTGGAGGACGTGTGGCAAACAAGGTGAAGATTATATTCTTGTCGAATATTTGCCAAATTTAAAAGTCAATACTAAAGGAAATTATAGAATATTTCATGGTCAACCATAATTTCCTCTTATAGTTTACGCTAGTGAGTAGTGACAAGCTAGTTTAGCATCTTTCCAAACTTATGTAGTGCTTAACTAGATTGAATTTGAGTCCTTAGCTTTATTAATAATGGTTTGAAATTTTGCTCTCGAAAGAATGTTTCTAACAATTCATTAGTTGGGTACTGAAGGCCTTGGGAGCAAGTTCCGAAAATCAGAATGATATAACTCTTCCTGAGACAACTGTGTTCAACGAACAACTTTGGGTCGACAAATATGCTCCAAGTTCATTCACTGAGCTCCTTAGTGATGAACAAACAAATCGTGAGGTACATACTAGTTATTTACATAAATAGTTCATGAAGACTATAATTATTTTAACCCCCCCCCCCCTCAAGCTATATCATTGGCGATCATGTTCTGATGGAGGTCTTACTGCAGGTCCTATTGTGGTTAAAGCAATGGGATTCCTGTGTTTTTGGATCCGAAATTAGGAGTACCTCAGATGAAGTTTTGTCAGCTCTCAGGCGACATTCTTCTACTCAACATAAAAAATCTTTTGATTCGGATTTTTCAAGAAAGGGTAGAGGACATACATGGAGCAATGGAAGTTACAGACTCATTAATGACATGGATCATGGCACCAATAATGCAGAAGGTATGCAGGACTTGTGGAACAAAAAGTCAAGGCCCACTGGTACACCAGAACAGAAGGTAAGTAATGGTATATTTGAGAGAATTTTGTCTTGGTTGAGATATTTCCTTCATTTCATTGTGGATATCAATCCTTCCTGCTAATACATTTCCTTCAGTGAGCTGAAAAGTTATAAAATCATTTCATGTTAGCACCAAACTTTGGCCTTAGAAATCTCACAAGAGAGGATTGCTCTATTATGTTGCCTGCTACAAGGAGTAGTGCACTCTTTCTAATGCAAACCAAATTGATTTGTTCCTATTAACTCTGATCTGATTTACTTTGCTGTTTGCTATACTTAAAGATTTCTTCATGTCAGTTGAAAAGTTTTTTAGTTTTTTCAACTTAATAGATGGTTTACTTCAAATTCTTTTGATATGTTAGTATGGACACTATAGATGTTTTATGATTAATATGGATTCCTTTATTGAAAAACCATCCATTTCTTATCTTGTTTGGTGAACTTAATTAAGATAACAAGTAAGTGCATTTCAAGTAGATTAGAAATTGTTAATTTGCTTCATAATATATTTTAATGCTACTCATCAACTTCTAAGTTTGGCATCTATCATTAATTGAATCTTATGAAAATTGCAGATTCTTCTACTTTGCGGTTCCCCAGGGCTTGGAAAGACTACATTAGCACATGTAGCTGCACAACATTGTGGATACCGTGTTGTGGAGGTCTTTTGTGTTTACCTTTTACTCATACAAGGTTCCATAGATTCACCAGCATTGCAGAGTATTGACTAAAATTGGCGTTAAGCCATCGCATTAAGCAGCTCTTGATTGCCTATATGATCTGTGCATTCAGTATAATTTACTTTGACACCGAGGAAGTAATTTGTGAATTTAATCAGCTAAAAAGGATTTCATATAAAGTCATGGATGCCTTGTGAATTTTTCTCAAGGGTTATATTATCTGAATCAATATGTCTAGCATGTTGGCTTTCACCTGATTATTAAGCATGGCATAAAGTCGTGAATGTTTTAGCATCTGTTTTTTGAGCCTTACTTCTGTAGTGGCTTTAAGTATTTGATAAGAGTTCTGTGTAGGTTAATGCTAGTGATGATCGGTCAACATCCACAATTGAAGCGAAAATCCTTGATGTGGTTCAGATGAACTCTGTCATGGCTGATGCAAGACCCAAATGTCTGGTTAGTTATTAATTATATCTTTTCCAAAGTTTCATAATTCATTATGCAATATGGAGCCCAAACAAAACTTGTTGAGTTGTTCGTAGGTGATTGATGAAATAGATGGAGCTCTTGGTGATGGGAAGGGTGCTGTGGAGGTTATTTCGAAGATGGTATGGCATTGTTCCTGTTGTTGATGTCCTGTGGTTTTGTGAAGCGTATTTTGATCATGCATCTAGTTTTAGATCATACTCAAACAATCTTGAACATGTACTTTGCTTTTATATATTCTCTTTCAGTCAGCATTTTGGTGCTCTATTTATTATTATTATTTTTTTCTGCACGGTGGTTGAAACTTTAAATTGTTGTGTGGAGTAGAATGCTTAAGTTACTAGGGGTGTAAATTACACATCTTTGCTCACAAGATACTTAGGTTTGGCTCAAAAAGAAAGAATTTGGCTCAATCATTGTTGAGCATCTCAAATATCAAGCGTATCAAATTTGAGTGTCCTAATGCTTGACTCAAGTAACTCACAAGTGTAATTGAGATATATTGATTTTTAATATATTAACTGAGCTTCAAGTTGAGCATGGGAATCAAACTCAATTTTTACTAGGTAAATAAATCGACCGAGCTTGAATAGTTTGATGTTTATGTCAACCTTAACTTCCTGCATTAAGAATTCCAATTCAGCTACTTCATTTATTTTGGCTTTATAGTTTTTCTGTACACAGTTCATCGGTTAGAAAATTACTCAATGCAGGTGTCTGCTGAAAGGAAGCCTGCTTTTGGGAAGGAAAACGATACTAAGAAAAAGGGAAAAACTGTTTCCCTAACAAGACCCGTGAGTTTGAAATTCCATACTTGTGCTGTTCGGTAATATTATTGTAGGTACCACTAAATTTTTGTGCCATGTATGTAGGTGATTTGCATATGTAATGACCTCTATGCACCTGCCTTAAGACCATTGCGTCAGATAGCAAAGTAAGTATTTGATGATTTCTACAATAATGAACATGTTGGTGATTTTGAACTGCTGTTGATGATATTTGTTATTTGGATAATTACTTGGTAAGTTTACTAGCTCTTTATTTCTTTTGCCTGAATTTTAAGAAGGGTCTCTTTCAACAATCTCCCTTTTCCTTTTTATTGGCATTTTTGCTCCAAAAGGAAAAATAGTATTAATAAAAGTTGCATTGGTTCTGCATTAGTAGGCACATTGAAGATTTTTTTTGGTTCCTTGTTTAATGCCTTTTCTCTCGCAACTTGTGTTGATGAAATGCCTTTTGACCTCTTGTTTAATGGTAATGCATACTGCTTTTAGATGAATTATTTTTGGTTATGATTTTCTTTTTTGCATCTGTTTCATATTTTCTTATTGACGGTTTTACACCAGTTCCCTTTCCATGTTTGTGTGACATGCCATAGAAATTTCCCCTTTTTGCTTTCCTTGGTGAAGTTTTGAGGAGCTTGAAACCATTCTCCTAACAATATACAAAATATTTTTACAGGGTTCATATATTTGTCCAGCCAACAGTGAGTCGTGTAGTAAGCAGGTGACCCATCAATATTATTACTTAATGGTTATAACGCTTCAAGTTGCTTCCGATGTTTTCATTACATAATTGTTCTTAAAAAAGAAATTAACTTATTTTTATTAGCTATTTTTTCTTTTAATTAGCTATTCTTAGTTTCCTATGCAACTTGATTGTGTGATGGAAAATAAATTCAAAACCAGGAAGACAAACTAATTAGTGAGCTTGATTTTCTAATAACATTTGTTTATAGGCTTAAATATATTTGTAACAAGGAGGGAATGAAAACAAGTTCCATTGCCCTTACTGCACTAGCAGAGTTCACTGGTGAGTTTTGTTGCTTGTTATCAATTATGTTCTTTTACTTCCATTAGTCAGGATATTCATATTTTCACTAAAGCTTCTTTAGCTCCATATTGCTTGTTCTTTTATTTATATTGGTTGTGGTTCTATCTAGGCCTTTGTTTTTTGTAGTCTAATCTCCATATATCATTTTTTATATTTGAGCCTTAATATGAACCATTTTAATGTGTTTCTTGCCTGTTTTTAATGTACTTGTATCTATTCCCCTTTGTTAAAATGTTTCAGATTGTGATATAAGGTCATGTCTAAACACTCTCCAGTTTCTCCACAAGAAGAAGGAATCCCTCAACGTGGTAAAACCTTTATGTAATGTCCTGTTTTTTATTACATTCATTAAGAAATGTAACATTGTAGCAGGTAGGGGTTTCGTTAATCTTAACAATTTCGGAGTGAAGTTAAAAATGTTTAAGATTTGGCGAATGGTGTTGCCAGCTAAGATAGAATTGTTGTTAAGGTCACGGGTTATGGATTGAGTCACCAAGGGATTCATGGGAAAACTTGCTTCAATTGACAAAGCTTTAACCTTGTTTGGATTTCTACCTCACATAGAACCTAATATTATATGGAACTCATTGATAAAGCTTTATGTCATGTCCTTAATGACTTTCCTCGTTAGAAGAATCAGGAAAAATAGATTTTCTGCTGTGCTAGTTTAAAATGCTTTAGTTTCACGTGTAATGTGATGCTTAGTAAGTGTATTAAAAGTTATAACCAATGTCAAAATTAAATAATTTATGTCTTTTAAACAAATGAGTTTGTGTTGGAATTAGGAAGAAAAGGTTTGTGTCTGTCGATAAACAAAACAAGTAGAAGAGAAACAGAAAAAGTAGTTTTCTGTTATTCAATAATTCTCACATAAAAATTTACAACGGGTATATAATATATTTAAAGGCTATACAATAGAACTTTTAGTACATTTAGGAGTCGTACTAACAGTAAACTTCAAATCTTAATCTCCTTAGTTGATAAACACTTAGGTGATAAACTCTAAGATAACTACTAATTTTACAATAAGTAAAACTCTAACACTTCTCGAATAACTTAAACTCTCCCTCAAGTTGGAGAATATACATTGTATAATCCCAGCTTGAATAAGAATATTTTGAAGTAGGCTTTTGGTAGAGCTTTTTGTAAGAACATCTGTCACTTGCACTTCTGTAGGAACATAGGTTAAGGAACTATTCCACTTGTAGGTTTTTTTGCAATAAAATGTCTATCAATCTCAACATGTTTAGTCCTATCATGATGAATAGGATTCTTGGCTATCTGGATGGTGGACTGATCATCACAGAACATTTCAAACTTCTCTTCTTGAGTCATTCCTAGTTCCTTTAAAAGTTTCATAAGCCAAATTCCTTCACAAATTCCTAGAGCTAGAGCTTTGTATTCAGCTTCTGCACTACTCCTTGATACAACAATATGCTTTTTGCTCTTCCAAGTCACTAAATTTCCCCAAACAAAAGAACAATAACCACTAGTTGACCTTCTACCTGTCAACTCACTTGCTCAGCTTGAATCTGAATAAATCTTTACTGTTTTACCAAGTGCCTTTTTGAACATTAAACCATGTCCAGGTGTACCTTTTAGATACCTCAAGATTCTTATAGTAGCTTCCATGTGTTCTTGTCTTGGATTAGTCATATGCTGATTGATAATTTTCATTGGAAAAGCTATATAAGGTCTAGTTAGTGATAAATAAATTAGTTTTCCAACCAACCTTTGAAATAATCCCTTGTCAGCTTTAGGACTCAACTCATCTTTTATAAGCTTTAAGCTTGCATCCATAGGAGTATCAATTGGTTTACAGCACAACATCCCTGCCTCTGTGAGTAGATCAAGAATATATTTTCTTTGGTTAATTACCAGAGCAATGCTTGATCTTGCTACCTCTATGCCTAGGAAACATCTGAGCTTTCCTAGGTCTTTTAGCTCAAACTCCTTGCTAAACAAAGCTTTCAAGTGGCTAATTCAAAATGACCTTTTTGTTGTTAAAGGTTACCTTAGAGAACAGAGTATGATCTGCCAAAGACTGCTTGTATCCACTTCCCAAAACAACCTTGGTGAATTTGTCAAACTAAGCTCTAGGTGATTGCTTTAACTTATAGAGTGATCTGTCAAGCTTGCAAACCTTCTGCTTAGTCTTTTCAGATTCTAAACCTGGAGGAATCTTCATATAAACCTCCTCTTCCAATTTCCTATTAAGAATCGAGCTGATGAAGTTTCCAGTCACAATTAACAACCAAACTTAATAGAACTCTTACAATGTTCAATTTAGCTACATTGGCAAAGGTCTCCTTGTAGTTTACTCCATAAGTTTGTGTAAAAACCTTGACCACCAACCTTGCTTTATATTTGTGTACACTGCCATCAGAATTGTATTTAATGGCAAACACCCATTTGCATCCCACTGTTTTTTTTGCCGTTTGGAAGACCTGTTATGGTCCAAATACCATTTTCTTCTAGTGCCTTAATTTCCTCTTGAACAGCTTTTTCCACTTAGAATCTTTTAAGGCCTCCTTAATAGTATTTGGAATTTGTTCGCCATCTAAGCAAGCTGTAAAATCCTTAGAAGAAGGCATTAGATTACCACAGGCAACATATCTCTGAATAGGATGTTTGGTACATTGCCTCACCCCTTTCCTTTTAGTAATAGGCAGAAAATCAGGTTCAAGTAAATGAGAGGGAATTTCAACAACCTCATTACCTCCATTATCCTCACAAGCAGCTGGACTCAAGTCCAATTTTTGGCAGATGTCAGGTTGCAAAACAGTCGCTGAAATGACTTTTTTCTTTCTGGTATATACCTGCACTTGGTTAGGAGGCTGAACAATAGATTTATGTGACGTTTTGAGGGATTGTAGGTGTAATAGTGGGTGAAGAAGGCAAAGTTGTTTTTTTAGGTGAGGGAGAAGCAGGTTTGAAAGAAGTCTGAGGCTCAAAAGAATTATCAATATGTACAAGAGTAGAAGGTAAATAAGGAGAAACCTGACTTTTAGGAGGCTGGAAAACATCCCAACTCTCCCCTTGATTTGCAGCCGTAGGAAAGTAAGGTACTTGTTTAAAAATAGTGATATCCAAAGAGGTAAAAAAAATTCAAGGAGGAGAATGATAACATTTGTAGCCCTTAAGTGAAGAATACCCAACAACACATTTTAAAGCCCTAGGATCCAATTTAGAGCGAGAAGGATCAAAATTTCTTAGAAAGACAGTGCAACCAAACACCTAGAAAGGAAGCTAGAGGATATAGGTTTAAAATTAGGATATCTCTCTAAGAAAACATCTCTCGGTGTCTTAAAGGGCAAGACTTTGCTAGGCATTCTCTTACTAAGATAGGTGGCTGTCAACAAGGCTTCACCCCACAAATATTTAGGAACATTATTAGTGAACAACAAGACTTAGGTAACTTCTAGCAAATGTTTGTTTTTCCTTTTAGCAATCCGTTCTCTTGTGGGGTATCCACACAAGAGCTAATATGAACAATCCTTTTAGTATGGAAAAATTCTCCCAAAGAATTTGTGAAATATTCTTCCCCCATTATCAAATTTAAGCATATGTATTTTGTTGCCAAATTGATTAACAATTTCTAAAGGTAAGAAAAATTAGGGTGACCTAACCTAAAATGCCATAACATAACATAATCATCCTGTCCTAGAGAAGTAAAGTAGGAATATGAATTGGAAAAAACAGATTGTGGCTTGCCATGAAGAACATATGGACCATTTTACAAGCTAGCACTGCCAATTATCTTCCTCGAATCCAGTGCCTGCAAAAAACATCCAGAATCATTAAATTGTAGGGTGCAGTTGAAGTCCTTTGAAAGTTTGGTAACTTATAGCAGATTGCATGCAAGATTTGGCACAAACAACACATCCTCAACTACCACATTTTCATTTAGAAAAATAGAACCAATCCCTTTGATAGGAGATAAGGAGCCATCAGCAGTTTTAATTGAATTTGTAGAAGAGAAAGGTACAAATTTAAAAAACAACTCTCTGTTACCAGTCATGTGATTAGAAGCTCCAGAATCTATGATCCATGCTGGTGCAGTCTTGTTGGAAACAAGAGCAGTAGATAAAGAAGTGCTCTTATTATCTTCATTCTCTATTAGAACTAGGTTCCCTTCACACGGGCTAAACATCTCTGAAAAACCTGCCAAACTGACAGTATTTTCTGGTGAAGATTGCATCTAATTGGATGTCAATTGGTTCTCCTGAAGTAACAATTTTCGAGAAGGATTGAATTAGACTGATACCATGTCGATAAACAGAACAAGAAGAAGAGAAATAGAAAAAGTAGTTTTTTGTTATTCAATAATTCTCACATAAAAATTTACAACAGGTATATAATATATTTAAAGGCTATACAATAGGACTTTTAGTACATTTAGGAGTCCTACTAACAGTGAACTTCTAATCCTAATCTCCTTAGGTGATAAACTCTAAGATAACTACTAATTTTAGAGTAAGTAAAACTCTAATACATTAAGTAAAACTCTAACACTTCTCAGATAACTACAGTGTCAGAGAAGAAACCTAATTTTAAAATTTTAAACAAACACAAACCCAACACGAACATGCTTAGAAATAAACAAACATGAACAAAGGTTTGTTCATTCAAGCTTGGTTCATTTACAGCCTTGTTGACTTGGTCTCCATTGAAGTCTAGAATTCATATCTGTGGATTGTGTGATTGCAGAAAATTAGGGATGTAAATTCCCTAATATCAAGTTGCTATTAGTTAGCAATTATCTTCTTAATATCTTGTTAATAGCTGTAAATAAGGAATTAGATTCTTGTAATTTATTTGTAATTCCTTTTTCCTAGTTTAGGCTCTCTCTTGTAATCTATAAATATGGTCTTTCTTTATCAAATAAATAACATAAATTAGAGTACTCAAACTGAGACTCTTTTCAGTACCTTTCTACATGGTATCAGTCGAATTTCTCGATCGTATCAACTCTCAACATGGTCGATATTTCTACTTTCGCTAAAATCAGTTCTGAAACAGAACAAAATCGTATTCTTGATGACACATCAAATATCTCCTCCACCCAAATTACTTCCATAAAAATTCCAGAAAAATCTGCATCGACCAGTGCTGCTATAATCCCAGAAGGTAGTCCATTTTTTGCGTCCATGGCTAGTACTACTGACTGTTTCGAGTGGATTGTGGATTCAGGGGCCTCAGATCATATGACTGGCAATGCCTCCCTTTTCCATACATTTCAGCCTTCATCAATCTCCTCTCAAATAAAGTTTGCTGATGGCTCTTTCTCCTCCATATCAGGAAGTGGCTCTGTTAAAATATCTCCGAATTTAATACTGCAACATGTGTTATATGTTCCTAAATTAGCTTGTAATCTCATCTCAGTCAGTAAAATTTCTACTGACCTAAAATGCACAGCTAATTTTTCACCTCTTGGTTGTAAATTACAGACTTTGGACTCGGGGAAAGTGATTGGCAGTGCTAGGTTGTGTGGTGGCCTCTACATTCTTCAAGGGCAGCCTTCTCAAAGTGGACAAGCACACTCAAGCTCTATTTATTCTTTTCCTTGTTTTTCCAATATATCAGAATCCTCAAAAAATGTTCTTTTATGGCATTACAGATTAGGGCATCCTAGTTTTCAATATCTTGCCAAATTGCTACCACAATTGTTTATCGGTAAAAATCCTCAATCTTTTTCTTGTGAAATTTGTCCTCTTGCTAAGCTTGTAACACTTATCCTCCCTCTAAATATAAAACCTCTAAACCTTTTTCCACCATACATAGTGACATTTGGGGCCCTTCCCAAGTTAAGAATATTGATGGTTCTAGATGGTTCATCATTTTTGTCGATGATCACACTAGGCTCACTTGGACATTTCTTATGAGAGAAAAGTCAGAAACTGAAAAAGTGTTTAAGAGATTTCATAGTCTAATAGAAACTCAATTTCAAAGCAAATTCAGATCCTTCATACTGATAATGGTAGTGAATATTTTTCTAGAGCTTTGGGGGATTTTCTTCAAGAAAAAGGGATTGTTCATATAACTTCTTGTGTAGATTCTCCTCAACAAAATGACATTGCCGAGAGGAAAAATAGACATATGTTAGAAGTTGCTAGGTCTCTTATGTTCTCTAATGTGCCTAAATTTTATTGGGGGGAAGCCATCCTTACAGCAACCCTCCTCATCAATAGGATGCCTAGTAAACCTCTTAATTTTAAAACACCTAGAAATCTTTTTCTTCAATCCTTTCCTCATTTTCAGCTCCTCTCTTCCTCTATCCCAGTAAAAGTTTTTGGATGCACTGTCTTTGTTCACATTTATCCTCATTCTCGGTCTAAGTTAGATCCTAGAGCCTTAAAATGCATCTTCTTAGGTTATTCTTCTACTAAGAAGGGCTACAAATGTTACTCTCCCATAACTAAAAGAACCTATACCTCAATGGATGTCACCTTCATTGAACAAAAGCCATATTATACCAAGCATGAAATTCAGGGGGAGCGCTTAAGCGAATTCCAAGCTTTTGACATTTTTCCTATCACTAAAATTCCCACTATTATTTCTTCTGAACATGAACCCATTGTTATTACTAAAACCAATGAACCTTCCATCATTCCTAACTCCATTGAAACTACTGTCTTGGAGCCTCCAAGTACACCTCGCACACCACAAAGAACCCAACCAGAGCAACTTGAGGCCAAAGAGCTCAATGTCTATAAAAGGAGAACAAAGCCCAATAAAGAGATCGACATACAACCTGGTAACTTCCAAGAGCTGGAACCTACTCCTATAGCCTCAAAGAATCCACAAGGTATGAAAAATTCTCAAAGTATTGCTCCGACTGTGGATACTGATGATTTGCCTATTGCACAGAGAAAAGGTGTAAGGAAGTGTACAACATATCCTATTCAGAAGTTTGTGGCATATGGAAACTTAAAGCCTGCCTTTAAAGCCTTCACTTCTAGTGTTGATAACACTTTCATTCCAAAAACAATAGAGGAAGCAATGAAAGACATAAGATGGAAGAAGGCTGTTGAAGAAGAGATAAGGGCACTAGAAGACAATAAAACCTGGAAAATCACTGATCTTCCACCAGGAAAACGGCCAGTGGGTTGCAAGTGGATTTTTACTGTCAAATATAGATCTGATGGGAGCATTGAACGTTATAAGGCAAGATTGGTGGCCAAGGGATTTACTCAGTCCTATGGGATAGACTACCTGGAGACATTTGCTCCAGTAGCAAAGCTGAATACAGTGAGAGTTTTTTTGTCTTTGGTAGTTAACAAGGACTGGAAATTACATCAACTTGACATCAAGAATGCCTTCTTGAATGGCAATCTTGAAGAAGATGTATATATGGAAATTCCACAGGGGTTGGGATATCATTCTGACAAACAGAAAGTTTATAAACTTGAGAAGTCACTGTATGGGTTGAAACAGTCTCCTAGGGCTTGGTTTGATCGATTTGCAAAGGCTATTGTGAAGAATGGGTACAAGCAAGGCCAAACCGACCACACCTTGTTCATCAAAGAGGGATCAGAAAAGAAGAAAGCAATCCTCGTTGTGTATGTTGATGATATTATCATCACTGGTGATGACAATGAAGAAATTGGAAATTTAAAGAAATTGCTTGCAAGTGAATTTGAAACCAAGGATCTTGGTACTTTAAGATACTTCCTTGGCATAGAGGTTACGAGATCAGAAGCTGGTCTAGTAATTAACCAGAGAAAACATATCCTAGACTTGTTATCTGAATCTGGGATGAAAGGCTGTAAACCAGCTGAGACTCCTATGGAGTTCAATATCAAACTGAAGAAGGGTGTTCTTGGAAGTCCAGTTAATAAGGGATTGTATCAAAGGTTAGTTGGGAAATTAATTTATCTTTCTCTTACTAGACTTGATATATCTTTTCCTGTGAGCATTGTTAGTCAATATTTGAGTGACCCTCGAGAGGAGCATCTTGAAGTTGTCAACATAATACTAAAATACCTAAAGATGATACCTGGCCATGGGCTAATTTTCAAGAAAACCAATGACAAATTAGTAAAAGTCTTCACTGATGCTAGCTGGGCTGGAGAACTGATAGATAGAAGATCCACCGGTGGGTACTGCACTTTTGTTTGGGGCAATTTGGTAACTTGGAGGAGCAAAAAGCAGTCTGTTGTGTCTCGGAGCAGTGCTGAAGCTGAGTATAGAGCTATTGCACTTGGAATGTGTGAGGGAATATGGTTACAAAGGTTACTTGTTGAATTGGGCTTCAGTGACTCTAAAGAGTTTGAACTATACAGTGATAGTCAATCTGCCATCAGTATAGTGAGAAATCTAGTCCATCATGATAGGACTAAACATGTGGAAATTGATAGACAGTTCATTTCAGAGAAAGTCAACAGTGGTCTGGTAAAACTGAATTTTGTTTCTTCTAAAGATCAACTTGCAGACATTCTCACCAAGGCACTTCCTAGAGTAACCTTTGATGAGTTTACATGCAGGATTATATAATATATACTCTCCAGCTTGAGGGGGAGTGTAGATTGTGTGATTGCAAAAAATTAGGGATGTAAATTCCCTAATATCAAGTTGCTATTAGTTAGCAATTATCTTCTTAATATCTTGTTAATAGCTGTAAATAAGGAATTAGATTCTTGTAATTTATTTGTAATTCCTTTTTCCTAGTTTAGGCTCTCTCTTGTAATCTATAAATATGGTCTTTCTTTATCAAATAAATAACATAAATTAGAGTACTCAAACTGAGACTCTTTTCAGTACCTTTCTACAATATCTGTTGATATCTGTAAGATGAAGTTTATGAATTAGTATAGTTACTAATTTGCTTCATTTGTTAGTCATTTCTAATGGCTACTTCAGCACTAGTAGATCTTTTACCATAGTTTTACTGTAAACATTTACATTGTTTTCTTTCTTTTTATGCATACATTGTTAGATGAGTGAAATGTGGTATCTCATTCCTATATCAGTTTGCTTGATTATCTTATCCCCTTAAGTTGTTTTGATAATTTTTTAACTACTTGCATGAATTCAACCTAATAGATTGTATTAGGAGTTTAATCAATTGCGATGAGGAACTTAACAACTTATTTTGCTGATTGTTCCCTTCTTCCCTTTATTCTTTCAACACTGTTCTAAGTTATTGCAATTGTTTATTATTTATTATCCTAATTCATTTTCTTCTTTTTCCATTTTCACAAGTTTAAAGGTTTGGCATTTTATTATGTCAATGAATAATGATTAGCACGGTTTCCTCTTTTCAGATGGACATCAGTTCACAAGTTGTTGGGCGAAAGGACATCTCAAAAAGTGCTTTTGACATATGGAGAGAGGTGTGGTAGTGAACACCTTTGAAATTGTCTTAGTTATTTATCCTTTGAAGCATTTTTTTACTTGAAGATGCTGTCCTCCAGATTTTTCAAAAAAGAACAAAGAGGAACAGAAAATCTAACTCTCGCTCTGGAAGTACCTACGGTGAATTTGACTTTCTGCACTCCCTCATATCTAACCGGTAGATATTAGACTCCTTTCAATGTCTTTTATCACAATTATTTTTTAAATATTATTATTTTGTAATTATTGTTTGCCTCCGAACGGTGTGATGATCCTTGTAGTGGGCCAGAATGCCCTTTGCTTTAGTTGAATTAATTCCATTTCTTTTAACCTTAACTTATCAATGACTGTGCAGTGGTGATTATGATGTAATTTTGGATGGGATCCATGAAAACATTTTGCAACTCCAGTATCATGATCCAGTGATGCATAAGACAGTAAGGCTTGCTCATCTGAAGTATTTGTAGATGGCCTATTCATATGGCAATACGATATTGTGCACTGCCTTGTTCTCTTTTTACAATAAAATCTTTACCTTGTACTCATGATATTTCAAGGTCAAATGCTTAAATTCTCTGGGCACCTCTGATGTAATTCATCAGTATGTTATGCGGACGCAGAAAATGTCCCTTCAAGGTGAACATATGCAGTGACACCTTCAAATTCCAGGCATGCTTTTTGCTACTAAACACTCATTTGATTTTATCTTTCACTGCAGTTTATCAGCCTTCTGTTGCAATTACTTTGCATCGGATAGTTGCCCAAGTCCAAAAGCCAACTCTTGAGTGGCCAAAGTCATTTCAAAGGTAACCTCTACTCCAGGCCCAAGTTCTGAAGAAACCCATGTCAAACATGGAGGATTAACAGTCTATAATATTGTATTGGTTCATTCTTCAGATTCCGGACAATGCTGATGGAAAAGACGGATATTTTAAGGGCTTGGCACCAGAAAATTCCACCGTACATTTCAAGACATTTATCAACCAAGTCGTGCATAGAAGACTTGATATCTCCATTGTTGCATATCTTGTCACCACCAAGCTTCAGGCCGGTAATTGATTTAAATTTACTTAATTCTTACTTTTACCTTTTTTGGCTTCATCTTTTTTTTTCTTTTTTTGAGCAAGTTCTCGAAGCATGCAAACATATTGGGTCTTGCATCTCATGGTTCGTGTCCTTTTTTCTGCAAAACCTTTATTCCGTTTTTGATCTGTTAGCCGAACCACTATATGTTAACTTGGGGTTAGTTTTTCATTAATACTGGGAGAGTATTTTGCATATTTCCAATTAATGATATTCTGCAGTGGACTTTGCATCTGCTTTTTTTATCAACTGTATAAAGAAATAACTGTATCTTGTATGCAAATTTAAACAAATGTTTTTAAATTAGTTCTTACTGTTATTAAAGATGCTTGGATGAAGGTGAATTATTCACTAGGTAAGCAACATGTTTAGCTTTGGCAAGGCTAGAAGCAATCAAATAGATGCAGGCTTTTGGAAAGGTGGTGTCCCCATAGTTAAGTATGCAATCCCCACACAGATTGTTTGTTTTTAAGCAAACTATAGTCTGTCTAACAAAGGACTGTTAAATGTTTTAAGTAATTTTTTACCTTAAACTCTATCCATGGATTTGTATCCCGAAAGGTAAATTTAATCCCAAGGGATGATGTTAAGGACAATGTTGCCACATTTTTGTTTAGATGCTTGCGTCTGTGTGCTAGTTATGAGCTATCGAGTAGCGTTTCTAATTGTGCACATAATGCTAGAGGCAAATCTTACACATTAAAATACACACTAATACTATATTAATTGTTTATGTTGATTTGCTTGATATTAATTTTTTGATTAGATATAGGCATGCGTCTAGACTTTTCCTTTTCTATTTTCATTCTATTCACTTATTTAAAAAATATAGCAGATCTTCCATCTTCTCATTTATGTGGCTTTTCATGGGCCTTCAACAGGTGGCATTGCACTTATTATCAGAAACCGAGAAGAATAATTTGGCTCAACTAGTTAATGTTATGGTATCCTATTCTATAACCTATAAGAGTATGAAGTCTGATTCACTATCCAGTGGACATGAATTGCTTTCAGACACATCAGCACTCTCTTTTGAACCCCCCATTGGCGAGTTTATTGCGTACAAGGTTTCAAGCTGTGCTTTTTGTTTAATGGCAGGCAACATTATTTGTAATTTCATGATTCTCACCTGATTATCACTCTCTGATGTAAGCAGGACTACGAATCAGATCATCATGTACTTGCCTTAGCTATGAAGCAGGTTTTATTGCATGAGGTATGTAATGTAGTTTCTTGATAATCTGCTGTTGTTTGTCTGCTCTATTTTTTAGATATTGTAGTTTGACCGTTGGCTGATACCTTTATTTTTGGCATATAGCTTGATGACTGCTATTGGTGCTGATGTTGGCTTTAGAGAAACAAAATTGAAATAGACTAGTACTCACTAAACTAGACTACTATCCCTTTTAATCTATGTAACCTTCTATACAACTGGAAATTATTCTGCAAATTTGTGACTTCCATTTTTTGGATATAATCCTATAAATAAGGGGAGTGATCCTCAAATATATGAGCTAGAGGATGCGCCTTTTTGTTCTATTCTTGGTGAGACGTTTATCTCATGTATAATGGATTCTAGAACAAGCAATAAAATAATAGAACTTATACAGGAAAAATGTTATTTTATTTTGGTGCAATGAAACTGATTTCTGAAGTTCTCAATGGTACATGCTTCAGCATATCTATTATTCCTAGCCAGACAAACAAAACGTGTCTTGCAAAGACATGTCTATTTGACAGAACAGTGATGTTGCATTTTTGTCACTTCCTTTTAATGTTCCGTTCTATACTCATCATGGTTACATTTTTGTAAAGACATCTCAGTGGCATGCTAACTTCATCAATTCAAACTGAGATTTTACCAATGGGAAAAAATGTTAGATGCCTTCATGGATTTAATCTTTAGCATTTGGGTGCATATTTCCAGTTCCCTACTTCAATTCTACACCTTCCATGAGTTACATTTTTTCCTTGTTTTGAAACCCCCGTAAGAAATGTTAAATTGGTCAATTCATAGATTATAGTCTAGAATCTAGATATGAGTTTAGTATCACAATCCTATTACATTTAAAGCTCCTTTTAAGTATTTTCTTTATGCTCGGATGGATTTTAAGCTTGTTGCTATTAGCATAAACTTTTTAACATCATGTTTTTTGTTCACTTGAAATCTTTTGTATGTTAATTTTACAGCCTTCTTCTTCTATTCTTATCAAAAAAAATTTTTTTACAGCCTTCTACATGTTTTTTCCTAAAAGGAATATTAAAAATAAAAGCTGTTGTTCAGTGTTGACATGTGAAGGTGTTTGTAATTTATTCTGATTTCAGGTTGAGAAGCAAAAGATTTTACAAGTAAGCAATGGAAAATCTGTGCATAGAACTGATGGATGCAGCAAGGGAGACCAGGACTTGGTAGGGAAAGGGGCCAGTGGAGCTAAATCTGCTAGAACTATTAGTGAGGCTGATGGTGCAGGCACAAAGAACATTCAAAATGTGAAGAATATATCCAATACAAGCCAAGGTAATCCTAGTACCTTGACAGTTTTGTCATCTTCGGTTTCTAGCAGGAATGCCACTGCAGAAGCAAAGCAAAAATCCGCTGCAGGTCCCAAGAAGCCACGTAATGGTTTTGATTTCTTTGAAAGGTGATCATTACATTTATTTTCTTTTAAGTTGATTTATAATTTGTTTTTCCTTTTATTTTTTTTGTTATTGCCATGTTACACTTGGTAAAAGTTTGAGCATAAAAGACTTGGTGGTGTTAGTGACCCATGTTTTGATGCCATTAGACTTCCAAGTTCCACCCATTTATTTTTTAGATGACTGAGTACTTGGGTCAAGCCAATCTCACCTTTTCATTACCGCATTAGAAACATTGTTTCTGAACTCAGTAAATTTTCTTGCTTCTTTAGCCGTCTTCTCCTGCTCCCTTCTCTTGCACTTGTATTTGTATATAGCCATTGATGTCTGTATGTTATGTCAGCATATGTTCGTTTAGAGTCATCAATTATGTTTCCCCTGGATCATAAGTCATAACTGCAGCAAGCGAAGGTTCAGTGCCAGTTCTTGCAGATATCTAAATTATAAAAATAATCAGGAGATCATACCACATTAAATTAAGTTTGTGCATATATATATATATATATATATATAATTTGCTGAGTTTTTGTTAATGATAATCCAGGTTTAGAAAACCAAGCAGCAAAGGTTCACAGTACTCGGAAGTTGCAGTAGTGAAAGAAGTGAGGTTGGAAAGAGATTTGCGCCCTCTGTTATTTAAATTTAATGAGGTAATTTCCCATCATTATGCTTCATTTTGTCGAAGCTGAATTCTAGCACATAGCGAGTTAATGGCCGGCAGAATACCTCGTTGAGTGGTAATATGCATGAATGTGATGTTAAAATGAAACTCACAGGTTTTGCTGAAAGGGGTGATCTACAAAATCTTGTGTTGCATTGCATTCCCTTTTTTTCTTTGGATAACAACATTTTGATGCTTACCTTTTCATCAATAGAAAACAAGACACATAACATGTCAGGACAGGGATAACACGAACATACGAATGTCTCAAAATCTAAATAATATTCTCAAACACGGGTATGCTTAGTTGTTAAAAAGCATTTGAATACTTACGTTCAAAGCTGTGTTGAAATGCACAGGGTTTTACCAATGCCGTGAAGAGGCCAGTCCGAATGCGCGAATTTCTGCTATAACGAATCAACATGTCAAGCAATCAGCAGCTGCCAATTCCGTCACTACATACTGCTAATTTCGGCTTAAGTAGTCACTTGTACATTATTTTGGTATATACTATGAAAAACTGCTAAAGAACAAGTAGATACTTGATGATTGGTTTACTTCTATGTGTATTTTTCCCAGCATTGTAAGAACCTTTCCCATACTTGAAAATTTGGAATTTGATCAAATAGTGTACTTGTCAAACGTAGCTCCCCTTCCTGCCCATCTTTCACCCCGGCACTGGAACCGGAATGGCTCCCCACTGGAGCCGGTCCCAAAACTTTCAGTAAGGGAGTACACAGCTTTTTCGGATAACCTAAGTAGATGAGTTCATAGGAATGCACTGTGGGAATTGTTTAGCCATTATGGTAAAGTTTCTAGGATATACATCACGCGGACTAACTAGAGAGCAAAATACAATCGGTCTACTTTCGCTTTTGTGGGTTTTTTTGACGTTGAAGGATATTGAGTCAGCTATCAAGATGTTTCATAACACATACATAGACGGCAAGATTGTTAGTAGGGGTGGGAGAAAATACCCGACCCGAAAACCCGAAACTAAAATACCGGGTAATTCCCGAAAAAAAATTATCCGACCCGGCAAATTTCCCGGGACACGGGCCGAAAGTTTTCCCTTACTGGGTACCCGACCCGACCCGATAAAATTTAATATATATTTTTTATATTTAAAATTATATTTTTATTTTATGTTTCTTAATATTTTCACTCTAAAATTAAGTTTAAATCCCTATATTTTTTTCTATGGTTGTATTATATTCTTTTAAGTTTTAAGTTTAATTTTTTAAATTTTTTTTTGTGTGTTTAACATGTGATTTTTTTTAATTTTAAAAATAAAAAAATAGGAACCGGGTACCCGGTACCCGATTACCCGAGTACCCGAATTTTACGGGTACCTGAATCCCGAGTACCCGGATATAATGGGCCGGGACACGGGCCGTTTAAAGAGGTACCCGGATAAACCGGGTACCCGACAATTCCCACCCCTAATTGTCAGTGTATCGAGAGCGAAGTATACCGTTCTTGCTCCAAGAAGAGAAAGTACGACAGATCGTTTCAAACGTCCAGTGGGAGGAAAAAATGTTGAGAAATGGTCGAAATAGAAGGAGAAAACAATCCAAATATTAGTTGAAATGGGAACGAGGGTGGACAATAGAACCTTCAAAGAAGTCTTGTTAGGGAATACCAAAAGCTGGAAGAAGTCCCATGACGAGTTGGAAATGAACAAGGGTTATCAAAGAGTGAACGAAATGGGAGAATCGCTTATGGACATTCAGTACCTCCAGGAGGGGCGGATTGGACCAAGTCATGTTTAGTGGGAATAGTAAAAGAATTGTACAACGTTGAGATGGTCCAACGCGTCCTCGCCAGTGACGGTATTCCGGTTAGATTGGCCAAGTGGATAATGATTATGAGTCGGTAATCCTCATCTTCAAAAACAAAAAGGACCTTGACAGTTACTGGACGGAGAAAAAAGAAGAAATACTTTTCTAGTTTGACCTCTTGATTTCCCTGCTTCTAGATGATGGTCTTCCGTACATGATAAGGTCTGTGAACCTGATTGGCGTGCCACTACTGTGTTGGGACACAAACTTTTTCAGATCTTTGGGTAACAGATGGGGTCATTTTGTTGATATCGACGAGAACACCAAGAGTAAGAGCAGATTCGATGTTGCTAGGTTTTACATTATAATTCTGAGTCCCTGTAGTGTTCCAGATTCCCTAAAGTTTTCGATCAAGGGAGTCTCATATGTTATTAAAGTTAAATTGGGTGGTGACGATCAAATTAGCAGCACCAAATTATTTTCTGAAGAGGGTGGTAGGTTTGCCGACGTTTGGTCTGATTTTGATTCGCTACAAGCCCTGACGGAAGCATTACCAGAGTTCCAGTTTCCGGTGAAGAACTAGATTAGAGGGCTGAATCCGGCCAATGCGACAGTTCCGTTCCTCATGCCTCGGATACCTTCCCCGAGGGGATGGAGAACGGTGCCGCCTTTCATAATTCCTTGTGTCATTCCCATGTAGATCATACAGGCTCGAAGTTCAAGAATAAAAATGATATAACAGGCCCAAAAGAGCTCTCAATAAGTAATCATCTAGACATCTCTAGAAAGGGGGCCTGATGAGACCTTTGACTTTGAGGTGGACTTGCTTGAATTAGCTAATAGGGCTTCTGAGATTCCGGATAGCCTATCAAATGAGGTGGTGAAAGATAGTTTCGAAGGACTCAACCTCCTCAGAGACGATCAAATTAGTTTGGCTTCCAGGGCGATGTCTCACTCTTCTCTCTTGTACGGTGCTTTTAATCAGGATTCTCATCTCTGCTATTTTATTTTCTGGCGATCGGTGGAGCAAGAGCCAGACAGAAAACATTCATTCGAAAACAAATTAGAGAATCACTCGAGGTGAACATGATTCCCCTATCTTTATCAGGGCGTAGAGTCGAGATCTAAGACGACCCAGATGGTATACTAGAGGAAGCTGAATATGTGAGAGAGGTAAGCAAGATTCTGGAGATGTCCTTTAAAGGGGGGCAGAGATGCGATAGTCAACAAAGTTAGGGTTTTGGAAGAAGATCTCCGACAGAGCTTTTGAAGCTCCAATTTAGAGGTGATGTAGGTTTTCGAAAGGGTGTTTTAATGAATCTCATGGTGCAACACTAGAAGAAAATTGTGGAATATAGATGGGTTAGATTGGGTGCAACACTAGATGATTTAGGGTGCAACACTAGAAGAAAATTGTGGAATATAGATGGGTTAGATTGGGCGTTCTCTCCGTCAGTAGGCTTTGCAGGAGGCCTTCTTAGCATGTGGGATTCCTCATTCTTTCGTGCTACAGACAAGATTATCAAACAAAGGTTCGTTGCTGTGAAAGAGGTATTAATGAGTTTTGAATTGAATTTGGGTTTCATCAACGTGTACGGGCTGTCGGTAGACTCTGAAAAAGAAACTTTCTTCTTAGAACTCCATGATTTCATTAATATTTACTTAATTCCCTGGTGCATAGGCAGGGACTTCAATACGTTCCTTGAGCCTAAGGAAAAAATTGGGGACTTCAATAAGTTTTTCAATTGTGAAAATCTTTAGTGATCTTGTGCATAGGGCTGGACTAATCGATTTGTCTCTTCTGGAGGGCTCCTTCACCTAGTCAAACAACAGAGATTTACCTACATTCGTTCCTCTTAACAGATTCTTGTTATCTATTGATTTCTCATTATATTTCCCTACATTGGCTCAGAAACTAAAGAAGAAGTCTGTCTCAGATCACAATACAGTGCTCCTCTTCAAGGAAACCAAAAACTGAGGATTGGAACCATTTAAATGCTTTAACTTCTGGTATGAAGAGGAAGGGTTCGATCAGGCTATCAAGTCAGCTATTAATGATACTAAAAGTTTGAGAGGAAGGACCAGATTGGGAGGATACTCAAAGGTGTGAAGGCAGCTGCTATAGCATGGTCTAAGGATCAAAATTTTAACTTTAAGAACAACATCGAATCCCTAAAAAGAAACATAAATGATCTAGAGTTAGCCATACAAAGAAAAGGACAAGATTCAAGCATTTCGATAGAACTCAAAACCTTGAGAACCAAGTTGTGGAAGGAGTACGCCAAGGAGAAAATGTATTGGTTCCAAAAATCTAGAGTCAAGTGTTTTGCTAAAGGAGATACAAATACGAGATACTTCCACTTATCTGCATCGGCTAGGAAAAAAACCAATTCAATCCTTTCTTTGAATGTAAATGGAGAAGTTATATTGGATATGGCGTCAATTAAATCTGTTGTATGTGAATATTTCCAAAAAGCCTATAATGTTAAAAATGCTTTGGAGGTTACTGGTCTCAACTTGAATTTCAATAAATTGGATCTTGAGAAAGCGTCAAGTTTGGAAAGTAGGTTCACCGAGGAAGAAGATTGGCAGGCTATTCGTGACTCGAATGGCAATAAAGCATCGGGTTCGGATGGATTCAATCTAGTTCTTTTCAAGAGATACTGGCTTTTGTTGAAAAATGAAATCATGGCGTTTTTCAAAGATTTTTATAGCAACTGAAAGTGGGCAGAGTGCATAAACCACTCATTTATTTCCCTAATTCCCAAAAAGGTTCAGCCAGTTTCCTTGGAGGACTACAAACCTATTAGCCCGATAAGCGGGATGTACAAAATTCTAAGCAAAGTCCTAGCAAATATTTCACATCTTCAGTATGCCGACGATTTGATAATTTTTAACCTTTAAAGCCTTGTCAAAAATTGGAGCCAAACTTAAATATTTTTATATGTTTACCAGTACATCTATACGTGTACTAATACACTATGTTCTCCAAATTTTTCAAGGATTTTAGTAAGTAAATTCAGCACCGGTACGGTACGATGCGTATCGGTACCTTTTGTAAAATTTTCACTCTGTACCGATACATTAGTCTGCGTACCGGTAACCTTTTGTTGCAACAACTATTTATATTTTGAGTAGGTACCTATACGGAAGCTCGTGTACCGATACCCACACTTGTCAGACAACATTTAATGCGGGAAAATTGCAGCCCAACGGCTCTATTCAATTTTCCAACAACTCAAATGGCTAGAAATCAATGAAGGGGTATAAAAAAGTCTCCAAAGCTTCTTCAACATCTATCTATCTATCTATGCAAGGGGAAATCTTTCTAGCTGACCTTATGGAACTACTATTAGAAGAGTTCGATCTGATTCTTGGCATGGATTGGTTGACTGAACACCGGGTTAACTTAGATTGTGAGTCCAAGAGAGCAGTTTTGAAGACTTCCGATGATCGTACAGTGGTTCTTATTGGTGAGCGCCGAGGGTATCTGTCTAATGTGATATCTGCTTTGGCTGCCGATAGGATGATCCGAAAGGGCTATCAGACTTTCATCGCCTGTTTCTTGAATACCAAGGGTTCTCTGTCAAAGATGGAGGAGATTCGCACTGTTAGCGAGTTCCCTGATGTCTTTCCTGAGGAATTACCCGGATTACCTCCGGATAGAGATGTTGAGTTCGAAATTGAGACCTATCCTGGATCTGCACCAGTCTCTATGAACCCTTACCGTATGGCCCCAAAGGAACTTAAAGAGTTGAAAATTCAGTTGCAAGAGCTCCTTGACCGAAGTTTCATCCGACCTAGCTCTTCACCTTGGGGAGCTCCGGTCTTGTTTGTGAAAAATAAGGATAGTTCCCTTCGGTTGTGTATCGATTACCGTAAGCTGAACAAGCTGACAGTAAAGAACAAGTATCCTCTACCCAGGATCGATGACTTGTTTGATCAGTTTCGAGGAGCCACAGTTTTCTCGAAGATTGATCTTCGTTCTGGGTACTATCAGCTAAAGATAAAGGGGTCTGATGTAGCAAAGACGGCCATTCGCACAAGATATGGGCATTTCGAGTTTTTAGTGATGCCGTTTGGTCTGACTAATGCTCCCGCCTCTTTTATGGATCTAATGAACCGTGTGTTTCGGCCCTTTTTGGATCAGTTTGTGGTGGTGTTCATTGACGACATTCTAGTCTACTCCCGGACTGAAGCCGAACATGCTGAGCATTTGAGGATTGTTCTGCAGACTCTTAGAGAGCACAAATTGTACGCCAAGTTGAGCAAGTGTGAATTTTGGCTCAGTGAAGTGACATTTCTGGGGCATGTGGTATCGGCTCGAGGTATTCAGGTTGATCCGAGCAAGATAGAGGCCATTGTGAGTTGGAAGCAACCCAAGAATGTTTCCGAGATCCGTAGTTTCTTGGGTTTAGCTGGGTATTACAGACATTTCGTCGAGGGCTTTCTATTATTTCCGCTCCCTTGACGAAGCTGTTGAGGAAGGATGTTCCATTTATCTGGACAGATGCTCAGCAGGATAGTTTTGAGAAGTTGAAGACAGCTCTAACACAAGCTCCAGTCTTGACGCAGCCTGAATCTGGGAAGGACTTTGCAGTTTATAGTGATGCATCACGCTCTGGGCTTGGATGCGTTTTGATGCAGGATGGCAGGGTAATAGCTTATGCGTCTCGTCAGTTGAGACCGCATGAGTGTAATTATCCTACCCACGATCTAGAGCTGGCCGCTGTGGTCTTTGCCCTGAAGATTTGGAGACACTATCTCTACGGAGAGAAGTGTTATATCTACACAGATCACAAGAGCCTAAAATACATTCTTACACAGAGAGAGCTTAATCTGAGACAACGCCGTTGGATTGAGCTTCTTAAGGACTACGATTGCGTGATTGAGTACCACCCGGGGAAGGCTAATGTTGTTGCTGATGCTTTGAGTCGTAAGGCTATATCAGACTTGAGATCCTTGTTTGCCAGGATGCGTATATACAGTAATGGCAATTTATTAGCCGAGCTACAGGTTAAACCGACCTTGGCCGAGGAAATTAAGGCCAAACAGCTTCTAGACAGTTCCTTACTCCCTGTTATGCAGCAGGTCGAGCAGGGATCTACTTCTATCTATGCCTTTGATCATGATGGGATTCTGTGCTTCAAGGGTCGTTATTGTGTACCAAATGATGCCGAGTTGAAGCGGGTTATTCTTAGTGAGGCTCATAACAGCCCTTATGCTATGCATCCCGGTGGGGACAAGATGTATCAAAACCTGAGGCAGAGATATCGTTGGGAAGGTATGAAGAAGGACATTTCAGATTATGTATCTCGGTGTTTGACTTGCCAACAGGTTAAGGCAGAACACCAGCATCCTTCTGGTTTGTTGCAGCCCATTCAGATCCCCGAGTGGAAATGGGAACGTGTCACGATGGATTTCGTTACAGGGCTTCCTCTGACACCTTCTAAAAAGGATTCGATCTGGGTGATTGTTGACCGACTCACCAAGTCAGCTCATTTTATTCCAGTTCGAGTCACCTACTCTTTGGAGAAGCTGGCTAAACTGTACATCTCTGAGATTGTCAGAATTTATGGGGTACCTTTATCTATCATCTCTGATCGGGATCCGAGATTTACCTCCCGATTCTGGTTGGCCTTGCACAGTGCTTTAGGTACCCGTCTGAATTTCAGTACATCCTTCCATCCGCAGACAGATGGACAATCAGAGAGGGTGATTCAGATTCTTGAGGACATGTTACGGGGATGTGTGATAGATTTTCGTGGTAGTTGGGAGGATTTCTTGCCCTTGGCTGAGTTTGCATACAATAAAAACTATCAGGCTAGTATCCGTATGGCACCGTATGAGGCTTTGTATGGCCGTAAGTGTCGTACTCCCATCTGTTGGACAGAGTTGTATGAGAAGAAGACTTTGGGCCTAGAGCTGGTTCGAGAGACCGAAGAGACCGTCAGATTGATCCGCAGCCGTCTGAAAGAGGCTTTTGATAGGCAGAAGTCCTATGCTGATCGGAGGAGGAAAGACATTGAGTTCGAGGTTGGTGATCAGGTTTTTCTGAAGGTGTCTCCATGGAAGAAAGTTTTGAGATTTGGGTGCAAAGGCAAATTGAGTCCAAGATTTATCGGACCGTATCGTATTCAGAAGAGAGTCGGGCCTGTTGCTTATCAGCTTGAGTTACCTCCTCAACTTAGCCGTATTCATGATGTGTTCCATGTATCTATGTTGAGGCAGTACCACCCAGATCCGAGCCATGTTATTCAGGTACAGGATGTGGAGTTGAGACCAGATTTGTCTTATGAGGAGGAACCTGTTCAGATCTTGGATCAAGACGAGAGAGTTTTAAGGAATCGACGTATTCCTATGGTCAAAGTACAGTGGAGTAATCGTGGTCCCGAAGAGCTACCTGGGAGACTTGAGTCGATGGAAGAGCAGTTTCCGCATTTTTTCCACTAAGGTAAATTTCGAGGCCGAATTTTTTTTAGGGGGGAGAGTTGAACACCCAGAAAATAAAACAAAATAAAATAAAGAAAAAAATGTAAGGAAAAAAAAGAAAGAAAAGAGGAGGAAGTGAGGGTTGTGGGAATTGAACCCACAACCTCAAGGGGTTTAAGCTGGGTGCCCAGCCAATTGAGCTATTGGAGCTCTTGTTTTCGATTTTTAGACAAGCGGCTTAACTCACACGATTAAACACGAAAACGAAGCCGGAAATCGATGAAATCTTACCTTAAAGCTTCGATATCGCCGGAAAATACGTAACTCCGACCAAGCTCTTCCCGGCACCGATAGGACGAGAAGTCTTAGGGGTTTTGCTCAGCTCGGGACGGGGAACCCAACGACGGTGGTGGCGCGGTGAACCGACTTCAACAACGGCCGTAATCGACAGAAAACCGATCGGCCTCAAACCCTCGGTTCGTCGAACGTTCAACGCGTGATTGCCGTCGATTGCGGCTACGGTTACGCGAGTGACCTTAGGGGTTTTGATCGGGACGTCGAGGTGGTTCGTATGGCGGTGGTGGTGGAAAGCACGGCGCGACGGTGACGATGGACGGACGGTGGCCGGTTTGGTTATGGAAGAAAAACAAAAGAACACACGACAGGAGGAGGGACGTTTCTGGAAATTTTGGGAAACAAATTGATCCCAATTAATTCACATTCATCAGGGTAGATAGGATATTTTCATTATTTTATTATTATATTATCTTCTTCTTTTTTTTAATCTAATAAAATTTAATAATGGTGGCTTATAACCAAGAGCTCCAATAACTATCTATCTATCTATCTATCTATCTATCTATCTATCTATCTATCTATCTATCTATCTATCTATCTATCTATCTATCTATCTATCTATCTATCTATCTATCTATCTATCTATCTATCTATCTATCTATCTATCTATCTATCTATCTATCTATCTATCTATCTATCTATCTATCTATCTATCTATCTATCTATCTATCTATCTATCTATCTATCTATCTATCTATCTATCTATCTATCTATCTATCTATCTATCTATCTATCTATCTATCTATCTATCTATCTATCTATCTATCTATCTATCTATCTATCTATCTATCTATCTATCTATCTATCTATCTATCTATCTATCTATCTATCTATCTATCTATCTATCTATCTATCTATCTATCTATCTATCTATCTATCTATCTATCTATCTATCTATCTATCTATCTATCTATCTATCTATCTATCTATCTATCTATCTATCTATCTATCTATCTATCTATCTATCTATCTATCTATCTATCTATCTATCTATCTATCTATCTATCTATCTATCTATCTATCTATCTATCTATCTATCTATCTATCTATCTATCTATCTATCTATCTATCTATCTATCTATCTATCTATCTATCTATCTATCTATCTATCTATCTATCTATCTATCTATCTATCTATCTATCTATCTATCTATCTATCTATCTATCTATCTATCTATCTATCTATCTATCTATCTATCTATCTATCTATCTATCTATCTATCTATCTATCTATCTATCTATCTATCTATCTATCTATCTATCTATCTATCTATCTATCTATCTATCTATCTATCTATCTATCTATCTATCTATCTATCTATCTATCTATCTATCTATCTATCTATCTATCTATCTATCTATCTATCTATCTATCTATCTATCTATCTATCTATCTATCTATCTATCTATCTATCTATCTATCTATCTATCTATCTATCTATCTATCTATCTATCTATCTATCTATCTATCTATCTATCTATCTATCTATCTATCTATCTATCTATCTATCTATCTATCTATCTATCTATCTATCTATCTATCTATCTATCTATCTATCTATCTATCTATCTATCTATCTATCTATCTATCTATCTATCTATCTATCTATCTATCTATCTATCTATCTATCTATCTATCTATCTATCTATCTATCTATCTATCTATCTATCTATCTATCTATCTATCTATCTATCTATCTATCTATCTATCTATCTATCTATCTATCTATCTATCTATCTATCTATCTATCTATCTATCTATCTATCTATCTATCTATCTATCTATCTATCTATCTATCTATCTATCTATCTATCTATCTATCTATCTATCTATCTATCTATCTATCTATCTATCTATCTATCTATCTATCTATCTATCTATCTATCTATCTATCTATCTATCTATCTATCTATCTATCTATCTATCTATCTATCTATCTATCTATCTATCTATCTATCTATCTATCTATCTATCTATCTATCTATCTATCTATCTATCTATCTATCTATCTATCTATCTATCTATCTATCTATCTATCTATCTATCTATCTATCTATCTATCTATCTATCTATCTATCTATCTATCTATCTATCTATCTATCTATCTATCTATCTATCTATCTATCTATCTATCTATCTATCTATCTATCTATCTATCTATCTATCTATCTATCTATCTATCTATCTATCTATCTATCTATCTATCTATCTATCTATCTATCTATCTATCTATCTATCTATCTATCTATCTATCTATCTATCTATCTATCTATCTATCTATCTATCTATCTATCTATCTATCTATCTATCTATCTATCTATCTATCTATCTATCTATCTATCTATCTATCTATCTATCTATCTATCTATCTATCTATCTATCTATCTATCTATCTATCTATCTATCTATCTATCTATCTATCTATCTATCTATCTATCTATCTATCTATCTATCTATCTATCTATCTATCTATCTATCTATCTATCTATCTATCTATCTATCTATCTATCTATCTATCTATCTATCTATCTATCTATCTATCTATCTATCTATCTATCTATCTATCTATCTATCTATCTATCTATCTATCTATCTATCTATCTATCTATCTATCTATCTATCTATCTATCTATCTATCTATCTATCTATCTATCTATCTATCTATCTATCTATCTATCTATCTATCTATCTATCTATCTATCTATCTATCTATCTATCTATCTATCTATCTATCTATCTATCTATCTATCTATCTATCTATCTATCTATCTATCTATCTATCTATCTATCTATCTATCTATCTATCTATCTATCTATCTATCTATCTATCTATCTATCTATCTATCTATCTATCTATCTATCTATCTATCTATCTATCTATCTATCTATCTATCTATCTATCTATCTATCTATCTATCTATCTATCTATCTATCTATCTATCTATCTATCTATCTATCTATCTATCTATCTATCTATCTATCTATCTATCTATCTATCTATCTATCTATCTATCTATCTATCTATCTATCTATCTATCTATCTATCTATCTATCTATCTATCTATCTATCTATCTATCTATCTATCTATCTATCTATCTATCTATCTATCTATCTATCTATCTATCTATCTATCTATCTATCTATCTATCTATCTATCTATCTATCTATCTATCTATCTATCTATCTATCTATCTATCTATCTATCTATCTATCTATCTATCTATCTATCTATCTATCTATCTATCTATCTATCTATCTATCTATCTATCTATCTATCTATCTATCTATCTATCTATCTATCTATCTATCTATCTATCTATCTATCTATCTATCTATCTATCTATCTATCTATCTATCTATCTATCTATCTATCTATCTATCTATCTATCTATCTATCTATCTATCTATCTATCTATCTATCTATCTATCTATCTATCTATCTATCTATCTATCTATCTATCTATCTATCTATCTATCTATCTATCTATCTATCTATCTATCTATCTATCTATCTATCTATCTATCTATCTATCTATCTATCTATCTATCTATCTATCTATCTATCTATCTATCTATCTATCTATCTATCTATCTATCTATCTATCTATCTATCTATCTATCTATCTATCTATCTATCTATCTATCTATCTATCTATCTATCTATCTATCTATCTATCTATCTATCTATCTATCTATCTATCTATCTATCTATCTATCTATCTATCTATCTATCTATCTATCTATCTATCTATCTATCTATCTATCTATCTATCTATCTATCTATCTATCTATCTATCTATCTATCTATCTATCTATCTATCTATCTATCTATCTATCTATCAAAACATGTTTACAAATCAAAACAATCATCTAAGAACCAATTCATACATAAGAAGCATTCGGCTAAGATATTACATAACATATACAATCAAGAAATCACTTATCGTAGCACATTATAACTTTTAACCATGTATACATTTATATTCATTAACAATCAACCTATTCATATAGAGATTATGTTTGAACTATAACAAAACCACATAGGCATTCGAATGAAACATATCAACCGTATTGATTCATTTCAATTCAACATCTAGATACATATATGATCTTAAGTTTATAACACCCTAACATATACAAGCTATATCATCATAAACCATTCTAATACACCATATACTTAAACATCATGTAAGATTTTCCAAGGTTTACTTTAAGTCATAATAAACCATACTCATATATAAACATCATGCTTTAACATATCTTATATAATTACAATCCAAACCAGCATATCCAAATACCCAAAATGCATGTGATATTCTAACATGTAACTATGCCACCATCTAGGAGTCTAAGCAAAACTATATCATACTTGAGTCTTGGCTTGTGATTACTCCCGGATCAAAATAGATAGCTTTTGAATATCAGAGACCTATTATTTTAGAAGGAAACAAGAGGTGGCAAGTACGTTATGTACTTAGCGAGGTAGTTTCTATAATTTACTAATTCAATCTTTTAATATGTTATTCATACCATTAAGGTTACCTAGCTAGGCTTAACACTAATAAGTCACTCCTAGCTAGCTTATCTCATGCTCAAGTAGACTTAGCTAGTTCCATTCATATCATATCGTCAAGTCATATAAACATACTCACATTCAATGTCAAACAAACATACCAATGTCTAACACCACTAAAGAACAAGAATCATATATCAATGTCATATTCATTAATGAGTCAAGTCAGTCAAACATAGTATCATGTCATTTTTACAATTCGAATAGATATTCTTCCATAATATTATGTTCAATTCATGTTGTCATGTAAAATACAAGATCACATCATACCATTGATCACATTTTCATATAATTCAAATAGGGTCATTACCCATATAAATCATATCATTTCATATAGTATGTAACCATGTATCATTTCACAATTTCATTGATCATATAACGTCTTATTGTGAGTTTATTAAGTTTTGCCTTGGATGATTAAGTGGACTAGGTAACCAAGTCAATAGGTACCAAGTACCAACATATAACAGTAGATGCTCAAAGCACCAAAGATCAGTAGATACACATGTATCGAGGTATCTAACTACATTATTCAACTTGTAACTTGTAACAGTAGATGCTCAAAGCATCAATAGGTGACTAACCACCTTTAAATCGGTAGAGCTCAAACTCTAAGGCATGCCCTTCTACCTAAGAACCACTAGTCAACCAAGGACTTGTAATGTCTTTTAAATTTTCATTCAATTCAAGCAAGAGTTTTACAACCACCAAACAAGGTCATATAGACATATCATGTAAGCATTTCATCAATATCATTCAAGCTCGCTTATCATTTCATTTCCAGCAAACATATATCATCCATATAATTCATTCCATGCTTCATAAAAATAGCATATCAGCATATGATCATCCATATCCAAGGCCACAATCAGCATCGAACCATACAAATTGCAATGTACACTAATAGCTAACACTAGCATCAAGCATTATCATCTACATTCATTTCCTTTTAATCCATCTTCCAATTCCATTTTAATTTACCAACTATACTTTACATTCATCTCATACATCATATGTGTCATCTCATAACATAAAGAAGTGGTTAAGACACTATTCTTAACCCTAAAGACAACCACACTCACAATACTCCAAAGCTTAGTTGGAATCCTTGATTAGCAAGCCTTTTCCCCTCTTGCTAGCTTGATCAAGCCTTGATTCCTCCAACAATTCTTCTCCAATTTGGTCTTAAAAAATCAACATAAAACATAAAACACATAGTAGAATTCATTCTAATCATATTCAATCATATAAACCAATATAAACTCAATGCATTATGAAACTGCCCCCTATTCTGGCAGTTTTGAGCACCTTACACTAATCTGTCCATAACGTTTTACACACAACTCCAAATTAGGAGTTCTTTACCAATATAGAAAGCTTATTTTCACAGCTTTAATTCTAAATATGGCTCATATTTTTCCCATTCCCACATTAATATAGTTTAATACTTTAATACAGGGCATTTACAGTGGCCTAATTTGTCCATTGTTTGCAACATGTAAATTTAGTGACCATTTGACCTATGATCCATTACACATTTGATGCTGAGTTTTTAACCACTTTTAAACACATCTAATATCATTATAATAAAGTTCCAATATCTTCAAAAACAGGGCATTAAGGTCCCATAATTAACCATTTTTCCATATTAGTCCAAACTAGTCATTTAATCATATTATTAACTTTAAACACTAATTCCAAGTTATTAATCACCTTAAATATGTTACTAATCAAACATTACTAGATTCCCATGTTCCTTAACAATTTTACCAGATCTTATAAACATCAAATTAGCCCTTAAACATTTCCATAATTGTTTTTTAACCCAGGCAGTCACCAGTTTCAATTCAAACATAACCTGTTTACTTCTAACAAAAATTCCAGACATTCTAGCAACATTTCAGACATGTGAGGCCTCTATCTTATAGTATTTTTCATCCTCTACAACTTTTCTCTTCAGAAGTTTTTCTAATTCGAACTCTAACATGGCCAAAAATCCGTTTTAGTCCAGATGCTCCTTTTAGTATGAAATTGGACAGATTCATGTTCTAAGTTTCATGCATGCAAATTTCCAGATTTCTAGTCAATCTAACATGTTCTAAATGCTTATAACACATCATTAAACATTTCTAAACATGGATTTCAACATAATCAAACCAATAATTCATCCAAAAGTCATCAAAAACATCAAACAATAATGTTGGACAGAATTGATACTTACATATACACATGCATGAATACTTTAAGCTATTCCACTTAATTTTCCTTCACATGCATGAGCTTTATCACACTAGATTTCCAGATTTTGAGCTCTTAAAAATTCTCTCTCTTTTGTCCATGGTAACCAGTTCAAACAATGAAAGAGAAGATGGACAAAATGGTAATAGAAACACTTGAACAAGTGTTAATTCCTTCTTTAAAGTTGGTTGGTTGTCATTGTTTTACATTGACACATGGATCCCTTTATAGCCAAGTGAATTCCACTCACACAAATATGTTATTTTAATTCCCACTAATAACCTATTTTCTTGGTCCTTTAACTACTCAAAGTCGTTTCACATTTTAGGTTACAAGCTCTTTTGTACCATATTTCAGGTTACACTTCACTCACACCATATTATAGGTTACAACCCATTTTTACACTACATTTCAGGTTAAACAATACTCGTACTACATTTTAGGTTACAACCTATCTTTTACATCATATTTCAGGTTGCACTATTCTCGCACCACATTATAGGTTACAACCTGTTTTTGCACTACATTTCAGGTTACAACCTATTTTTATCCTTTATATTAACTAATTTAGGAATTTTCAACTAGAGTAGTTTTAGGGTGTTACAACTCCTCCCCCTTAAAAAGAAATTCGCCCTCAAATTTACCTGAATCGAACAAATGAGGATATTGCTTTTTCATCGTGTCTTCAGGTTCCCGCGTTACTTCTTCGACATTATGATTCCTCCATAAAACTTTAACGAGGGGAACGTTCTTATTTCAAAGTCTTTTGACTTCTCGATCAAGAATTTGGATAGGCTCTTCTTCATAAGAAAGGTCAGGATTAAGCTCGACTTCCACAGGCTCGAGAATTTGGGTTGGATCAGATCTATATCTCCGTAGCATCGATACATGGAAAACATTGTGTATCTTATCGAACTCGGGAGGAATTTCTAGTGGATAAGCTACAGGACCAATTCTTTCGATTACTTAAATGATCCGATAAACCGAGGACTTAGCTTTTCTCTTTTGCCGAACTGAAATACTTTCTTCCATGGGGAGACTTTAAGAAACACCTTGTCTCTAATTTCATGTTGGATGTCTCTACGCTTTAGATCAGCGTACGACTTTTGTCTATCGAAAGCTTGCTTCAAACGGGAGTGAATGATTTGAACTTGTTCTTCGATTTCCCGAAGTAATTGTGGTCCTAACACCTTGTTATCTCTGAGTTCAGACCAACATGGGGCCATTCGGCATTTTATTCCATACAATGCTTCAAAAGGGGCCATTTAGATAGAAGACTTATAGCTATTGTTGTAAGTGAATTCTACCAATGGTAGCGATTTCTCACAATTATTTCCGAAGTCGATGATACAGGCTCTAAGCATGTCTTCAAGCACTTAAATCACTCGTTCAGTTTGTCCGTCGCTTTGCGGATGGAAAGTTGTGCTAAGATTCAGTTTAGTTCCGAGAGCTTTATGTAGCATCTTCCAGAATCGAGATGTGAACCTGGGATCTCGATCGGAGACTATAGAAGTTGGAACTCCATGTAAATGAATTACTTCTCGAATGTACAATTCGGCCAAGGCTTCAAGACTGAGATTCATTCGTACCGGGATGAAATGTGCTGCCTTGGTGAAACGATCAATGATCACCCAGATAGTGTCGCACTTTCTTGGCGTACAAGAAAGGCCGGTCACGAAATCCATTGTTATCTGTTCCCATTTCCATTGTGGAAATTCTAGAAGTTGGAGCAATTCGGTAGGGATGCGATGCTTGGCTTTCACATGTTGTCAATTCAAACACTTCAAGACATAGTCGTTGATAGCCGATTTCATTCCGGGCCACCAATACAAGGGCTTGAGATCCTTGTACATCTTAACTGATTCAGGGTGGATCGAGAAAGAACTTTGATGTGGTTCTTGTAGGATTTCATCTTGTAGTGCCTTATCATTAGGAACACAGATTCGATTTTTGAAGTATAGAAGACCGTTCAATTTAACAGAGAAATCAGGATTAGACTCAAGCTTAGAAATGATTTTCTGAAGTTCCTGATCAACTTGTTGAAGTTCTTTGATCCTTGCAATTAAAGTATATTGGACTTGGAGTTCACATAGATAATTTTGAGCCTTGCATAGTCGGAAATGAGCGTTGATAACCAGAGAAGCGAGGTTCAGTTTTCGACTCAAAGCATCGGCAACCACGTAGGCTTTTCCAGGATGATTGTAGAGTGTCCAGGAGTTCTATATTTTGTACACATTCCTACCCTTATTATTGCTATTCTTGAGCACATTTAGGCATATTTAGGTGCATTGCATGCATTATAACAACATCTTCTCTTTTACCATGCTTTTATTGAATATCTTGTATTTGGTGAAGAAAAGTTAATGTTTTAGTTTAGTTTTTGTTTTCAGGTGCTATAGCGAGGAGAGGAGAGGAGAGGACAGGACTGGACAAGAAAGTTGGAACCAAATGAGCTGTATTGAAGTAGCTCTAGTTGCCGCCAAGGACGCTGCCGGAGAGGCATTGCCGCCAAGTGCCGCCCCGGCAGGACTTACACCGACTTAGCCAAGATGGATCTCGATTTCAAGAGGGAAATTTCCTAAGCCCAATGAGCCCAACCTTGCAATTTCCTGAAGCCTGTAGCGGCCGGTAGAGCTAATCCAAAACTGATAAGAAGGAGCACTTATCCTTACTTGCGAAAGAAGGCAACGTCCAAAAAGTCTGCATTTAAAGTATAAAGGAGTTGTAATAAATGTAAACATACTTTAAGAACTCCTACTTAAAGGAGAACTCGAACTTATGTCATTAGCCCTATATATACCCAATGTATGTAAGGGTATAAGGGCATGCTTGTCGTGACGAATTGACAGCATCTGCCGATAAGAGTGTAGATGGGGGGTTAGCTAGATAAGTTGGAGTGTTGGGGGTCGCGGCCCAACCCCCCTAGGGTTTAGGCGGGTGTATGTAAAGTAATTTGGGAAACAATTGTATAGTTTTCAGATGTTTTCAATAAAGTTCTGAGTTTGCTTAATCTATGTTCTTCGTTCCTTCAATCTTTCTACACCAGTTGTTTGAAGAGAAAATCCATTTGTCGGGCACGAAAGTGCAAGGCTCACGAAAGGGTTAAGCACGGTCACAACGGGAGGCGTGACTAACTTGGTTCCACACTAGTCGACAAGTTTCAGCGGCTAAAAGGGATTACTAATCTAGTTGATTAATTTGGTCCCATAGTATCCGCAGCGTGACAGGCGGGGATACTCAAGTTAAGCAATCTCAAGCATCCTAACCTAGAAATAGGAGGGATCAATGTTGACTATCATGCCAAACTCAGAATGACTGCCAGACTTGTCGCCAGGACTTCTTTCCGTTCCACCTGCCAAGACAGTACACACCCCTGCAGAGGCAGTAACCTGCTGCGGCCGAGTGACAGGGTCGTAGTTTGTCGCCCGCCATACCTGCCGAGGCAGCAATTCATGGCAGCACAAAGCATACTTGTAACCCCCTTAACCCGGCCTAGACGGTTGACCCGAATTAAGAAAGTCACACGGGGAAAACCAAAGTCAACCCGAAAGTCAACCTTGATTAACGACCCTTTTTTTCTTTTTAATCTTGTCTAGATGCACATTAACCCTAGTTATGATCATCCAAACATCAGAGATCAAACAGGGACCCAATTGAACAATTTACAAATTTAGGGACCAAATTGTAAATTCTGATAATTATAAGGACTTAACCCAAATTAAAGTTACCAACTTGAAATTAATCATGTTTCATGCATTCCTGTCAAATTTCAGCTCAAACGGACATCCCAAACTCATACAATTGCATAAACAAGTTTCGGGACCAAAATGCAAACATTTTGAAACATATAACTGACAATGTCAGCCCCCAACGGTCAGGTGTTCCGAAACAGGGAGAACCTGTTTTGAAACGCGGGGCCGTTCCGCAACGCGTACAGAAACGAGGGCTGGCAATGGCCTTTCCGTTTCGGAACGGTGTCTCCCGTTTCGGACGCCTGGGTTGCTATAAGGCACCCGTTCCGAAACGAGGGCTACTGTTCCGATACGGCCTGCACAGAATGCACAGAAAAGGCTACTAAAACACACAATTGATCAACCATACATGCTCCAAATGCTACCAAACTTTACCAGCAACTCATACAACATACAAGGAACATATTTGCATCAACCAATTATCATTATATCAACATATAAGAAAAGCCCCACTTCTAAAGGCATGCTTCCTACACAAGCAACCATACAAGCACAAAACCTCCAAAACAATACATAATGGCCAATTACATGTACCAACATTAACAACAACATAAATCCAGAATAGGGAGTCCAAAACATCTCCCAAAACAACAACATAGGTCCCCCATTGCCAAAAACCAATAGCTAAAGGTGTTTAAGAAAACCTTCCCATACATGAGCTTATCTTTCACTTGATTGCTTGCCTTCCTTGCTGCCCTCAAAGCACCTTAATGTTCTGCATTATTGGTTTAAGAAAAGAGGGAGAGCGTAAGCAAAAGCTTAGTGAGGAATGCTCATTAAAACCACACAATAATGCATTTATAAAACACTTTACAAGTCATACTTCAAAATACATTTAGACATGCTCACAAGCAATCTTAACCAAGCATCTCATGCTTCATATCATAACATGTCATATTGGCCACAAGTGATAATTACCATCTTTTAACAAGATCAACATAAGACTCACACATGGACTTTTAAACACCATTGTGATCTTATCCCCATGGACTTTTAAACACCATGGCCCATGGACTTTTAAACACCATGACAAGGACCACACAAGGACTTTTAAACACCTTTGTGTCCTCAACAAGTTTCACCTCAAGGACTTTTAAACACCTTGACCCCAAGGACTTTTAAACACCTTGGCCCATGGACTTTTAAACACCATGACATGAATCACCCCAAGGACTTTTAAACACCTTGGCCCCAAGGACTTTTAAACACCTTGGAAAGGACCACACAAGGACTTTTAAACACCTTTGTGTCCGTAACAAGAACCATCCAAGGACTTTTAAACACCTTGATGTTCTTAAGTAAACAAGGTTCACTCAAGGACTTTTAACCACCTTGGTGACCTTAACCTTTTCAAAATATCACTTGCCAATATACATCATTTATCATCAATAATCCACTGTTTTAAAACATTTAACCAAGCCATAAACAACATGCATCTTTAAGCATTAAACCACATTTAAACAATGTTCAAAAACAAGGAACTCTAACCTTGAGCTTCCCTAAACACATGGCTTATAATCTCAGCAAACATACATGCTAGATATGCTTTAAAAACAGAATGTAAACATGCAACAAACACATTGCACCCAACCATCACATGGTTCCTCATCAAGAGAGTTTTTCCGAAAACTTACTCTTGAGCTTAGCAAAGTTGTTTAGACTTAGACTAAGCTCCCAAACCTCCAAAACATTGGTTTCAAAGCCGAAAACCAAAATCCACTCACCGATTCCGTTTCGCCTCTTGCCGAAACACCAAATCAAGCTTCCGGATCACCACCACTTGGATCCAAAGAAGACTCCCCTGTTTTAAACACATCAAACAGTAGATTAATGCATCATCATGCATTAATAGCTTCAATGAAAGCACCTAAACTCGCTGCTCTCATCCACACTCCATTTTCGGCCACCAAACACAACCGAAAATGCATCCAAACAACTCCTCAACAAAGCCCAGCCATAACCCATCAAAACTAAGCATCCATAAACATCATTTAACATCTAAAAAGGACCTAACAACATCCTTATACCTCCAGCAACAACAGATCCACAAGATCACCCAAAAACAACCAAGAATCACAAGCTAAACTTAGGAAATTCAACCTACCCGGGATTGCATTAATTAAAACTCAATTTCCAATCAATTTAACATTCATTTATCACCAAATATACACCTCAAATCACTGCTTTAACAGATCCAACGAAAATTCATCAAAAACCATCAAATCTTGCATTTTAAGCCAAGATTCATTACACAACTTTAAAAACCATTTATAAATCATCAATTAAGGATTGAGAACTTAGGAATTTCAGTAAAGAACTTGAAGTTCAGAGGAGAAGGACGTTCTTACCTCCAAACTTGAGTTCCTCCTCTTTTAGAACCAAAAAGCTTGAAGAATCAAATGGCAATTGGTGAGGTTTTGTTGATGAGATGATTAGCAATCAAAAGAGGATTGAAAAGAGAGATTTTAGTGTCAAAATCAGAAGAGAAATCTCTGGAGAAAGGTGTTTGGTTTGAGAGAAAATGAGAGAAAAGGAAAATGAGATTTTAGGAAAATTAGTTAGAAAATAACTTCCCTCCACTTTTCCTTTTGTTTAAAATCAGAATTAAAACATTAAATATCTTAGAAAAATCTAGAGAAACTCCCTTTGGGTAAATAGCTCCTTAAAGATTCAAAGTTTCAATCCTTTTTAAAACAGTCTCACAGTTTTCAAAAATTACATTTTGGTCACTAGCCAAAATGTCACCCTTCCAAACCTCATTTTGTAAAATTGATTTCACATTTCACTTATATATATTAAAAGAGGATTTTAGAACATTTTTCCATATTTTTAATGCAACCCGAACTAGGTTTTCCTAAATTCACTCTTATATATTCGAACCGCACTTTGACCGAACCGGTCAACGCCCAAAACTTCTAAGCCCAAAACCGGGGCGTTACAATACTCAAAGCCTTACAATGTAGTCCACAAGCTACTAAGCTGCACTTGCCTTACTCAGCTTATCGTCCAAACTCCCCTATCATTCCTCTCATCACTATCTTTATCTTTACTTGTGTTTTTATATTTCCACATCATGAGATTTAATGGTGCTTTTACTAAATTTTTGTGCAGGAAACCATTCATAGGAGTTATTCCAATCCCCGTGGAGACGATATCTTTATACTATAACTTGACAGAGTGTGCACTTGCGCTCACAAATAGAGAACACCCTAACGCTCTACAATGATAATCGATGATCAGGTCATAATCTTTGAGTAATTTCAACCATCTTCTTTGTCTTAGATTTAAATCTTTCTGAGTGAGCAAATATTTCAGACTTTTGTGATTGGTGAATAACTTACATCTTTCACCGTACAAGTAGTGACGCCAAATTTTGAGCGCAAACACAATGGCCGCAAGCTCGAGATCATGTGTAGGATAGTTTAATTTGTGTGGCTTTAGTTATCGGGAGGCATATGCGATCACGTTGTCATCTTGCATCAGAACACAACCAAGGCCCGAGTGTGATGCATCGCTATACACAACAAACTCTTTACCCGATTCAGGTTGAATAAGGACCGGTGCATGTGTTAGAGCTTGTTTGAGTTGGTCGAAGCTTCGCTGCTGCTTTCCCGACCACTCAAATGCTTTGTTCTTTCGGAGGAGTTTAGTTAGCGGTGTGGCAATCACCGAGAACCCTTTCACAAATCCTGGGTAATACCCGGCTAAACCGAGAAAACTTCAGACCTCACTCACTTTTCTCGGAGGTCTCCAATCAAGAATAGCTTGAATTTTATTCCAGTCAACTTTAATTTCATCAACGGAAATGACGTGTCCGAGGAATGAGACTTCTGATAACCAAAATTCACACTTAGTGAACTTGGCGAATAGTTGGTAATCTCGGAGCGTCTGAAGTACAATCCGAAGATGATCAACATGTTCTTCCTTGTTTTGAGAGTATACAAGGATATCATCGATAAACACAACAATGAACTTGTCGAGATATGGCTTGAATACCCGATTCATCAAATCCATGAATGCAACAGGGGCATTCGTTAACCCGAATGGCATTACTAGGAACTCGTAATGTCTATATTGAGTTCGGAAGGCCGTTTTGGGCACATCTTCTTCTTTCACCTTCATTTGATAGTAACTAGATCGGAGGTCAATCTTAGAGAATACGGTTGCGTGTTTGAGTTGATCGAACAATCTTTGATCCTTGGCAGATGATATTTATTCTTGATTGTTACTTTGTTAAGCTGCTAGTAATCGATGCAAAGCCGCATCGTACCATCTTTCTTTTTCACGAACAGAACATGAGCACCCTAGGGAGATGTACTGGGTCGGAAGAATCCCTTGTCCTCAAGTTCTTGGATTTGCTTCTTCAATTCTTTTAGTTCAATAGGTTGCATCCGATAGGGCGTAATAGACACATGATTAGTTTCGAGTTGAACTTCGATCTTGAATTCAACTTCTCGAGTTGGTGATAAGCCAGAGAGTTCCTCAGGAAAAACATCGGTAAATTCAGATTCAACATGCATTTCAGGCAAACCAAAACCTACTTCATCTTGCAAGGTCATGGAAGCAAATATAGAAGTCGGTTTTTGATCAATCAGTAGGATCGATTCTTTTCCTAATCCTCGTAGGTATAATCTTCAGTTTTGATAGTCTACCCATGCTTCATGTTTTCCCAACCAGTCTAGTCCTAAAACTAGATCGAATTCACATTTAGGTAACACATATAGATCACAAGAGAAAGGAACATTTCAAATGGTGATTTGGCAGTCTCTGCAGATCAAATTAATTGGCAAGTTTCCTCCTATCGGGTTTGAAACTACAAGGCTTGATTTTACTATTTCAGGCTTCAAGTTTAGTTCATCTAACAGATATGAACAAATAAATGAATGTGTTGATCCCGAGTCTATCAAAGCGTAAACAAGTTTAAGGTTTAGTTTAACCATACCCGCAATGACGTCGGGAGACTCTTCTTCTTCTTTGCCATGAATGTGGTAGACATGAGCTGGGGCTCGGGATTCTTGGTGAGTAAAAGCTTTAAATGGGTAGCCTTGCCTTTCCCCTGATTACCCGACTGAGCTTGTCTCGGGTTCTTGTTTCGACCAGGTGGCATAAAGCTCAGATTAGAATGTCGAGCAAAAGATTGATCATTTCTCTTCGGGCAGTCCCGAATATAGTGGTCATCACCACCACAGGCAAAACAGAGATTGGACTGGATTCACCATTGGCCGAAGTGTTGCTTCTGACAGAACTTACAAGTAGGGACTTTCTCCGCATTTCTCGTGCTGTTAACAGAAACAACTGAAATAGCTATCTTACTCGAGTGTTGAGCTTTAGATTGGAAATTACTTCGAGTAACAAGAGTGTAAGTGAAAGAGGTTTATTTCTGATGTTTAGCTTTCTTTGACCATCAGGATTTATCGTCACCCTTACGTTTCTTATCAGCCTGATAACCGCTCTTCCGTTTCTCTGTGGTTCTCATTTTAGATTCGGTGGCAATGACTCGATTCACAAGGGTTTGAAAGTCCGTAATACCAAGGGCAGGAAACATCAGACTTAATTCATCGCTCAGCCAGTAAATGAACATTTTGCACTTGTCTTTCTCGGTTTTAATGTACTCTAAGTCATATTTGCAATATTTACAGAAATCAGTGACGTATTGTCCAATCGGCCGATTGGCCTGCTTTAGATACAAGAACTTCTTTCTACAACCAGCTAGGTATTGTTCGCTGATGTACTTTTTCTTGAACTCATTGACAAATAATTTCCACATGACTGACTCGGCAGGGGCGGTCAGAGCCGTGGTTTCCCACCAACTTAGGGCTTCATCGGCTAAAAGTGTGACCGCACAATCAAGTTTTTGCTCGTCCGAGCACTGAAGTTGTTTTGTCAGAATTTGTGTTGTTCGTTCGAGCCAATGTTCGGCTTTCTCCGTCTTCTCCTTGTTTTTGCCGGTGAATGTAAAAGCTCGATGTTGTGCGAGCTTGTCGATTGGGTCTCGTTGTGGGGTAGCAACAACCGGAGCCGGTTGTTCTCGTCTTATGTTCGGTACTAGTTGATCGAAAATCTCCTTCATAATAAGGAGACATTCTCGTTGAGCTGTTTGAATTGTCAAATTTTCTAGTTGTTGAGGGACTTGTTCTCGAGGTTGCTCTCGAGGTTGAACCGGGGGTTGCATTTCAACACTATCCTCATTGTTATTTGATGATCCATTGGGACTTTCATCATCCCGGGCTAGATTAGTCTCAGACATTCTATTAAAAATTCAGAAAAGTTCAGTATTTAAAAGTCGAAATCACAAGCAGTTCGATATAAGACTCCTAGGTGGCATAGTAAGATCTTATATGATGCAATAGACCCAATTTAGTCCAAGAATCGGCTAAACCGAAGCTCTGATACCAATTTATGTAACACCACACGCTCGGGTTAGGAGCGAGAGGCGTTATGCAAACAGAACAAATAACACATAACATATATAAACATGTAATCAGAGAATCGAACATGTGAACATATAAAACCATACTAACATACATAACATTACATGTAGGTGTGCTAACAAAAACTTTCTTTTAATCTAACAAAACATATCATGTTAACCACTTTGACATATCAACTTTATAATTCAATCATGTTAAACACAAAACATTACCAACTTGGGCTAACTAACTAATCATATTAAAACATGTTTACAAATCAAAACAATCATCTAAGAACCAATTTGAACCAATTCATACATAATAAGCATTCGACTAACATATTACATAACATATACAATCAAGAAATCACTTATCATAGCATATTATAACTTTTAACCATGTATACATTCATATTCATTAACAATCAACCTATTCATATTGAGATTATGTTCGAACTATAACAAAACCACATTGGCATTCGAATGAAACACATCAACCATATTGATTCATTTCAATTCAACATTTAGATACATATATGATCTTAAGTTTATAACACCCAAACATATAGAAGCTATATCATCATAAACCATTCTAATACACCATATACTTAAACATCATGTAAGATTTTCCAAGGTTTACTTTAAGTCATAATCAACCATACTCATATATAAACACCATGCTTTAACATATCTTATATAATTACAATCCAAACTAGCATATCCAAATACCCAAAATGCATGTGACATTCTAACATGTAACTATGCCACCATCTAGGAGTCTAAGCAAAACTATATCATACTTGAGTCTTGGCTTGTGATTACTCCTGGATCAAAATAGATAGCTTTCAGATATCAGAGACCTATTATTTTAGAAGAAGGAAATAAGAGGTGGCAAGTACGTTATGTACTTAGCGAGGTAGTTTCTGTAATTTACTAATTCAATATTTTAATATGTTATTCATACCATTAAGGTTACCTAGCTAGGCTTAACACTAACAAGTCACTCCTAGCTAGCTTATCTCCTGCTCAAGTAGACTTAGCTAGTTCCATTCAGATCATATCGTCAAGTCATATAAAAATATTCACATTCAATGTCAAACAAACATACTAATGTATAACACCACTAAAGAACAAGAATCATATATCAATGTCATATTCATTCATGAGTCAAGTTAGTTAAATATATTATCATGTCATTTGTACAATTCGAATAGATATTCTTCCATAATATCATGTTCAATTCATGTTGTCATGTAAATTACAAGATCACATCATACCATTGATCACGTTTTCATATCATTCAAATAGGATCATTACCCATATCAATCATATCATTTCATATAGTATGTAATAATGTATCATTTCACCATTTCATTTATCATATAACGTCTTATTGTGAGTTTATTAAGTTTTGCCTTGGATGATTAAGTGGACTAGGTAATCAAGTCAATAGGTACCAAGTACCAACATATAACATTAAATGCTCAAAGCACCAAAGATCAGTAGATACACATGTATCGAGGAGTCTAACTACACCATTGAACTTGTAACTTGTAACAGTAGATGCTCAAAGCATTAGTAGGTGACTGAACACCTTTAAATTAGTAGAGCTTAAACTCTAAGGCAAGCCCTTCTACCTAAGGACCACTAGTCAACCAAGGACTCGTAATGTCTTTTAAATTTTCATTCAATTCAAGCAAGGGTTTTACAACCACCAAACAAGGTCATATAGACATAACATGTAAGCATTTCATCAATATCATTCAAGCTCGCTTATCATTTCATTTCCAGCAAACATATATCATACGTATCATTCATTCCATGATTCATAACAATAGCATATCAGCATATGATCATCCATATCCAAGGCCACAATCAGCATCGAACCATACGAATTGCAATGTACACTGAGAGCTAACACTAACATCAAGCATTATCATCTAAATTCATTTCCTTTTTATCCTTCTTCCAATTCCATTTTAATTTACCAACTATACTTTAGATTCATTTCATAAATCATATGTGTCACCTCATAACATAAAGAAGTGGTTAAGACACTATTCTTAACCCTAAAGACAACCACACTCACAATACTCTAAAGCTTAGTTGGAATCCTTGATTAGCAAACCTTTTCCCCTCTTGCTAGCTTGATCAAGCCTTGATTCCTCCAAATTTTCTTCTCCAATTTGGTCTTAAACAATCAAAAATCAATATAAAACAAATATTAGAATTCATTCTAATCATATTCAATCATATAAACCAATATAAACTCAATGCATTATGAAATTGCCCCCTATTCTGGCAGTTTTGAGCACCTTACACTAATCTGTCCATAACCTTTTACACACAACTCCAAATTAGGAGTTCATTACCAATCTAGAAACCTTATTTATACAGATTTAATTCTATATATGGTTCTTATTTTTCCCATTCTCACATTAATACAGTTTAATACTTTAATACAGGGCATTTACCGTGGCCTAATCTATCCAATGTTTGCAACATGTAACTTTAGTGACCATTTGACCTATGATCCATTACACATTTGATTCTGAGTTTTTAACCACTTTTAAACACTTCTAATATCGTTATTATCAAGTTCTAATAGCTTCAAAAACAGGGCATTCAGGTCCCTTAATTAACCATTTTCCAGATTAGTCCAAATTAGTCATTTAATCATATTATTAATTTTAAACACTAATTCCAAGTTATTAATCACCTTAAACATGTTATTAATCAAACATTACTAGATTCCCCTGTTTCTTAACAATTTTACCAGATCTTATAAACATCAAATTACCCCTTAAACATTTCCATAATTGTGTTTTAACCCAGGCAGTCTCCAGTTTCAATTCAAACATAACTCGTTTACTTCTAACAAAATATCCAGACATTCTAGCAACATTTTAAGACATGTGAGACCTCTATCTTATAGTATTTTTAATCTTCTACAACTTTTCTCTTCAGAAGTTTTTCTAATTCGAACTCTAACATGGCCAAAAATCCGTTTTAATCTAGATGCTCCTTTTAGTACGAAACTGGACAGATTCATGTTCTAAGTTTCATGCATGCAAATTTCCAGATTTCTAGTCAATCTAACATGTTCTAACTGCTTATAACACATCATTAAACATTTCTAAACATGGATTTCAACATAATCAAACCAAAAATTCAGCCAAAAATCATCAAAAACATCAAACAATAATGCTGGATAGAATCGATACTTACATATACACATGCATGAATACTTTAAGCTATTCCAATTAATTTTTCTTCACATGCATGAGCTTTCTCACACTAGATTTCTAGATTTTGAGCTCTTAAAATTCTCTCTCTTTTGTCCATGGTAACTGGTTCAAACAATGAAAGAGAAGATGGAGAAAATGGTGATAGCAACACTTGAACAAGTGTTAATTCCTTCTTTAATGTTGGCTGGCTGTCATTATTTTACATTGACACATGGATCCCTTTATAGCCAAGTGAATTCCACTCACACAAATATGTTATTTTAATTCCCACTAATAACCTATTTTCTTGGTCCTTTAACTTCTCAAAGTCGTTTCACATTTTAGGTTACAACCTCTTTTGTACCATATTTCAGGTTACACTTCACTCGCCATTTTTACACTACATTTCATGTTAAACAATACTCGTACTACATTTTAGGTTACAACCTATCTTTTACACCATATTCCAGGTTGCACTATTCTCGCACCACATTATAGGTTACAACATGTTTTTGCACTACATTTCAGGTTACAACCTATTTTTATCTTCTACATTAACTAATTTAGGAATTTTAAACTATGGTAGTTTTAGGGTGTTACAATTACCCAGCGAGATTAACATCAAAGCAACATCAATTTACATCTTAAAACACCTTCTCAATACCAAAGGACCACCATCAACCAATCAAGTCTTTGGATCAACTGAAACTTTCTCTGAAGCTATCAGCTCAACATCCCCTTCTTCTAACCAAAGAAAAAGAGAGGATTAATGTATAACCTTGCATCAAAATCCTCAGCAACACGAAACTACATCATCCTCCATCAACAACCAAGCTTTCGCCTACCAAAAACTACCAAAAGCACCGGCGAAACCCTTTCTAACTAATCTCCATCCATTACCCAGCGAGATTAACATCAAAGCAACATCAATTTACATCTAAAAACACCTTCTCAATACCAAAGAACCACCAACAACCAATCAACCACATAATCAAGCTAAAACTCAAAGATTTCAACCTAAAAATCAACCAACTCACCTAGTTTCGGGTTTCCTAAGTTAAAATCACTTAATCAACATTTCAATACATCTTAATCATGAAAACATTCATAAAAGATCAAGAACTTGGGAATTTCAATAAAGAAACTTTCATTAGAGTAGGAGAATGAAACCTTACCTCTAATGATGACTTTTCCCTTCAATTGTAAAGATTTAAATGAGAAAACAAAGATAGAACCATAAGGTTTTGATAGGAAATCATTTAGTGTTAAAAATATAAACCAAATCAAGTGTTTACCTCAATTCTTTAAAGAAGAAACTAATGTTTGGCTGGAGAGAATTTGAGAGAAAATAATTGTGAGAAAAGGTAGTTACGTGAAATATGTTTTAAGAGAGAAATGTTAATTTAATTCCCTCCACATTGTTTATTTATTAAAACCACTTTAAAATTGACCAATTAAAAGGGAAAAATTCTGAATTAGACTCTGGACCAATAGTTCCTTAAAGATTCAAAGTTCTGATCTTTTACAACTTAGTTACTAAAAACAATTTTACGATCTTTACATTTTTGTCACTAATTTCCAAAATGTCAAACCTCCAAAATCCATTTTCCAAAATCACACCAAAATCACACACACACACACACACACACACACACACACATATATTAAATAATGATTTTAAAATAGTTTCCCATATTTTACCAACCTCAAAAACCCTTTAAATTAATTAAATCCCGAAACCAGTCTAAATTGTTTGAACCGGTTCTCCCGAACCATCTAGCCTAAACTCGGCTAACTCCTAGGCCCAAAATTGGGGCGTTACAACTCTCCCCCACTTAAGAAATTTCGTCCTCGAAATTTAACTGGTGGAAAAAAGATAAGGAAACTACTTCCTCATGTCATGCTTCCTTTCCCATGTAGCTTCATCGACACCTCGGTGTCACTACAAAACCTTAACCAACTCTATGGTCTTCCCACGAAGAACCTTGCTGTCCACATCCAAGATCTTAACTGGTTCCTCATCATAGGTCAAATCTAGACTCAACTCAACTTTTTCAATAGGCATAATATGCGACGAATCCGATCTATACCTCCGAAGCTTGGATACATGGAAAACATCATGTATCATCTCCAACTCATGTAGAAACCTCAACCAGTAGGCTACCGATCCAACGCGTTCAAGCACCTCATATGGTCCTATAAACCTCGGACTCAACTTGCCCATCCGACCAAACCTCATCACCTTTTCCCAAGGCGAAACTTCCAAAAAGACCTTATCACCAACTTCGTATTAAATCTCTTTACGCTTCAAATCCGTGTAAGACTTTTGTCGATCTGAAGCCTTTTTCTAACGATCACTAACGAGCCTTACTTTTTCCATTGTTCCCTTAAGCAAAGCAGGCAAGGAAATGAATTTTCCCCCCGCTTCTGCCCAACAAAAAGGTGTCCTACACTTCCTACCATACAAAGCTTCATATGGAGCCATTTGTATACTTGCTTGATAGCTATTATTATAAGAAAACTCCACAAAAGGAAACTATTTCTCCAAGAACCTTGGAATCTATAACACAACACCGTAACATATCCTCAAGCACTTGGATAACTCGCTCAAACTGACCATCCGTCTGAGAATGATACGAGGTACTGTAATTAAGGTGTGTACCCAAAGCTCTATGCAAACACTCCCAAAACCTCACTGTAAACCTCGAATCTCTATATGAAACTATGGATTTAGGTACACCGTGCAACCTCACAACTTTTGCAATGTACAACTCCGCCAACTTATCCAACGTATACATAGTATGCACAGATATGAAATTCACACACTTTGTAAAACGGTCTACAATCACCCAAATAGAGTTCTTATTTGAAGAGATCAAAGGAAAACTTGAAACAAAATCCATTGTAATTCTCTCCCATTTCCACTCTGATATCTTCAAAGGTTGTAACAACTCGGAAGGAAACTGATGCTCAACTTTAACGCGCTGACAAACCATACACTTACTCACAAAATCAGCAACATCTTTTAACCCATGATACACCTTAGTACTACCAGGATGTATAACAAAAGGACTATCGTGCACCTCAGTCACAATAGTGCGCCTCAACTCAACATCATCTGGCACAACTATTCGACTCTTAAAAACACAAAACACCATCATTATTAAAATAAAAGTCTTTCGGATTACCATCCGCATATCCTGAACATGCGGTACCAATGAATCATCATGCAACTGCTTCTACTTAATCAACTGAACCAAGGAAGGTTTCACTTGCAACTCGGCTATCAACCCACCATCGAGCGACACACTCAATCGCACAAACATGGCTCTCAACTCCATAGCTACCTTCCTACTCAAAGCATCAACCACCAAATTAGCCTTACCAAGATGATACTCAATTAACAAATCATAATCTTTAAGCAACTCCAACCATCTCCGTTGCCTAAGTCAAACTCTTTCTGAGACACCAAATACTTTAAACTTTTATGACCCGCATACACCACACACTTTTCCTCATAAAGGTAATGTCTCCAAATATTCAACAAAAACACCATTGGAGGCAACTCAATATCATGCGTAGGATAATTGCGCTCATGCACCTTCAGCTACCTAGATGCATACGCTACAACTCTCCCGTCTTGCATCAACACACACCCTAAACCCACATAGGATGCATCACTATAAATCACAAATTCTTTACCCGATTAGGGTTGAATCAAGATTGGAGATCGTGTCAAAGCTTCCTTCAACTTCTCAAAAGCTTGTTATCACATCTGGGTCTACTCAAACTTAACATCCTTTTGCAACAACTTTGTCAAAGGAGCAGCAACCTTAGAAAAACCATCCACAAAACGAAGATAATAACCCGCTAAGCCCAAGAAACTACAAACCTCCGTCACCGGTTTAGGTTGTTTCCAATTCACAACCACTTCAACTTTCTACATATCAACACGAATTGCTTCCGCCGGCACAACATGACCAATGAACACCATTTCTTTAATCCAAAACTCACACTTGCTCAACTTAGCATATAACTGATTATCCAACAAAGTCTACAACACAATCAACAAATGTCTATCATGATCCTCCTCGGTAAGTGAATACACAAGGATATCATCAAAAAACACAACCACAAACTGATCCAAGAACTCATGGAACACCCAATTCATCATGTCTATGAAAGCTGTTGGCGCATTCGTCAACCCAAATGTCATCACCAAGAATTCATAATGCCAGTAACGGGTACGAAACGCTGTCTTCAGCACATCTTTTTGCTTCACCTTAAATTGATAGTATCCCGATCTTAAATCAATCTTGGAAAACACCGTTGCACCACAAAATTGATCGAATAGGTCGTCAATTCGCGGTAAAGGATACTTGTTCTTTATCATCAACTAGTTTAGTTGCCGATAACCGATGCACATTCTCATAGTGCCATCTTTCTTTTTCACAAACAACACAAGCGCTCCCCATGGCGACACACTAGTCCAATAAGCCCACAGTCGAACAACTTTTGAAGTTGCATCATCAAATCTTTCAACTCCTTAGGTTCCATGCGATACAGAGCAATAGACACCGGAGTCATATCCGTGTACGTCTCGATACATAAAACTACCTCCCTATTCAGCGGCAATCTAGGCAACTCATCCAGAAATACCCCCGAAAAATCACAAACAATCTGGATATCTTGGGGACGTACCTCTTTCATATTCAGATTCATAACATAGGCCAAGTATGCTTGACATCCTCCATACATCAACTTTTACACTTCCATTATCGAAACAACATTAGACAAGAACTTAACATTGTCGCCTACCACCACAACCTCATAATCATCGGCAAGCTTCAACGAAACACACTTGGTTTCACAATCTGCCACAACCCTATGCTCAGTTAACCAATCCTTGCCAAGAATAACATTAAAACCATAGAAAGATAACCCCATCATATCAACCGCAAACACATGTCCTTGAACCATCAACACCCATCTCCTATACAACTTCCTAACAACTGTCAGCCCAAAAGAACTCATCACAACCATACCCATTTCCAACAACTCATCAGGGTTGAAAAACTACGGTATAAACAACATTCCACTGACCATCTTCCCTTCGCTGAAAATTACCTCGACCGCGCTTTCACCCTCTCTATAACACAATTATAGGCGATGAATCCTGTCAAACTCTTACCACCCACGACAAAACTCTTCAAGCGATTTACACGCACTACAGCACCAGCAAATTTTTGATAGCTCTCCAACCTTTTCCAAAATAAAAGCACCACTACAAGCATCATAAATTTCCTTAACGAACTTCGCTACCAACCAATGGGATTAGAAAACCACATATTTCCAACACCAAACATGGTTTTTCCCAAATAAAACAACTTTAACGCTTGAAACCGAACTTTAGAACCTTTCACAAACCTCAAGACCCTGAAGCATCTCCTTACAAGAATTAACTTACATAAGCAACTGTAAAGTGCTTATAAGTCCTATAATTTATATGCATTCCATCTCATATTATTCTTAAGTATATTTTAGGCATATTTAGGTTCATGCATTGCATATTTACAATATTCTTTACTTTGCCATGATTTTATTGAGTATCTTTTATTTGGTAAGGAAAAGATGTTGTTTTAGTTTAGTTTGCATTTCAGGGCTAGAAGTTGTTAGGAGGAGGACAGACCAGAGGAGAGGATGCAGAGGCAGCAAGCCTAGGAGCTGCACTGATGCAATTCCAAGCAGAGAAAGCCGCTGCCAAGTACCTGCCGCCCAGGGCAACAAGTTGAGGAATTGGAGAATTTGAGTGCGATTTGTAGAGCAGAAAATCCTGATTCCAACGATGCCATCCACTCAATTTTCTGACGCCTGGAACAGTAGACAGGCTGCCAAAGGGGGAGATCAAGATTACTTGCGGTGCAAGGCAACGAGAAGAAGTCCACATTCAACTCAAATAAGTCACAATTAAAGGTTGCATTTAATGCAAAAGCTACTTTGAAGACTTCTACTCCAAGGAGGACTTGACCTAGCTAATGCATGTATATACTTGACATATTTTGTAATTGTAGACAACTTAGGTTTTCGTTTGGGCATAGTTTAGGTTTTCTTGCCGCCATTATGTTCTAAATTCTTTCTTGGGTTTGGGTTATGTTGTAAACTAGTGTGAGAATGATTGTTTAGGAATTAAGTTTGTTGTTGCAATAAAACTTCAAGGTTTGCTTATTCCATGCTCTTCATAGTTTTCAATTAAGTTCGAAAGATTAGTTGTTAACTATCTATTTGTTCGGTATCGAGAGAGTCGAACTCACGAAAGGGATAAGTACGATCCTCATCCTAATCAGGTGTTGATCAATTCGGCCTAGACATAGGTACGTGTTTAAGGCGACTAAAAGAGGACGAACCAAGGTTGTTGTCTTTGCAAGATTCACACCGTGACGGGTATCATCTGCAGTGGGCAACAACGGTATTCTGACTTAGACATAAGCGAGATCAATACCGAAGCGTTCTGCCGAGCCTTGAAGGTCTATCGAGTTTACCGCCGAGCCAACCGTTCGCTCCACTATCGAGGCAGCGAAAGCGTCAAAGCAGGCAATCTGCCATCCTCCGCCGAGGCAGCAAAGTTTGGCAGCGCAAAGCAACTTAACCTATTCAATGCAGTTTCACACTACTAAGCAGCATAACCTGACCTATTCTATCACCCTGATCTTTTCTATCAATTACTTGTGTTTTATTTACTTTTTATTCTTTTATAAACTAAACTTATGTGTGCATTTAATTCTCCTTGTGCATGAACTACAATTCGAATAAGCTGTCCAATCCATGTGGGAGACGATATCTTTTATACTATAACTTGACAAGAGTGTGCACTTGCGCTCATATTTAGAGAACACCCAAACGCTCTACAACTTTTGGCGCCGTTGCTGGGGATTGGCAACAGTAAATTCGTTTTTATATTTCTACACTTTTACTTTATTTGCATTTAATTTTAGTTTTTATTATTTTTATTCAAAAAAAGAATTTTATAGTTTTCTTGTCTAGTGCATGGCCAGAGCAAATCCAAAGGGCGAAATCGTTTTCTTTGACGACATCGAACATAGAGCAAGAAAACTTAAGAAAGAAGTCAGAGAAGCCCTAGGGAAAGCCAAGGAAGAGGGAAAAGCAAAAACCACCATGCATAACGGCCAAGAAGACAACCCTGCCATTAATGCTCAAAACGGCAGGATGGGCAGCACGATCCACCGCCCAAACAGTAGAAGCAAAATCCACCTAGGCAGCAACCCCCAATTCCGCCCAAGCAGCCACAGTATGTGCGCACCACCAGGGACTACATGGAGCTTGATTTTAGAGGGTTTGACCCAACTGTGACCGAGCCTGAAATTGAAGCGGACCACTTTGAATTAAAGCCCGTGATGTTCAATATGATCAACACATTGGGGCAATTTTGAGGAACTACCACTGAAGATGCTCGGTATCACTTGAGAGGATTCCTAGACATATGCAGAGCTTTCAAAATACATGGGGTCCATCAAGACGTACTTAAGCTAAGACTATTTCCCTATTCACTGAAGGATATGGCAAAATAATAGCTGAACAACCAACCGTCGGGATCATTCAGTACTTGGATGGAGCTGTGCAAGGACTTTTTAGATTGCTTCATTCCTTCAAACGATTAGGGTTGAATCAAGATTGGAGATCGTGTCAAAGCTTCCTTCAACTTCTCAAAAGCTTGTTATCACATCTGGGTCTACTCAAACTTAACATCCTTTTGCAACAACTTTGTCAAAGGAGCAGCAACCTTAGAAAAACCATCCACAAAACGAAGATAATAACCCGCTAAGCCCAAGAAACTACAAACCTCCGTCACCGGTTTAGGTTGTTTCCAATTCACAACCACTTCAACTTTCTACATATCAACACGAATTGCTTCCGCCGGCACAACATGACCAATGAACACCATTTCTTTAATCCAAAACTCACACTTGCTCAACTTAGCATATAACTGATTATCCAACAAAGTCTACAACACAATCAACAAATGTCTATCATGATCCTCCTCGGTAAGTGAATACACAAGGATATCATCAAAAAACACAACCACAAACTGATCCAAGAACTCATGGAACACCCAATTCATCATGTCTATGAAAGCTGTTGGCGCATTCGTCAACCCAAATGTCATCACCAAGAATTCATAATGCCAGTAACGGGTACGAAACGCTGTCTTCAGCACATCTTTTTGCTTCACCTTAAATTGATAGTATCCCGATCTTAAATCAATCTTGGAAAACACCGTTGCACCACAAAATTGATCGAATAGGTCGTCAATTCGCGGTAAAGGATACTTGTTCTTTATCATCAACTAGTTTAGTTGCCGATAACCGATGCACATTCTCATAGTGCCATCTTTCTTTTTCACAAACAACACAAGCGCTCCCCATGGCGACACACTAGTCCAATAAGCCCACAGTCGAACAACTTTTGAAGTTGCATCATCAAATCTTTCAACTCCTTAGGTTCCATGCGATACAGAGCAATAGACACCGGAGTCATATCCGTGTACGTCTCGATACATAAAACTACCTCCCTATTCAGCGGCAATCTAGGCAACTCATCCAGAAATACCCCCGAAAAATCACAAACAATCTGGATATCTTGGGGACGTACCTCTTTCATATTCAGATTCATAACATAGGCCAAGTATGCTTGACATCCTCCATACATCAACTTTTACACTTCCATTATCGAAACAACATTAGACAAGAACTTAACATTGTCGCCTACCACCACAACCTCATAATCATCGGCAAGCTTCAACGAAACACACTTGGTTTCACAATCTGCCACAACCCTATGCTCAGTTAACCAATCCTTGCCAAGAATAACATTAAAACCATAGAAAGATAACCCCATCATATCAACCGCAAACACATGTCCTTGAACCATCAACACCCATCTCCTATACAACTTCCTAACAACTGTCAGCCCAAAAGAACTCATCACAACCATACCCATTTCCAACAACTCATCAGGGTTGAAAAACTACGGTATAAACAACATTCCACTGACCATCTTCCCTTCGCTGAAAATTACCTCGACCGCGCTTTCACCCTCTCTATAACACAATTATAGGCGATGAATCCTGTCAAACTCTTACCACCCACGACAAAACTCTTCAAGCGATTTACACGCACTACAGCACCAGCAAATTTTTGATAGCTCTCCAACCTTTTCCAAAATAAAAGCACCACTACAAGCATCATAAATTTCCTTAACGAACTTCGCTACCAACCAATGGGATTAGAAAACCACATATTTCCAACACCAAACATGGTTTTTCCCAAATAAAACAACTTTAACGCTTGAAACCGAACTTTAGAACCTTTCACAAACCTCAAGACCCTGAAGCATCTCCTTACAAGAATTAACTTACATAAGCAACTGTAAAGTGCTTATAAGTCCTATAATTTATATGCATTCCATCTCATATTATTCTTAAGTATATTTTAGGCATATTTAGGTTCATGCATTGCATATTTACAATATTCTTTACTTTGCCATGATTTTATTGAGTATCTTTTATTTGGTAAGGAAAAGATGTTGTTTTAGTTTAGTTTGCATTTCAGGGCTAGAAGTTGTTAGGAGGAGGACAGACCAGAGGAGAGGATGCAGAGGCAGCAAGCCTAGGAGCTGCACTGATGCAATTCCAAGCAGAGAAAGCCGCTGCCAAGTACCTGCCGCCCAGGGCAACAAGTTGAGGAATTGGAGAATTTGAGTGCGATTTGTAGAGCAGAAAATCCTGATTCCAACGATGCCATCCACTCAATTTTCTGACGCCTGGAACAGTAGACAGGCTGCCAAAGGGGGAGATCAAGATTACTTGCGGTGCAAGGCAACGAGAAGAAGTCCACATTCAACTCAAATAAGTCACAATTAAAGGTTGCATTTAATGCAAAAGCTACTTTGAAGACTTCTACTCCAAGGAGGACTTGACCTAGCTAATGCATGTATATACTTGACATATTTTGTAATTGTAGACAACTTAGGTTTTCGTTTGGGCATAGTTTAGGTTTTCTTGCCGCCATTATGTTCTAAATTCTTTCTTGGGTTTGGGTTATGTTGTAAACTAGTGTGAGAATGATTGTTTAGGAATTAAGTTTGTTGTTGCAATAAAACTTCAAGGTTTGCTTATTCCATGCTCTTCATAGTTTTCAATTAAGTTCGAAAGATTAGTTGTTAACTATCTATTTGTTCGGTATCGAGAGAGTCGAACTCACGAAAGGGATAAGTACGATCCTCATCCTAATCAGGTGTTGATCAATTCGGCCTAGACATAGGTACGTGTTTAAGGCGACTAAAAGAGGACGAACCAAGGTTGTTGTCTTTGCAAGATTCACACCGTGACGGGTATCATCTGCAGTGGGCAACAACGGTATTCTGACTTAGACATAAGCGAGATCAATACCGAAGCGTTCTGCCGAGCCTTGAAGGTCTATCGAGTTTACCGCCGAGCCAACCGTTCGCTCCACTATCGAGGCAGCGAAAGCGTCAAAGCAGGCAATCTGCCATCCTCCGCCGAGGCAGCAAAGTTTGGCAGCGCAAAGCAACTTAACCTATTCAATGCAGTTTCACACTACTAAGCAGCATAACCTGACCTATTCTATCACCCTGATCTTTTCTATCAATTACTTGTGTTTTATTTACTTTTTATTCTTTTATAAACTAAACTTATGTGTGCATTTAATTCTCCTTGTGCATGAACTACAATTCGAATAAGCTGTCCAATCCATGTGGGAGACGATATCTTTTATACTATAACTTGACAAGAGTGTGCACTTGCGCTCATATTTAGAGAACACCCAAACGCTCTACAACTTTTGGCGCCGTTGCTGGGGATTGGCAACAGTAAATTCGTTTTTATATTTCTACACTTTTACTTTATTTGCATTTAATTTTAGTTTTTATTATTTTTATTCAAAAAAAGAATTTTATAGTTTTCTTGTCTAGTGCATGGCCAGAGCAAATCCAAAGGGCGAAATCGTTTTCTTTGACGACATCGAACATAGAGCAAGAAAACTTAAGAAAGAAGTCAGAGAAGCCCTAGGGAAAGCCAAGGAAGAGGGAAAAGCAAAAACCACCATGCATAACGGCCAAGAAGACAACCCTGCCATTAATGCTCAAAACGGCAGGATGGGCAGCACGATCCACCGCCCAAACAGTAGAAGCAAAATCCACCTAGGCAGCAACCCCCAATTCCGCCCAAGCAGCCACAGTATGTGCGCACCACCAGGGACTACATGGAGCCTGATTTTAGAGGGTTTGACCCAACTGTGACCGAGCCTGAAATTGAAGCGGACCACTTTGAATTAAAGCCCGTGATGTTCAATATGATCAACACATTGGGGCAATTTTGAGGAACTACCACTGAAGATGCTCGGTATCACTTGAGAGGATTCCTAGACATATGCAGAGCTTTCAAAATACATGGGGTCCATCAAGACGTACTTAAGCTAAGACTATTTCCCTATTCACTGAAGGATATGGCAAAATAATAGCTGAACAACCAACCGTCGGGATCATTCAGTACTTGGATGGAGCTGTGCAAGGACTTTTTAGATTGTTTCATTCCTTCAACCGTCGGGATCATTGACAGATTGAGAAACGAGATCACAACCTTCCACCAAGGGGATGACGAACCAATGTATGAAGCTTGGGAGATGTACCAGCAGATGATGAACAATTGTCTGCTTCATGGTTTCCCATCCTAGATGCAAGTGTCGATGTTCTATAATGGAGTAAACCAACCATCACAAACGATGCTCGACGCCTCAGCCAATGGAATCATCCTGGATAGACCACCTAAGGAGGCACTACAGATTCTGAATAGAATTGCTAAGAACAGCTACAAGTTCCCTACAGCCCTCCGCGGCAGCATAAGGCGGCCAGCTGTTGTGAATGAGGTAGAGGCCACTGAATCTGTTAATGTCTGCTTGGATAAGCTGACACAGCTGGTGATGAGTATGGCTGATGCAAAGACATATGAGGCCAAGGCTATGGAGCCTTTTTGTGATGAGTGTGGGGGCAATCACGACTCCTCTGAGTGCAGTGAATCCGCCAACTTCATGGGAACCTATGAGAGGAATAGCAGGCCCAACACTAACATATACAACCCTGGCTGGAAGAAGCATCCGAACTTTTCCTGGAGTAATCTAAACACGGCTGCAAATTCAACTCAGCAACCAGAAGGATACCAATAGAACCTGTCCAGATAGCTACCTCAAAAGCAATAGAATACGAGCAATAACTCACTCGAAAATACTTTACATACTTTTATGTCTAGAACCAGTGATTTTATTGTTCGTACTAATAAATTTATTGATAAGACTGAGTCGTTTATGGACAGGACCGAGATGAGGATGAACAACTAGGTGGCTGCAATAAAGAACCTAGAGACCCAGTTTGGGTAATTCACAGAGATCATAAGCAACATGACAAAGGGAGCAACACATATGTAGCAGCCAAACCCACTTATGAACAGTGCAAAGCCATATCAACCAGAAGTGGGAAATAATTGGATGAACCCAGAATGGAAAAGCCAGCAGATGAACAGCCAGCACAAAAAGAACTGCCTGCTGTGGCATCATTAATACCAGCTGCCCCAGCAGATGAGACTGACAGCACCCTTGGGGCAGATGATCCTCCACAGATCAAGTTCCCGTGCAAGGAGCGTATATAGGACATCTGCCTACCGCCACCCTTCCCCTAGAGGCTTAAGCAACAGAAGCAGGAGCACCAGTTCTAGAAATTCCTGGATATTCAGCAACAGGTGCACATAAACATCCCTCTCATCAAAGCCATCCAGAACATGCCCAACTATGCAAAATACCTAAGGGACATAGTTTCTAAGAGGAAGAGGATTGGGGAGCTTGAAACAGTTGCTGTCACAGAGGAATGTATAGCAATGTTACACAACAAGCTGCCGCCCAAGAAAATAGATCTGGGCAGTTTTGTTATACCATGCAGAATCGGTAGCAACCATGCAACGAGAGCCCTGTGCGACTTAGGAGCTAGCATCAACCTGATGCCCAAGGCAGTTTTCGACAAGCTAGGTATTGGGCAAGCCAAACCTACCTCCATTATGTTGAAACTTGCTGATCACTCATTCGTACAACCGGAGGGTAAGATCGAAGACATCATAGTTCGTGTGGGAAACTTTATTTTTCCAGCAGACTTCCTTTTCTTAGACTGTGAGGCCAACGAAAACGCCTCTATCATCCTTGGGCGACCATCCTTGGCCACATGTAGAATGTTAATAGATATGGAGCATGAGGAGCTGATAATGAGGATAGACAATCAAAGCACCAAGCTAAATGTTTTACAACCCTCAGCAAAGGAAAAAGTAGGATGCCCAGATGTGCAGGCTTCTAAAGTCAGCACTGAGACAGGGCAAGACAATAGCCGCCAGGGCAGGCAGTAGGGTAGACAGAAGAACCCCAAAGAACAAGAGGACCCCTAGGAGGGAGAACAACACATCACCTTGGGAAGTGGTTATGTTTGGGAGATGCACCCCAATGCACTCCTAACATAACTTAATTAATTTTATTTTCTCTTTTTATTTATTTTCTTGTTTTAGGAATATAATTTAATTTATTGCAATTTATTTTCTTTCATTTAGGATTAGATTTTAAATTAAGTTAAAATTATTTTCCACATTTTTTTTCAGAATTTATTTTATTATTTTTATTTTTATTTCAGGTTTTAGGAATAAAAGAGCTGGACCAAGAAGAAGGCCCAACAAAGAACTTGCCCACCATCCCGCCAAGATAGCTGAGGGCGGCACAACACAAAAATAGCGTAACGGCTAGTTGAACGCTAACGGCTAGCTGACAATAGCTACAAAAGTAACAGGTAGAAAACTCGTAACGTGCGTGAAGCAATCTGCCCGTTGGACATTTAATGTCGTCACGGCATCTCTCAGCACCATCTATATAAACCCCACTTCTCCCATTCATTTACTTTACTTTCATCTCCTTGTTATCCTATTCTTGAATCCACTACTCTCTTTCTTATTTTCTTATTTTAGTCTCAGATTATAAACAAACCATCTCACACATGGCATCAACATCACAATCCAAACCCACATTCCAACGCTTCTTCTCCCATAAAGATGCAAAACGGTATAGAACCCAGTTCGCAAAGCAAGCAATATGGGAGGAACAAGGGTTCCATTACTCACATCAGACAAGGGATCTCGGCCTTGAGCCCGCCCTATTCGAGAAAATCCACAGCAAGGACTGAGAGATATTTGCACGACAGTCGGAGGCGGCAAACATCACGTTGGTCAGAGAATTCTATGCTCACCACTCCCGCCTTGAGCTGTCATTTGTGTTTGTCCGAGGAGAGCCTGTCAAGTTAAACGCGGCCGTCATCAACAACTTCTATGGGCTCGAGATGGACGGCAACCCTCATGAAGAATGGAGGCAGTCACTGACGACTGCCGGTTATGACAGAATCAAGGCCCGACTGTGCAAACCCAACACGCCGTGGTTGGTAGGAAAACATGGCGGCTCAGTGCAACGCCACCGACTACTGCCCGAGCTAATGATGTGGAACACATTCATCAAACGGCGTCTGCTGCCCACCTCCCATAATTCCATCATAGACCGGCCGCGTCTTGCTCTCATTCACTCCATCATGGTGAACATGCCAATAAATGTTGGAGAAATAATCTGTAAGGAAATCCACAACTGCTTCCAGAAATCAAAGGGCCGGTTGTACTTCCCATCTCTCATCACAGGCTTGTGTGCCAACTTCAATGTTCTCTCATATCAAAACGATGAGAAGACATCCGCCAAGGAGGGCTGAACTAGAAAGGTCTACAGGCAGATGATGCAGGCCCAAGAGACAGAACCGATCACTCCGAGCCAGCCCTCCGCTGCCCAGCTAACTACACCGGTAGCCCCAGTTAGTACTGACGCTACCCAGAACAATGAAATCATTGCCCTACTCAGCACCCTAATCGATAGCAACAAACGTATAGAGCAGCAGCAATTGACATTAATGAAGTACGTGAGGGAGGTCCAAGAGGCCTTTGTAGCCTATCTTCTGTAGAAATTCCACAATGACGGACCAACCCTACCCACATTCCCTGCAGACCTAGCTGCCGCAGCCGAACCCAGGAAAGGAACACCATCAGAAGCAATTGCCCACCACGCCGCCTTCTGCTGCCAGATGACATCTCTAACGCATTACTCGTCCTACTCAGCCACCTCCGCTTCCAACACGGTGGCCAAAACTCCCGAGAGGCATCATCAACATTTCTCTCCTGCCCACACAGCAGAAACAGTGGCAAACAGCTCCTAACAGCGGAACCTATGGCAACAGAGGATCCACCGGCAGAACAAATGGCAGAGAAAACCAGGAAAAGAAAGCGGCACATCATCTCCGTCGAGCCAGAGGAAGAGGAGTTTGAATCTGAGCCAGACCAAAGTACAGCTCCTCGCCCCACTCATAAGAGAGTCCAGCCGTCGCGGACAACAAAGATATCACCTGCCAAGTCTGCCGCCCGGACACCTGCCAGCCGCCTTGTCATCCAATCTTCATCTTCTTCCTCTGCCGAAAAGACCCCAGTTTCTTCTCAGTCCTCCGCCAACTTCTAGCGTTATTTCTTTTCTTTATTTTCTAGCTTATTTTTATGTTTTAATTATCTTTATTGTATTTAGTTTTTTTTTGTTTTTCTTTTGTGCTTTATTTTGTGCATTGAGGGTAATGCCCATCTCGAGTTTGGGGGGGTAGCTCTCATATTTTTGTTTAAGCATATTCTAGTAGCATATAGGATGCATAATGTACTTGCCTTAAAAAAATCAATCAAAAAAAAAAATTTGTTAGAACTTGTGCATATGATAGGATAGCCGACTTTAATTCACACCAATTAAAAAAGAACTTAATTTTGAGGAAAGCATGAAGTAAACTTAGAATTTTTCTATTAATGCCAAAAATTAAAAACACTTATGTTACTTGCTGAATTTGTTAGAATTTCTAATAAACATTGCATGCTTGAATTATTTATAAAATTCTAACATGATTGCAGGAAGTTGCCACGGCAGGCAACAAACAGAAAAAGAAAAGCACTGCCACGACAGGAAAGAAATTTTCATGTTGTCTTTCCCTAGAGGTGCCCGAAACCGACTCTAGGAAGAATCATGTGCAAGGACACTCCGCTGCTATCAAAGTCCATATATGAAAATCCTTGAAGTGACATACAAATTAGCATGAGTAAATGAAAGTCTTCATGGGATGACTCTACTCAAAGGGTTCGGGGTTTTGTAGTTTGCTCCTATCTTAATTTCAGACCTAGAGAGTAGTTGTGATGAGCTGAAGCCTTTACTGCCATGATTAAATAACTGTGCTTAATTATGTTGCCTCGGCAGCAACCTTATATGCCATGACAACATCTTTGTTTACTTAGAATATTCTTCAGACTCAGCCTGTACACAGTTCTGCACACACTGCACTGGCATGGTAGTTTAATTCTAAGGTAATATATGCTCTTCTCTTTCACTAATATAATGTAGGTGCCACGACCTTGAGGTGATAAATCAAGATTAAAACAGGTTTTTCTTTCTGATTAGTTCAAAAGGGCAAGTATGTTTAGGTTTGCATTGCTTGAGGACAAGCAATAGTTCGAGTTTGGGGGTGTGTAAAGTACTCATAAGTCCTATAATTTATATGCATTCCATCTCATATTATTGATGTTCTTAAGAATATTTTAGGCATATTTAGGTTCATGCATTGCATATTTACAGTACTCTTTACTTTGCCATGATTTTATTGATTATCTTTTATTTGGTAAGGAAAAGATGTTTTAGTTTAGTTCGCATTTCAGGGCTAGAAGTTATTAGGAGAAGGATAGACCGGAGGAGAGGATGCAGAGGCAACAAGCCTAGGAGCTATACTGATGCAGTACCAAGCAGAGAAAGCCGCTATCGAGTACATGTCGTCGCCGTATCTGCCGCCCAGGGCAGCAAGCTGAGGAATTGGAGAATTGGAGTGCGATTTGTAGAACAGAAAATCCTAATTACAACGATACCATCCACTCAATTTTCTGACGCCTAGAACAGCAGACAGAGCCACCGAAAGGGGAGATCAAGATTACTTGCGGTGCAAGGCAACGAGAAGAAGTCCACATTCAACTCAAAGAATTCAGAATTAAAGGTTGCATTTAATGCAAAAAGCTACTTCGAAGACTTCTACTCCAAGGAGGACTTGACCTAGCTAATGCCTATATATACTTGACATATTTTGTAATTGTAGACAACTTAGGTTTTCCTTTGGGCATAGTTTAGGTTTTCTTGCCGCCATATGTTCTAAATTCTTTCTTGGGTTTGGGTTATGTTGTAAACTAGTGTGAGAACGATTGTTTAGGAATTAAGTTTGTTGTTGCAATAAAACTTCAAGGTTTGCTTATTCCACGATCTTCATAGTTTTCAATTAATTTCAAAAGATTAGTTGTTAACTATCTATTTGTTCGGTATCGAGAGAGTCGAACTCACGAAAGGGATAAGTACGATCCTTATCCTAATCAGGTTTTGATCAATTCGGCCTAGAAATAGGTACGAGTTTAAGGCGGATAAAAGAGGACAAACCAAGGTTGCTGTCTTTGCAAGATTCACACCGTGACGGGTATCATCTGCAGTGGGTAACAACAATATTCTGACTTAGACATAAGTGGGATCAATATCGAAGCATTTTGCCGAGCCTTGAAGGTCTACCGAGTTTGTCGCCGAGCCAACCGTCCGTTCCAATGCCGAGGCAGCGAAAGCGACAAAGCAGTCAATCTGCCATCCTCCGCCGAGACAGCACAGTTTGGCAGCGCAAAACAACTTAACCTATTCAACGCAGTTTCACCCTACTAAGCAGCATAACTTGACCCATTCTATCACCATGATCTTTTCTATCAATTACTTGTGTTTTATTTACTTTTTATTCTTTTATGAACTAAACTTATTTGTGCATTTAATTCTCCTTGTGCAGGAACTACAATTTGAATAAGCTGTCAAATCCCTGTGGGAGACGATATCTTTTATACTATAACTTGACAAGAGTGTGCAATTGCGCTCATATTTAGCGAACACCCAAACGCTCTACAACAACCTCACTTATGCCAATACCTTGTCGGACATTCGAGAAGTCATTCATAAGTGTGAACATATGTATGCATGATCAATTACATGCCCTCATGAATGTCTATGTATATGTATGAAAACCCTATAATGTCATGCCCAAATGTATCCATGTACCGACATATTTAAATATATACATATAAGTGTTTTGTATTGTGCATGTTTGACTATTCACACTTACTATTAACATTCTCAGAACCAACACACCTTCCACACGACAACCCACACTTACTGTAATAAAGAGCAACCCTCGCTTTACTACCAAAACGCAGAACACCAACGATCCTTAGTCATTGATCCTAATCTCATTTGACTCCATTGCACATGAAAAACCACAACTCTTACTACCCACGATACCAAGTATTCTTAGAATACTCAACCTATTACCACTTCGAACGCCACCAACGCATTTGTCACCAGCACAACATACCATACTTGTCTACCTTCAGTGGTGGCAACCACCTTTAATACCCAAATAGTGGACCAACTTCACATGTAAACTCACAAGCAAAAATAACGCACTCAAGTTCGGAGACCACCCTTTAATAAACCTCGATCGAGGACCAAGTTAACTCAAGATCATATTCTTCTCTCACAACATGCCTATCCCTGGCACTGTTAAAATTAACTCTAGTCTCTAGTCTCTCATCTCGGTTTCGGTTTCCCAAAGAACAATATAAATCTTACACATAAAAATGCGACAATAAAAACAGTTAGGCTAGCTCGAAGCAAGAATCCAAGACGCTCAAGTTTAAAACAAAATCTTTTCACATCAATACTAATAGTGTCAATGGGTATCCCGAACTCCTACCCCAAATCATCACATAACAAGTCATTCAACATGTTATCAAGAATCGTACATAGCACACAATCCATCAACGATTAAAACATATCATAAATAATCACCGTGCATAGCAAACATCAAGAAATCATTTAAACATTGATATTACCACAACTTACCTCACAATTTTTCGTAAATCTGGCTCTGATACCAATAAATGTAACCCCCTTAACTCGCTTTAACCATTTTACCGACTCGAGCGAGTTACACAAGGAATATTGAAGTAAACTGGTAAAGATTTACCTCAATAAACGACCCTATTTTTTTTCTTTTATCTTGTCTAGATGCTCTTACGAATCCTAAGGTGATCATGCTCACATTAGATAAAGTTACGACTCGGATGAAGTCAATTGATCATCCGATTAAGACTAATATGATTTAGGGACCATTTTGTAAAAATTACAAAATTCAGGGACCTATTACGAAATTAAGGTTACCAATTATCAATTAGTCAGGTTTCATGCTCACATATCAAATTTCAACTCAATCTGTTCACCCAAGCTCACTCAATTGCATTTACAAACATTCAGGGACTAAAATGCAAAGATTCAAACCCAGAAGACGACATTTAACCAACTTACCTAATAGGGTATCGATACCCTCAGCCACAGTATTGGTACGGTCCCATGGAATTTTAAACCACAAATTCCAGTAGCGTTAAATTGTATCGATACAGTCCCGATGTATCGATACACTTGGCCATTTCTTCATACACCGTATCGATATGTTTCTAATATATTAATACACTTGGCCATTTCTTCATACACTGTATCGATACGGTGCTTACAGTACCGATATTCTAAGCCATTTTTGCCTAACTGTATCGATACGGTAGCCCAAGTATTGATACGCATGGGCCTGTAAAGTCACATTTCGTTCGGTAAACAATAAATAAACCCCTAGGCATGCTTCTAACATATAACAATATCATATCATGATTACACAACCAAAAGAGAAATCTATTAGCATGCACCCTATTACCAAGTAAAGTAAAACACCATAAACCATACGAAAGCTCAAATCAAACATTAAAGGCCATTTACAAGTCCATTAAGGCACTACAAACTTGTTCCAAACCAGGGAGTTCACTACATACACTCCCAAAATATCAAGGTAACCTCCCATTGCCAAATTATTAATAATGATTTGTTTAAAAACCATACTTGAGCTATGAGCGACGCTTGGACTTCTTCACTTGCTTCCACGATGTTCGTTCAATCTACTTTTCTGCATTGTTAAAAAAAGAGCGTAAGCAATAAGCTTAGCAAGGGACGCTCAAAATAAAACCATTAACAATGCCTTTTTGGAAACCCTCCCCTTTTTTTAAATAAACCATTTCTCATCATGCTCAACAAGTCCCATGCTTTAAAACACAATAAAGAAAAACATTTAACTTTAAAACACATGTATCATTTGGCTCATGCATTAATCCCAATGCAAATCTCAAATTAGGCTTCACATGCTTTAACTTAAAAAACATGCTACAAAATAGAATCTCATGTATAATGCTCATTATACAAAACCATTTAAATCAATGATATATGTAATCTCATATATTGGCATTCAAGTGACCCAAATGGTTGTTACCCATCCTAAAACACATGGTGCGGCTGCTCCCACCATAAAAAACAACTCGGATATGTGGATACACCTTATGGCGTGGCTGCTCCCACCATAAGAAACGGCAGAACACTTGGTGTGGCGGCTCCCACCAAAGTGTTCACAAGGTGTGGTTACTCACACATTAATGCTCGCAAGATGTGGCTGCTCCCATCTTACGGCTCACATGATGTGGCTGCTCACGTCATGTTTTAGGCTCACGTACGTACGGATTTTGTTCATTTTATAGTGCACTCTCATCCTATTGGTCGACCAATTATATCTGATAGTATCAAAGTCTCATCACTTTGCCAATATACACTTTTAAACCATGTTACCTCATTGTTTTTCATATGCATCATTCAAACCAATTTCTATCAAAGTATCTCAAATACATTAAACCATGTATTTAGGCATTTTCTCAAACATGTTGCATACCACTTTCTAAACACATGTATTATCAAAATATAAACATATGCAATATTTCCCACTTCCAAAACATGTATATAGTTGTAGGTAAAACAATTCTATCTTCAAAGCATGAACATGAATTTAATAAAACAATAGAAACTGAAAACCGAGAGTAAAATCTTCCATACTTACTTCCGAGTTTAGATTAGCGTTTCAAGCTTAATCTAAACCCTCAAACCTTGCTTTCAAACCTTTGAAAAGCATTAAAACCAGTACCACTCACCAATAACGCCTCGCTTGCCTTGCCGAAGCGAAAATCAAGCCTTCGGATCAACTGAAACTTTCTCCGAAGCTATCAGATCAACATCTCTGCTTCTAACCAGAGAAAAATAGAGGATTAATGCATAACCTTGCATCAAAATCCTCAGAACCACGAAACTACATCATCCTCCATCAACAACCAAGATTTCGCCTACCAAAAACTACCAAAAGCACCGGCGAAACCCTTTCTAACTAATCTCTAGCCATTATCTAGCGAGATTAACATCAAAGCAACATCAATTTATATCTAAAAACACCTTATCAATACCAAAGAACCACTAGCAACCAATCAACCATATAATCAAGCCAAAACTCAAAGATTTCAACCTAAAAATAATCCAACTCACCTAGTTTCAGGTTTCCTAAGTTAAAATCACTTAATCAACATTTCAATACATCATAATCATGATATAATCTTATTATAAGCCCAACAAAACATATTCGAAACAAAGATTTCTTGATTTAATCAATTAAACATCATTTAACCCAATTTTTCCTAATTGTAACATCAAAACCCAATAAAAACATTCATAAAAGATCAAAAACTTGGGAATTTCAATAAATAACCTTTCATTCGAGGAGGAGAACGAAACCTCATGTAAAACCCCAAAATTCGGTCTAGTCGGAATTGGGTTACGGTGATCGGAAATCTCACATCGATAAGGTTTAAATATTGTATCGGCTTGTTAATAATTCGATATTGGGCTCTAATTGAGTCAATTTATTGAACATGGACTTTATTGAATAGTACCGAAATCGTTTAGTGTTAAATTGAGGAAATTGCAAGATTGAGGACAAAATCATGGTATAGTAGGAGTTGAGTGACTAATCTTGCGATTAGCCCCTTTTTCATTACAATTCCCATACGTGGGAATGTCCGGAGAGCTTTCTTCATTGGAAGGAAAGCTACTCAAATTAAAAAAGCTAAGTGAATAGCCAAATTGAAGTCTCACCGAGACTTAGGAAAATACGCAAGCACCCCCAATTCTCTATTTTCATCATTTTCCTCCAAGCTAGCACCTCTATTGGAGAGCAAGCTTTAGCTTAGTTTTTCTTCGATTTATTGATATTGAATCGTTGTTGTGGTTTAGGTAAGCTATAATCCTCAAACAATCGTTGGATTCTATGGATGTGTCAAGCTTAATCTCAAGCTAGGGTTTTGACCATCCATGGATAATTAATCGTTGTTGTTTATATTGAATTTGAATATCGATTTTGATATCATTATATTGATTTTGATATCTTATTATCGATCCTAATAATCTCCCTATTGATTTCCTATCTTAATATAACGAAAAGAAGTATCCATCGAATTCCCCAAAGGCTAGGAACAAGGGAGCTGTCATCTGAGAGTTGTAAGAGCATCGGATTTCAAGGTGAGTGTAGTCGGAGTCTCAGGATTAGAAGAAAAGCCTTCCCGAATCCCTTATTATTGTTTTCGATCTTATAAATAACATTACCATTGAGGAAGTTGCATCAGATTTTTGAACAGATCCATTGGTAAGCATTGATAAGTTTGTTAATGAACATCTGACATAGTTATTGGCATCGTCATCATGCATTGTCATCGATATAGTTATTGTTATTCAAACATTGTAAATAAATCATCGGATACTGATATTGACATTGATATTGAAACCATGAAATATTGATAATGAGACATGTTCGCTATTGATAATATTGAAGTCATTGGTCATCGGAATTATCATTGAATATTGAATATGAATATTGACATTGAAACCTTGGATTTGAATGGACATTGGATACAATTGGCATACAATAGAATTCATGAGCTTAGTGTACAGGTGGACTACGGTCATAGGGCTACGGCCTATATTGATTTGGCGAGGAGGAGGGATGCGTTTTGGTATTGGTCATATCTGCAAGGCGGAGGGACTAGACCATTCATTGATTTGGCGAGGCGTAGGAATTCGCGTATCCGCTATTTTGATTCAATCCAAGGGTTAATAATGAATTTAATATGTTAAACATTATATATTGAAACATAATATTGACATTGATGAGCATGAGATTATGTGTATACTTCATACATTGTTATTTATATTGTTTATGACTACCTCACTAGGAAATGTATGCCTAACACGTCTCATCTCATACATTTCAGGTTAAGGAATCGGCCCCTTTTGAAGATCGGATAAGTAGCGGCAAGAAAAGTCGCTACAAGCCCAAGTAATCTATATTGATCTTATGAACTCCTAAGAAGGTGGCAAAGTAGTTGAACTAGTCTTATGTGTCTATTTTGGTATGCTTGTAAGGTACATAAGTTTTAATAATGTTAAAGGTCCTAAAATGACTTTTGGAATGGCTAAAAGTGGGTAAAAATGACATATTTTGCACACATAGATGAAATCCTAGTAAACGTATTCGTATGATCGTGAAATTTGGCATGTTGGTAGTTTATAGTATTGAAATGCTGTGTAAAGTTTCATTGCATTTGAACATCATTTGGTAGGTCAATTTGATTAAAAACTAGCAAAAATCTGTCATTACAAGTCAGGCCGTATCAATATAGGGTAATGCCGTATCGATACGGTTAAGCATAATTGAACCTAAGGAACATGGCATATCGATACGGTTTAGAGCTGTATCGAAACATTTTGCTACTGGAATCCTCTATTTCGATATGAGTCTAACCAATATCGATACATGTCAAAGTCAATGAGAGTCAACCCATAATGGTACAGGGCTTGCCCGTATCGATACGATGTAATGGGCAAAGTCAACTAAGGTTGACCATTGTACACTCGTATCGAAACAACATCAAGGCATTTCGATACAGGTTTAGTTAAGTTGTTTAAGAAGCCATAATTTGGAAGTTTACAATGTTTATAGATTGGTCACTAAATTTAAGACGAGTCAATTGGATGAGTAAATGAACCCCAAATTGCATTAAATTTTACAGGCTTGTTGTTATTGTGTTAAATTTCATTAAGGTATAATCAATTGCATCGAAAGACCTCTAATTTGTCAGGATTTATGGTTTAGTCCCTAAAATTTGAAATAGCTTATAAATTGGTCCTAAATGATTGATTACCGTTTTGTATTGGACTAAAATGCATGTTCGGTAATGATTTATTAGTATTACATTGATCATATGGTGTTATGAATTGAAATTTTATCGTACTGAATATTGTACTGTTCAATAGTAGCACTCTCCGACCCGATTCTCGACCAAGCCGAGAAGGGGGTGTTACATTTGTGGTATCAGAGCCAGAGTTTAGTCGATTCTAGGATTAAACCGAAGCTTGTTGCATTGTTGTTATGTTACTTTGCCACATAGGAGTTATATATTGTGTATATTGTGACTTGTCGACTAATCCGATCTTTCATATAGATATGTATGAAACTAATGAAGCTCACATTGACGAGCTTGTCACCGGCTACTCGACTCATAGCTAGGAGATAAGAGGGGGGAAATCCTCCGAATCCACTGCATCTGCAGGATTCTCCTGTTCAGAATACCGAGCCTGTAGCACCTACCGCTCAGGCTGAATGTTACAAGAACATGGCTGACATGTTCAAGCAGTTTATGACTGCTATGAGGGCTGAGCAAGTTGTACAATCCATCGCTTCTGTTGTCCAACATACTCGAGCTCCTATCGATAAGCTATCATAGTATCAAGCTTACACCTTTACCAGGAAAGACGACGACAACCCTGAAGTTGCCGAATATTGGTTGGGCAACACTCTACAAATTTTGAGCAAGCAACTACAAGGCTCGAACGAGAACAAACTTGAGTGTGCCATCGCGTTGCTGGCTGACGAGGCTCTCCACTGGTGGGAGACTACTTATTGACGGTCTCTGAGGACACTATAACTTGGGAGTTCTTCCTTAAAGAATTCCGCAAGAAGACATTAGTGAGTTTTATCTCGTTGAGAGGCAAAGTATCTTCCTCCACCTCAAACAAGGCGGACGACCGATCGAGAAGTACATCCATGATTTCTGTAAGTACTGTAGATACGGTGCTAAGAATATCGAGAAGGAGGAAGAGAAGTGTCGAATGTTCATTGTGGGGCTTAGTGATGAATTACGCCCTATGTTTATTGCATTGAGCATCGTTGATTTCCAAGACCTGGTGAAACGAGTTAAAGCCACTGAAGTTGCACAGAGGGCTCAACGAGCCGGTGGGTCTGAAAAATCTGAGAAGAGGTTTAGGGATGATTCTTGACCTCCAAAATGGAACAAGAAAGGAAGATATCAAGGCCTTAAGCATAATGTTTACCCGCAGCCTTCTCGTTCTGGAAATATTGATAGGCCTCAATATGTGACACAGTCCTTTGCTAAGGCAACATCTGTTGATAGCATCGGAGGTTCGAATCGAGGCAACCAACATCCAGTTTGTAATTAATGTCAGAAAAGGCACCCAACGGGTCAATGCCGTAAGCAGACTGGAGCTTGTTATTACTATGGTGAGCAAGGTCACTTCATTCGTGACTGTCCATTGAATGCAACCAAATCTATTGCTACCCCGACTACTGCTGCCTCTCATGATCAATCCTTTCGAGGTAAAGGATCAAATCAAGGATCGATAGGAACCTATGGAAGATTGAGTGGTTTAGGGAAACCATTCAATATGCAAGATTCTAAAGCCCCTGCCCATATGTACCATGTGAGGAGCATGGAAGAGAAGGACGAGCCTGATATCATTGTAGGTACCATTAAGTTATATTCACATCCTTTATATGCATTGATTGATCCTAGTTATACTCACTCTTTTATAAGTACCCTCGTAGTTAAGAAGTATAGTATGACTTCCAAACCAATAGTATCGAGAGTTTCTGTAACCAATCCCTTAGGAGATTGTGTCACCGTAAGGTTAGTGTGCAAGAACTGTAACGCCCTATTTTTTGGGCCTAGATGTTTTAGACATTGGATCGGACCAGACGAAAACGGTTCAGGTCGTATTAGGTGGTTTAGGGAAATCAAGGATCGGGAAAGGATAAAATTATGAAAAAAATTGCTAAAATCCTCTAAAATTATTTTTAAGGGGTTGGTCAAATCAATTTTACAAAATAAGCTTTGGAAGCGGTACATTTTGGGTAGTGACCAAAATGTAAAGTTTCAAAACTGTGGAAAATGAAATTTCAAAAGAGGAGTCAAAAATCTTAGAATCTTTAGGGAGCTATGATGCAATTACACCTTCCTTAAATTGACATGTGTTTTAAATAATTTTTAAATGATTAAATAAAGAGGATTTTATTATATTAAATTGCTAAAATTGTTTAATGAGAAGTTTTTGACGTAACTAACTCTCATTTCAGCAAAATCTATTTTCTCAACCATTTCTACAGATTTCTTTTCTCCCAAACACTCTCTCTCTGATTTCTAAATCATTTCCAAGAAATCTCTTCAAGTTTTGTGAAGCAAAAACTTGTCAATCTTTGAGTAAGGCAAGGATTGGATGTAAATCTCATTCTCAACCTTCAATCTAGGTTCTTTATTAAAATTCCCAAGATCTTTGGATCCTAAATGTTGTTTTTGGCTGAGTTTTGATTATAGTTTTGATTTAAGATCAAAATCTTGCAAAATTATAGTTTAAATCTTGATTTTCGGAGTATTGTTGATGGGCTCTATTTTCAATTGATTTTAATTGAGTTTTGAGTTGATTATTATGTTGAAAAAGAGTTTTGATAATATAGATCCCGAAATCCTTGAGATCCTTGAGTTTCTTGATGGTTTTAGCTGGGTTTTTGAGGTGGATTGATGGTGTTATGCTTGCTGGAGGTATAAGGAAGGGTTTATGTTGTTTTTAGACGTGTTTTGATGTTTAATAATGGTTGGAAGTGATGTATGTTGGCTGGGCTTGGTTTAGAAAGCAATCTGTAACGCCCTGGTTTTGGGCCTATATGTTTTAGACATCGGACCGGACCGGTTGGAAACGGTTCGAATCGCGTAAGGTGATTTAAGGAAATCAAGGATCGATATAGGATAAAATGTGGTAAAAATTGCTAAAATCCTCTAAAAATATGTTTAAGAGGTTGGAAAATCAATTTTACAAAAAGAGTTTCGGAAGTGGTACATTTTGAGTAGTGACCAAATTGTAAAGTTTTAAAATTGTGGAAAATGCAATTTTTAAAGGAGAAGCCAAAATCTTAGAATCTTTAGGGAGCTTTATGGCAATTTAGCCTTTCCTTAGTATGACATGTGTTTAAAATGGTTTTAATTAAATAGTTTTTAATTGGCTTTTATTTTATTTAATTAATTAGGTAGTTAATTAGTGAGATTCCATCACGTAACTACCTTTCTCTTCTCATTTTCAGCCAAACACAATTCTAACTCATTTTCTCCAGAATTCTTTTCTCCCAAACACTCTCTCAATATTTCCTAAACAATTTTCAAGAATCCTTTCAAGTTCTTCAAGTTTTGTGAAGCAAAAACTTGTCATTCATTGAGGAAAGTAAGGATTGGAGGTAAATCCCGTTCTCAACCTCTAATCAAGGTTCTTTATTGAAATTCCCAAGATCTTTGGCTTCTAATTAATGTTTTTGGTTGAGTTTTCATTGTAGTTTTGATTTGAGATCAAAATCTCGTAAAATATGATTAAAATCTTGATTTTCGGAATTGTTTTGTTAAGCTCTGTTTTGGATTATTTTAATTGAGTTTCAAGTTGGTTATTATGTTGAAATGAGGTTTTGATAGTATAGATCCCAAAATCCTTGAGATCATTGAGTTTTTTGATAGTTTTAAGTGAGTTTTTGAAGTGAAAAGGTGGAATTTTGCTTGCTGGAGGTATAAGGATGGGTTTAGGTTGTTTTTAGATGTGTTTTGATGTTTATAATTGATTGGAAGTGATGTATGTTGGCTGGGCTTTGTTTAGGAAGCAATCGATTGAGTTTTCGGTTGTTTCGGATGGGTAAATTGGTGTAGTTTGGGTGAGCAACGAGTTTGAGATTGGTTGCTGGTGTTGAAATGCATTTAGATCTCTGTTTTGATGATGTGAAAACAGGGGATCTTGATCCCGGAGCAAACAAGGTGATTTTGGAGGCTCCAGAAGGGTGATTTTCGCGTCGGCAGGAGAGGTTTCCTGTATCGGTGAGTGGAAATGGATTTTCCAGCTTTGTAACGCGTTGAGCATGGTCTTGGGAGCTTAGTGTAAGTTTGAAACACTTAGCTAAGCTCAAGAGTAAGTGATTCAAAAGTCTATCTCGGAAGATGCTATGTTTTGTTGGAAAAATGCACTTGTTGTAAATGTGTTATTATATATTGTTTTAAAGCATGGTTGATGCTGGATTTTAATGCCATTATGTTAAGGATGCACTAGGTAAGTGATCCTTGGTTTTATGTGATAAATGTATATGATGTTAAGCATGTTTATGCTTGTGGAAATGGCATTGTGTTTATGCTTGTAAAACAGTGGAATATTGATGTTAAATGTTTATATTGGCAAGTGATGAAAATGGTTTTTGGTTACTTTAATCAGATATAGTTAGCCGGCTATAGGATTGGGTGCACCGTGAATAAAGTCGCCTTGGATGTCGAGGGGTTGTGATTGTACCGTATACTCCATCCAAGTACCCTAACGATTGAGGTTAAGATCACAACGGTGGATGTTAATTCCGTGTGTGGATCTTGTGTTATGTGTCCCATGCTCTCGTTAGTGGAATTATACAACTACCGATGAGTGGTGTTGAGGGGTTGTGATTGTACCGTTATACTCTACCACGGGTGTCAAGATTGAGGGTTACTCTCGTTTGTGAGCCTTGTGTAGTCCGGTAGTGTGTATGAAGCGTATGGGACAACGCTTGTAATCTGCGTATCCGATTGTGTCATTTGAGTTGGTTTTGGTGTTATTGAGAATGGATCACTTGCAAGCCAATATAATGTTGTTGATTAATGATTTAAGCATGAGATGCTTGGGGTTTATGCTAGAATGCATGTGATGCTTGGTTTAAGCATGAGCAAGAGAATATTTGCTATTATCTTAATGATGTTAAGTGCATGTGGACTGATAAGTGCATTGATGCTTAGATGAGTAAGTTTAGGGAAAGACATGAGTTTGCAAATGTTAATGCAATGGTTTTATGAAATGCATTGATGAATGTTGTTTTAGCGATCCTCACTAAGCTTTATGCTTACGCTCATTTGTTTCATCAATGCAGAGAATTGAGCAATCAAGGCAGCCCAATAGCAAGTGGAATCCAAGCTTTTGAGTAAGAAAAGTATGTAGTTTCACCTTGGTGTAATAAGAGGCAATGGGAGGGATTTCTACTCGTGTTAGTATTTGGTGATGTTAAACACATTAAGGATGTTTGGTTTGCTTATATTGGTTTGTAAATGGCCTTTGAGAATTGATTTGTGCTTGAATGTGGTTATTAGCTTTGTATGGTTTTGGAAGACTAGGAAGCATGCCTATAGTTCCAATGCTTGTATGAATGATGCTATGTTCTAGCTTGTGCTTCTTGATTGTGGTCCCTAGTGTATATGCAAGATGTATGTGGGTTGTAACATGTATGAGAATGTTTTCGGATGTGGAAAATTGCATAAAACCACAAAGTCTGATGTTGCAGGGCAGGACATTTCGGAACGCCCTCATCCGTATCGAAACGATGGCCTGTCTTGGCCAAGGGGTTTCGAAACGGATGCGATCGTTCCAGAACATTTTGCTACTGTGAAGCCTGGTTTCAGAACGCACCCGTGTATCGAAACGGTCAATATGGTTTCGAAACGGTCGTTCCGATACAGGGTACAACTGTAACGCCCCGGTTTTGGGCTTAGAAGTTTTGGGCGTTGACCGGTTTGGTCAAAGTGCTGTTCGAATCTAAGAGAGAGAATTTAGGAAAGCCTAGTTCGGGTTGCATTAAAAATATGGAAAAATGTTCTAAAATCATCTTTTAATATAATTAAGTGAACTGTGAAATCAATTTTGGAAAATGAGTTTTGGAAGGGTGACATTTTGGCTAGTGACCAAAATGTAATTTTTGAAAGTTTTGTGACTGTTTTAAAAAGGATTGAAACTTTGAATCTTTAAGGAGCTATTTACCCAAAAGGGAGTTTCTCCAGATTTTCTAGAATATTAAATGATTTAATAATGGTTTAAAATAAAAGTAAAAAGGAGGGAAAGATATTTTAGTTAATTTTAACTAACTTTCTAAATTTTCATTTTCCATTTTCTCTCATCTTTTCTCTCAAACCAAACACATTCTCTCCAGATCTTTTCCTCTGATTTTCATCACCTAAATACTTCCTTTCAACTCTCTTTTGATTCCTAATCATCTCACCATCAAAACCTTTGTATTTGCTACTTGATTCATCAAGCTTTTTGGTTCCAAAAGAGGAGAAACTCAAGTTTGGAGGTAAGAACGTCCTTCTCCTCTAAACTATCAGTTCTTTACGGAAATTCCTAAGTTCTCAATCCTTAATTGATGTTTTATAAATGGCTTTTAAGATTGTTTAATGGATCTTGGCTTAAAATGCAAGATTTGGTGTGTTTTTGATGAAATTTCGTTGGATCTGTTTAAGCAGTGTTTTAAGGTGTTAAAATGATGATTAATGAATGTTAAATTGATAAGGAATTGAGTTTTGATTAATGCAATCCCGGATAGGTTGAATTTCCTAAGTTTAGCTTATGATTCTTGATTGTTTTTGAGGTGATCTTGTGGATCTGGTGTTGCTGGAGGTATAAGGATGTTGTTAGGTTCTTTTTAGATGTTAGATGATGTTAAAGGATGTTAGGTTTTGATGGTTAATGGCTGGGCTTTGTTGAAAAGTGTTTTAGATGCATTTTCGGTTGTGTTTGGTGGCCGAAAATGGAGTGTGGATGAGAGCAGCGAGTTTAGGTGCTTTCATTGAAGCTATTAATGCATGATGATGCATTAATCTACTGTTTTAATGTGTTAAAATAGGGGAGTCATCTTTGGATCCAAGTGGTGGTGATCCGGAAGCTTGATTTGGTGCTTCGGCAAGAGGCGAAGTGGAATCGGTGAGTGAAATTTGGGTTTCGGCTTTGAAACCAATGTCTTGGGAGCTTAGTTTAAGTCTAAACAACTTTGCTAAGCTCAAGTGTAAGTTTTCGGAAATACTCTCTAGTGGTGGCCATGATTTGATTGTTGTGCAATGTGGTTTATTGCATGTTTTAAAGTCTGTTTTGAAAGCATGATTTAGCATGGTTAATGCTGTTTTTGTAAGCCATATGTTGAAGGAAACTCAAGGTAAGAGTTCCTTGTTGTTGAACATTGATTAAATGTGGTTTGATGCTTTTAAATGCATGATGAATAATGCTTGGTTTAATGCTTTAAAAAAGTGGATAAATAGATGATAATGATGTATATTGGCAAGTGATGTTTTGAAAAGGTTAAGGTCACTAAGGTGGTTAAAAGTCCTTGAGTGAGCCTTGTTTGCTTAAGAACATCAAGGTGGTTAAAAGTCCTTGGATGATTCTTGTTACGGACACAAAGGTGTTTAAAAGTCCTTGTGTGGTCCTTTCTATGGTGTTTAAAAGTCCATAGGCCAAGGTGTTTAAAAGTCCTTGGGTCAAGGTGTTTAAAAGTCCTTGAGGTGATCTATATCATGGTGTTTAAAAGTCCATGGCCAAGGTGTTTAAAAGTCCTTGGGGTGAAACTTGATACGGACACAAAGGTGTTTAAAAGTCCTTGTGTGGTCCTTTCTATGGTGTTTAAAAGTCCATAGGCCAAGGTGTTTAAAAGTCCTTGGGGCCAAGGTGTTTAAAAGTCCTTGGGGTGAAAGTTGATGAACTTGTTTTTAAAGAAATGAAATGTATCACTTGTGGCCAATATGACATGTAATGATATGATGCATGAGATGCATGTTTAAGTATGCTTTTGAGCATGTGTAGATGATGATTTGAAGCATGATTTATAAAGTGTTTTATAAATGCATTATTGGATGGTTTTGTTGAGCATTCCTCACTAAGCTTTTGCTTACGCTCTCTTTGTTTTCTCAAATCAATGATGCAGAACATTAAAGTACTTTGAGGGCAGCAAGGAAGGCAAGCATTCAAGTGGAAGTAAAGCTCAAAGTATGGAAGGTTTTATTAAGTACATTTAGCTTTTGGTAATTTGGCAATGGGGGACCTATGTGTATGTTTTGGGAGATGTTTTGAACTTCCTAAGTATGTTGAATGTTGTTGAGAATGCTGGTTTTTGGTGGTTGGCCTTTATATGCTTGAATTGAAAGTTTATGCTTGAGTGGTTGCTTGTATAGGAAGCATGCATATAGATTTGGGGCTTTTCTCATATGTTGATGTTTTGATGAATTGATGATGCAAGTATGTCTCATATATGTTGAATTGCATGTTGGCAAAGTTTGGTGGCATTTGGAGCATGATTGGATGTTTAATTGCATGTTTAAGTATGCATTTTGGGATAAAATGTGCAGGGTGTTTCGGAACAGCACCTACCGTTTCGGAACGGGTGCCTTAAACAAGCCCAGGCGTCCGAAACGGGAGGGACTGTTCCGAAACAGTTTGGTCACTGCCAGGCACCTGTTTCGGTACGCGTTGCGGAACGGCCCCGCGTTTCGAAACGGGCTCTGCCTGTTTCGGAACGGGTGACCGTTAGGGGCTGACAGTGGCGGTTATGTGTTTTGAATTGTTTGCATTTTGGTCCTGAATCTTGTTTGTGCAATTGTATGAGTTTGGGAAGCCCTTTTGAGCTGAAATTTCACAGAGAAGCATGAAACCTGATTAATTTCAAGTTGATAACTTAAATTTGGGTTAAGTCCTTATAATAATCAGAATTTACAATTTGGTCCCTAAAGTTGTAAATTGTTCAATTGGGTCCCTGTTTGATCTCTGATGTTTATGATCTTTGAGTATGCTGTTGTATGATCATATCTAAGGAATAATATGCATCTAGACAAGTTTAAAAAGAAAAAAAAAGGGTCATTAATCAAGGTTGACTCTCGGGTTGACTTTGGTTTTCCCCGTGTGACTTTCTTAATTCGGGTCAACCGTCTAGGCCGGGTTAAGGGGGTTACATTTGGTGGTATCAGAGCTGAGTTCTTGAGTAATTGGGAATGAATGTGTGCATGATTGAAGTATGTATGCTTTGTATGCTTGTTGAGTGGAAGCATGTTGAGTGAATTGCATGTATGTTGCAATTGAGATGTATGTTGTGGTGTAGCATGTTGTGGGTACCCATTGCCAAATAAAAGCTAATGAAATGGTGTTGGTTTTGAATGAAATTGAGCTTGAATACTTGGATTGCTACCTTGCTGGGCCTGACTTCGTTTTATTTGTATTGTGATTGCATGGTAAAGTATGGCACCACGTAGAGAGTTACGAGGTAATGTGAGAGCTACGGCTCCTAATGAGAACGGGAATGAGGAAAACACGGGTAGTGCGGTGTTACCTCCTCCTCCACCTGGTGGTGGTGGTGCTGGGGCTGAGGAAGCTGGAGCTGCAGCTGGTGCTGGAGCTGCTGGACCTGAGGCTGGTCAGGGGCAAGCTATGCCTGATATGTCTATGTTAGTGCAAGCTATTGCTGGTGCTTTTCAAGCGGCAGTAGCTGGGGCTCGTGGAGCGGGGCATCAGGAAGATGCTGGTGTTAGACTACCTTTGGAGCGTCTGCGCAGTCTTGGTGGGACTGAGTTCAGGGGTATGTCTGCTGAGAGTTCTGAAGCTTGGCTAGAGAGTACCAAGCGAATCTTGGGTCAGATGAGTTGCACTGATGTGCAAAAGCTGGGTTGTGTTGTGTCCTTGCTGCAGAAGGATGCGTATACGTGGTGGACGACCACCATAGCTGGGATGACAGAAGCTAATGTGACTTGGACATTCTTTCAGAATGTGTTCAAGCGGAGGTATCTTGGTGTGAGATATCTTGATGAGAAGAAGCGTGAATTCATGTCTCTTACCCAAGGGAGCATGAGTGTGGCTGAGTATGAAGTGCAGTTTGTGCGACTCAGTCAGTATGCACCTGAGCTGGTACCTGATGAGCGGGCAAGGTGCGAGAGGTTCCGTTATGGCTTAGAGACGGATGTGAAAATGTATTTGCTGGCCGCCGAGTATGATGATTTTGATGTGTTGGTGGGCCGAGCCAAGGACGTTGAGATGAACCTGAGTTTGTCTGCTAAGGGTGCTGGCAAGCGAGCTGCTGAGTATAGTTTCGGAGGTGGACGGAACAAGAGGGGACGTGATCAGAAGTATCAGTCTTCAGCTAAGAGAGGTGGTGGTGCACCTGCTAGAGGAGGCAATGCTAGAGCTGATCCGAGTGCTTGTTGGATTTGTGGTTCACGTGGTCACATGAAGCGTGACTGTCCTCGTGCTGTGAGAGAGGTGCAAGCTCCTGTTGCGGCAGCTGGTAATGGGTGCTGGAATTGTGGATCTGCAGACCATTTGAGGCGAGATTGTCCTAGGATGGCTGGTGATCAAGTGCGTGCTCCTGTTGTTGCTGCACCGCAGAGAGGTCGTGGGCGCGGCCGTGGTAATTTCCAGAGGAGAGAGGAAGGTGGTCGTGGAGTGGCCCATGTTGTGGCTATTCAGCCTGAAGGTGGAGGCCAAGCGAGGGTGTATGCCCAGCGTGAGGGAAGGAACGATGCGGATGTGATTGCAGGTACCTTTACTTTGCAATCCTTATCATTGCTTTCTTTGATAGATTCTGGATCTACGCATTCATACATTTTGCGTGAGCATGCTGAATTGCTTGGTTTGCCTGTTGAGTTTTTGGATGTTGGTGTTCGTGTCACTAGTTCTTTTGGTGAGACTGTTGTGACTCGAAAGCTTTATAGAAGGTGTCCCTTGGTTGTTCAAGAACATGTCTTTCATGTTGATCTTATGGAGTTGCCCTTTTATGGTTTTGATGTAATCCTTGGTATGGATTGGCTTGCTGAGCATCGCGCTGTTGTGGATTGTGAAAACAAGCGAGTTTCGCTTAAGCTTGCGGATGATTATGAAGTTGTTGTGGTTGGTGAGAATGTGAAGTTTCTTGCCAATGTGGTGTCTACCTTGGAGGCGAGCAGGATGCTGAGGCAAGGTTGCGAAGCCTATCTAGCTTTTGTGATGAATCCTAGCTCTAAAGAGTTGAGGGTGCAGGATATCAGAGTTGTGAATGAGTTTCCTGGTGTTTTTCCTGAGGAGTTGCCTGGTTTACCTCCTAACCGCGAGGTGGAGTTTGGAATTGAGCTGTATGAGAATACAACTCCTGTGTCCATTACTCCCTATAGAATGGCACCTAAGGAGCTGAAGGAGCTGAAGACGCAGTTGCAAGAGTTGCTTGATCGTGGTTTCATCCGGCCGAGTGTGTCACCTTGGGGAGCGCCGGTCTTGTTTGTGAAGAAGAAGGATGGCACTATGAGAATGTGCATTGATTACCGTCAGCTGAACAAGTTGACCATCAAGAATCGATATCCTTTGCCGAGGATTGATGATCTCTTTGATCAATTTCGGGGAGCTGCTGTGTTCTCTAAGATTGACTTGAGGTCAGGGTATTACCAGTTGAAAGTGAAGGATGTGGATGTGCCTAAGACAGCTTTCAGGACAAGATATGGGCATTATGAGTTCCTTGTGATGCCGTTTGGTTTGACAAATGCTCATGCTGCTTTCATGGACATGATGAATCGTGTGTTTCATGAATACCTGGACAAGTTCGTTGTAGTGTTCATTGATGATATCCTCGTGTACTCGCGTACTGAGGAGGAGCATGAAGAGCATTTGAGGATTGTTTTGCAAGCTTTGTTGGAGAATCAGCTTTATGCTAAGCTGAGCAAGTGTGAGTTCTGGCTTAGGGAGGTGGTGTTCCTTGGGCATGTGGTCTCAGCTGAGGGGATTCGTGTCGATCCTCAGAAGATTGAGGCGGTGATGAATTGGAAAGTTCCTAAGTCTGTTCATGAGGTCCGTAGTTTCCTTGGTTTGGCGGGATACTACCGAAGGTTTGTGGATGGTTTTTCCAAGATTGTTGCTCCTTTGACGAAGCTGTTGCAAAAGGATGTTAAGTATGAGTGGACGGAAGCGAGACATCAGGCTTTTGAGAAGCTTAAGGCGGCTTTGACGCAAGCTCTTATCTTGGTTCAGCCTGAATCAGGGAAAGAGTTTGTGGTATACAGTGATGCATCCTATGTTGGCTTGGGGTGTGTGTTGATGCAGGAGGGTAAGGTGGTGGCTTATGCATCGCGGCAGTTGAAAGTGCATGAGCGCAATTACCCTACGCATGATATTGAGCTGGCTGCAGTGGTCTTTGCTCTGAAGATCTGGAGACATTATCTGTATGGTGAGAAGTGTACTGTGTACACAGATCACAAGAGTTTGAGGTATCTGATGTCCCAGAAGGAGTTGAATCTTAGGCAGCGGCGTTGGTTGGAGTTGCTCAAGGATTATGATCTGACGATTGAGTATCATCCTGGAAAGGCTAATGTTGTTGCGGATGCCTTGAGCAGGAAAGTAGCTGTTGAGCTGAGGGCTATGTTTGCTTGTTTGAGCATATCGCAAGATGGTGGTCTTGTTGCTGAGTTGCAAGTGAAACCATCATTTGTTCAGTTGATCAAGGATAAGCAGTTGCTGGATGATTCCTTGGTGCCGCATGTTCAGGATATCGCGGAGGGTAGACCTTCGGATTTCTGCTTTAATGATGATGGTGTGTTGTGTTTTGGGAGTCGGATAGTAGTGCCTGCTGATGCTGAGTTGAGGCGTGCTATTCTGACTGAAGGTCATAGTAGTCCTTTTGCTATGCACCCTGGTAGTACTAAGATGTATCGTGACCTTCGTGATGAGTACTATTGGGTGGGTTTGAAGAAGGATGTGGCGGAGTTTGTTAGCAAGTGTTTGGTGTGTCAGCGAGTTAAGGCTGAGCATCAGTTTCCTTCAGGGTTGTTGCAACCGTTGAAAATCCCTGAATGGAAGTGGGAAAGGGTTACCATGGATTTTGTATCTGGTTTACCTTTGTCTCCATCGAAGAAGAATTCGGTGTGGGTGATTGTGGATCGCCTAACGAAGTGTGCGCATTTCTTGCCTGTGCATACTACGTTTTCTTTGGATAGGTTGGCAGAGCTGTACATTGCTGAGATTGTGCGGCTGCATGGTGTGCCTAAGTCGATTGTGTCGGATAGGGATCCGAGGTTCACATCGCGGTTCTGGCAGTGTTTGCATCAAGCTCTGGGTACAAGGTTGCATTTCAGTACATCCTATCATCCTCAGTCGGATGGTCAGTCTGAGCGTGTTATCCAGATTTTGGAGGATATGTTGAGGTGCTGCGTGATTGAGTTCCAAGGTTCTTGGGAGAAGCATCTGCCTTTGGTTGAGTTTGCTTATAACAATAGTTATCAGGCAAGTATACAGATGGCACCTTATGAGGCTTTGTATGGGAGGAAGTGTAGGACTCCTCTTTGCTGGGCTGAAACTGGTCAAAAGTTGGTTTCGATGCCGGCTTTGTTGAAAGGGACCACAGAGAAGGTAAAGCTCATTTGTGAGCGTTTGAAGGCAGCTTCTGATCGGCAGAAGTCTTACGCGGATTTGAAGCGTAAGGAGATAGAGTATGCGGTGGGTGATCGTGTGTTTCTGAAGGTTTCGCCTTGGAAGAAGGTGATGAGGTTTGGCCGGAAGGGTAAGTTGAGCCCTAGGTACATTGGACCATATGAGGTGGTTGAACGTGTGGGTCCTGTTGCGTATCGGTTGAGGTTACCTCAAGAGTTGGAGAAGATTCATGATGTGTTCCATGTTTCTATGCTCCGGAAGTATAGATCTGATCCTTCGCATGTGATGCCTGTGGAGGAAGTGGTTTTGAATCTGGATTTGACCTATGATGAGGAACCGGTGAAGGTTCTGGATTCAGATAGCAAGGTTCTTCGTGGCAAGACCATTGAGTTGGTGAAGGTGCTGTGGAAGCATCGAGGTGTTGAGGAAGCCACGTGGGAGCGGAAGGAAGACATGCTGAAGCAGTTTCCTTATCTCTTTCCTTCAGGTAAATTTCGGGGACGAAATTTCTTAAGGGGGGGGAGAGTTGTAACGCCCCGGTTTTGGGCTTAGAAGTTTTGGGCGTTGACCGGTTTGGTCAAAGTGTTGTTCGAATCTAAGAGAGAGAATTTAGGAAAGCCTAGTTCGGGTTGCATTAAAAATATGGGAAAATGTTCTAAAATCATCTTTTAATATAATTAAGTGAACTGTGAAATCAATTTTGGAAAATGAGTTTTGGAAGGGTGACATTTTGGCTAGTGACTAAAATGTAATTTTTGAAAGTTTTGTGACTGTTTTAAAAAGGATTGAAACTTTGAATCTTTAAGGAGCTATTTACCCAAAGGGGAGTTTCTCCAGATTTTCTAGAATATTAAATGATTTAATAATGGTTTAAAATAAAAGTAAAAAAGAGGGAAAGATATTTTAGTTAATTTTAACTAACTTTCTAAATTTTCATTTTCCATTTTCTCTCATCTTTTCTCTCAAACCAAACACATTCTCTCCAGATCTTTTCCTCTGATTTTCATCACCTAAATACTTCCTTTCAACTCTCTTTTGATTCCTAATCATCTCACCATCAAAACCTTTGTATTTGCTACTTGATTCATCAAGCTTTTTGGTTCCAAAAGAGGAGAAACTCAAGTTTGGAGGTAAGAACGTCCTTCTCCTCTAAACTATCAGTTCTTTACGGAAATTCCTAAGTTCTCAATCCTTAATTGATGTTTTATAAATGGCTTTTAAGATTGTTTAATGGATCTTGGCTTAAAATGCAAGATTTGGTGTGTTTTTGATGAAATTTCGTTGGATCTGTTTAAGTAGTGTTTTAAGGTGTTAAAATGATGATTAATGAATGTTAAATTGATAAGGAATTGAGTTTTGATTAATGCAATCCCGGATAGGTTGAATTTCCTAAGTTTAGCTTATGATTCTTGATTGTTTTTGAGGTGATCTTGTGGATCTGGTGTTGCTGGAGGTATAAGGATGTTGTTAGGTTCTTTTTAGATGTTAGATGATGTTAAAGGATGTTAGGTTTTGATGGTTAATGGCTGGGCTTTGTTGAAAAGTGTTTTGGATGCATTTTCGGTTGTGTTTGGTGGCCGAAAATGGAGTGTGGATGAGAGCAGCGAGTTTAGGTGCTTTCATTGAAGCTATTAATGCATGATGATGCATTAATCTACTGTTTTAATGTGTTAAAACAGGGGAGTCATCTTTGGATCCAAGTGGTGGTGATCCGGAAGCTTGATTTGGTGCTTCGGTAAGAGGCGAAGTGGAATCGGTGAGTGAAATTTGGGTTTCGGCTTTGAAACCAATGTCTTGGGAGCTTAGTTTAAATCTAAACAACTTTGCTAAGCTCAAGTGTAAGTTTTCGGAAATACTCTCTAGTGGTGGCCATGATTTGATTGTTGTGCAATGTGGTTTATTGCATGTTTTAAAGTCTGTTTTGAAAGCATGATTTAGCATGGTTAATGCTGTTTTTGTAAGCCATATGTTGAAGGAAACTCAAGGTAAGAGTTCCTTGTTGTTGAACATTGATTAAATGTGGTTTGATGCTTTTAAATGCATGATGAATATGGCTTGGTTTAATGCTTTAAAACAGTGGATAAATAGATGATAATGATGTATATTGGCAAGTGATGTTTTGAAAAGGTTAAGGTCACTAAGGTGGTTAAAAGTCCTTGAGTGAGCCTTGTTTGCTTAAGAACATCAAGGTGGTTAAAAGTCCTTGGATGATTCTTGTTACGGACACAAAGGTGTTTAAAAGTCCTTGTGTGGTCCTTTCTATGGTGTTTAAAAGTCCATAGGCCAAGGTGTTTAAAAGTCCTTGGGTCAAGGTGTTTAAAAGTCCTTGAGGTGATCTATATCATGGTGTTTAAAAGTCCATGGCCAAGGTGTTTAAAAGTCCTTGGGGCCAAGGTGTTTAAAAGTCCTTGGGGTGAAACTTGATACGGACACAAAGGTGTTTAAAAGTCCTTGTGTGGTCCTTTCTATGGTGTTTAAAAGTCCATAGGCCAAGGTGTTTAAAAGTCCTTGGGGCCAAGGTGTTTAAAAGTCCTTGGGGTGAAAGTTGATGAACTTGTTTTTAAAGAAATGAAATGTATCACTTGTGGCCAATATGACATGTAATGATATGATGCATGAGATGCATGTTTAAGTATGCTTTTGAGCATGTGTAGATGATGATTTGAAGCATGATTTATAAAGTGTTTTATAAATGCATTATTGGATGGTTTTGTTGAGCATTCCTCACTAAGCTTTTGCTTACGCTCTCTTTGTTTTCTCAAATCAATGATGCAGAACATTAAAGTACTTTGAGGGCAGCAAGGAAGGCAAGCATTCAAGTGGAAGTAAAGCTCAAAGTATGGAAGGTTTTATTAAGTACATTTAGCTTTTGGCAATGGGGGACCTATGTGTATGTTTTGGGAGATGTTTTGAACTTCCTAAGTATGTTGAATGTTGTTGAGAATGCTGGTTTTTGGTGGTTGGCCTTTATATGCTTGAATTGAAAGTTTATGCTTGAGTGGTTGCTTGTATAGGAAGCATGCATATAGATTTGGGGCTTTTCTCATATGTTGATGTTTTGATGAATTGATGATGCAAGTATGTCTCATATATGTTGAATTGCATGTTGGCAAAGTTTGGTGGCATTTGGAGCATGATTGGATGTTTAATTGCATGTTTAAGTATGCATTTTGGGGTAAAATGTGCAGGGTGTTTCGGAACAGCACCTACCGTTTCGGAACGGGTGCCTTAAACAAGCCCAGGCGTCCGAAACGGGAGGGACCGTTCCGAAACGGTTTGGTCACTGCCAGGCCCCTATTTCGGTACGCGTTGCGGAACGGCCCCGCGTTTCGAAACGGGCTCTGCCAGTTTCGGAACGGGTGACCGTTAGGGGCTGACAGTGGCGGTTATGTGTTTTGAATTGTTTGCATTTTGGTCCTGAATCTTGTTTGTGCAATTGTATGAGTTTGGGAAGCCCTTTTGAGCTGAAATTTCACAGAGAAGCATGAAACCTGATTAATTTCAAGTTGATAACTTAAATTTGGGTTAAGTCCTTATAATAATCAGAATTTACAATTTGGTCCCTAAAGTTGTAAATTGTTCAATTGGGTCCCTGTTTGATCTCTGATGTTTATGATCTTTGAGTATGCTGTTGTATGATCATATCTAAGGAATAATATGCATCTAGACAAGTTTAAAAAGAGAAAAAAAAGGGTTGTTAATCAAGGTTGACTCTCGGGTTGACTTTGGTTTTCCTCGTGTGACTTTCTTAATTCGGGTCAACCGTCTAGGCCGGGTTAAGGGGGTTACAACAACGTTCCGGAATAGGTGACCGTTGGAATTGAATTTGAATTGTTTCTGTTTTCTTACGTTTTGGTCCCTGAGTCTTGAATGCTTAATTAAATGAGTTTGAATGATCCGATTAAGGTGAAATTTGACATGTTGGCATATTATATGATTAATTTTGAATTGGCAAATTTAAAACTTGTTTAGTCCTCGTAATTCTGGAAATTTATAAATTAGTCCCTAAAAGATGTTTGTATGCAATTGAACCCCTAATTGAACTCCGATCGCTGTGCCATTTCTTTCTAATGGTCTTGCTAAACAAATAGGTTAATATTATGCATCTAGAGATGATAAAAAGAAAAAAAGGGTCGTTAATCAAGGTTGACTTTAACAAGTTGACTTTGATTTTTTCGTGTAATCTTCTTAGTTCGGGTTGGGCGTCTAGGCCGGGCTAAGGGGGTTACACAATCGATTGATTTTTCGGTTGTTTTGGATGGGTAGATTTGTGTAATTTTGCAGAGCAATCAGTTTATGTTTAGTTGCTAGTGTTGAAATGCATTCTAATGCATTTGGATCTGTGTTTTGATGCTCTAAAAATCGGGGATCTTGATCTGGAAGGAAGTGAAGTGTTTTTGGAGGCTTCTGAAGGGTGATCTTCACATCGACGAGCGAGGTTTCGTGTGTCGGTGAGTGGAAAAGGGTTTTCCAGTTTTGAAAACGTTTTGAAAGTGGTTTTGGGAGCTTAGTGTAAGTTTGAAACACTTAGCTAAGCTCAAGAGTAACTACATCGAAAGTCTCTCTCGGATTGTGATATGTTGGGGTTTAAAATGCACTTGAATTAAATGTGGTTTGATTACTATTTTAAAGCATGGTTTGAGCATTGATGTTGTTGGTTTTAAATGCCATTTTGTTAAGGATGCACATGGTAAGTGATCCTTGGGTTTATATGATATATGTAATTGGTTTTAAGCATGTTATTGCTTGTGGAAATGGCATTGTGGTTTATGCTTGTAAAACAATGAAGTGATGTTGTTAAATGATTATATTGGCAAGTGATGGAAATGGTTTTTTCGTTACTTTAATCGGATATAGTTAGCCGACTATAGGATTAGGTGTATCGTGAATAAAGTCGCCTTGGATGTCGAGGGGTTGTGATTGTGCCGTAAACTCCATCTAAGTACCCTAGCGGGCTCTCGTGGGTAGACTTGGTTAAGCGTCACCACGGTGGAGTAATGCTCCCGTGGGTGAGCTTGGTTAGCGTGATTACAATGGTTGAGGTAGCTCCCATGTGTAAGCCTTTTTTGTGTCCCGACCCTCGCTAGTGGGCTATACAACTACCGATGAGTGATGTTGAGGGGTTGTGATTGTGCCATTAACTCCACCATGGGTGTAGAGGGGTTGCGATTGCGACATTAAGTCCACCACGAGTGTTGAGGGGTTGTGATTTTGCCATTTAACTCCATCATTGGTGTTGAGGGGTTGTGATTGTACCGTTATACTCCACCTTGTGTAGCTGGTAGTGTGTATGAAGCGTGTGGGACAACACTTGTAATCCGCGTATCCGATTGTGTCAATTGTGTTGGTTTTGATATGGTTTGTTATTAATCACTTGCGAGCCAATATAATGATGTTGAGAAATGAATTAAGCATGTGATGCTTGGGAATTATGCTAGAATGCATGTGATGCTTGGTTTAAGCATGAGCAAAGGATTTTGTTGTTATTTTAAAGATGCTATGAGCATGTGGTTTTAAAAGTGCGTTGATGCTTTAATGAGCATGTTTTAAAGAAAGGCATATGTTGTCAAATGATGATGTTTTGGTTTTGCAAAATGCATTGATGAATGTTTTGTTTTTAGCGATCCTTACTAAGCTTTATGCTTACGCTCATTTGTTTCATCAATGCAGAGAATTGAGCATTAGAGGCAGCAAGAATGTAAAGGGAAATCCAAGTATTTGGCTAAGAAATGTATGTGGTTATACTTTAGTGTAATAAGAGGCAATGGGAGGGATTTCTACTCATGGTGTTGTTGGTGATGTTAAACACCTTGAGCATGTTTGGTTTATGATTTTGGACTTGTAAATGGTCTCTACTTGGTTTATGGTCTTGTTTATAGTGTTTTGGCTATGCTATGGCTTATATTCTAAAGCATGCTTGAGTAGCTAATATTTTCACCATGATGTGATTTGCTTGATGATATTGTTATGTTGTTTGTTGATGCTTATGTGTTTGGTAAGTTGTCTATAGCATGTACGTATGTTTTAAGCATGCTTAGATGTTTTTAAATGTGTTTAAATGGCTGTTGAATGTGAAAATCTGGTATGAGTATCGATACTCGGGGAAAAGTATCAATACACTAAGGCTAAATTCAGGCTCTGTGGCTTAGGTGTACCGATACAAATTGCTCGCGTATCAATACGCCTAGGCTAAAGTTTGAAGGCCGTATCGATACGAGCTTAAGCGTATCGATACCCTTTTGCCTACTTTGGCAACTGCCATTTTGCGTATCGATACAAGCTAAGGCGTACTGATAAGGGTTCGTTAATTTCAGTTAAAAGAATCTTTTAAGTTCTGAAATGTTGCTTTTTGGTCCTTGAATGTTTTATGTTCAATTGGATAAGTTTGGATGATCCGTTTGAGCTGAAATTTGGCATGTTGGCATGTTAAATGACTAATTAAGGTTTGGTAACTTTAAAAATCTGAAAAGTCTCTATATTTTCTGGAAATTACAATTTAGTTCCTAAAAGTCAAATGTTCGCAATTGAACCCCTAAATGAACTCTGATCGCTATGTCGTTTTAGCCTAACCGCTTCACTGAACATATAGGATAATAATATGCATCTAGAGAAGATAAAAAGAGAAAAAGGGCTGTTAATTGAGGTTGACTTTAACGAGTTGACTTCGGTTTTCCCCGTGTAATCTTCTTAGTTCGGGTCAGGCATCTAGGTCGGGATAAGGGGGTTACATTTGTTGGTATCAGAGCCAGGTTAAGAAAGAATTGGGGATGATGGTAAGTGAAATTGGTATGTTTTGATGTTTGATTCGGTGTTTGATGGCATGTTGTTTGAAGAAAGCATGTTTTTGGTTGAATATTGGTGTTTATGCCATGCTTGGTTGTTATGAATCATATGTGAGTAAAATATGATCGTACGATGATGATGTGATGAGGATGTGTGTTGATTGAGGATGATGTAAAGCATGATGATTTTGATATGCTATTGTATGCTATGTTATGCTTGAGGAAAATCGGGGTGCCCATTGCCTTATTACACTAGATAAATGTTTTAAATTGGATTTGTAAACTTGGATCATTGCTTGAGGCTGACCTAAATCATGGTTTGATTTGTTTTTATGCCTTGTTAAAAATAGCACAGTGAGTCTGAGTAGAGAGTTGAGATCGAATACGATTGTACCTGCGAGCGAGCAGAGTAACCAAGGGAACGATGTTATGTCTGTTTAGAATGTGCCTGTTTGGCCGTTCTTACATGGAGTTGAGGCGATAGAGCATCATGAGGGGGCTGGCCCTATGATGAAAGTTTTATCATCCGTGGTTCAAGAGATGTCTGGAGCATCTCAGGCCGCGGTGAATGAGAAGCTTGCACATGTGTCGGCTGTCGAACAAGCTAGTTTGTCAAAATAGCGTCTGTATGATTTGGGAGCTGTTGAGTATCATGGGTCGACACCGGAGGCATTCGAGGCTTGGTTAGCCAGTACGATTCCAATCCTGGATCAGGAAGGGTGTGACAACGCCTGTAAGGTGGGAGGCATTGTCTCGTTAATGCTAGATGATGCTTTTGTTCGGTAGACATCTGTGCCAGTTGCATCGAATATCCATGATGTGGATTGGGAGTTCTTTTAATCTGCCTTTAATTAGAGATACCTGAGAGATAGGTTCTCGGGGGGTTAAGCAACGTGAGAGCGTGATTACAGATGGCAATGGTGACCTGTATGAGAGCAAAAGAGCTGCTAGTTCTGGCCTCGAGAATGGGCAACATAAGAGACTTCGTGATAGAAGGTTTCGTCCGGGTCTGAGGTTTGTGAATGGTGGTGGTGTGGATCAAGTACATCAAGATCAGAGAGCGGTGGTTCATCTACCAGAGTGTGGTCGTTGTGGAAGGCGACACACTGGGGTTTGCTGGGATGCTGGAGCTTGTTGGAGTTGTGGTATGACGGGACATGTGAAGCGTAATTGTCCTCAGAGGGTGAGACCAGCTCTAGCGCATGCAATTGAGTCTTAAAGGGGCTGTAAGCGCGGCTGGGACAGGGTTTGGAGGTGGCACGAAGGCCAGAGAGACGCGAGGTGTGCGATGATTGAGTCTTGTTGGAAGTGTGGGTCTGTTGGACATTTGAGGCGAGATTGTCCAGTGTTAGCTCGGGGTGGTCAAGGTGGTATGTCTGTTGATGCTCCTTGTGACCGCGAATGTCGTCATGGTTCTTCTCAACAAGGAGACGATGATGGTTCTGCGGGAGTGGGTGCTTGTCGCTTGGATCCTCGGGACAATGATGTGATTGCAGGTGTCTTTTTATGCAATCTATGTTATTGTTATCTTTGCCTAGTTTTAGTTTTGCATCCTCTTGTGTAGTGGTTAGGATCCTATCGTTAGTGAGTTGGGTAGTAATCGGTGTTGTTTTGAAAACAACTTTTGTGAAGGAGAATAATGGTTAGAGCAGTTTGTTGTATGGATGGTGAAGCAGGAAAAGTTTGAGAATGGGATAAGAGGTCATCCCTGGTTTGGTTCGAGGACGTTATTAGTAAGTGTGAACATACATACATGCATAGTTAAAATCATTTGTATACAAATATTACATATATCGGTACATGCATACATTTGGCATAACATTATAAGTTTGCATACATGTGCATAGGCATTCGTAAGGGCATGTAGGTAACCATGCATACGAATATTCACACTTACGAATAGCTAATTGGATCTGCTAGTGATGAGTTGTGGTTATAGTAGTTTGTGGGTTTAAAGTTTTGTTTTGGTGCGAGAGGAGTGGGTGTGAGGTTAGGAAGTGAATAAGTTTACCGTTAGGGGATGTGAGGCCTAGCTTGGTTGGCCGGAGGTAAAGTTTCTAGGTGTTTTAAGCTCCATTGGTGGCTGGGTGGCGAAGAGGAGACCGTTTTGGTTAGGAGAGGCCGAGGTCGTTTGGTGTGTAGCTAAAAGTATTTTGAAGTAGCCGTTGGGTGTTGTAGTTACTCTGGGTTGGACAGTTGTTGTAGGTTTGTGGATGTGGTTTTGGAAGTGTTGTTGTATTCTTGCTTGAATAGTGATAGTAGGATGGTTGTTTTAGGTGGAAGAATTTTTTGCGGTGACCTTGGAGGAGTTGGAAGGAAGTTCTGACGATAGTTCTAATCGAGGTTTAGCTTGAGCTGAGTAGAGGATTCATGGTTCTTGGATGTGTTGTAGGAAGAGTGGTTCAGTAGGTTGGGAAGGTTGTAGTGTATGCTTTTAGACGGATGTAAGTTCTTGGAGAATGAGCTTTATGCGTGGTTATGAAAGCTTGAAAGCCATGTTGATTTGGTTGGGCCTTCGCGAGAGGGTGGTCTGTTGGCTGAGTGTAAGTAAACCTTCTTGAGACAGTTGATGTAAGTGGAGCAGCTAATGGAGACGGTGTTAGAGTCTCGTGTTGAGGATTTTTGGATGATGAGTGGGCGGATTTTGGGTTTTCGTGTTGAGAAGTGTAAAGTTCACGGATCACAAGAGTTGAAGTATCTAATGTTTCAAGAAGAGTTGAGTCTTAGGCAACGTCGATGGGTGGAGTTGCTTAAGGATTATGATCTGCCGATCGAGTACCATCTGGGAAAGGCCAATGTTGTGGCCGATGCTTTGAGATGGAAAGTGGTTGTGGAGTTGAGGGTGATGTTTGCTCCCTTGAGCGTATCACAAAATGGTGGTCTTGTGGCCAAACTGCAGGTGAAACCATCCATGAACCGATTGATCAGGGATAAGCAGTTGTTTGACGATTCTCTTGTACTGCGTGTTCAGGATATCGCGGATGGGAAGCCTTAAGATTTTGGTTTCATTGAAGATGGTGTTTTGAGTTTGGGGAACTGAATAGAGGTGCCAAATGATGTTGTATTGAGATGCTCTATTCTGGTTGAAGTTTATAGTGGTTCTTTTGTTGTGTGCCTTGGTGGTACAAAGGTGTATCGTGGTTGAGAGTTAGGTGATACCTGATGAGGTGAAATAGGATGTTGCAAAGTTTGTAAGCAAATGTTTGGCTTGTTAGCAGGTGGAAGCTGAGCTTTGGGTTCTTTCTAAGTGTAGTAACCCTTGAGGATCTCAGAATGGGAAAAGATTACCGTGGATTCATGTTTGGATTACCTTTGACACTGTCAAAGAGGAATTTTGTTTGGGTGATTGTTGATCGTCTTGCGAAGAGTGTACATTTCTTGGTAGTGCATACTACGTATGTGTTGGATGAGTTTTTTATTGTTGAGATTGTGCATTTGCACGACGTGCCGAAGTCTATAGTGTCGGATAGAGATCCGAGGTTCGCATCAAGGTTTTGGGAATGTCTGTATCAGGCCTTGGGTACACAGTTGAATTTCAGTACTTCATATCATCCTCAGACGAATGGACAGTCAGAACGTGTTATCCAGGTGCTCGAGGACATGTTGAGATGTTGTGTTATTGATTTTCAGGGTTCTTGGGAGAAGCATCTGTCGCTGGTTGAGTTTGCGTATAACAATAGTTATCAAGCAAGCATTTAAATGGCTCCATACGAGGCTTTGTATGGAAGAAAGTGTAGAACGCCTCATTGTTGGGAAAAAGCTTGGCAAAAGTTGATTTCGATGTCGTCTATGTTGAAAGGAACCACCGAGAAGGTAAAGCTCATCTGTGAGCGTTTGAAGGCAACATCGGAACACCAAAAGTCTTACACGGATCTGAAGCATAAGGAGATGGAGTTCGCGGTTGGCGAACGTGTGTTTTTGAAAGTATCGCCTTGAAAGAAGGTGGTGAGATTTGCGTGTGACAGTAAGATTAGCCCTAGGTTTATTGGACCTTATGAGGTTATGGAGCGTGTTGGTCCTGTGGCTTATCGGTTGAGGTTGTCTCCCGAGTTAGCCAAGATTCATGATGTGTTTCATGTTTCGATGTTGTGGAGGTATAGATCGGATTCTTCACATGTTATGCCTATCGAGGAGATAGAGCTGAACCCGGATTTATTCCACGATAAGGGATCGGTGAAGATCCTTGGCTCGAACAACAAAATTCTTCATGGCAAAACGATAGAGCTTGTGAAGGTGTTGTGGAGACACCGAGGAGTTGAGGAGGCCACGTGTGAAAGCAAAGAAAATATGTTGAATCAGTTCTCTCACCTTTTTCTTTCAGGTGAAATTTCGAGGACGAAATTTCCTAAGTGGGGGAGAGTTGTAACGCCCTGGTTTTGGGCCTAGATGTTTTAGACATTGGATCGGACCGGTCGGAAACGGTTCGGGTTGTAATAAGTGGTTTAGGGAAATCAAGGATCGAGAAACGATAAAATTATGACAAAATTTCTAAAGTCCTCTAAAATTATTTTTAAGGGGTTGGTCAAATCAATTTTACAAAATAAGCTTTGGAAGTGCTACATTTTGGGTAGTGACCAAAATCTAAAGTTTCAAAACTATGGAAAATGCAATTTCAAAAGCGGAGTCAAAAATCATAGAATTTTTAGGGAACTGTGGTGCAATTACACCTTCCTTAAATTGACATGTGTTTTAAATAATTTCTAAATGATTAAATAAAAAGGATTTTATTATATTAAATTCGTAAAATGGTTTAATTAGAAGTTTTTGACGTAACTAACTCTCATTTCAGCAAAATCTATTTTCTCAACCATTTCTCCAGATTTCTTTTCTCCCAAACACTCTCTCTTTGATTTCTAAATCATTTCCAAGAAATCTCTTCAAGTTCTTCAAGTTTTGTGAAGCAAAAACTTGTCAATCTTTGAGGAAGGCAAGGATTGGAGGTAAATCTCGTTCTCAACCTTCAATCTAGGTTATTTATTGAAATTCCCAAGATCATTGGCTCCTAAATGTTGTTTTTGGCTGAGATTTGATTATAGTTTTGATTTAAGATCAAAATCTTGCAAAATTATAGTTTAAATCTTGATTTTCGGAGTATTGTTGATGAGCTCTGTTTTGGATTGATTTTAATTGAGTTTTGAGTTGATTATTATGTTGAAAAAGAGTTTTGATAATATAGATCCCAAAATCCTTGAGATCCTTGAGTTTCTTGATGGTTTTAGTTGGGTTTTTGAGGTGGTTTGATGGTGTTATGCTTGCTGGAGGTATAAGGAAGGGTTTATGTTGTTTTAGATGTGTTTTGATGTTTAATAATGGTTAGAAGTAATGTATGTTGGCTGGGCTTGGTTTAGGAAGCAATCGATTAAGTTTTCGGTTATTTCGGATGAGTAGATTGGTGTAGTTTTGCGGAGCAACGAGTTTGTGTTTAGTTGCTGGTGTTGAAATGCATTTTAATGCATTTGGATCTCTGTTTTGATGCTCTAAAAATAAGGGATCTTGATCCGAAAGCAAGCGAAGCATTTTTGGAGGCTTCAGAAGGGTGATCTTCACGTCGGCGAGCGAGGTTTCGTGTATCGGTGAGTGGAAAAGGGTTTTCCAGCTTTGAAACGTTTTGAAAGTGATTTTGGGAGCTTAGTGTAAGTTTGAAACACTTAGCTAAGCTCAAGAGTAAGTACATCGAAAGTCTCTCTCGGGTTGTGCTATGTTTTGGTTTAAAATGCACTTGAATTAAATGTGGTTTGATTACTGTTTTAAAGCATAGTTTGAGCATTGATGTTGCTGGTTTTAAATGCCATTTTGTTAAGGATGCACATGGTAAGTGATCCTTGGCTTTATATGATATATGTAATTAGTTTTAAGCATGTTATTGCTTGTGGAAATGGCATTGTGGTTTGTGCTTGTAAAATAGTGAAGTGATGTTGTTAAATGATTATATTGGCAAGTGATGGAAATGGTTTTTGGTTACTTTAATCAGATATAGTTAGCCGGCAATAGGATTAGGTGCACCGTGAATAAATTCACCTTGGATGTCGAGGGGTCGTGATTGTGCCGTAAACTCCATCCAAGTACCCTAGCGATTAAGGAATTGGCGTCACCACGATAGAGGATGGCTATCGTGGGTAGACTTGGTTAAGCGTCACCATGGTGGAGGAATGCTCTCGTGGGTGAGCTTGGTTAGGGTGATTACAATGGTTGAGGTAGGTCACGTGTATAAGCCTTGTTTTGTGTCCTGACTCTCGCTAGTGGGCTATTAACTATCGATGAGTGATGTTGAGGGGTTGTGAATATGCCATTAACTCCACCATGGGTGTAGAGGGTTTGCGATTGTGCCATTAACTCCACCATGGGTGTTGAGGGGTTGTGATTGTGCCATTTAAATCCATCACAGGTGTTGAGGGGTTGTGATTGTGCCGTTAAACTCCACCTTGTGTAGCGGGTAGTGTGTATGAAGCGTGTTGGACAACGCTTGTAATCCGAGTATCCGATTGTGTCAATTGTGTTGGTTTAGATATGGTTTTTTATTGATCACTTGCGAGCCAATATAATGATGTTGAGAAATGAATTAAGCATGTGATGCTTGGGATGTTGGAGTATACCCAAAGACCAATCATATGATGATTGAATAGACATACTATTTTACTAGATTTATCAAGTAATGGCATTGCCGTTATTATCATTTGGTATGTTTCTGTGCATCAAACTAACCATTGGATAATAATGTCCATACAATAATACTATTATTGTTAAATAGGATCCTTAGTCGAATATTATTACGGGTATGGACAGTGATAATATATAAAGACTAATATGTGGTTGATGACAAGCGTTGTCATTGACATAGAGATGTCAAAATCAACACATAAGTATTTCTTAGAGAACAACATACTGGATTGACCCGCTATGAGCATGTTTCTTGGGTAATTATGTGACAGTCACAACATTGCTCATGATAAACATATGTATAATCCTCAGACTTGAGATCAACATGATTTCAACATAAAGATTTACGTATTTTGACATAGTCAAACGTGTGTCGTAACTGACTACATTATAAAGATTGATGATTGGATACGTGATGACCTATGTAGTGAAATATGGTTGATCAAGAAAGGATTTGTCCCTCCTACATAATGGGAGAAATATCTTCGACCACTTGATTGAGTGAGATTAAAAAATGCATGGCCATGCTCGAATATTATGATATGAGATATCATAGAGATTCGTTTATCATAATCTACTCAAAACATCAAGAAACACTAGATGGACAACGCAAGTGTGACTAACCCATGACTTGTGTTCATCTAAGATATAAAGGACAAAAGGATGAAATACATAAAGGAAGTTTATTCAGGAATTAGGAAAGTCAAACCATGACTTCATGCAACTTAGGTAGCAATGATGTATTGCTAGATGCCACTCATTGTTTGTAAAATTAGAACAGTTCTAATTTTGCTACTAACGTTGCATGAACCTACAAAGGTCACACCCTTCGAATGAAACGAACAAAAATTGGAAACCATACTCCCTATTTTAGGGAGGTTGCCGAAAATCCCCTATGGGATAGGGGAAATCGGCAACTCCCTTAAATGGGAATAATATTGGATAAATATTGTATTTATCAAATATTATTTAGAGTATGGAAAATATTTAGAGACTTAAATATTATAGAATAAGATTCTAGAAATTTAAATATATATTTGGAATTTATATAATGTATATTTAGTTCCAAGTTTATGTAGAATTAGATTCTACATAATCAAAAATATATATTTAAATATATTTAAATCCAAGTAAAGATAGAATGAGATTCTATATAATAAAAATATATATATTTGGATTAAATATAATGTATATTTAAATCCATGTTTTATATAGAATAAGATTCTACATAATTAAATATATATATTTCATTTAATATTATTAAATATAATGTATATTTAATATAAACCAATATCAAGTAGAATTAGATTCTATGAATTTTGGTTGAACTTGGATTTAAGGAATTCAACTAGAATTAAGTCTCTAAATACTATTTAAAGGGACAAGGGCTAGCAACCAAATCATCCCTCTTCCTCCTCTTGAAGATTTCGACAACACCCCTAGGGATTCCCCACTGGAATTTGACATATCCCAGAAAGCTCTCTGAGAAGATGTTCGATATTTTTCTGGTGTTCTACTTGCCCCCTTGCAAATCCCTGAAGGTTCCCTTGCTCGATTGCAAGTCCCGATTGAACTCCTGGTCGATTTCAAACTCCCTCAGGAATCCCTGGAGGGATTTCGACTTCTCCTTGGAAGGTGTTCAAACCTGTTGAAATTTATCCCTAAGTGTTAGAGAGGCGGAAACTTTGTTCGTATTGTTCGGGTGGACTCCGTAGAGGTCGTTGCGAACCTGTGACGATTCCGGTTTTACTTGACGTGGTTATGTCGACATACCGTCGGTTTTCCAGTTTCCAGAGTTTTAAAAGGTAACTCTTCATCTTTTAACCCCGGATTCGTTCCTGTACATGGATCCTGGCTGGATTACGTCGGATTATTTTTCCGCTGCGCCACGTGGCGTGCCGACATGACCCTACAGTGGTATCAGAGCCACTTGTATCATACGAATTCAGACTTAAATTCTTGGGTGATGTTTATGTATGAGATGCATGTTGTTTGATTCGATTTAGATATTTATCGTTTATCGTATCACACCTAATAAAGACTTGTTTCGATTATCACTGAATGATTAAGAGTTAATCATAACTATGTTAGATTGCTTCAATGTTAAATGTTAACATGTTGAGACTAATAGTTAGTCTAGAGAACAAGTAGTTGTTCGTAGTTTCATAGATTTATAAAATCTCTGAAAGGGCTTCTAATTTGATAAAAGTTATCAAACTATCTTTCACGGTGAATCCATAAGAGTTATGGTTAGACGTTATGAAAAATGCATGTCTAGGATTGGCATCATCAAAGACCTGGTACTTAAGTGTGCCTAGTGCGCCACCTCTCTTTCATATTGACCTACCTGGTGCATTTGTTCGTTAACGCAAATGGTTTATGAAACCTCGTGATCCTTCTTTGGCCCATTAACCGCAACATAGGGATAATCAGTTTAAAACTCCGTAAACACGTCGCTACTTTGTTCGCACGATGTTTGAAATGCATGTTAGATTGCACGGTGTTTGTTTTGCATGGTTATAGCCCATAGCCTTTATAGTTTTGGTTTTTATAAATACGGCCTGCGTGTCGTGCCTTTCTCTATCTTCTATTACACTTCTCTTCTCATCTCACTCCCTCGCATGTAACGCGAGTTTCTGAAAATTGTAAATAGTCATGGAGATAAAGCAAGAACCAAGGTAGCAGCGTGGTGGGCCTTCCCTGGTGGACCGGGCGTTTCAGAAGCAAATTCTATCTTCAGTAGAATGGTCCTCCCATTGGCTTGGGACAGGTCGCCTTAGGTTAAGAAGGGCTATAATCATTGCATATTTATTTACTGCTTATATTTACCTTGTATGTGATGCAATGGATGTTTTATAAACATGATTAAACATAGTTCTATTGATAGGATCAATGTTAATATGATGAGATAATTAAGTAAATCCCTCACTATAATTCTAAGTCTGTTTTAACCATCCAATATTTACCCTCGTTAAAGCTTCGATCGATATAATGCGAGCTTTGCCAAAGCAATGTCACTTTTATCTATCTTAGTTAAACGCGAAGAATAAGCTAGTGATATTCGCCAGTTGAGATATTGGTATTGACTTAGCTGGGTTGTTCTAATAGGATTAGAAAACCTAGTGGTTAAAAGTTTTGGATAATCATAAGATGATTTAAAGAACAAGAGTTGTTCGCCAAAAGATGAGGAATTACATGAGATGTAATTAGTAAGGTGTTACTTACCTAAATAACCATTTCCTAAAAGACTGGCCAAAGCTGATTTAGGAATGGTGAAATACGGATCCTCACTCACTAGAAAAACTATCGAAACGTTTTTCCGAAATTAAAACTAGAGGGTTTTTAATTTTGAAGAAAATAGTGGGAGTAAATTTATAGTAAAGACCTATCTATAAATTTTAAAATTTAGTAAAACTTATGTAGCATATTTTTTTATTGTAGAATTAATGGCAAATAATACTCTATCTCTGTGATCTATCCTTGAGAAGGATAAGCTCAATGGCATAAACTTCCTTGACTAGTTCCGCAATTTGAGAATTGTTCTCAAACATGAAAAGAAGGAATATGTCGTTGAAGAACATGTTCCTGATGAACCGGTTGCCACCGCTTCCAGAGCTGACAAAGACAAGTTTAAGAAACACATGGACGACATGCTGGATGTCGGTTGTCTTATGCTTGCCTCCATGACCCCTGATCTTCAGAAGCAACATGAGGATATGGCAGCTTATGATATGATTCAAAATCTCAAGGAGATTTATGAAGGGCAAGCTTGTTAAGAGAGGTACGAGACCTCTAAAGCTCTGTTTCAATGCAAGATGAGTGAGGGATCTCCCGTAGGAGCTCACGTCATCAAAATGATGGGCTACATCCAAACGTTAGAGAAGCTCAGCTTTCCGCTGAAAGACGAATTAGCTACTGATGTCATCTTGCAATCGTTGCCGGATAGTTTCAATCAGTTCGTCCTTAATTTCAATATGAATGAAATTAACAAGACGCTGCCATAGTTTCTCGGCATGTTGAGAACTGCTGAAATCAACCTGAAGAAGGTAGGACCTAAACATGTTCTGATGGTCCGCAAGGGCAAGAAGAAAGGTAAATCGGCAGCAAAGTCTAAAGGTGATGGTAAGACCAAAACCGATGGAAAGGAGGCATTGAAACCTAAGAAAGGAATCAAGAAGGATGGAAAATGTTTCCATTGCGGCAAGACCGGACATTGGAAGAGAAACTGCCCCACACACCTACAAGAAGTCAAGAAAGCAAAAACGAGTGAGGCATCAACCTCATAGGCTTCTAAAGAGAAGGCATCAGAATAGACATGGACCTGCGAATGGAAATAAAGCAAGAGTTGCTACATCATCCATTAGGACATGTGTTTTTGCTTAAATAGATTTGTTTTAGTTTTTAAGATTATTATTTTGTGCCTAAGTTTTAGTTATCTTGTAAGGACAAGATATTTTAATATTGAGATTATTTAAATAAATGTTATTCTTCTAATCTCTTATGGCACAACGAATCAATGATCTTTAAACTAATCAAATCAATAATATTTATAAGATAAATAAAATGACTAATCTCAAACTCATAAAAGTATTAAGGTAATTTGATGAGATCAAATTCAAGAATATTTAAAGTTTGATGAACTTTCAAAGAATATGGGATTGTCCCATAATTAAATCCCACAAGTGGAACGAAAAGTCTTTGAAAGAGAATCAAATATGTTAGACATGTTTTGATTCAGAACAAGTCATTTTCGACTTCTAGAAAAACAACTCTCATACTTAGTCGTGTTTTTTTTCGAAACGTCATATAAGATATGGACTAAGAATTGTTCTAGAATACCTTTGAAGTTTTAAGGTTACTTACATGTTAAAATGTTTACAAAGTTTGAACCTTAAAAACTCCATTTGTTGTTTATCCTAACGAGAACAAAGCATTTGTTTCTCAAACGAGAGTTTATCTTGAAAGAGATTAATTCTCACAAAGGGATATTATTTCTTCATTTTTCAACGAGAACAAAATGTTTGTTGCTCAAACGAGAGTTTCTCTCGAAAGAGATTACCTCTCACAAAAGAAAAAAATGGAATTTGGAATGTGAAGAAATTTTAGACAACAAATTTATGAACCAAAGATTGAGAATGTTCCACAAATGATCAATGAACATTGAAACAAAACACAACCATTGTGTTGATCCTTAAGAGAATACCATATACTTGAGAAATAAGGATTTCTCACTATCCGACATGGAAACACTCTTCTTTTCGGATCAAGATAAAGACTAGGTCTTATCAGAAAGCAATGGTGAGCCCAAAATTCGAGAAATGGCTAAGAGCCATGAGATATGAGATGGAATCCATGTCTAAAACCAAGTATAGACTTTGGTTACCTAAAAGGGTAAAACCTAAGAGGTATGGATGAGTTTTTCAAAAAGGAAAAACCGACATGGATGATAAAACATACAAAGGATGATTCGTCGCTAAAAGTTTTCGACAAACTTCATAGTATAGACTATGATAAAGCATCTTCCTTGTAGCTATGTTTAATCCATCTTAATCTCACTTGCAAGTAGTTACATACGATGATTATGGAATCAAATAAAGGAATGTCAAAACCACTTTCCTAAGGGAAAACTTGAAACAGATGTGTACATGACACATCCAGAAGGTTTTGTCACTCCAGTAAACACTTGGAAGGTATGTAAGCTACAAAGGTCTATCCGTAGACTAAGGCAAGCTTCTCGAAGTTGGGATATTCGTTTCAGAAGATACAATCAAAAGGTTTGGTTTATCTAGAAACAAAGGGGAGTCTTGTTTTCAAAAGAGCTAGTGGGAGCATTGTTACTTTCCTAAGTATTGTATGTAGATGACATACTCATCAAAAGGAACTAAAGATCGCAATCCGTTTTGCATTAATAAAAGATACTGCGAGTTAGCAACATGAGACAGTATCTAACTCTACAACATAGGCTGAATATATTACAGTCGACATAGTAATAATGTAACCCCCTTAACCCGGCCTAGACGGTTGACCCGAATTAAGAAAGTCACACGGGGAAAACCAAAGTCAACCCGAAAGTCAACCTTGATTAACGACCCTTTTTTCTTTTTAAACTTGTCTAGATGCATATTAATCCTTAGATATGATCATACAACAGCATACTCAAAGATCATAAACATCAAAGATCAAACAGGGACCCAATTGAACAATTTACAACTTTAGGGACCAAATTGTAAATTCTGATAATTATAAGGACTTAACCCAAATTTAAGTTACCAACTTGAAATTAATCAGGTTTCATGCTTCTCTGTGAAATTTCAGCTCAAAAGAACTTCCCAAACTCATTCAATTGCACAAACAAGATTCAGGACCAAAATGCAAACAATTCAAAACACATAACTGCCACTGTCAGCCCCCAACGGTCAACCGTTCCGAAACGGAGGACAGCCCGTTTCGAAACGCGGGGCCGTTCCGCAACGAGTACCGAAACGGGGGTCGGGCAGTAGCCTTTCCGTTTCGGAACGGTCCCTCCCGTTTCGGACGCCTGGGCTTGTTTAAGGCACATGTTCCGAAACGGTAGGTGCTGTTCCGAAACACCCTGCACAGATTGCCCCAAAATGCATACTTAAACATGCAATTGACCAACCAATCATGCTCCAAATGCCACCAAACTTTGCCAACATGCAATTCAACATATATGAGACATACTTGCATCATCAATTCATCAAAACACCAACTTATATGAAAAGCCCCAAATCTATAGGCATGCTTCCTACACAAGCAACCATTCAAGCATAAACTTTCAATTCAAGCATATAAAAGACAACCACAAAAACCAGCATTCTCAACAACATTCAACATTCTTAGGGAGTTCAAAACATCTCCCAAAACATACACATAGGTCCCCCATTGCCAAATTACCAAAAGCTAAATGTACTCAAGAAAACCTTCCATACTTTGAGCTTTACTTCCACTTGAATGCTTGCCTTCCTTGCTGCCCTCAAAGTACTTTAATGTTCTGCATTATTGATTTGAGAAAACAAAGAGAGCGTAAGCAAAAGCTTAGTGAGGAATGCTCAACAAAACCATCCAATAATGCATTTATAAAACACTATAAATCATGCTTCAAATCATCATTTACACATGCTCAAAAGCATACTCAAACATGCATCTCATGCATCATATCATTACATGTCATATTGGCCACAAGTGATACATTTCATTTCTTTAAAAACAAGTTCATCAACTTTCACCCCAAGGACTTTTAAACACCTTGGCCCCAAGGACTTTTAAACACCTTGGCCATGGACTTTTAAACACCATGATATAGATCACCTCAAGGACTTTTAAACACCTTGACCCAAGGACTTTTAAACACCTTGGCCTATGAACTTTTAAACACCATAGAAAGGACCACACAAGGACTTTTAAACACCTTTGTGTCCATAACAAGAATCATCCAAGGACTTTTAACCACCTTGATGTTCTTAAGTAAACAAGGCTCACTCAAGGACTTTTAACCACCTTAGTGACCTTAACCTTTTCAAAACATCACTTGCCAATATACATCATTATCATCAATTTATCCACTGTTTTAAAGCATTAAACCAAGCCATATTCATCATGCATTTAAAAGCATCCAAACCACATTTAGTCAATGTTCAATAACAAGGAACTCTTACCTTGAGCTTCCTTCAACATATGGCTTACAAAAACAGCATTAACCATGCTAAATCATGCTTTCAAAATAGAATTTAAAACATGCAATAAACCACATTGCACAACAATCAAGTCATGGCCACCACTAGAGAGTAATTCCGAAAACTTACACTTGAGCTTAGCAAAGTTGTTTAGACTTAAACTAAGCTCCCAAGACATTGGTTTCAAAGCCGAAAACCCAATTTCACTCACCGATTCCACTTCGCCTCTTGCCGAAGCACCAAATCAAGCTTCCGGATCACCACCACTTGGATCCAAAGATGACTCCCCTATTTTAACACATTAAAACAGTAGATTAATGCATCATCATGCATTAATAGCTTCAATGAAAGCACCTAAACTCGCTGCTCTCATCCACACTCCATTTTCGGCCACCAAACACAACCGAAAATGCATCCACACTACTTCTCCACAAAGCCCAGCCACTAACCATCAAAACCTAACACCCTTTAACACCATTTAACATCTAAAAAGAACCTAACAACATCCTTATACCTCCAGCAACACCAGATCCACAAGATCACCTCAAAAACAATCAAGAATCACAAGCTAAACTTAGGAAATTCAACCTATCCGGGATTGCATCAATTAAAACTCAATTCCTTATCAAAACAACATTCATTTATCATCAATTTAACATCCTAAAACACTGCTTTAACATATCCAACGAAAATTCATCAAAAATCACCAAATCTTGCATTTTAAGCCAAGATCCATTTCACAACTTCAAAAACCATTTATAAAACATCAATTAAGGATTGAAAACTTGGGAATTTCAGTAAAGAACTGATAGTTTAGAGGAGAAGGACGTTCTTACCTCCAAACTTGAGTTTCTCCTCTTTTTGGAACCAAAAAGCTTGATGAATCAAGTAGCAAATACAAAGGTTTTGATGATGAGATGATTAGGAATCAAAAGAGGATTGAAAAGAAGTATTTAGGTGATAAAAATCAGAGGAAAAGATCTGGAGAGAATGTGTTTGGTTTGAGAGAAAAGATGAGAGAAAATGGGAAATGGAAAATTTAGAAAGTTAGTTAAAAATGACTAAAATATCTTTCCCTCCTTTTTACTTTTATTTTAAACCATTATTAAATCATTTAATATTCTAGAAAATCTGGAGAAACTCCCCTTTGGGTAAATAGCTCCTTAAAGATTCAAAGTTTCAATCCTTTTTAAAACAGTCACAAAACTTTCAAAAATTACATTTTGGTCACTAGCCAAAATGTCACCCCTACAAAACTCATTTTCTAAAATTGACTTCACAGTTCACTTAATTATATTAAAAGATGATTTTAGAACATTTTTCCATATTTTTAATGCAACCCGAACTAGGCTTTCCTAAATTCACTCTCTTAGATTCGAACAACACTTTGACCAAACCGGTCAACGCCCAAAACTTCTAAGCCCAAAACCGGGGCGTTACAAATAAAGAAGGATGTTTGGATCTAAAGGGTTCACTTCTGAACTAAGGGTTGTTCCCAGCATATTAGATGCTACATAACTCTGTTATGATGGAACCTTTGCGTAAGCAAATAAAACCCAGATCTCATCAATAAATCCAAACATATTCTAAAGTACTTACATCTTGGAGATGTGAAAGTATGCAACATACGCACAAAGTTGATAACTTTGTCAACTCTCTGACAAAGCTTTTGACACAGCATAAGCATGTCAGTTACACTAAGCCATATCGTATTAGATACGAGAATGATTGGTCTTAGTGCTAGTGGGAGATTGTTGGAGTATGCCCAAAGACCAATCATATGATGATTGAATAGACATACTATTTGACTAGATTTATCAAGTAATGGCATTGCCGTTATTATCATTTGGTATGTTTTTGTGCATCAAACTAACCATTGGATAATAATGTTCATACAATAATACGATTATTGTTAAATAGGATCCGTAGTCGAATATTATTACGAGTATGGACAGTGATAATATATAAAGACTAATATGTGGTTGATGACAAGCGTTGTCATTGACATAGAGATGTCAAAATCAACACATAAATATTTGTTAGAGAACAACATACTGGATTGACCCGCTATGAGCATGTTTCTTGGGTAATTATGTGACAGTCACAACACTGCTCATGATAAACATATGTATAATCCTCAGACTTGAGATCAACATGATTTCAACATAAAGATTTACGTATTTTGACATAGTCAAACGTGTGTCGTAACTAACTACATTATAAAGACTGGTTATTGGATACGTGATGACCTATGTAGTGAAATATGGTTGATCGAGAAAGGATTTGTCCCTCGTACATAATGGGAGAAATATCTACGGCCACTTGATTGAGTGAGATTAAAAAAATGCATGGCCATGCTCGAATATTATGATATGAGATATCATAGAGATTCATTTATCATAATCTACTCAAAACATCAAGAAACACTAGATGGGCAAGGCAAGTGAGACTAACCCATGACTTGTGTTCATCTAAGATATAAAGGACAAAATGATGAAATACATAAAGGAAGTTTATTCAGGAATTAGGAAAGTCAAACCATGACTTCATGCAACTTAGGTAGCAATGATGTATTGCTAGATGCCACTCATTGTTTGTAAAATTAGAACAGTTCTAATTTTGTTGCTAACGTTGCATGAACCTACAAGGGTCACACCCTTCGAATGAAACGAACAAAAATTGGAAACCATACTCCCTATTTTAGGGAGGTTGCCGAAAATCCCCTCTAGGATAGGGGAAATCGGCAACTCCCTTAAATGGGAATAATATTGGATAAATATTGTATTTATCAAATATTATTTAGAGTATGGAAAATATTTAGAGACTTAAATATTATAGAATAAGATTCTAGAAATTTAAATATATACTTGGAATTTATATAATGTATATTTAGTTCCAAGTTTATGTAGAATTAGATTCTACATAATCAAAAATATATATTTAAATATATTTAAATCCAAGTAAAGATAGAATGAGATTCTATATAATAAAAATATATATATTTGGATTAAATATAATGTATATTTAAATCCATGTTTTATGTAGAATAAGATTCTACATAATTAAATATATATATTTCATTTAATATTATTAAATATAATGTATATTTAATATAAACTAATTTCAAGTAGAATTAGATTCTATGAATTTTGGTTGAACTTGGATTTAAGGAATTCAAATAGAATTAAGTCTCTGAATACTATTTAAAGGGACAAGGGCTGGCAACCAAATCATCCCTCTTCCTCCTCTTGAAGATTTCGACAACACCCCTAGGGATTCCCCACTGGAATTCGACATATCCAGAAAGCTCTCTGAGAAGCTGTTCGATATTTTTCTGGTGTTCTACTTGCCCCCTGGCAAATCCCTGAAGGTTCCCTTGCTCGATTGCAAGTCCCGGTTGAAATCCTGGTCGATTTTAGACTCCCTCAGGAATCCCTAGAGGGATTTCGACTTCTCCCTAGAAGGTGTTCAAACCTGTCGAAATTTATCCCTAAGTGTTAGGGAGGCGGAAACTTTGTTCGTATTGTTCGGGTGGACTCCGTAGAGGTCGTTGCGAACCTGTGACGATTCTGGTTTTACTTGATGTGGTTATTCCGACATACCGTCGGTTTTCCAGTTTCCAGAGTTTTAAAAGGTAACTCTTCATCTTTTCACCCCGGATTCGTTCCTGTACATGGATCTTGGCTGGATTACATCGGATTATTTTTCCGCTGCGCCACGTAGCGTGCCGACGTGACCCTACATGGGAATTATGCTAGAATGCATGTGATGCTTGGTTTAAGCATGAGCAAAGGATTTTGCTTTTATTTTAAAGATGTTATGAGCATGTGGTTTTAAAAGTGCATTGATGCTTTAATGAGCATGTTTTAAAGAAAGGCATATGTTGTCAAATGATGATGTTTTGGTTTTACAAAATGCATTGATGAATGTTTGGTTTTTAGTGGCCCTCACTAAGCTTTATGCTTATGCTCATTTGTTTCATCAAATCGAGAATTGAGCATTTGAGGCAGCAAGAAAGTAAGGGGAAATCCAAGTATTTGGCTAAATAATGTATGTGGTTTTACTTTAGTGTAATAAGAGGCAATGGGAGGGATTTCTACTCATGGTGTTGTTGGTGATGTTAAACACCTTGAGCATGTTTGGTTTATGTTTTTGGACTTGTAAATGGTCTCTACTTAGTTTATGGTCTTGCTTATAGTGTTTTGGCTATGCTATGGCTTATATTCTAAAGCATGCTTGAGTAGCTAATATTTTCACCATGATGTGATATGCTTGATGATATTGTTATGTTGTTTGTTGATGCTTAAGTGTTTGGTAAGTTGTCTATAGCATGTATGTATGTTTTAAGCATGCTTAGATGTTGTTAAATGTGTTTAAATGGCTGTTGAATGTGAAAATCTGGTATGCGTATTGATACTCGGGGAAGAGTATCGATACACTAAGGCTAAATTCAGGCTTTGTGGCTTAGGTGTACCGATACGAATTGCCCGCGTATCGATACGCATAGGCTAAAGTTTGAAGGCCGTATCGATACGAGATTGAGCGTATCGATACCCTTTTGCCTGCTTTGGCAACTGCCATTTTGCGTATCGATACAAGCTAAGGCGTACTGATATGGGTTCGTTAATTTTAGTAAATAATCTTTTAAGTTCTGAAATGTTGCTTTTTGGTCCATGAATGTTGTATGTTCAATTCGATGAGTTTGGATGATTTGTTTGAGCTAAAATTTGGCATGCTGGCATGTTACATGACTAATTAAGGTTTGGTAACTTTAAAAATCTGAAAAGTCCTTGTATTTTCCAGAAATTACAATTTAGTCCCTAAAAGTCAAATGTTCGAAATTGAACCCCTAAACGAACTTCGATCGCTATGTCGTTTTAGCCTAACCGCTTCGCTGAACATATAGGATACTAATATGCATCTAGAGAAGATAAAAAGAGAAAAAAGGGTCGTTAATTGAGGTTGACTTTAACAAGTTAACTTTAATTTTCCCCGTGTAATCTTCTTAGTTCGGGTCAGGCGTCTAGGCCAGGCTAAGGGGGTTACATTTGTTGGTATCAGAGCCAGGTTACGAAAGAATTATGGATGATGAAAAGTGAAATTGGTATGTTTTGATGTTCGATTCGGTGTTTGATGGCATGTTGCTTGAAGAAAGCATGTTTTGGTTGAATATTGGTGTTTATGTCATACGTGGTTGTTATGAATCATATGTGAGTAAAATATGATCGTACGATGATGATGTGCTGAGGATGTGTGTTGATTGAGGATGATGTAAAGCATGATGATTATGATATGCTATTGCATGCTATGTTATGCTTGAGGGAAATCAGGGTGCCCATTGCCTTATTACACTAGATAAATGTTTTAAATTGGATTTGTAAACTTGGATCCTTGCTTGATGCTAGCCTAAATCATGGTTTGATTTGTTTTTATGCCTTGTTAAAAATAGCACAATGAGTATGAGGAGAGAGTTGAGATCGAATACGATTGTACCTGCGAGCGAGCAGGGTAACCAAGGGAGCAGTGTTCCGTCTGTTGAGAATGTGTCTGTACGACCGTTCTTACATGGAGTTGAGGCGATAGGGCAGCATGAGGGGGTTGGCCCTGTGATGAAAGTTTTATCATCCGTGGTTCAAGAGATGTCTGGAGCATCTCAGGCCGCGGTGAATGAGAAGCCTGCGCATGTGCCGACTGTCAAACAAGCTAGTTTGTCAAAACAGCGTCTGCATGATTTGGGAGCTGTTGAGTATCATGGGTCGACGCTGGAGGCATTCAAGGCTTGGTTAGCCAGTATGATTCCAATCCTGGATCATGAAGGGTGTGACATCGCCTGTAATCTTCTTAGTTCGGTTTTCCCCGTGTAATCTTCTTAGTTCGGGTCGGGCGTCTAGGCTGGGCTAAGGGGGTTACAAGAACTGCCCCTTAATGATTCAAGTGATTCTTTTTCCCAGGCAATTTGTTGGCCTTACCGATCCATGAGTTTGATGTTATCCTAGGTTTAGATTGGCTTAGTGAGCATTAAGCCTGGGTAGATTATTGTAAGAGGAAGTTTTATCTCCAGGGTCTTGGCAAGGAAAGTGTTGTTTTGATGAATTCGAGGAATCCTTCATTGTGTGCTTTGACATTAGAAGCCAAAGACGACTATCAATTACAAGACATTCACACTGTATGTGAATTCCCTGATGTTTTCCCTGATGAACTTCCGAGATTTCCCCCAACCCGTGAAGTAGAGTTTGGCACGAGGTGTAACCTGGGATAGCTCTAGTTTCCATTGCACCATATTGTATGGCAGTTGTTGAACTAAAAGAGTTGAAAGCTCAAATTCAAGAATTGTTAAGTAAGGGTTTTATTCAACTGATCTCTTCGCCTTGGGGATCACCAGTTCTCTTTCTAAAGAAGAAAGATGGTTCTATGCGATTGTGTATCGACTACCGACAATTGAACAAAGTAACCATCAAGAACAAGTATCCATTTCCTAGAATAGACGACTTGTTCGATCAACTAAAATATGCCTCTGTGTTTTTCAAGATCTATTTAAGGTCAGGCTATTACCAAATGAGAGTTAAAGAATATGATGTACCAAAGACTGCTTTCCGTACAAGATATGGACACTACAAATTCTTGGTAATGCCCTTTGAGTTAACCAATGCACCAACACCTTTTATGGATTTGATGAATCGGGTATTTAGACCATATCTAGATAAATTCGTAATGGTGTTTATATATGTCATATTGATCTACTCCGAGATCATCTTCGTATCGTGCTTCAAACCTTACATGAGAAGTAGTTGTTCGCAAAATTTTCTAAGTGTGAGTTTTAGCTCACCAAAGTTGCTTTTCCGGACATATTTTGTCGTCTTTGGGTATTTAGGTGGACCCGAAGAAAATCCAAGTTATCGTAGATTGGCATCCACCGAGGAACATTGGCAAAGTCAGAAGCTTCCTTGGGCTTGCTGGCTATTATAGGAGATTCATAAAGGGGTTCTCTATGATAGCCGCTCATTTAACCAAATTGTTGAGGAAAGAAGCTCCTTTTGTTTGGACCGAAGATCAACAACGAATTTTCGATCTACAGAAACAAGTCTTGACTCACGTACCAGTCCTAACCCAACCCGATTTCGGAAAAGACTACACAGTTTATAGTGATGCATCACATCTCGGGCTAGGATGTGTATTAATGCAAGAAGCCAAAGTCATCGCTTATGCTTCGAGACAAATTAAGCCGCACGAAATGAATTACCCTACTCATGACCTTGAGTTGGCTGCAGTTGCCTTTGCATTGAAAATCTAGAGACATTACCTCTACGGAGAAAAATGTTACCTCTTCACCGATCATAAAAGCCTCAAGTACCTATCGACCCAAAATGAGTTGAATCTTTGACAACGAAGATGGATGGAACTCCTTAAAGATTACGATCTTGTCATTGATCATCATCCGGGCAAGGCCAACGTTGTAGCAGATGCACTCGGCCGCAAACCTTTGCCTGGTAAGTGTTGACAGTGAAAATAAAGTTATATGTATTCTATGGTACATTAACTCATTGTAATATCGCTATATTGTAGCCCCTCGGGAAATTAACGCTCACTTCTGAGTTTGGAAGCATCATTGTCTTGTAGCTAAACTTCAAGTTCAGTCTACCATTGCTTCGTGAATCAAGGTTTTGCAAGAGCAAGATCCCGAGCTTCAATCCATTGTCCTTAAGTTATCGGACAACCATGACTTCAAGATTAATTCCGAAGGGCTCTTGTGTTTCCATGATCGAGTCTGTGTATCTAATGATGAATCTCTTCGCACTGATATTCTCTCCGAAGCTCATTCAAGTTCTTTTTCTGTTCATCCCGGGCCCGTGAAGATGTATAAGGACCTACGTGAACTCTATTGGTGGTCGGGCATGAAGCAAGCCATAGTCGATAACATTTCCAAATGTCTCACGTGCCAACGTGTTAAAGCAGAACATTGTGCTCCTACTGCAACCCATTGATCCATCGCAATGGAAGTGGGAGAAGATCACTATGGATTTTGTTAGTGGTCTACCTTTAACTCTCGTGAAACATGATGCCATATGGGTCATTGTAGATCGTTTTACCAAGTCAGCTCATTTCATACCGGTTAGAATGGACTACGGTCACCCTAAATTGGTTGATCTGTACATTAAGGAAGTGATTCGACTCCACGGAGTACCCAAGTTGATTATCTCCGATCGAGATCCCCATTTTGCTACTCGGTTCTAGAGAACCTTACAAGGAGCTCTAGGTACCATAGTTAATCTTAGCACAACCTTTCACCCTCAATTTGACGGTCAGTCAGAAAGGGTAATTCAGGCAATTATCGAAAGACTCTTCTATTGAACCCTTAGAATTGGTATTGTTATTGAATCTTCCTATACAGATCCCGGAAGATATGCTTCGAGCGTGTATCACCGACTTTGGTGGAACTTGGGAAAAATCCCTACCCCTTTTTGAGTTCGCCTACAATAATAGCTATCAGGCATCAATCCAAATGGCCCCGCAAGAAGCATTGTATGGCAGGCGATGTCGGACTCCATTGTGTTGGTCTGAGCTTGGTGAAGGCAAGATGTTGGGCCCTAACTTACTTCGGGAAACTGAAGAACGGGTCACCATCATCCACGATCGCTTGAAAGATGCCTTTGATCGACAAAAGGTCTATTCTAATCTTAGAAGATGGGATATTGGGTATGGAGTTGGTGAAAAAGCCTTTCTCAAAGTATCATCGTAGAAGAAGGTTTTTAAGGTTTGGCAAGATGGGAAAATTGAGTCCCCGATTCACTGGACCCTTTGAAGTCATTGAAAGAGTTGGTCCCGTGGAATATCGATTGTTGTTTCCCTCTAAATTGAGTAAAATTCACGATGTTTTTCATGTATCGATGCTCTGGAATTATCGTTCTGATCCTGCACATTGTGGAACCTGAATTTGTAGAAATTCAGCCAAATTTGTCCTACGAAGAAGAACCGGTCTAGATTCTTGCAAGAGAAGTAAAACGGCTTCGTAACAAATCCGTATCGTTAGTCAAAGTACTCTGGAGGAGCCACACTGTTGAAGAAGCTACCTGGGAACCTGAAGAGACCATGAAACAACAATATCTACATCTCTTTGGTTCAGGTAAAAATTCGAGGATAAATTTTTCTTAAGGGGGAGAGTTGTAACACCCCAAAATTCGGTCTAGTCGAAATTAGGTTCCGGTGATCAGAAATCTCACATCGATAAGGTTTAAATATTGTATCGACTTGTTAATAATTCGATATTGGGTTGTAATTGAGTCAATTTATTGAACATGGACTTTATTAAATAGTATCGAAATCGTTTTTGGTTAAATTGAGGAAATTCCAAGATTAAGGACAAAATCATGGTATAGTAGGAGTTGAGGGACTAATCTTGCGATTAGCCCCTTTTTATTAAAATTTCTATACGTGGGAATGTCTGGATAGCTTCTTTCATGGGAAGGAAAGCTACTCAAATTAAAAAGCTAAGTGAAGAGCCAAATTGAAGTCTCACCGAGACTTAGGAAAGCAAGCAAGCACCTCCCAAATCTTTATCTTCATCACCATCCTCCAAGCTAGCACCTTCATTGGAGAGCAAGCTTTAGCTTAGTTTTCTACGATTTATCGATATCAAATTGTTGCTTTCGTTCGGGTAAGCTATAATCCTCAGACAATCGTTGGATTCTATAGATGTGTCAAGATTAATCTCAAGCTAGGGTTTTGACCATCCATGGATAATTCATCGTTATTGTTTATATTGAATTTGGATATCGATTTTGATATCGTATTATCGATCCTAATAATCTCGCTATTGATTTCCTAGCTCAAGATAACGAAAAAAAGTATCCATCGAATTCACCAAAGGCTAGGAACAAGGGAGTTGTCATCCGAGAGCCGTAAGAGCATCAGATTTCAAGGTGAGTGTAGTCGGAGTCTCGCGATTAGGCGAGGAGCCTTCTCAAATCCCCTATTATTGTTTTCGATCTTATAAATACCATTACCATTGGGGAGTTGGATCGGATTGTTAAACTGATCCATTGGTAAGTGTTGGTAAGTTTGTTAATGAACGTCAGACATAGTTATTGGCATCGTCATCATGCATTGTCATCGATATAGTTATTGTTATTGAAACATTGTAAAGAAATCATCGGATACTGATATTGACATTAATATTGAAACCATGAAATATTGATAATGAGACATGTTCGCTATTGATAATATTGAAGTCATTGGTCATCAAAATTATTATTGAATACCTCCGACCAGGGTTACCACCACCCCGACTAGGATCCGGTTGATACCTTCGATCGTTATGCTTCTTGTAACGATCCTTTCCACCATCATACTCAGTCGCCCTCTTTCCAGAACTAGAACATCCCGAACGAGCAGCCAAACCCAAATTTTGCTCGATGTCCTTAGCTCGAGTGACTAAGAAATCAAAATCGGTGTAGTCCGAAGCCAATATGTATGTCTTAACATCCTTCACAAGCCAATAGAGAAACCGATCACATCTCTTTTGTTCATTGGGAACCAGCTCAGGAGCATACTGGCTCAACCTAACAAACTGAACTTCGTATTCAAAAACAGTCATGTTTCCTTACACCAAGGAAATAAACTCTCACTTCTTCTCATCAAGATAGCGAACACCCAAATACTTCTTCTTGAAAGCATTTCCAAAGAATGCCCAAGTAACCTCGGTAGGTTCCATACCCGCAGTGATGGTCATCCACCACGTATAAGCATCTCCGTGAACCAAAGAGACAACACATGCCAACTTTTGCACACCATCGCAACTCATCTATCCAAGAATCCTTCGGGTGATCTCAAACCAAGCCTCAAAACCCTCAAGAGATAGACCTCGGAACTCAGTTCCACCCAAACTGTGCAAACGTTCCAAAGGTAGACCAGCAATAGAACCAGGCTGAGGTGCGGCCACATGCATCCCCGCTATCGTTACCTGAAAAGCCCCAGATATAGCATGAATCAACAGTGTCATATCAGCAGAAGCTTGCAATAGCGCTGCTTTAGGTCTAACACCTCCAACACCAGCTCCCGCTCCAGCTCCCTCACCACCAGGAGGAGGAGGTGATAAATTCTCAACATTCTCATGAATCTCATTCTCAACCACGTTACGCACATTAACCCTAAACAGGCTAGCCAAAGCAAGAATCCAAGGTGCTCAAGTTTTACTTTTCAAAACCACAATTCTCTTTACATTAGTAATAATATGGTAATAGGCACTCTTAACCTCTTCCCCAACAGCATATAACAATCACAATTCATGTTATCAAACACCGTGCATCTCACACAGATCAAACAATGATCAAAACATGGCATAATAGATTACGAGCTTTTCAACACGATTATATTGCAAAAATTCAATTTCGGTATTTCTTACTCAATTAAAAGTCCAACAGGTCCATTTTACAACCCATTTTGACCCGCTCTACAGAAAGACCCCAAAACAAGTTTTATTCAAATTTTAGGAGTTCATATAATTGATTACGAGATTTTCAATAAAATTATATTGCAAAAACTCAATTGCTATACTTTTTATTCAGGTAAAATTCCAACGGGTCTATTTTACGACCCATTTAGTACGGCTCGTCTGAAACCTCTACAAAAAGGGCCACAAAACAAGTTTGAATCAAATTTTAGGAGTTCGTATAATTGATTACGAGCTTTTTCAACATGATTATATTGCAAAATCTCAATTTCTATACTTTTTTCAATTAAAAGCCCAACGAGTCAATTTTACGGCCCATTTAGACCAGCTCGTCCAAAACCTCTACAAAAATGACCGCAAAACAAGGATTAAACAAATTAAGGAGTTCATATAATTGATTACGATATTTTCAACATGATTATACTAAAACACTCAATTTATGTACTTTCTACTTAGTTAAAAGCCCAACAGGTCCATTTTACGATCCATTTAGACCTGCTCATCTGAAACCTCGACAAAAAGGACCGCAAAACAAGTTTTAATCAAAATTTAGGAGTTCATATAATTGATTACGAGCTTTTCAACAGGATATATTGCAAAAACTCAATTTATATACTTTTACTTAGTTAAAAGTCCAACGGGTTCCCCTGAACCTGTAACCCCCTTAGCCCGGCCTAGCCGTTAGACCCGAACTACGAAGATCACACGGGGAAAACCAAAGTCAACTCGAAAGTCAACCTTGATTAACGACCTTTTTTGTTTTATCTTTTTCTAGATACGCATTAAGCCTATGTGAATGCTCAAGAACCTTGGAAGAGAAAAGCACAGCGATCGGAAAACGTTAAGGACTCAATTGCAAGAAATACACATTTATGGACCAAAATGTAAATTTTGGAATATAAGGACTTTGTATATTTTAGTTTTACTGAACCTTAATTAATCATATTACAAGCCTCTCAACCAAATTTCATCTTAAAAAGACATCTCAAGCTCAAGTAATTGCAATTACAACTTTCAGGATTAAATGTAAAGCATGCAGACTTCAAAGCAATTCAAATCTGTGTCCAACGGTCACCCGTTTCGAAACACTGATAACCGTATCGAAACACCAGTGTCGAACGCCCGTATCGAAACGGTGTTGACCGTTTCGGTACGCGGGTATGTTCCGAACCCAGTTCCGAAACAGACACTTCCAGTAGCCAAAGTGTTTCGAAACACTTCTAGCCGTTCCGAAACGCCCAGGCCATTTCAGGCACCCGTTTCGAAACAGCTAAGGGTGTTTCGATACACCCTGCCCAGAAACAGCAGAAACTTCTGGTTTTTCACATCAAAACGCCAACAAACATACTTTAAAGCACTCCACAACATATCAACAACATGCTAAGCATTAAAATCATCATATTGCATCAAAGACTAGATACATTACAAGCGTTAAGCACACCTACTCATTTATCACATTCAACACATGATCTTACCTTCAGACAAAGAACATAGGTATATAAAAATATAGATAAGAAGATCCAAATATCGCAAAATGATCATCAACAACTATCAAACCAAAAACCAAACTTGCTCAAGATAAACAATCTCATTACACATGAACGTAAAAGACTCTCCCCCCATTGCCTTTATTATCTATAGCTATAAACCAAAACATACTTATCAAGTGGAGCTCTTCTTGAATCCCTTGCTTCTTGTTGTCCCAAATTCATTTATCTGCATTGATGGACAAAAAGGAGCGTAAGTACATAATGCTTAGTGAGGAATGCTCAAAACCAAAACACCATCAATGCAGCAACCTTAAAACCCTTTTCAAAAGCAAACACACCTTTATAAACCAAGTATTGTTTGAAAACCTCATATAAAACATCAACACCTTATAATTAAGCAATACTTGACATAAGATCAACATTAAACTCAATGCATTAAACAACTCAACCTTAAACAACATTCTTGCAATAACTTCCATTAAACCATTTCATGCAATAGTGCTTCGTGCAAAGTTTAAACCAATTTCCTTGGAAACCATTTCCATTCCACACTCTTCCTTCCTCACACATTAAAACCATTTCAAAGCAAAACACCATTTGAAATCTCATGTATGAAATATCTATCTCATGCATTCTACCGATGCAAAACTCATGGCAAAGCCACACATACGGGTTACTCAAAAGCATTCCTTGAACTCAAATCTCCATTTGAAAACCACATGTACCATCTAGCTATCCCATGCATTCAACCTATGCAAAGCTCATGGCAAAGCCACTGAAGCTCGTTTACACAAAAGCATTTCATAATTTCATTGTCTCATATGCAAACCTCATAGCATAAAACATTTCAAGCATTGGTACATGTGACACACATTCTCATATATTGGCATTTACATACTCTCTTGTACACGGATATGCGGACAACTCACTAGACACTTCCGGTGGCATCTACCATCACCGTACTCACCCGTCTAGAACATAATCTTCCGGTGGCTTCCACCACACCGTACTCTCATGGCGATTCTACCTTCGCCAAAAGCTTGAGTATTTCATCAAGTCCTACCCCGATGGTATGCCCCTCATCGGTCTCATGGCAATAACTCTTGTTGCCAAAAAGCTTGGATGTTTCACCAAGTCCTACTCCAATGGAATGCCCATCATTGGTCTCATGGCAATAACTCTTGTTGCCAAAAAGCTTGGATATTTCACCAAGTCCTACTCCAATGGAATGCCCATCATTGGTCTCTCTCTTTGGGATGAAACCCAAGAGCACGTACGAATTTTAGTTTATAGTGCACTCTACATCCTATTGATCGATCAATATATCCGGTAATATTTACATCATCTATGCCAATATATCATGTTAAAATCATCAACACACTCACTGTTTTTAAAGCATGCAACACCTTCAAGGCCAAAATGTCGAACATTGCCTTAAGATACAAACTAACAACACATACTCTCAAGGAATATTAATTTCATGCAACCTTCTTCAAACCAAGTTTGATAACCAACTCACATGCTTTAAAACCATGCTCAAACAACAAATTAAACCACATTGTCAAATTAATCACATCAAAACTCATTTTGATAGTTTTCAAAACAATAATATCACAATTGAGAGAGAATTCCACTTTACTTACTTCCAAACTTAAACCGGCATTTCAAGCCTAAATTTAAGTTCCCAAACCTCTTTTCAAAATCATTCCAAAGCTGGAAAACACGATCTCACTCACCGATACACAACACTATGCTAGCCGACAAGCCTCTCAAGCGTCTGAAACCTCCAACGCTACCTCAATCGCCTCCGGATCACTCTTCCCTGTTTTTAACACATAAGAGCAGAGGATTAATGCACCACCATGCATTAAAATCACCAGCCATACAACCCAATCAATTACCACGAAAATCTTCAAGATCTCTTCCAAAACTTAGGAAAAACAACCTATTCGGGATTGGATTGATAAAACCTCATTTCTAACATCATTTAACATCCAAAATACATTAGAAAACCATCTCAAAACAGAGCCCAATCAATTACCACGAAAATCTTCAAGATCTCTTCCAAAATCTTGAGTTTTAAGCCAAATTCTTGTTTCCAACATTAAAACCATTCATAAAACTTTAATAAAGGATTGACAACTTGGGAATTTCAGTAAAGAACTGAGTATTTAGAGGAGAAGAACAATCTTACCTCTAAAAGATGATTTCTCCTTGATTTTGGCAAGTTTCCATGAAAATACAATGTAGAAATCAAATGGATTTGTTGAAGGATTGATTAGGAATCAATGAGTGATGGAAATCTCATCAAATGAAGTGGAAATCAAAGTAAAATTTGCTGGAGAAAAAGTGTTTGGTTGATAGGATTTTGAGAGAAAATGAAATGAGAGAAAATTAGAGAAAAGTAGTTATGAAAGTCAAAGGTAGTTTATCACCTTTATTTTATTTAATTAAATCATTAATTAAATCACCCAAATTAAGGAAAAATCTGATGAAAATATTTTTGGTAAATTAGCTCCTTAAAGATTCAAAGTTTCAATCCTTTACAAAACAGTCACTACTAAACTTTACAAAAACTGCGATTTGGTCACCACATCGAAATGTAGTATTCCCAAACCTTATTTTGTAAAATTGATTTCATCATTCTCTTTTATATATTAAATGAGGATTTTTAGATATTTTTCTATATTTTTAAAGCATCCCGAACTAGGTGTTCCCTAAAACCCCCTTTTAGATTCGAACCGTTTTCCAGACTGATCCGGTTCAGACTCGAAACATCTAAGCCCAAATTTGGGGTGTTACAGAACCCGTCCTGGACCTTGGATGAATATTCGTTCTCACATATGCACATATGGATTTGCATCTATCATGTTCTGTTAGCAATGATGGCTAGCGACACAGTCGCCAATGCTACTGGTCATGCCCTAGGGTGTTGCTTCGGTACGGTTGTTGGGACTGATTCCTGGAAAGATAATGCTGGAAATATGGTCTGTTTCCTGCGTATAGGGGTTCTCCTAGATATTGCCAAACCCTTACGCCGTTTCGTGGCTTTGGGGGGACCTGATGAAGACCTCAAGATGTGTTCTCTCCAGTACGAGAGGCTCCCAACATTCTGTCACGGTTGTGGTATTTTGTGTCATATTGTGTCTGCTTTCCCATCTCACCGAAACACCGACCCTACTAAGTTCCAGTATGGTGACTAGCTTAGAGCTGAGATGCCAAAAGGTCATGTTGTTTCGCGGCTTCGTGGACGTGTACGATACTTCGACGCTGGGACATCGTCTTCCAAGAAGACACCAGCCCATATTGGTTCTATTTCTACTCCTCATTACCTTTTTATTTTTGGTTTTAAAACTTCCTTATGTTACTCGTATATCTACTACCTCCTTGGATCTAAATTTTATTTTATTTCCCAAGGACTGGCAGTAACAAGCCACTCACCAAGGTAGGCACTCCCATTACCCCGCCAGATGCCTCGAAACAGAATGATGAAAGGGCTGCGTCGGGTGTTAAGATGATGGAGGATGAGACATCAGCTCCCCTTGCAAAGGACGCACCTGCTAATGCTGCTTCGGGCATCGATGCAGCTGGCCATTTCGACGGGAAAGGTACAACATCGAGCGTTGTAGGCTCGCAAGTTGATGCGATGGATCCTAGCAACCAAGTTGATGAGTTAGATGATGCTGTCGCACAACCCTTAGCCACTATATTCTCAAACCAGGAGACATTGATCACTGTTGACTCAAGGGCGATGCTTCTACAAGCTGCTGTTAAGGATGCGTTACTTAAAGCATCGCCAGAGAATCGGTTTATCATAGTGGTGGATGTTGTACTGCCGCTGGATAAGGTGGTTGTACCCACCCCCGCCGTTGAAGGGGTGCAGTCAAAAGTTTTCAATCCAGATTTTGAGGCTTGGCTGGCTGAGGCCGGCAAGAAAATGAATGATAACCGAAAGCTCAAACGCAACCATCCTCCTTCAGATGTTAGCGCTGCTAAAAGACATCGCCCCTCTCCACCTTTCCTTGGCAAAAGAACAGTTTCTACTAAAGCTGGGATGAGCAGCTTCAAAAACTCTTCGGCGGAGGTTGATCATCAACCCCGCCGAGAGAAATCAGGATCATGTGTTGGAACTACCGAGGCCTTGGTAAACCTCAGGCAGTTCAGTCCTTAGGGAAGGTTGTTAGGAGATTGTGTCCGGATATTGTTTTTCTTTCTGAATCACGTTTAGGCTCTTCTAGTTCAGACTTGTTGAAATTTAATTTAAATATGCACGGGTGTATTGTCGTTGCTAGTAGCCAACTTTGTTTGGGGTTAATTATCTAATGGAATAATAAAATCACCCTTGATTTGCTTTCGTACTCGGATCGCTTTATTGATATTGTTGTCTCGCTCAATGATGAATGCTTTCGCTTTATTGGTATTTATGGCTTCGATGATATAAATCTACGTTACAAAACTTGGGACATCATTGACTCCCTTTGGCCTTCTTCGCCTCTCCCTTGGCTTTTAGGGGGTATTTTAATGAAATCCTCTCAAATGAGGAAAAACAAGGGGGTTGTCGTCGCCCCTGCTCGCAAATCAATTCCTTTAGAGACTGCTTGTCTCGAAATCACTTATTAGATTGTAAACCCGCTTTAGGATGGTTCACCTAGTCCAAAACAGGGCCCAATACCTCGCCTGTCCTTGAACGTTTGGACCGTTTTGTTGCTAACCCTGCATGGTTGCAAAAACACTCTTCCCATCGTCACTTTTCGACTTTCACTGTTGACTCAAAAAACATAGCACATTCCGAGAGAGACTTTCGAATCACTTACTCTTGAGTTTAGCCGAGTGTTTTAAACTTACACTAAGCTCCCAAGACCACGCTCAAAGTGTAACAAAGCTGGAAAATCCATTTCCACTCACCGATACGCGAAACCTTGCTTGCCGACACGAAAGTCACCCTTTCGAAGCCTCCAAAAACGTCTCGTTTGCTCCCGGATCAAGATCCCCTGTTTTTTATCACCAAAATAGAGATCCAAATGCATTAAAATGCATTCCAACACCAGAAACAAAACACAAACTCGTTGTTCACCCAAACTACACCAATTTACCCACCGAAACAACCAAAAACTCAATCGATTATTTCCTAAACCAAGCCCAACCAACATACATCACTTTCAACCATTTATAAACATCAAAACACATCTAAAATCAACCTAAACTCATCCTTATACCTCCAGTAAACATAACTTCATCATTTCACCTAAAAAACACAACTAAAACCATCAAGAAACTCAAGGATCTAAAGGATTTCGGGATCTATATTATCAAAAATCTTTTTCAACATAATAATCAACTCAAAACTCAATCAAAACAAATCCAAAATAGAGCTTATCAATATCAATCCGAAAATCAAGATTTTACTCATATTTTTGCAAGATTTTGATCTCAAATCAAAACTATAATGAAAACTCAGCCAAAAACAATGATTAGAAGCCAAAGATCTTGGGAATTTCAATAAAAAATCTTGATTACAGGTTGAGAATGGGATTTACCTCCAATCCTTCCTTTCCTCAATGAATGACAAGTTTTAGCTTCACAAATCTTGAAGAAATTAAAAAAGGATTCTTTGAAATGAAAGAGAAATCAAGAAAAGAGTGTTTGGAAGAAAAGAAATATGGAGAAAATGATTTAGAATGGTGTTTGCCTGAAAATGAGAAGAGAAATGTAGTTATGTGATTAAAATCTCACAAATTAACTACCTAATTAATTAAATAAATAAAAGCCTTTTAAAACCAATTAGTTTAAAAATCATTTTAAACACATGTCAAATTAAGGAAAGGCTAAATTGCCATAAAGCTCCCTAAAGATTCTAAGATTTTGGCTCTTCTTATAAAAATTACATTTTCCACAGTTTTGAAACTTTACATTTTGGTCACTACCCAAAATATACCACTCCCAAAGTCAATTTTGTAAAATTGATTTGACCAACCTCTTAAACATGATTTTAGAGGGTTTTAGCAATTTCTACCATATTTTTATCCTTTCCCGATCCTTGATTTCCTTAAATCACCTAACGCGATTCGAATCGTTCCCGACCGGTCCAATCCGATGTCTAAAATATCTAGGCCCAAAACCAGGGTGTTACAAATCATGATTAAGGAAGTTTCTCTGTCTGATCGGGGCACCTTTTCTTGCAACGTCCACCTCAGCCCATAGCAAGACCTTCGCCTCTTTGGAAGGTTATCTCTAATGCACGTACTTTACCCAAAATCTGATCGTTTGGATGGCGGGCGGGACATGAAGCGTTACCGACTGGTAGGGGTGGGAATTGTCGGGTACCCGGTTCATCCGGGTACCTTTTTAAACGGCCTGTGTCCCGGCCCATTATATCCGGGTACCCGGGATTCGGGTACCCGTAAAATTCGGGTACCCGGTTCCTATTTTTTTTTTAAATTAAAAAAAAAATCACGTAGCTAGTTAGTGATTATACTTGGCTGTTCAGGTAAGTCCCTTCTTCCAGTGTATATACATTCATCAACAAAAGGAGATTCGAAATAATCAAATTCAAGGAACAAAATTGATTTGTATATCTGTGCAAACTTGATTGTAAACAGAAACAATTTTGTTAATTGTTAAACATAGCTATCCTACTGATAGTGCTTCAGACATTAACTGATATGCAATTATATTGGAAACAACTCGATATGTGCAGGCATCAGTGGTTGCACCAGTGAACCGAAAACATTGTCCAAAACCACGTTGAAGAGACCATACCTAGCATTTTTCTCATGTGCATGGTCCACCCAATTCTGCCCCCAACATATGATACAACCATATTTTTTTTTAAATTAAAAAAAATCACATGTTAAACACAAATTTTTTTTAAAAAAAATTAAACTTAAAACTTAAAAGAATATAATACAACCATATAAAAAAATGTAGAGATTTAAACATAATTTTAGAGTGAAAATATTAAGAAACATAAAATAAAAATATATTTTTAAATATAAAAAATATATATTAAATTTTATCGGGTCGGGTCGGGTACCCGGTAAGGGAAAACTTTCGGCCCGTGTCCCGGGAAATTTGCCGGGTCGGGTACCCGGCCCGGTCGGGTAATTTTTTTCGGGAATTACCCAGTATTTTAGTTTCGAGTCGTCGGGTCAATCGGGTCGGGTATTTTCTCCCACCCCTACCGACTGGTGATCATTTGGTTGCGGCCAATTTATCTTCGGGTCTTTGTCCTTTTTGTCGGACTACCACGGAGTCTACGCTCTATGCCCTACGTGATTGTGATAGGGTAGCTGAGGTGTTGCGCCTTGCCGGTTTACCCAACCACTTACAGGTTAGCACTCTCGCAGTAATGTCCTTCTGGTTGGAACAGAGAGCATCGACCCTCTCCCAATCAGATTTCTCCTTCTTTCTTACTACTCTTTGGAATATTTGGAATAGAAGGAATGAATGGGACCATTCGAAGCGGATGCAGCTGCCATGGCTCACTGTTATGAACTCGAAGGAACTTTTACAAGACTACGCCTCCGCCAATTCCTTGCCTACTCTAACGCCCACAACGATGCGACCACAAACAGAACCTGCTCTTGCCCAGCCGAGTTGGAAACCCCCGCCAGTAGGAACAGTGAAGATCAACGTTGACGGTGCCTTTAACCCTCTCACTGGCAATGCAGCAATTGGTGTCGTGGCGCGCGATGCTAATGGTGTTGTACTTGGTGGTTGTGCCCTTCACTCGGCCACTTGTGTTGACGCCTCAGCTGCGGAGCTCAATGCTATCATTTTAAGGGCTTCTCTTGGTCGTGATACTGGATGGAGTGACCTCTTTCTGGAGTCGGATGCTGCTATGGTGATCAACAAGTTACACCACCCAAACCCGGACGCTTCTCTTTTTGAATCCTTAAATTGAAGCGGCTCGACCCCTTTTCGATGCTATACCGAACTTGCATTTTATGTATGTACCCCGTGTAGCTAATGTAATTGCTCATACTCTAGCCAATTGGGCTTCGCAATCTGGTTCATCTTTTTACTTTGGGTCGGGATTACCCGACTTTATCCTTTCACTTGTACCGGTTGATTCTCAACCTCCTTTAAATTAATATATATATTGGGTACTCTTTTCCCCTTAGCTTCGGCTTGGGATGGGTTTAGAGGGGTTATTAATGAGGCCCGCCTTTCTTCAAAAAAAAGTCCAATCGGTCCATTTTACGGCTCATTTAGACCCGCTCGTCTGAAATCTCTACAAAAAAGGACCACAAAACAAGGTTTAATCAAATTTTAGGACTTCATATCATTGATTACGAGCTTTTCATCATGATTGTATTGCAAAAACTCAATTTTTGTACTTTTTAATAAGTTAAAAGTCCAACGGGTCCATTTTACGACCCACTTAGACCCGCTCGTCCGAAACCTCTACAAAAAGGACCACAAAACAAGTTTTAATCAAAATTTAGGAGTTCATATAATTAATTATGAGCTTTTCAACACGATTATATTGCAAAAACTCAATTTATGTACTTTTTACTGAGTTAAAAGTCCAATGTGTCCATTTCACGGCCTACTTAGACTCGCTCATCCGAAACCTCCACAGAAAGGACCACAAAACAAGTTTTAAAGCAAATTTTAAGAGTTCATATCATTGATTACTAGCATTTCAATATGATTATATCGCAAAAGCTTAATTTCTATACTTTTACTTAGTTAAAAGTCCAACGGGCTCCAACGGGTGTGGGTAGGATGGCTCTTGAAACACTCATAATTCTTTCGGGTCTCTTTTTTCTTTTCAACCCTTCATTTTCTTTAGCCACTTTCTCTTCCCTCTTCTCCCCCTTTCTCATGGCTGCCTTTTCATTTCCCCTCCTCTTTCGTGCTTTCTCCGCCGCTACCACACCGTGCGTTTGTGAGTTTTCCTCTCATCTGACCGGTTCCATGTGCTTACAAAGGACCCACGTGCTCAAACGGTACGAGCTATTGAGAGATCTCTCCTACCCAAGCCCTCCGATGTCGCGACGGTTAAATTTCTGCAATCTCTTTATCTTTCATTTCTTTCGTTTTCTTTTTTACTTTTCTGATCTTATGTTTTTTTATCTTTTTTGCGAGGTTTCCCCCTTTCTCTTTAGTGTTTTGGTTTCCACGTTTCTGGATGACGGTGCTTCGCGACCAAAACCTGGGATCTTTTTCCCATTTCTCTATTTTTTTGTTTATTTCATTATTCTAGGGTTTCAGTTTACCCTTTGTTCTCTAATCCTTTTTGTTTCTTTCCAGATCTGGTTATATTTGTCATTGTTTCTTTGCCGAAACTATCTATCGAGGGAGGGTTTGGTCTTTCGACCGGAATTATATCCCCTTTCGATGATGACGGGCCTCGAGCATCTTCTTCCATTTACTCCATGGGTATTTCCATAGCTCCTTTCCCCTTATGTTTTCGCGTTCGATCTTCTGATTTCTATGTTATTCCCTCTGACCTATGTTTTCGTTTTTGTTCTGGAGACCTTATCACCGCGATGGTTTGAGGCACCCCATCCTCCGCGGGTCCTTCGGTGGTCTTACATCTCGATCTACTTTTGGTCACTTGCCGGTAAAGCTCTTCTCCTTTTACTTTCTACTTTTCTTATTCGTTTTTGCTCAATCTTTGGCCATTGGTTTTTGCTACTTGCCTGGGTCTCTCATCCAGATTATGCTATTCTTAGTCTCTTTTGTTTGGCTCGTTCTGATGCTTGCTGTGTTTTTTCCTCTCCATCTATTTGTTGCACTATTTGGATTGCATCACTGCCATGGCTTCCTTTGTGTTGTAGAATCCTAGCTTTGACTGTATCTTTCATCTTCTAGTTTATGTCAATCTATATGGTCTCAGCTAGATTTATTTTTGCCATTTGTTGATCCCTTCAAGGGAATACTTTATCGACCCACTATATGGGATTTCATATTGTTCTCTATGATTATGCTTCCTTCTATTGGCTTGGTTTTAGTTTTATTATCTTATGCTTGGACTATATGATTAAGGTCTATTACACCCCCTATTGGTCTAACAAATTTGCCTTTCGTTTTCTGGTTTCACCTTACATAATGTCTACCAACATCTTATGTATGGTCGTTACTCTTCTCTTGCCCCTCTTTTATTGCTCTATACGTGCTTACCCTTTTTCGATCTTGAACTATTGGTTATTGCCTTTTTCATGGGATTCATGTTTCTTTTTTTATTATGCTTTGCTTAGCTATGTAGTTTGATACACTCTGCTGCTTATTGTTGTTTTGCTCCCCTACCTATTTGCTGCATTTGTTGGATTATACCCTTGCTATGGCTGACTCTCTTTTTTATGATCCTATCTCTGAATATGTCTTCCATGTGCTGGTTTTGGTCTATCTACATGGATTTGTTAAAACTTGTTTTTGCAAATAATCGATCTCTTCATGGACTGTTATCAAACTTTCTCTTCTTTCCTTTATAATTTCAGCAATGTTGCCCTTCGACTGTTGGTTTCCTTTTTATGGGTCTATTCTGGTCCTCATGTTAGCTTGTCGTCTATGTACCTCCTCTCTTGCATATTCCACATAAAGTATACGATCATCCTCTATAAAGTTGTCTCTCTAAATATCAGTTCTCTTTCTTTTCTTTTATTCCTCTTTGTCAAGAACTACATAATTACATTGTAGTGTATGTGCTCTCTTATTTTAACTTTTACCTTTGTTGGTATCTTGCATGTTACGCCTCATCACGAGCCTGGTGCTTCCTCAAATTGGCCATCTCGTTGGATTTCCTACTCCTCTCTTCCAGGCCACCATGATTTCAATAATTATTCATCTTTCCTTCTTTTCTATTCATGGGTTTGTAATTATTTTTTTAATCATTTTTTATTTTCTCTTTTGGTCTGTAATAAATTTCTTCCCCCTCTCTTCCTTTCAGCTGGTCTATAATTATTCTTCCCCTTCGTTGCTCTCTTTCTTGTTGTTTTTTTATTCTGCTCTTATGTCTTGCATGTATGTATAGTCTTTTAATCTCCCTCATTTGCTCTACCTTTATGCTTTGTACCTTTCTACTGATTTTTTCCTCTTTCATGTTTTGATCTCCCTAAATTTTTGTCTTGCTTTTATTTTTGATGCGTTTGTTTCTTTTTCTTATAATCTTCGGTCTTTTATATGCTTTTTCTCTAAGTCTTATCTCTATTGCTACCTACTCTCATGTTTTATTTATGTTGTTTACTACCATACCTCATTAGGTGCATTATTTCAATCCCTCCCATGGGAAACTATCACGATCACCATTTTGGTGAATAATTTTAATCAATTGCAATTATTAACTCTCGCTAAAGATCTGGTGCAAAGGATCTCCATCTGCCCTATTTTTAATCACTATTTCTCCAATCGTTCTCACCTTCAGTCAGCTCATCGCAATGCCAATGTGATGTTTATCCACCACACCTCAAATTACTCTAATTCTCGTTACGCTCACCCATTTATAAATCATTGTGGAAGCGTGTTTCTTTCCATCCAATCCTTCCTTTCTTCACTTTCGTTATGATGTCCAAGGCCCAGTGCCTGGGCTTTTCAATCTACATTTAATGACCCAACCTCTAAGACTAAAACACATTCATTGATCCCTACATGTCTTGGGCTTAGGCCTGTTCTACGAACCCTTTTACTTAATTCAAGGGATTACAATCCTATCAAGACTCAAATTAATCAAATTTTTTCTATTCCTATAATTATTATCCCTCTTCTTTCCTCTTTAAATATCCTTACCCTACATACCTACAATTACACGCCTTATATCTCTTACCCTACTTCCTCTTTTCCCTACGTTCCCAATCTCTTTATCTTGCTTTTCCTCTCCCCCAACCAATGCTCCTCTCTATCTCATTCCAATGGCAAGCTCATTGTAGAGTGTCCATAAGTTCTATATTTTCTACACATTCTTGCCCTTATTATTGCTGTTCTTAAGCCCATTTAGGCATATTTAGGTGCATAACATGCATAATAACATTATTTGCTCTTTTTATTAAATATTCTATACTTGGTTAAGAAAATATACTGTTTTAGTTTAGTTTTCTTTTTCAGGTGTTGTAGCTATGTAGAGGAGGAGCGGATAGGAAAGCACAGAGCAAAAGGAGTTGTACTGAAGCAGTTCCAAAGTGCCGCCAAGAACGCCGCCATAGCAGCCAGCCGCCTAGGCGGCAATACGCTGACTCAGCCAAGATGAGTTGCGATTTATAGAGGATAATTTTCTGAATCCAACAAGCCCAGTCTTACAATTTTCAGAAGCCTGGAACAGTGTGCAGAGTAGATTAAAGATTGATAAGGAGTAGTACTTATCTTTACTTGCTGGAGAAGGCAACGTCCAAAGAAGGAGTACTTATTTTTACAAACTTTTTAACATAATTATAATGCAAAAACACAATTTATGTACTTTTTACTCGGTTAAAATATCCAATAGGTAGCTCTCGAAATGCTCTCTCTCTCGGGTTCACCTTGTCTTTTTCATTTCCCCCTTTCCGTCTTTCCATCATCAGCCGCTTCACTTACCACACTCGTCCCCTTTCCCTTTTCTTTTTTGGCCGTCTCACTCTCTCTCGTTCCCTTTTTCTTCACTGTCGCCACCACACTTTGCTCTGTTGAGCGCTTTGCTCAACCGACCGGTGACCATCCACGTCGGAGATCCCATGTGCCTAACTGCCGAGACACTTCGAGAGCCAATCACCATCCGAAAACCCTTCGTGCAAGGATTCCACCGGTTCTCAATCGTATAAGTCTATTTCCCTTAATAATCTTTTTATTTTCTACTGAATTTAATTTTTTTAATTGTTGGCCTTCTCGTTTTTTTGCAAGATCTCTTCCCCTCTTTTTTCGTTCTGTAAATCTAGAGTTTGGAGGCGTTTTGGTTTTACCCAAATTTATTTTGTCTCTTTTACCGCTTTAGATATGTTTTTGGAGGCTTCACTGGTGCTTTACGGGGATGGAGACGGTTTGGATCTTCCTCCCCCAGCATCATCGTCACCCCTCTCTCCGGTGGGCGTCTCTGTTAATATCGAGAGCCTACCCTCCACCGTTCTTCTTTTTACCTATTTTATTATTGTTTTCGATTCGTTTATTTTCTCCATTTATTTTCGTTATATATACTGTCTTTGGCCATTTTTGCTCTAATTGTTGGACTCCTTCCACTTTTGCGAGATCCACTTGCGGCTCCCTAGGGTTCGTCTTCTGCACTTACAGATCTCCTGAAGTGGAATCAATTCGCGGCCATACCCTATGTTTCTAGTGGGTTTCTTACCGTTGCGTCTTCCCATATCCTTTTTCGAAAAGGACCTCCTCCGATAATATTGTTCTCTAGCGATTATCCCGAGTTTCAGATCTGAAACCTCTTCCAGGGTTTCATCCTTTAAATCCTTCCCTTCTTTCAATTCCTTTGTTCGATAATCTAGGGTTCATTTTTTATTTCTGTTACCCTAATCTTTTGACATGTTTCGTTTCTTTTTCAGAGCGGATGGTTTTTTTGGTTTCCGATCAGGGCGACGGTGTCACGGATCTATCCGCCTAAGGTACCCTCTCATATATCCTTATCGTTTTTTATTGCCCCCTTTGCTATGCTACTATTTTGTTCTCCTTATGTGGTTGCGATTTTTTTCTTTTGTTCTGATATATTATGCTCTAACCCTTTCTTTGGTGAGTTCTTGTGTTGCTTTGGTCTTTTTTGTGCGAATCTTTGTTCAAGGCTTATTGTGGTTTCTGAGTTTATTATCCTTACTGTTGACATCCTCTATGTTTTTTGCTACTGGTTCTAGAATTTTATACCAACCTCTTTTGCTATATCGTTACATCAATCTTCCTATATTTCTCTTCTAAATGAAGATCAGATCTTTCTCTTCTAAATGAAGATCAGATCTTTCTCTTCAAGTATCATGTTTATCTGTCTAATTTCCTTTCACGATACTGGTATTTTTTATCCGTTTCTTGGCGTGAACCTGCTTTAGCTCATCTTCTTGCTTTTGTTCTTTGATTTATATGTACCCTTTGGTTGATCGATTTCTACTATTTCAATTGCTGCCTATGTTTTATTCCTTTAATTACACTTATTTTTTATGCTCCTCTCTTCACCCCTAATTTTGGATCAAGTCGTCATACACTTTTCACTATTTATTCTCTGGTTGTCCAATAGTCTTTTGGCTCTTTGGTGTTTTATGCTTGCCTATTCTGACTCTTTCAATCTGCTCATAGTCTGCAATCTATCCCTCCAAGGGAACTCACTATCGACCCACTTTGTGGGAATTTTCACTAATTTCAGTGATTCTACTGCTCATGGTCTGCAATCAATCCTTTTATTAACCTCTTTGTTTTGCTTTTTCCTTAAGCTTATTGCTCGTATCAAACCACATTATCTCTGGTTCGTAATAGAGTTATGTTCACTCACTGTAAGTCATACCTCTCTATCCTTTCATTTCCTTCTCAATGTGCTTGCTTTATTTTATCAACCTGGTGCTAAGCTTATCATGTTCTATTCATATCTTACCTGCATAGTCTGCCTTTTGACATTTTGGTATTGCATTTTGGTTTGGTTTCACATGAATGTAATCTGTCTAACCTCCTGGCCTATCGTACTTTTCATTTCCAGTTATATCTTATTCTTTTTTCACGCGTTTTTTTTTTTGCATTGTCACATGGTTTATTTGGGCAATATGCGAGATGCGTTCCAATGACAAGGCTCTGCCTAATTTTCTTATTTGATCCTTTCTAAGGAATGTTCCTTCAACCCACTTTGTGGGATTTAAAATTCACCTATATGTTCTCACCCATATTATTTTTCTTTCTGTCATGAACATTGTTTCCTGGCACCTGTTTCATTTTGCTCAGGCCTCACTTGTTACGTATGGTAATGTCTTGCACACTTCCTTTTCCCCAAGCTTACTTCATATATCTTACACCATTATGTTATATATGCTTTTCTATATATATCCGTGATCCACCTATTTCTTTGCCGTGATCTTAAGTAAACACTTGAATTATCTCACACCCTTATGTTATGTATGTTTCATTCAACCTTGTTATATTTACTCTATCGTGATGTCCTATATGCGCTCTTCCCTATCATCTTATGCCATTTTCTTTGTTTTACATGCTATGTTCCCCCACGAGGCCACTATTCTCTCAAGCCGGACGCCTTGCTTGGACAGTTGCATCCTTCCTCCAGGCCTTGCTGATTTTAATTTTTACTTCACCTTCACTTATTGCTTTTTACGGGTCTGTAATTATTACTTTATCCCCCTATTTTTTGCTCATTTGGTCTGTACTAAATTTCTTATCCCCTCTTTCACTCTCCCCCGGGTTGAAATCTTATTTATTTCCTTCCTGTTCTGTTTTGCTTATTAGTTTTCTTAGCTTTTACATCTCTACTATGCATGCTTGATCTTATCCCTGCCTATGCATGCTCATACCTAAGCTGGCTCATATGTATGTTTACTTTTTTATCATCTATGTCTTGGTATGGCAAGTATTATTTTCCTATCTTGTTTTTATGCTATGGATGTACCATTTGCAATCTTGAAGCGTTAGTTTTTGATATTTCTAGGTTTCGACCGATTACATTATTAAATTTCGTTGCTCCCCACAACACCTCCTTAGGTGCATTATTTCCAGCCCTCTCAAGGGAAACTTCTACGATCACCTTAATGGTGATAACACCTCTTATCTTTTGATACTACCTTGCTACTAAGGAATCTTGTAAATCTTACCTCTGCATGTTTGTTAAATCATTACATATGTTTAGCTTTGTTAAGCGTTGGCATATTTTTTGGTGTTATTATCCATATGATCGGTTACTTATATTCTTATAATAAGTCCCTTAGTTGTTTTACATCCATCTTTTACTACTATCGCCTTCTCGTCTCCTGTTTTGACACGACTGCTTCTATCTACACCTTCTTAGGTGCACTACCTCAATCCCCTAAGTGCGAATTTTTTGAGGTCACCTTTTTGGTGAATACTTTTTATACATCGCAATGCTTATTTCAAAATAGCAATTTATGCAAAGAATTTTTACTTATAATTGGGTCTATACTTTGCACTATGATTTCTCTCCAAATTATGAATTTATTCCCTTTCTTCTTCAAATATTCCCATCCTCAAATTATACTTCATCACAGGACTACTCCAAACCTAATTATATTTGCAATGTGGCTCTAACTTACGAGGCCAAGACCTACCAGTCTCAGTCTGTTGTAATTTTCAGTACCAACCCAATTCAAACGGCCGTTTCAAATATGGTTGACCCCAAGTCCCATTACTGGACCCTTCTTTACATATTATTCTATTTAACCTTTTAATTTCCTTACCATATACTATTAATCGAACCCCCTTCCTATTTAATTTCCTATTTTTTAGGGCTTCCAATTTTACTCAAACACAAATTTGTCAGGTCTTTCTATTATCATTAACTCCTACTTTCCTTGTCCTATTTAATTTACTATTTTTTAGGGATTCTAATTTTACTCCAACACAAATTTGTCAGGTCTTTCTATTATCTTTAACTACTACTTTCCATGTCTATTTAATAATCATAATTACTCTAATCTCTTACCTTTCAACCTTATATACCACTCATAGTATCAACATTCTTTATTCTTACGTTACCTACCCCATCTCTCTCGCCCTACCTCTCTACAACTCTGATTCTTTTCACTCTTTTCTTTCGATGGCATCCTCCTCCTCCCCTCCGCTTAACCATTTACATCTTACAAATGAGGAAGATGACTCCATCTACACTCCCGATTTTGGTTGGGAATTTGAAGAAGAGGATCCTAAAACAATCCTGATCGGTAGATTTACTTCTTCTAAGCCAATTGATGACTGGATTGTTCTTACTGCTTTCGAAGGTATTTGGAGGAATAGTAACCTCATCTCAATTTCCATTCTCTAAGAGTCTTTCTTTCGCATCAAATTTGCTGCTGCTAATGACCTTAAAGATGTTTTCGAACGTGGTCCTTGGCTTTACAAAGATGAATGGTTAGCTCTTGCCGAATACGACCCTGTCAAGAGTATTGATGAGTACTCATTCTCTCTAATGTGAATCTGGTTCCGCATCTTTACCATCTCTGCCCCTTTTGTGGAAAACGTAAATAGAGCTCACATAGTTAGGCAATCACTTGGTGCAATGGTTGGAACTATCCTACGAACAGATACTCGCAAGAGAGAAGGAAATATGACCGACTTCCTAAGAGTTGAAATCATGCTAGACACATCCTGCCATGTTCGTCGATTTCTCCTTATTGTTAAGGGGGACAATAAAAAATCTTGCAGACTTCAATATGAGAGATTACCGCTCTTATGTCATGGTTGTGGCATCATCATCCATACATTTGATAAGTGCCCAACCAAATCTGCCCATAACCCCAACAAACTTCAATACGGAGATTGGCTCCGATATCTCCCGCCTCGTCGACGGGATCAAGGCCCGAGGGGCAAAATTAGAACAATTGGGCAGGAACTTATTGTCGCAAACCAATCATCTGTGGGTACGTTATTTTCTAACTATATCATATATATTTTCTATGTTTGTTATTTTCTTCCCCTATTGCATTTAAACACACCACCAATCCTTCTCTATCTCCAGATCTGAATTCAAAAGGGAAATTTGTCGCTAAACCTAGTGATACGGGTCTTCACTTTATTATTTCTCAACATCTTCTTTTTATTAGTCGATTTTATCCACAACTAAATCTTACACCAACCTTTTACCAATTCGTAGGCAATCTAAATGAGGGGATGTTGCCTCCTTCTCGAAACACCCTACTGAGGAAAATCCTTCTCAAACTGATGTGGCCATGGGGGACGAAACAACCATGCCAACTTTGGCAAAAGAAACCGAGGACCATGCCCCAATGCCGAAAGAACCATCTCCTCGCACAACTTCACGAGTTACGCTACCCCCTCGAGCTATGGCCCATCGGCCCCATAACACAATTTTTCCCATCCCGGAAGAATCAGCCGAGGATGAGTTGGATGTTCAGGATGACAGTGTTCCGAGCCCCACTACCCAACAGATCTTGGATCTGTATGCCCAATTGAGTAAGTCATTCCTCAAAACCGATATCCTGCTTGTTAATGACTTTGAACATTGGCTACTTAAACACTACTCGAATCATTCAGCTATTGTACCTACTCTTATGATCCCTGCCTCTGCTAATCGAGGAACTAAGAGAAGATCCCCTATTCAAGTGGTTCTTCAACCCAAGAAAGCCAAGCCCTCTTCCACGACTACTCCAAAAGAAAAAGCTGGGATGAGCAGCTCCAAAAACTCTCCAGCGGCGGTTGATTCTCAACCCCGCCGAGGGAAATGATCGTGTTATGCTGGAACTGCTAGGGCCTCGGGAAGGTCCAGGCCGTTTGTCATCTCAAGCAGTATGTCCAACGTACTTCCCTAGACATTTTATTTTTATGCGAAACTAAACTAAATAAACCGGCTTGTTCCCACCTATGTGTTTCTTTGGGTATGTTTGAGTTTTGTCCTTAGACTCAAGTAATGGTTGCTCTAGACTTGCTCTTTTTGCTTCGAATAATATTAATATATCTTTGCTTTCGTACTCAGATCGTTATATTCATTCCATTATCCAACTTGAGTCTTATTCGATGTATTTTACCGGAATGCATGGTTTTTTTGAAACAAGTCAAAAATTAAAACATGGGATCTAATTGACTCTCTAAATGACAATAGTGGCCTTCCTTGGTGTAAAGTGTCTAAAAGTCCTATATTTCATATACTTTCCAACTCTTATTATGACTGTTTTAAGCACATTTTAGGCATAATTAGGTTCATGCATAGCATTTTACAGTATTTCATTATTCCGCCTTACTTTTATAACTTATCATTCATTTGGCGAACAAGAGGTACTGTTCTAGGGTATTCTTGCTTGTAGGTACTAACAGCTGAACAAGGGAGCTGAGGAACAGAGGACACAACGCTTAGAAGCAAACCCATGAGTTGTACTCAAGTAGTTCCAACTGAAGTAAGTTGCTGCCGAGCACCTGCCGAGCAAAGCCGCTGCCAACCTTGCTGCCCGCAGCAACTGACTATGGAAGTTTGGAGAACCGGAGCGCGATTTGTAGAGCTAAAACTCTTGATTCTATCGTCGACGTTCATGTGACTTTCTGACGTCTGTAGCAGAGGCTAGAGCTGCCGAAGCAAAATTTCCAAGCTTACTTGTGGGCTAAGGCAAACGAGGAAGAGTCCATATTCCAAGCAAAGAAGTCAGCATTTAAAGCTACATTAAAGAAGAAAAGCTACTTTAGAGGACTTCTACTTCAAGGAGGACTTGACCTAGTTTTGAGTCTATAAATACCCATTGTACTTCTAGTTTAAATCATCCTAGGTTTTATATATACTTTTCTTGTGCTCTTCTCTGCCGCCATGTTCTAAATCTCCATTAGGTTAGGGTTATGTTGTAACTAGAGTGAAACAATTGTTTTAGGTTTTTGAGTTATTTCTTCAATAAATTATTCCAAGTTTACTTAATCCATTGTTCTTCATTCTTTCAATCTTTCTACACCAGTCGTCTAAGAGAATCTATTTGTCAGGCACGAAAGTGCAAGGCTCACGAAAGGGTTAAGTACGGTCACAACAGGAGGCGTGACTAACTTGGTTCCACACTAGTCCACAAGTTCCAACGGCTAAAAGGGAACTCTAACCGAGTTGATTGATTTGGTTCCACACTAGTCCTCAAGTTATAAATCTCGAGCATCCTAACCTACAAATAGGAGGGATCACTGTCGACTATTCTACCGAACTTGGAGTATCTGCCAGATTTGCCTCCAGGACGTCTTTCCATTCCACATGCAGAGAGAGTACACACCCCTGTAGTGGCAGTGACCCGTTGCGGCCGTGTGACAGGGTCATAGTTTACCGCCCGCCGTACCCGCCGATGCAGCATATCGTGGCAGCAAAGGATAACTCGTACCTTTTTCAACGCAGTTTTCACACTAAGTGGCAGCATAACCCTACCTGCTCTATCAACTTGATTCATCTTCTCTTTTACTTGTGTTTTATTTACTTTCAATCTCAACCAATCATTCACTTGTGTTTTTACTTTACCTTTGTGCAGGAACTAAAGAACGAGACAAGCTGTCCAATCCTTGTGGGATTCGACATCTTATATACTATAACTTGACAGGAGTGTGCACTTGCACTCTTACAAAAAGGGAACACCTACACGCCCTACAAGTTTTTGGCGCCGTTGCCGGGGATTGGTAACGGCGAATTTTGTTTTTCAATTTATGCACCCTTTTATTTTTCCTTTATTTTTATTTTTAATCAAAAAAAAAATTGCCGTGTCCTTTGCAAGTGTATGACCAGGGCTAACCCTAACAGAAACTTCATTATTTACGACAATCTTGAGCGTGAAACTAGATGAATCAAGAGGGAGCTCAGGGAAGCCTTAAAGAACAAAGACAAGGGCAAAGCAAAAGAAGAGACCATGGTAAACAAGGAACCCCAGTTGATGCCATCAATGGCAAGGGCGGGCAGCTAGATTTGCCGCCCAGAAGACCACAAGTACAACAGAGGCAGGATCCCCCCGATCCACCCCAAGTGCGGACAACAAGGGACTACCTTGAACATGACTTTCAAAGGTTCGAACCAATAGTAACGAAACCAGAGATAGGGGCAGATCATTTTGAATTGAAGCATGTCATGTTTAACATGCTAAACACACTAGGGCACTTCGGAGGGACTGCCACAGAAGATGCTTGGCAGCATCTACGAGGATTCCTAAACATTTGCCGAGCATTCAAGATTCATGGGGTACACCAGGACGTATTGCGACTGAGGCTATTTCCCTATTCACTGAGGGATAGGGCGAAACAATGGTTGAATAACCAGCCAGTCGGATTTTTCACTTCATGGGTGGAGCTCTACAAGGACTTTCTAGACCGATTCATCCCATCCAACGTCATCGATAGGCTGCGGAATGAGATCACAGCCTTTAGACAAGGGGAAGACGAGCCAATGTACAAGGCAAGGGAGCGGTACCAACAAATGCTGAACAACTATCCGCTTCATGGTTTATCGACTTGGACTTGGGTATCTATATTCTATAATGGGTTAACTACCCAACTCGGATGTTGATAGATGCCTCGGTCGACGGGATCATCCTAGACAGGCCTCTAGAGGAAGCACTACGACTGCTCAACATAGCAGCTAAAAATGATTATAAATACTGTGAAACCGGTAATTAATTTTGATATAACTAAAGAACTTAAGGACTAAATTGAAAATGTGAAAACGAATTTTTAAATCCTCAAACCTCTCTATATGTTTTAAACAAAATGCCTAAGTTAAAAACTAAATTTATCAAATGTTTTCTAAGTGTTCTCAAAGCCAAAACAGTGATTTTCGAGTAACCGTTTCGGAACGGCCTAAGGCGTTCCAAAACACTTTTGAAACTGTGAGCTCATGTTTCGGAACGAGTATCGAAACAGTTTCAACACTGTCAACCCATGTTTCGAAACGAGTCTTGAAACGGCTTAAGAACATTGAGACACCGTATCGAAACAACATCCAGTGTTTCGAAACGGTATTCAATCAGATTTGAAAAATATGACCGTTAGAAAGTTTTTAACTGATTTTTTAGAAATCGTTAAGGCGTATCGAAACGATTCAAGTCGTTTCAAAACAGTCCTTGGCATTGGCAAAATTATTTCGAAACGAGTTTCGAAACGGCTCTTAGCGTATCGAACATTTCTAACCGTTTCGATACCCCAACGGCTCTTTCTTTTTTGGTCTATTTCGAAACAGGGTCGGGCGTTTCGAAACGGTTGGTTGCAGACTGCATTTATGGAGGCAAGATAACATCTCCAACGGCTGTATTAATGTGTGCAACAACCACAACAGCTAGAATTCAATAAGAAGGTATAAAAGGGACCTCTAAAAGCCTCAACAACAACTATTGATCCAAAAGCAAACATCCAAACATCAAATCCAAGCATTTGTGCCTAAATCCTATTATTGTCTTGTAACCCCAATTATATTTTTCATTCTTATCATTTCAATTGGGTTGAGTGCTTGTAATTGGGCTATATTGTGTATTGAGAGATACTTGTTTTAGCCAACAACTTCTTTGTTTCTATTGTGTGAGGATTGGGTCAAATTTTGGGTAGAAAATTTGACCGAAAATTGTAAGGGTTACCTCCTTAGACTAGAAAAGGGGAAGAGCAATTAGTGGAATTGTTGCAAATCCTTAGTGAAGCTAAGGTAGTGGATGTAGAGTTCAATTGGAACTTGAACCACTCTAAAATTCCTTGTCTACCATTTTTATTTGCAAATTCTACCACCAAGAACTTTAAAAATCCAATTCACCCCCCCATCTTGGTATATTTCGATCATTCGATCCACTCAACAATTGGTATCAGAGCCTACCTCTTTGAGGATTAACAACCACAAGAGGAGTTCCTAGGAAGAGTGTGATCATCCAAAAATCAAGATATGGCATCTACCTCCGGTTCGAGCATGTATGAGTCTCAATCCACTACAAAACCGCCTTTTTTCAATGGTGACAACTATCTGTTTTGGAAGAATCGAATGCGCCTCTTCATCAAGTCCAATGATTACTTGGTTTGGGATGTCATTGAAGATGGCCCCTACATTCCATTGAAGCAAGATAGTGAAGGAAGGATGGTTTTGAAGAAAAAGATGGAGATGAGTGAAGAAGAGAGGAAGAAGATCTAAATAAATGACAAAGCTCTTCACATGCTCTTTTGTTCTTTCGGTCCGGACATCTACTCCAAAGTCTCATCCATTGAAAGTGCCAAAGAAGTGTGGGATACTCTTGAGACCACATATGAAGGAACCAACGATGTGAAGGAAACCAAGATTGGAATTCTCAATCTTAGTTATGAGAATTTCAAGATGGAGCCCTATGAGACGGTGTCTAAGATGTTTGATCGCTTCTCAACCATAGTCAATGGGCTTAAAGGATTTGGAGAAACGATTCCAGAAGATAAGCTTGTCCGGAAGCTACTTTACTCACTTCTCGAATCTTGGGATGGGAAGAGAACCGCCATCATAGAGGCCAAGAACTTGAAGACTCTTAAACTTGATGAGCTAGTGGGTTCTCTCCTTACTCATGAGATTATGAAACAAGAAAGGGAAGAAGAAAAGAAGAAGGAAGAGAAGAGAGTAGAGAAGCTAGAGGTGGAAAAGAAGAAGAAGATGGGAATAGCTCTCAAAGCTTCATTACTTGAGGAGAGCTCTTCTAGTGAGGAGGATGAGCTAGAAGAAATTGCTATGATAGCAAAAAGATTCTCACGCTTCATGAGGTCCAACCGAGGAAGGAAAATTCAAAGGAAGATGAACTTCAAAGGTAAAAAAAAAGAAGAACTGAGGGATCAAATCATTTGCTTTGAGTGCAATAAGCCCGGTCACATTCGTTCGGAGTGCCCTCAACTCAAGAAGAAGGGCTTTGAGAAGAAGAAGAAGCTCAAAGTCAAGCTTGCTACTTGGAGTGATGAGGAGTCATCCGACGATGACGAACAAGAAGTGGCCAACCTTTGCCTCATGGCACTTGAGGAGGATTCCTCCATGGTAATCTCTAACTCATCATCTTTTGATTTTACATACGATGAATTAAATGATGCATATGATGAGTTGCAAGAGGTTTATGATGAATTAGTTGAGAAATACAAGGAGTCGGTCATTAGGAATAAGAAAATTATTTCGGAATTAAATGATAAAAATGACTCACTTTCTCAAGCTAATTTAAAATTTGAGAAAAGATTTTAGGGTTGAAAGATGAACTAAAATTCTTCAAAGATGGAAATGTTGACCTTAATAATCTTCTTTCTCAATGTAATAGTGAACACCAAAAGGTGTTAGATGAGCTTAACAAGCTCAAAGAGTCCTTTAAAAATGTTGGTAGTGTGAAGCATGAAATAGGTGAATCTTCTAAAACAAACCAACCTAAGAAAAGGACCAATAACTACAAACAAGGTAGCCTTCCTAGACATAGTAGAACTAAAAGGATTAGAAGTGTATGTGTTCCTAAGGAACTTGTAAAATCTAATAATATTGTTGCTATGTTACCTTGGATTCCTAAGGGAACCAAGTTAATGGGAGCTAACACTCGTGGACCCAAAATGATTTGGGTACCAAAAACAAAAGTTTAATATCTTTGTTTGTAGGGGGAGCATTGCTACAAGGCCAAAGCACAAAGTCAAAACTCATGGTACCTTGATAGTGGATGCTCAAGACATATGACCGGAGATAAGAGTAGATTCATGGATCTAAAGCCAAAAAGTGGAGGAGTGGTGACATTTGGTGACAACTCCAAAGGCCACATTAAATGTATTGGCTCCATAGGTAATCACTCTAGCATTCTTATTGAAAATGTCTTGTATGTCGATAGTCTTAAACATAACTTGTTGAGCATAAGTCAATTGTGTGATAAAGGATTTAATGTTTTATTTGATAAAAATGGGTGCAAAATTGTTGACATTAAATCTAATAATATTATGCTCATAGGTCATCGCATAGGTAACATTTACATGGTGCATCTAGATGACATACATACATCTCATGCATGTTTAGTAGCTCAAAATGAAAATGATGCATGGTTGTGGCATAGGAAACTAGGGCATGCTAGCATTAGTGTTTTAGAAAAATTAGTGTCCCTTGATCTAGTTAGAGGTTTACCCAAGATTAAGTTCTCAAACGATAAAATTTGTGATGCATGCTCTAAGGGTAAACAACATAGATCTTCCTTTAAATCCATTAATGATGTTTCTACAAGTAGGTGTTTACAACTTATCCATATGGATTTATTTGGGCCAATTAGGACTATGAGCTTGGGTGGTAAATCTTATGCATTTGTTCTTGTAGATGATTTTTCTAGATTTACTTGGGTTCTATTTTTAAGTACTAAAGATGAGGCTTTAGAAAAATTCATCACATTTTCAAAACTAACCCAAAATGATCTTGAACTTAGAATTTCCCATATTAGGAGTGATCATGGAACCGAATTTCAAAATTTAGGGTTTGAAGAATTTTTAAATGAAAATGGTATTAGCCACAATTTTTCGGCTCCTCGAACTCCTCAACAAAATAGGGTAGTTGAGAGGAAAAATAGAACTTTACAAGAAATAACTAGAACCATGCTTTGTGAAAACAATTTACCTAAATATTTTTGGGCGGAAGCCACAAACACCGCTTGCTACATTGTGAACCGAGTAATGATTAGGCCAATTTTAAAGAAAACACCTTATGAGATTTTGAAATCCAAAAAGCCTAACATTAGCTATTTTCATCCATTTGGTTGCAAGTGTTTTGTTTTAAATAATGGAAAAGACAACTTAGGTAAATTTGATGCAAAAAGCGATGAAGCTATTTTCATAGGTAACTCTTTAACCTCTAAAGCCTATCGTGTATTTAACAAGAGAACTTTAGTAGTAGAAGAATCTATACATGTTGTATTCGATGATAACCTCATTCCAAGGAAGGATTCTTGTGATGATGATGATGTAGGAATCATAAATGCCTTTGATGGAGGACAAACTTCAAAGGAGGATGAGATTCCAACAAAAGAAGAGGACACACAAGATCCACCTCTTGAAGCCTTGAAGGACTTGGCTCTTGAGGAAAAGGAAGTGAGCTAGCCAAGGGAGTTCAACTATGTCAAAGATGGTGAAATCTTGGGTGATCCATCCAAGGGGGTAACCACTCGATCTTCTCTCAGACTAATGAATCATGTTGCATTTATCTCATGCATAGAGCCTAAGAATATAAAAGAAGCATTGAAAGATGATTTTTGGATTATGGCTATGCAAGATGAGTTAAATCAATTTGAGAGAAGTAATGTTTGGACATTAGTTGATAGGCCTAGTAATCAATCTACTATAGGAACTAAATGGGTCTTTAGGAACAAACTAGATGAGAGTGGTAACATTGTGAGAAATAAAGCTAGACTAGTAGCACAAGGTTACACTCAAGAAGAGGAAATTGATTTTGATGAAACCTATGCTCCCGTAGCTAGAATGGAAGCCATTAGGATGTTGCTTGCATATGCATGTTATCATGATTTCAAGCTTTGTCAAATGGACGTTAAAAGCGCATTTTTAAATGGTTTTATAAATGAGGAAGTGTATGTGGAACAACCACCGGGTTTTGAAGACTCAAAATTTCCAAATCATGTTTTCAAACTCACTAAAGCTCTTTATGGTTTAAAACAAGCTCCTAGAGCTTGGTATGAAAGACTTTCAAAATTTTTAATTGAAAAAGGCTTTGAAAAAGGTAAGGTAGACACTACACTTTTTATAAAAAGGTATAAAAATGACATCTTAGTAGTACAAATTTATGTTGATGATATTATATTTGGTTCTACTAACGAATGTCATTGCAAAGAGTTTGCTAAGCTAATGCAAGGTGAATTCGAGATGAGCATGATGGGGGAGCTCTCATTCTTTTTGGGACTCCAAATCAAGCAAAGGAAGGATGTCACCTTCATCAATCAAGCAAAGTACATAAAGGATATGCTCAAGAAGTTTGGCTTGGAGAATGCAAAGCCTCAAGCCACACCTATGAGCTCATCTACAAAGCTTGACAGAGATGAAGGAGGTAAGTGTGTTGACTCTAAACTTTACCGTTCTATGATTGGATCATTGCTTTACCATACCGCAAGTAGACCGAATATCTTGTTTAGTGTTTGCTTGTGTGCTAGGTTTCAAGCTAGTCCTAGAGAGTCTCACCTTATAGCTGTTAAGAGAATCTTTAGGTACCTTAGAGATACTCCTTGTTTAGGTCTTTGGTACCCTAGAGACTCCACCTTCAACCTTCATGCTTATTCGGATGCGGATTATGGGGGGTGTAAAATCGATAGGAAAAGTACTTCGGGAACTTGTCAATTCCTAGGTAGTATGCTCATATCTTGGTTCTCTAAGAAACAAAATAGTGTAGCTTTATCTACCACCGAAGCCGAGTACATATCCTTAGGGAGTTGTTGTGCTCAAGTTCTTTGGATGAAGCAACAACTCTTAGATTATGGTATTAAAGTTGAAACCATACCCCTTAAGTGTGATAACACTAGTGCCATATGTTTGACAAAAAATCCCATCCAACACTCTAGAACTAAACATATAGAAATAATGCATCATTTCATTAGAGATCATGTCCTTAAAGAAGATGTTGTTATAGAGTATGTTGACACCTTAAATCAATTAGCGGACATATTTACAAAACCTTTAGACAAAGAGCGTTTTTGGTCCCTTAGGAGAGAGTTAGGTCTAACTAGCCTATCTTGACCTTTTATGACCTCATTTGTGCTTAAAATTGCTTGATCTTGTGAAATGCCATGTTTATGTGTTTTTACTCCTAATTTCATCCATGCCTATAGCTAGGGGGAGTATGTTTATGTTTGTATATGTTATTCCTGCTCATTCATGTCATTCATGTAAGTTAGGCCTCCAAAATTTTCATTTTTCTGCACTTTTAGAGCCTCATCTGCACTTCCAGGCCCAGGTGTATCGAAACGGGTCCACCTGTTTTGATACGGATGCCTTAAAACTCTATCTGAGAGAAGGGTGTTTCGAAACGCCTTCCAAGGGTTTCGAAACGTTTTTGCTACTGCCAAGGGGTGTATCGAAACAAGTTTCGATACGAGTCAACGGGAATTCGATACGGTCAAAGCAGTATCGAAACGGTCAGCTGGAGTTGAAAAGTCGGTCAACCCTCGATGCCCGCATTTCGAAACGGTCGACACCGTTCCGAAATGGGTTAGCGGACAGCTTTATAGAGGGCTTTCAATGATAAAGTTATACTTTAATTAAAACTCTCCCAAACCCTAAAAACCCTAGAATCGATTTTCCCTATAAAAACCCTCTAAACCTCATTGTTTTCACCAAATCTTGAGGGCTTTTACTCTTAAACACAAGTCTAAGCAAGCATCAACAACTTTGTGCAAGGATTTTCATCTATTCATCCAAAATCCCAATTTAAGGTATTTTTTCATCTTTTTATTTTTCCTTAAATTTGTATTCGAATCCTAGGTTAGAAAATTTTATTTTTGTATAGTTTATGAGTTTTGATACTTGAGTTTTTGAAATCTTGTAATTTTTTTCAAAATCGTCAATTTTTTGATTCGAATATATGATTTTTTATTCGCATTTCTCTTTTCTGTTTTTTTAAAAATTGTTTTTCTTTTTTTGTATCTTTGTTCTTAAAATTTGTTTTTAAACCTAAGTGGGATTTACCATGGATTGAATTAAGAACTTCATGCATACACTTCAAATTTGTTTTAAATTGCTCGCTTTATATTTTTATGATGTCTATGGAGAATGTTACCAAAAAGCGTAAAACGGGTCAAACAAGTGATTCGAGTATTCGTTCTAATCTCACCCAGCTGTTTCTCAAAAGTCTTCGGACTCCAGAGATGAGGGAACGTTTCACTTATGTCCAAGAGCTTGCCGTTCGTCATGAGCGTGTTATTGACCTCTCGTTCCTTAACTCCGAGTGCTTTCTCTTTCGTTACCTCGGCCGTCTACAAGAATGGGGCTTCCTTAGCTTCTTGAGTATCCCGGATATTTGCTATAAGCATATGGTTCTTATCTTTTACTCGAATGCCCAACTCATTAATGATGAAGACAACTCCGAAGTTGCGGGCATAGAGTCTTATTTCTTGGGGAAGAAGATTGTCGTTGACATCCCTCTCTTAGAAGCTACTTTCGGACTTAAGAACGAAGGTATCGAGAGTGAGACTCATTTTGGTTCTCACACCGGTCTCGTGCTTCCTTTAGATGCTCATGATAGGTTCCTCCATTTGATGATCTTGTGGTTTGTTCGCCCCTCCGGAGTTAAATTCTCTCACATTCGTCAAGTAGACTATTTTTGGCTTGAATGCTTTCGTCGAGGTGAAAAACCAAACCTTGTCAAGATTATGTTTGCCGAGATGGTGAAAAATGTGAAACTCCGTGATACCGAAGCAATCAAGTCCTTCACATATGGGACTGTTTTAAGTCATATCTTTGGTGTGCTCAACCTTGATTGCACTTATGATTCTCCGGAACCTCGCAAGTCAAAAATTGGTGAGTCCTCTCTCCGCAAATTCGGTTTTCAATACATCGATGGGCAATGGGAATGTGTTGATAGGGAAGCACCTTCACCTCAAGTTGAACCTCATCCACAAGCTCCGGTCGCAAACAATGAAGCTCTCACGGCTTTCCTTACCGAGCGGTTCAACTCTTTGGACACTAACATGTCTAGAGGATTTGGTGCTATCATACCTGCTTGCAATCCGTGGAGGATCGTCTCCTTGTAAATGTGAATCGCCTCACAACCCTTGAGAATCAACATGCATCTATGGACATGTCTTTCTCTACCTTTTATGGCCAATGGATGAATTTTCGTCGCGCTCAAGCTAAGGATGATGATGATTCCATGGATGATGATGGTGACGACGACGAGGCTTAGGATTCTCATGTCATCTCATATTAGCTATGCATATTAGGATTAAGTTTGCATCTTTATTTCCATTATGTTTTCTGAACCTATGCTTTGCTTTTTATTTGGGATTATGCTTTGAACTTAGTGTTTAAGATTTATGTTTTGGATATTTGAATTTTATGAATTTAATATTATGTTGCTTATTGCTTATTGATTATTGTCCTTAACCCTATCTCTTCTCTTTTAGCCTTGTTTATTATTTTTTGATCTAACAAAAAGGGGGAGAAGTAATCTAAGAGCCAAAATTCGTTTTAAATGTTTAAGTGTTTTTAAGTTTTAAACCTTGAATTTAAATCCTTAAATACTTTTTAAAATTTTAAAACCTATCTTAAATTGAGGGGGAGTTAGAATGTTTTCAAAATTTTCAAAACTCTTAAAAAATTCTAACTTTGGTTTTGTTATATCAAAAAGGGGGAGATTGTAAAACCGATAATTAATTTTGATATAACTAAAGAACTTAAGGACTAAATTGAAAATGTGAAAACGAATTTTTAAGTCCTCAAACCTCTCTATATGTTTTAAACAAAATGCCTAAGTTAAAAACTAAATTTATCAAATGTTTTCTAAGTGTTCTCAAAGCCAAAACAGTGATTTTCGAGTAACTGTTTCAGAACGGCCTAAGGCGTTTCGAAACACTTTTGAAACTATGAGCTCATGTTTCGGAACGGGTATCGAAACAGTTTCAACACTGTCAACCCATGTTTCGAAACGAGTCTCGAAACGGCTTAAGAACATTGAGACACCGTATCGAAATGGCATCCAGTGTTTCGAAACGGTATTCAATCAGATTTGAAAAATATGACCGTTAGAAAGTTTTTAACTGATTTTTCAGAAATCGTTAAGGCGTATCGAAACGATTCAAGTCGTTTCGAAACGGTCCTTGACAGTGGCAAAATTGTTTCGAAATGGGTTTCGAAACGGCTCTTAGCGTATCAAAACATTTCTAACAGTTTCGATACGGGCTCTTTAATGCACCCCAACGACTCTTTCTTTTTTGGTCTGTTTCGAAACAGGGTCAGGCGTTTCGAAACGGTTGGTTGCAGACTGCATTTGTGGAGGCAAGATAACATCTCCAACGGCTCTATTAATGTGTGCAACAACCACAATGGCTAGAATTCAATGAGAAGGTATAAAAGGGACCTCTAAAAGCCTCAGCAACAACTATTGATCCAAAAGCAAACATCCAAACATCAAATCCAAGCATTTGTGCCTAAATCCCATTATTGTCTAGAAACCCCAATTGTATTTTTCATTCTTATCATTTCAATTGGGTTGAGTGCTTGTAATTGGGCTATATTGTGTATTGAGAGATACTTGTTTTAGCCAACAACTTCTTTGTTTCTATTGTGTGAGGATTGGGTCAAATTTTGGGTAGAAAATTTGACCGAAAATTGTAAGGGTTACCTCCCTAGCCTAGAAAAGGGGAAGAGCAATTAGTGGAATTGTTGCAAATCCTTAGTGAAGCTAAGGTAGTGGATGTAGAGTTCAATTGGAACTTGAACCACTCTAAAATTCCTTGTCTACCATTTTTATTTGCAAATTCCACCACCAAGAACTTTAAAAATCCAATTCACCCCCCTCTTGGTATATTTCGATCATTCGATCCACTTAACAAATACCCGACATCCCGTCGAGGCGGCACAAGGCGGCCAGCTACTATAAATGAGGTAGATGCCTCCGAATCTGTTAATGCCCGCCTCGACACTTTGACGGAGCTGGTGATGAAGATGGTGCAATCCCCAGGGAAGGTCCATGATGTAAAAGTTGTTGAGCCCTTCTGTGGCGAATGTAGGGCCAACCATGATTCCTCTGAATGCACTACATCTGCAAACTACATGGGAGGATATGAGAGGAATAGCAGGCCAGCCCAGAACACATACAATCCTAACTGGAGAAACCATCCCAACTTCTCATGGAGCAACCCAAAGACAGCAGCAAATCCACAACAGCTACAGGGAGGCTACCAGCATAATCAGTCTTGACAGCAGACCCAGCAGCCACAACACAATAATTCACTAGAAGCAACTCTGAATAACTTTATGAAACAAACTGGTGAATTTATTGTTTATACAAATAAATTTATTGAGAAAACTGAGTCTTTCATGGACAGGACGAAGATGAAGATGGACAACCAGGAGGCTGCTATTAAGAACCTGGAGACCCAGTTTATGAAGTTCACCGAAATCTACCACAGCCGGACAATGGGAGCATCATCCAGCAACCCGCTAGAAGCAGCCAAGCCCACTTTTGAACATTGCAAGGCCATAACTACAAGAAGTGGGAAGTAGCTGGATGAACCTAGGATGGTAGAGCAGTTAGGAACTCAGCCAGAACATATAAGTAAGCCTGCCCTAGCAGCACCCATGTTAGCCGCCCCAGCGGCAACACCGACTCCAGCCGCCCTAGTAGCAGAACATGAAACCAGTCCTAACAAGGATGATTCTCCCCGAACTAAGCCCCGAAGCAAGGAACAAATAGAGGACATCCGCCCGCCAGCTCCATTCCCTGAAAAGCTCAAACAACAACAGCATGAGCACCAATTCAGAAAATTCTTGGACATTCTAAACCAGATGCACATTAACATACCTCTAATAGAAGCTATACAAAGCATGCCCAACTACGCCAAGTATCTCAGGGATATAGTTTCTAAGAAGATACAGATAGGAGAATTCGAGACGGTGGCCGTCACTAAAGAGTGCATGGCTATGCTGCATAACAAGCTACCGCCCAAGCAGACAGATATGGGCAGATTTGTTATACCATGTAGGCTGGGCAGCAAGCACGAGACTAGGGCCCTGTGTGATTTGGGAGCCAGTATAAACCTGATGCCGAAGGTCGTCTTTGACAAACTAGGTATTGGACCTGCTAAACCAACCTCTGTAATGCTTAAACTTGTTGATCACTCATTCGTGCAACCGGAGGGAAAGATTGAGGACATACTGGTCAAAGTGGGCAGCCTAATTCTTCCTGCCGATTTCCTCATCTTGGATTGTGAGGCCGATGAGAAAGCCCCCATAATTCTCGGGCGACCCTTCTTGGCCACGGGCAGAACGTTGATAGACGTGGAACTTGGGGAACTTACAATGAGGGTAGAGGATCAAAGCATAAGGATGAACGTGCTACAACCCTCAGAGGAAGGAATGGAATGCCCGGATGCAAGAGCGTCTACGATAAGTGTGGAAACATGCCAGGGCAGCTGCTGCCATGACAGACCTCGGGGCAGATTGAAGGACCCCATTAAACAGAAACTGAAGGAACAAGAGGACCCCTAGGAGGGGAGCAAAAGCTAAACCACCTCAGGAAGTGGTTATGTCTAGGAGATGCACCCAAATGCACTCCTAACCTAACTTAATTTTTATTTATTTATTTTCAGTATTTAATTATTCAGATTTTATTTAATTATTTTTATTTTTGGATCGAGAATAAAAGAGCAGGATTAAGAGGGAAGACCAGCTAAAAGCCCGCCAACCATCCTGCTGAGTCAGCAGCCAGCGCAGCGAAGTGTAACGGCTAGTTGGCCGCCACGGGTAGTTGCCAACGACTTCGAAAATAACGGGCAGAAAAATCTGTAACGTGCGCGAGGAAATCAGACCGTTGATCATTTACTGCCGCCCCGGTACTTCTCGGCAGCTCTTATATAAACCACTCACTCATTCCATTTACTTCACTCCCACCTTTTTGTTAGCTTCTATCTTATTCTTCTGCTCACTCATAATATTTCCTTTCTATTTTCAGTTAGAATACAATCGATCACATGGCTTCCACATCAACCCAAAAACCCACCTACAGCAGATTTTGCTTTAAGGCGGACGAGGAGAGATATAGAGCACAATTCTCCAAGTAGGCTGTCTGGGAAGAACAAGGCTTCCATTATACAAAGCAAACGGGAGACCGTTGTCTTGAGCCCGCCTTGTTCCGAACCATCCACTACAAGGAATGAGAGATGTTCGCTCAACAGCCTAATATAGCGAACATCACTATAGTGAGGGAATCTTAATCATGTCAGCCCTGCCCATACAAGCCATTCGTCTATGCCCGCGGAGAGGCAGTCAAGCTCAACCCTGCTGTCATCAACAACTATTATGGACTTGATATGAATGACAACCCGCACGAGGAATGGAGGCAGTCACTGACGGCTACCCTCTATGAGGAGATCAAGGCCAGAATCTGCAAGCCCAACACACCATGGCTGGGGGGCAAACATGTGAGATTTGTCCAGCGCCGCCACATGCTGTCTGAAGCTATGTTGTGGAACACGTTTGTGAAAAGGCGCCTGCTGCCCACATCCCACAACTCAACAGTTGACCGGCCGCTCCTCGCGTTAATTTACAGCATCTTGATGAACCGGCCGATCAACGTGGGGGAAATCATCTGCACGGAAATATACAACTGCTTCAAGTAGAAGAAGGGCAGGCTGTACTTCCCGTCCCTGATCTCAGGTCTTTGCACCAATTTTTGAGTCCCGGTAGAGACCATAGATAAGTTTACAACTGCCAAGGAGGGCTGGACCAAAAAGGTCTGCATTTAGATGATGCAGGATGCGAAGAAAGAACCAGCAATGCCCAGTCAGCCCTTCGCCACACAATTTGAAACGTCAGGTGCCACAGGTAGTATTGAGGCTGCCCCAGACGGAGAGGTCCTCCCGCTGCTCCACACACTCCTCAAACATATAAAACGGACAAAGCAGCATCAGATGGCCTTCATGAACTATGTGGGGGAGGCCCAAGAAGCCCTTGTAGCTTATTTCCTGCAGAAATTCCCTGGTGACGTGCCCACCATGCCGCCCGTTCCTGATGAGCTTGCAGCAGCAGCAAGAGCACAAAGAACTTCACCTGTTGCCACCGACTGCTAGACAGACCGCCATATGCCCTCTCCTATGAATTCTCCGCATAACTCAACTGCCACCCCATCTAACATAGTGGCAGACTCCCTTGAGAGGCACTATTTGAATCTCTTCCCAGCCTGCATAGCCAATATAGTAGCAGACTCCTCCTCATTAGAGAAGATTGAGCAGCCGCTATCGGAACCGGAAACAACTGTATTAGCGGCAACAGCAGCCATCCCAATGGCATTTATCCCTCCGGCAGCACCCACAGAGGAAGGGACAAGGAAGAGGAAGCAGCACATAATAGCAAAAAAACCTGTGGACCTCGAGACTGAGTCAGAAGGAAGTGACACATCTCCCGTCGTTCCCCCTGCCGAGCCTTTAGAAAAGCTACAACATACGCCAAAGAGAATCCAGCCGCCGCAGAAAGCAAAGACCTCGCCTGCTAGAACCGCCGCCAAGGCATCTTCCAAAAGCCGCTTCATTTTCCGAACTTCATCCTCCTCCTAAGCTAACTAGAATCCATCCTCATCGCAACCCTCAACAAACTTTTAACTTATTTTCTTCCCTTTTATTTTTATTTCAAGTTTTCTTTTTTATCTTTAACGTGTATATTTTCTTATTTTCTATTTTGTGCATTGAGAACAATGCCCATCTCGAGTTGGGGGGGATAGCTCTCGCATCATTTGTAGGCATTCTTAGTTGCATATAGATTGCATTGCACTTGCCTTAGTAATAATCGGAAAAGAAAAGTTTGTTATGACTTGTGCCTATGATAGGATAGCCGATTAATTTATTTTCGCACCTAACTAAAATTAAACTTAATCTTGGGAAAGAGTATGAAATATGACTTAGATTTTTTTCTTTTTGCCTGAAAATGTTGAATATCTCTGTTACTTGCTGAATGTGTAGAATATTTTATGAACACTGCTTGCTTGTTTTCTTTGCAAAATTCTGACGATAATTGCAGGTAGCCGCCGAGGCAGGCAAAAGAAACAGAAAAACGCAGAACTGCCAAAGGCAGCAAAATCAAAAACAAAGAAAAGTGATGTGTTACCCTAGAGGTGCCCGCAACAGGCTCTAGGAAGAATCATGTGCGAGGACACTCCACTGCTATCAAAGTCCATGAATCTGAAAGCCTAAAAGTGACGGAAAAATTAGCATGAGTGAATGAAAGCCTTCACGGGATGACTCTACTCTAAGGGTTAGGGGTTCTGTAGTTTGCTCCTATCTAAATGCTAGACATAGAAGAGTAGTTGTGATAAGCTGATGCCCTCACCGCCATGACTAAAAAAATAATATGCTTAACTGTGTTGCCTCGACAGCAACCTTTTAAATTACATCGGTGTCATTGTTTAATCTTTTATTCTGCATATTCAGCTTGTTTATAGATTTGCAAACATCACACGGGCATTAGGAATCTATTTCTGAGTTTTTTTTCTTGTTTATTTCCATTCCTTAAGATATATTTATAGGTGTCATGGCCTTGAGGAAGAAAAATAGGTTAAAAACAAGTTTTTCTTTCTGGCTATTATTAGAGCAAGCACTTTAGGTTGCATTGCTTGAGGACAAACAATAGTTCGAGTTTGGGGGTGTGTAAAGTGTCCAAAAGTCCTATATTTCATACACTTTACAACTCTTATTATGACTGTTTTAAGCACATTTTAGGCATAATTAGGTTCATGCATAGCATTTTACAGTATTTCATTGTTCTGCCTTACTTTTATAACTTATCATTCATTTGGTGAACAAGAGGTACTGTTCTAGTGTATTCCTGCTTGTAGGTACTAACAGCTAAACAAGGGAGTCGAGGAACGGAGGACACAATGCTGAGAAGCAAACACAGGAGTTGTACTGAAGCAGTTCCAAATGAAGTAAGTTACTGCCGAGCACCTGCCGAGCATCTGCCGAGCAAAGCCACTGCCAACCTTGCTGCCCGCGGCAGCTGACTATGTAAGTTTGGAGAACCAGAGCGCGATTTGTAGAGCTAAAACTCTTGATTCTATCGCCGGCATTCATGTGACTTTCCGATGTCTGTAGTAGAGGCTAGGGCTGCCGAAGCGAAATACCCAAGCTTACTTGAGGGCTAAGGCAAATGAGGAAGAGTCCATATTCCAAGCAAAGAAGTCATCATTTAATGCTACATTAAAGAAGAAAAACTACTTTAGAGGACTTCTACTTCAAGGAGGACTTGACCTAGTTTTGAGTCTATAAGTACCCATTGTACTTTTAGTTTAAATCATCCTAGGTTTTATATAGACTTTTCTTGTGCTCTTCTCTGCCGCCATGTTCTAAATCTCCATTGGGTTAGGGTTATGTTGTAACTAGAGTGAAACGGTTGTTTTAGGTTTTTGAGTTATTTCTTTAATAAATTATTTCAAGTTTACTTAATCCATTATTCTTCATTCTTTCAATCTTTCTACACCAGTCGTTTGAGAGAATTTATTTGTCGGGCACGAAAGTGCAAGGGTCACGAAAGGGTTAAGTACCGTCACAACGAGAGGCGTGACTAACTTGGTTCCACACTAGTCCACACGTTTCAGCTGCTAAAAGGGATCTCTAACTGAGTTGATTGATTTGGTTCCACACTAGTCCTCATGTTATCAATCTCGAGCATCCTAACCTAGAAATAGGAGGGATCATTGTTAACTATCCTGTCGAACTTGGAGTATCTGCCAGACTTGCCGCCAAGACCTCTTTCAATTCCACCTGCCGAGAAGTACATGCCCTTGTAGTGGCAGTGACCTGTTGCGGCCGCATGACAGGGTCGTAGTTTGACGCCCGTCGTACCCGCCGAGGTAGCATATCGTGGAAGCAAAGGATAACTCATACCTTTTTCAACGCAGTTTTCACACTAAGTGGCAACATAACCCCGCCCGCTCTATCAACTTGATTCATCTTCTTTTTTACTTGTGTTTTATTTAGTTTTCAATCTCAAGCAATCATTTACTTGTGTTTTACTTTACCTTTGTGTAGGAACTAAAGAACGAGACAAGCTATCCAATCCTCGTGGGATTCGACATCTTATATACTATAACTTGACAGGAGTGTGCACTTGCGCTCTTACAAAAAGGGAACACCTACACGCCCTACACTTGGCTTATAGGTGGTGATTTAAATGAAATATTATCGGGTAATGAGAAACAAGGGGGTTGTCGTCGTGCAAGATCTCAAATCAATAACTTTCATAATAGTCTCTCGCGTAATAATCTTTTTGACTGCAAACTTACCTCTGGATGGTTTACTTGGACAAAAACAAGACCTAATACTCAAACAATCCTTGAACATCTAGATCGTTTTGTAGGGAATTCAGCTTAGAAAGCTTCTAATCCTTCCTATCGCATTATCTCTCACTTTGATGCCAAATCGGATCATTGTTTCCCACTCTTAGACACTGAACCCCCTATACACAATGCTTCCCAACCCATACCACCTAAATTTCACTTTGAAAACTGTTGGGCAACCCATGAAGAAGGTATATCCTTAGTTCAACGAACTTGGGCTACTGCCCAAGGTCCTACACTTGATAAAATTCGTGCTATAGGATCCTACTTAGGCGATTGGCAATCCCAACGACGTTATATTACTACAATACAAGGCGTATTCAACTTCTCACAAAAAGATTAACAAGTTTCTTAAGTAGCCTCTCACACCCTCCTCGGAGGCAGCTTATCTTTTGATAAAATCTGAACTCAATAAGCTGCTTGATGACCAGGAAACCTATTAGGCACAAAGATCTCGAAACCTATGGCTTGCGCAAGGGGACAAGAATACTCAATTCTTTCATGACCGTGCCAACAATCGTCGGAAAAAGAACACTATAAACGGTTTATATGATACAGACAATAACTGGTGTGTTACTGAGGACGATCTAATGACTATTGCATCCACCTATTTCTAGACCTTGTTCACATCCTTGAATTCTCAATTGTCCGATCAGATCCTTTCCAAAGTGACTGCCTCCATTACTCCAGCTATGAATGAGTCATTCACTAGGGCGTTCAATGCTGAAGAAATTCTCCTAGCTTTTCACGACATTGATCCTCGTAAGGCCCTCTGGAATTGATGGCCTCCCTAGTGGGTTTTTTAGATAACAATGGACACGGTAGGTGCGGATGTCACCCAACTATGTTTGGATCTCCTTAACGGATCTGCTGATATGGCATCCGTCAACCAAACCATTTTAGTGCCTATTCCGAAAATTAAGGATCCCACTACCACGAGGCATCTCCGGCCTATTAGTGTAACGCCCTGGTTTTGGGCCTAGATGTTTTAGACATCGGACCGAACCGGTCGGAAACGATTCGAATCGCGTAAGGTGATTTAAAGAAATCAAGGATCGGGATAGGATAAAAATGTGGTAAAAATGCTAAAATCTTATAAAAATATGTTTAAGAGGTTGGTCAAATCAATTTTACAAAAAGAGTTTCGGAAGTGGTACATTTTGGGTAGTGACCAAATTGTAAAGTTTCAAAACAGTGGAAAATGCAATTTTTAAAGGAGAAGCCAAAATCTTAGAATCTTTAGGGAGATTTAAGGCAATTTAGCCTTTCGTTAATATGACATGTGATTGAAATGGTTTTAATTAAATAGTTTTTAATTGGCTTTTATTTTATTTAATTAATTAGGTAGTTAATTAGTGAGATTTCATCACGTAACTACCTTTCTCTTCTCATTTTCAGCCAAACACCATTTTTAACTCATTTTCTTCAGATTTCTTTTTTCTCAAACACTCTCTTCTTGGTTTCTTACTCATTTCAAACAATTCTTCCTAAATTCTTCAAGTTTTGTGAAGCAAAAACTTGTCATTCATTGAGGAAAGCAAGGATTGGAGGTAAATCTCATTCTCAACCTCTAATCAAGGTTCTTTATTGAAATTCCCAAGATCCTTGGCTTATAATTAATGTTTTTGGTTGAGTTTTCTTTATAGTTTTGATTTGAGATCAAAATCTTGTAAAACTATGTTTAAAATCTTGATTTTCGGATTTGTTTTGTTAAGCTCTGTTTTGGATGGATTTTAATTGAGTTTCAAGTTGGTTATTATGTTGAAATGAGATTTTGATAATATAGATCCCGAAATCCTTGCGATCCTTGAGTTTCTTGATAGTTTTAAGTGAGTTTTTGAGGTGAAATGGTGGAATTATGCTTGCTGGAGGTATAAGGATGGGTTTAGGTTGTTTGGAGATATGTTTTGATGTTTATAAATGGTTGAAAGTGAAGTATGTTGGCTGGGCATTGTTTAGGAAGCAATCTGTTGAGTTTTCGGTTGTTTCGGAGGGGTAAATTGGTGTAGTTTGGGTGAGCTACGAGTTTGTGTTAGTTGCTGGTGTTGAAATGCCTTTTAATGCATTTAGATCTCTGTTTTGATGATGTGAAAATAGGGGATCTTGATCCGGGAGCAAACGAGGTGATTTTGGAGGCTCCGAAAGGGTTATTTTCGCGTCAGCAAATGAGGTTCCGTGTATCGGTGAGTGGAAATGGATTTTCCAACTTTGTAACGCTTCGAGCTTGGACTTGGGAGCTTAGTGTACGTTTGAAACACTTATCTAAGCTCAAGAGTAAGTGATTCAGAAGTCTCTTGGAATGTGCTATGTTTTTATTGGAAATGCACTTGATATGAATGTGGTTTTAAATCATGTTTTAAAGTATGTTTAAAGCTTTGATGATGCTGGTTTTTAATGGCATTTTGGTTAAGGATGCACATGGTAAGTGGTCCTTAAATTTATGTGGTTAATGCATTTGATATGAAGCATGATATGCTTGAGAAAATGGCATTCTGTTTATGCTTGTAAAATAGTGGATTATTGATGTTAAATGAGTATATTGGCAAGTGATGGAACATGTTTTGGTTACTTTAATCGGATATAGTTAGCCGGCTATAGGACTAGGTGCACCATGAATAAAGTCGCCTTGGATGTAGATGGGTTGTGATTGTACCGTATACTCCATCCAAGTACCCTAACGATTGAGGCTAAGATCACAACGGTGGATGTTAATCCTGTGTGTGAGTCTTGTGTTATGTGTCCCGTACTCTCGTTAGTGGAATTATACAACTACTGATGAGTGGTGTTGAGGGGTTGTGATTGTACCGTTATACTCCACCATGGGTGTCACAACGATGGAGGGTTGCTCTCGTGTGTGAGCCTTGTGTAGTCCGGTAGTGTGTATGAAGCGTGTGGGACAACTCTTGTAATTCGCGTATCCGATTGTGTCATTTGAGTTGGTTTTGGCATGGTTTGAGAATTGATCACTTGTAAGCCAATACAATGTTGTTGACTAATGGTTTAAGCATGAGATGCTTGTGAATTATGCTAGAATGCATGTGATGCTTCGTAAAGCATGAGCAAAGGTTTATTTGCCGTTTTAAGTGATGCATACGAGCATGTGTTTTTGTTGCGTATAAAAGAGTCCTATCGCAAATAGTGCAAATGTACACGACGCAAGTAGCAAAGTGATACTAGAGTATCGGATATCGTCTCCACAGGGACTGGAAATAACTCTCTCCTTGAGTTGCTGCACAAGAGAATGAAATAGTTTAAATGAATATTGGAGAAAATCTTGAGCAAAAACTAAAGTAAAAGATGAAGGAATCAGATTTAGAGAATAGGTCGGTATTGAATTTCTTAGTAGTGCCAGTGTTGCACTGTTAGAGGAACTTCTATTATCTGTCGTCGTTCCTGTTGCGGTAGCACTTGTCGCGGCAGAGGTCTGTTGATGTCGCGGCAGCGATCAACAACTCCGTACTTCAAGCTTGGCAAGAATCCCAGTGATGACTTGTTCTATCCCTAGGCCCAAGTTCTGTTGATGAACACTTCTAGGATGATACCTCCCGGCGTGAATCAAAGGGTGAACACCAATGTTGACGAATTCTTCTTTAGCCACTTAACCTTGAACTTATCCCTAAGCCAAGATGGTTTAACCATAAACGGGCAAACACGTATTTACTCCTTTCGTATGCTAGACTCTCCCGATATCAAACAAATAGATAACCTCACAATGCTCTCCCGATGCTCTTATGAGATATGAAAACCAGAGTAAATAAACTTCAAGTTTTTATTACTTGACAGAAAATTCCTAAAACAATACAATCCTTGCAACTACTTTACAAATCAACCCTTAGCCCTAGGGGGAGTTTAGAACATGATGGAGAAGGGAAAACGACAAGGGTTTTGGGGGAAGACGGCTAGGAATGAGATCTCCTTCCCTAGGTCGAATTACATGCCTTTATATAGGCCTTGGGTCCAAGTTTTCTAATATGGCAAGAATACAATTTTGAATTAAAGTGCAACTCTATTAAAGACTAAATCTTCTGAGTAGATGCCTTGAATTCGTCCTCTTTTCTTTTGAAGTACGGAATTGAGTGTTTGCTGCCGCGACAGGTGCTGCCCGCGACAGGCGCGACGACAGATTTGGATTTCCTAAACTCTGCAATAACTGCACTACTGAGCAATTCAATACCAGCCCATTCTCTCTATCTTTATTTCTTTAACCTTATTTTCAAGTATTCTTTATTATTTTCGTGACAATATCTTAATCTATTCTTTTTCCCCTTGTGCAGATAGCGAAGGAAAGGGTTAGCCTAGTCCCTGTGGAGACGATATCCGATACTCTAGTATCACTTTATTACTTGTGACGTGTACAGTTGCACTATAATTGTGATAGACTATTTTACACGCAACAGCAGCCAACATATAGGTCTTCACTCCCTCGGTCAAACCATACCGAAACCTCTCACAACGCTCCCTCTCAGTGGAAACTAGCTCAGAAGCATACTGACTGAATCTAACAAACTGAACCTCATACTCTGAAACGGTCATGCTCCCCTGAACCAAAGCAATGAACTCACGTTTCTTCTCATCTTGATACCCCAACCCCAAATACTTCTTCCGGAAGGTAAAACAGAAGAAATCCCAAGTGATATCAGTAGTATCCATACTCGCGGTGATCGTAGTCCACCAGACATACGCGCCACCCTGAAGCAAAGATTCTACACAACCAAGCTTCCGTGCATCATTGCACTCCATCTGACCTAAAATTGTGGTAGTACTCGCTAACCATGCCTCAGATCCCTCGAGCGATAACCCACGATACTCTGCTCCACCCAGACTACGGAACCTCTTGAGAGGTAACCCAAGTAATAGCCTGAATCAACGGGCTCATCACCCGCCTGACCTCTTCTAGGTCTAGCCATAACAACAAATGCAATGCTACAACAACAACATATAACACAAAAGGAAATGATTTGGGTCAGCAACGTCACGGGTCCAAGGTGCTCAATTATCATACATAGATTTTCCCGATAATAGTATGTGGCAATGGGTACCTTACACAACAAGCAACTCCAACAAACACGCAAACACCACAACAACACACTTACCTCACTTACCTTTCCGGTTGCACGACAACCAACGCAAGCCTTTCCAAAGAAACCTAGGCTTTGATACCAACATATGTAACCCCCTCAACCCGGTCTAGCCACCAGATTGTATCGAGCGGATCACACGGGACTAACCGAAAAAAGATCTGAAGATTTCCCTCCAATTAGCAACCCTAAACGCATTGATTATTATCTTTTCTAGATGCTCAAATTAATCTTATGTTTAAGAACACGCAGTAGAAGAAAGAACAACAAAACGAGCATCGATTCGAACAAAAGAGCAACCAAGGACCAAAATGCAAACTAGCATAATATAGGAACCTATGATGTAATTAAGGTGATCTTTGTATAGTTAAACCCATTTCATGCTTCCATGATGAAATGCAACACAAGGCATGCACAAAATCATCCACAATTGAAAATACCACAAACTAGGACCAAAACGCAAGAAAAATAACTTTAAAGATGCCTCCAACTAACTTCCAACAACCCCTGTTTCGAAACGCTTATGGTCGTATCAGAACAGAGCTTCACAGTGAGAAAACTTTCCGAAATGGCTTGGACCCGTTCCAACCCTGCTTAGCTCGTTTCGATACGCGTTCACGAACGCCAAGGCCAAAATGAGGGCTGTTCCAAAACGTTCATGCCCGTTTCGAAACACCCTACTGCAGTAACAGCATAACTGCATCACCAACATCTCCAAGGTTGTTTTTGTAACGCCCTGATTTTGGGCCTAGATGTTTTAGAGTTTGAATCGGGCCGGTCAAGAACGGTTTGAACCTTTTGAGAGAGATTTAGGGAACACATATTTCGGAATTCCTTAAAAATATATAAAAATATCTAAAAATCCTCATTTATTATCTAAATGATTATGGTGAAAACAATTTCACAAAATATGATTTGGAAATACTACATTTCAGTCTAGTGACCAAATTGCAGTTTTTGCAAAATTTGATTAGTGACTGTTTTGTAAAGGATTGAAACTTTAAATCTTTAAGGAGCTAATTTTACCAAAATGTTTTTCACCAGATTTCTCTTTAATTTGGGAGTTTTTAATAATGTTTTAATTAAGGGAATAAAGGAGAATTAAAAAGAAAATCTATTTTTGACTTTTCATAACTACCTTACGTTAGTTTTCTCTCATTTCATTTTCTCTTAACATACACTCAACCAAACACATTTCCTTCATCAATTAACCTTTGATTTTCATCTCATTTGCTGAGATTTCATTCTCCTAAGGATTCCTAATCTTTAGCTTACCAAAACCTCTTGTTTTTACTTTGGATTTTCAAGAAATCTTGCCCAAATTGAGGAGAAATCAGCCATTAGAGGTAAGCTTCGTCCTTCTCCTCTAATGATCAGTTCTTTACTGAAATTCCCAAGTTATCAATCATTTGTTAATGATTTTTTAGTTGCTTTAATGTTAGGAACATGAAATTGTGATAAAACTCAAGATTCTTGGAGAGATCTTGATGATTTTCGTAACTCTTGGCCAGGCTCTGTTTTGAGGTTGGTTTCTAATGTATTTTGGATGATAATTTATGTTATAAATGAGGTTTTATCAAGCAAATTCCGAATAGGTTTGGATTCCTAAGTTTTACATGCTAGATTTGTGGGTTTTGGGGTGGTTTTGGTGTTCTGTTGTTGCTGGAGATGTAAGGACGAGTTTATGATGATTTTTGGTGTTGGTTGAGGTTTAGAAATGATTAGAATTGATAGATCCTGGTTGGGCTTTGTTTTTGGGAAGTTTGGAGATGATTTCGGTTGTTTTGGGTAGCCGAAATGGTGCTTTTGAATAGAGCAACGAGTTTGTTTGAGTAGCTGGTGATTTCAATGCATGATGTTGCATTAATCCTCCGCTCTTATGTGTGATAAACAGGGGAGACATCTTTGGATGCTTTTGGTGTTGATCCGGAAGTGCCGGAAGCTTAGATATCGTTTTGGCAAGCAAGCAAAACGTAATCGGTGAATGCAAATGGTTTTAGAAGTCCTTGATGGACAAAGAAACAAGGTTTGGGGATTTAGGAATGGTTTGAAACACCATCCTAAGTCCGGAAGTAAGCATGGCTAGATTCGCTCTCAAATATGTGGTTGTTGCCCCTAAATGCTTTTACATGCTCTTGTTTTGAGATAGACAAATTCCTACTGTTTTATGCATGATTTGTAGCATGGGATGATGCTTTGTAGAGTTTTCATGAGATAGCATGTTGTGCTAAAGAGTTTTGAGATGTTGATTTAATGCAAATCATGAGTTATGGTTTTGAAATGAGATGAGAATGATTTGGGAAATGTTGCATCAAATCAGTAGGTGAGATGATGATTTTAATGTAATATATTGGCATAAATGATGAGATAATTACTGGATATAATTGGTCGACCAATAGGATGAGAGTGCATTATAAACTAAAAATTCGTACGTGCTCTTTGGAGTCGGGAAATGGGGGTAGTGCCATCTCGATCCAAAGTGAGAATTCGATGATGAGAGATACCATCAAGGTAGGACTTGGTGAAATTCCCAAGCTTTATGGCGAAGAGAGATACCGCCATGAGAGTCCGGTGATGTGAGATTCCACTGGGGTAGGACTTGACCTTGAGTCAAGCTAATCCGCATATCCGAGTAAAGATGTAATATGAAATGCCAATATTTGAAATTGTATTTGATTCACATGTACCAAATGTTGGGATGATTTATGCTATGAGAAATCTATATGAGATTTGTATATGAAATGTTTTTGTTTTCATTAAGCATGTGTATAGCTTTGCCATGAGATTTGCTTTGGTTTAATGCATGGGATAGAATAAAGATACATGTGTTTTCAAATGGAGAGTGTCTTTGAAATGGTTTTCAAGCATGAGATAGAATGAGCATGTTGTTGAAAATGGTTTTGAGAAAGAGATTTATAGATGCATTATTGTGTTGGTTTTCCTTAGAGCTTGCCTCACTAAGCAAATATGCTTATGCTCTCTTTTACCAACAATGCAGATAATTGAGACGAGTTTGGGCAGCGAGAAGGATAAGAACATCCAAGGAAGTGAAAACCTCATGTCTAGTGTTGTTTTCATATGCTTTAGTATTGATATTTGGCAATGGGGATTCATAGTTGGTTTTGGGAGATGTGTTTTGAACTCCCTATGCTTGCTGCAAGTTTATTATGGTATTTGAAGGTTGTAATGGTCATATTTGGTTTGGTTTGAGGTTTGCGGCCTTTATATGGTGTTATGGTTAGGAAGCATGCCAATAGACTTTATGTTCATGTTATTGATGCCATGCTTTAGCTTAAACTTCATAATAATGTTCTTTGATGTTCAATCATGTTGTTAGTGTGATATGGTGTGATTTGGGATGTGTTTGAAGGTGTAAAGAGGTGAAAACCAGAAAAATGAGTAGTTGCAGGGCAGGGTGTATCGAAACACCCTTAACTGTTTCGGAGCAGGGGCTTGAAATGGCCATAGTGTTTCGGAACAGATAAGAGTGTTTCGGAACACTTTAGCTACCGGAGAGGCTTGTTTCGTAACTGGTTTCGAAACGCACCCAAGTACCGAAACGGTCAACTCCGTTTCGATACGGTTGATCGTTGGTCTGCATTTTGAAATGCTTCAAGTTCTCATTTCTTACATTTTAGTCCTTGATGATTATGGATGCAATTGGTTGTGTTTGGAATGTCCAATTAAGTTTATTTTTGACAGAGATGCATGAAATATGATTAATTGCACTTTGGTAAATTTAAAATCTCCAAAGTCCTCGCAATTTCCAAATCCCTAATTGAATCCCTAATTGAAATCCGATCGTTGTGCCTTACCTTGCTATGATCTTGTGTGATCATATAGGCTTAACCTTGCATTTAGAAAAGATAAAAAGTAAAAAAAGGTCGTTAATCAAGGTTGACTTTGGTTTTCCCCGTGTAATCTTCGTAGTTCGGGTCAAGCATCTAAGGCAGGCTAAGGGGGTTACATTTGTTAGTATCAGAGCCAAGTTAACGAATATTTGGGGCTTGGTAAGTGGTTAATGTGTGTGATTATGAATGATTATGTCTTTTTGGTGAAAGTATGATGTATGATTGTTGATGTTTGGTTCTAATGAGATGAATTTGTGATGATATGTTGTGTTTGGGGTATAGTTGGGGATCCCATTTCCATATCATTACTATTGGAAAGAATTGTTTTGAAAAAATGAGCTTGAGTACTTGGATTACTTGCCTTACGTTGCCTAATTGAATTTATTGTATTTTGTCAGTTGCATTGTTTTCTTATGGGCCCACGTAGAGAGCTTATAATTAATACTCGTGCCTCGGCTGAGAACGAGAATGTTGAGGATTTACCGCCTCCTCCTCCTAGTGGACCACCCAGTGGTGGTGGAGCAGGGGTTGGTGCTGCGGGAAGTGGTGCTGGGGTTGCTGGACCCGAGGGAGTTTAGGGGCAAGCTGCTCCTAATATGTCTGTGTCGATACAAGCTGTTGAGTGGATCGCAAGATCGATATTGACCAAGAGGGGGGGTGAATTGGAAATTTAAAGTTTTGTGGTGGAAATTTGCAAATTAAAAATGATGGACAAGGGATTTAGAGTGGTTCAAGTTCCAAATGAACTCTACATCCACTACCTTAGCTTCACTAAGGATTTGCAACAATTCCAGTAATTGCTCTTCCCCTTTTCTAGGACAAGGAGGCAACCCTTTACAATTTCGGTTGATTTTTCTACCCAAAAATCAACCCAATCCTCACACAAGTGAACAAAGAAATTTAATGGCTAATTAGATATCTCTCAATACAAATAATAGCCCAATTACAAGCACTCAACCCAATTGAACAAGATATGAATGAAAATTACAATTGGGGTTTTAGACAAAATGGGATTTGTGCACAATTGCTTGGATTTGATGTTTGGATGTTTGCTTTTGGATCAATAGTTGTTGCTGGTGCTTTTAGAGGTCCCTTTTATACCTTCTCATTGATTTCTAGCCGTTGTGGTTGTTGCACTCATCAATAGAGCCGTTGGGGATGTTATCTCACCACCATAAATGCAGTCTGCAACAACCCGTTTCGAAACGCGGGGTACCTGTTTCGGAACAGACTAAAATAGAAAGAGCCATTGGGGTGCATTTAAGAGCCCGTTTCGAAACGCCTTAGGGCCGTTTCGAAACACTTTTGCCACTGTCAAGGGTCGTTTCGAAACGGTCTTAGCCCGTTTCGAAACCTTAACGGTTTTCAGAAAATCAGTTAAAAACAACTTCAACGGTCATATTTTCAATTTAAACTTAAGAGCAGTTTCGAAACGCTTGACATCGTTTCGAAACGATTTTGCTACTGTCAAGGGTCGTTTCGGAACGGCCGTAGCCCGTTTCGAAACACCCTTTTTATCTTTAAATATTCAGCAAATATTTCAACCGTTGTGCCTTTTTAAAATCAAATATGAAGAACAGTTTCGAAACGTGAGAGACCGTTTCAAAACAGGGTCAAGTGTTTCGATACACGTTTCGAAACAGGGGTTGACAGTGATGAAAACGTTTCGAAACGCCTTAGGGCCGTTTCGAAACAGGACTTTGAAAATCACTGTTTTGACTTGAAACACTTAGAAAAATATTTGAAAAACTTTGTTTTTAACTTGGGCATAATCTTAAAATTATATGGGGATAATTTGAGGACTTAAAATTTGTTTTGACATTTTCAATTTAGTCCTTAGGTTTTTAGTTATATCAAAATTAAAATATTTGTTTCACAATCTCCCCCTTTTTGATATAACAAAACAAAGTTAGAATTTTTGAGAATTTTGAAAGTTTTGAAAATATTCTAACTCCCCCTTAATTTAAGATAGGTTTTTAAAGTTAAAAGAAATTTTTGATTTGAAATCCAAGTTGTAAAGCTTAAAAAACCTTTTAAAATTTAAAACGAATTTTAGTTTGTGGCTCTTAAATTTCTTCTCCCCCATTTTGTTAGATCAAAAAGAATAATGAAAGCTCATAGAGAAGACAAAGGATTAGTACCAATAAGCATTAATAAGCAACCATAATATTAATTCATAACATCAAAATATCCAAAACATAAACCAACATTAAGTTCATAATAAAATCCCAAATAAAAAGTCAAAAGCATAGGTTCCTAAAACATAATAAAACATAAAGATGCAATCTTAATCCTAAAATGCATAGATAATATGATATGATATGATATGAAGATCCTAGGCCTCGTCATCATCATCCGAAGTATCATCATCGCTCTTGACTTGAGAACGGTGAAACTTCGTCCATTGCCCATAGAGCGTAGAGAAGGATAGATCCAAGTTTGAATGGGAAGTCTCAAGAGTATGAAGACGATCCTCGACATTCTTCAAGCGATTATCCATAGCAGTAAAACCCGAAGCAATGCTAGTATCCAAAGCATTGAATCGCTCGGTAATGAGAGCCGTGAGGGCTTCATTGTTTGCAACCGGAACTTGCGGTGGAGGAGCAACGGGAGGAGGAACAACTTCTCTATCAACTCTTTCCCAAACATCATTCACATAAGTGAATCCGAACTTGCGAAGGGATGACTCACCAATCTTGGTCTTGCGAGGTTCCGGAGAGTCGTAGGTACAATCGATACCAAGATCATGAAAGATGTAGCTCAAGAGAGTGCCATAGGTAAAAGACTTCAACTCATTTGTGTCAATAAGCTTAATATTATTGACTATCTCGGCAAAAATTATTTTAGGCACATTAGGACGCTCACCTCTACGGAAACACTCAAGCCAAAAATGATCAGTTTGACGGATATGAGAGTATTTACCTCCGGAAGGTCGAATGAACCAAGAAACCATCAAGTGAAGAACGCGATCGTGCACATCCAAATTAATTGCTTTACCGGTGAAATTGCCAAAGTGACGTTCATCCTCAAGACCCTCATCTTTAAGTTTAAAAATAGACTCCAAGAGAGCAACATTAACAACAAACTTTTTGCCCAATAAGGAAGATTCAATTCCTATAATCTCGGTTTTGGTCTCATCATAAATAAAACGAGCATTAGAGTAAAAAAGGAGTACCATGTGTTTGTAGCGAATATCCGGAATGCTCAAGAACAAGATAAGATTCCACTCACTCAAACGGTCGAGATAACGAAATAGGAATCGCTCGGAATTGAGGAAGTCAAGATCAATGACACGTTCTTTACGAATTGCGAAATCCTTGACATAAGAGAAGCGAGCACGCATCTCCGGAGTTTTAAGGGATTTCTGAAAAATCATAGTAAGATTCGGACGAATGCTCGAATCACCGGTTTGAACGGCCTTGCGCTTTTTATTAGCTTGATCCGCCATCTAAAAACATTAAGCAAGTATATTTTAAAAATAAGTGTATGCATTGATATTTAAAATCAATCCAATAATAAATCCCACTTAGGTTTTTGAAACAAAATTAAAATAAAAAAATTAAAAAAACAGTAAAGAAAAAGACGACTGAAAAATTTTATATTCGAATAAAAAATTATGGGATTTTGAAATTTTTTTACAAGATATGAAAAACCCACAAAGGAAAAACTATAATGTATACAAAAATAAAATTTTCTAACCTAAGATTCGAACATAAATTGAAAGAAAAAGAAAAGAAAAAAATTTCCTTAGTTTGGGATTTTGGATGATTTGATGAAAATCCTTGCACAATGTTGATGAAACTTGCTTAGACTTGAGTTTTAGAGTAAAACCCCTCACAATTTTGTGAAAATCAATGAGTTTGAGAGGGTATTTATAGAGAGGGAGGCGGTTTAGGGTTTTTAAGAGTTTGATAAAAAGTGAAATTTCACATTAAAAGCCCTAATTAAAGCAGTCCGCGATGCCGTTTCGGAACGGTCAGGACCGTTTCAAAACGAGACGACTAGGGTTTGACCGTTTGGAGACCATAGGCTGACCGTTTCGATATGGTGTTGACCGTATCGAAGCCCTGTTGACCCGTATCGAAACACGTTTCGATACACCCCTTGGCAGTAGCCAAAACGTTTCGGAACGCATTGGAGGCGTTTCGAAACGCCCTTCTCTCAGAACTGGATTTAAGGTATCTGTATCGAAACAGGGTCACCCGTTTCGATACACCTGGGCCTGGAAGTGCAGATGAGGCTCTAAAAGTGCAGAAAAATGAAGTTTTAATAGGCCTAACATGCATAAATGTCATGAATGAGCAGGCAAAACATATTTAAGCATAAACATACTCCCCCTAACTATAGGCATGGATGAAATTAGGAGTTTAAACACATGAACATGGCATTTCACAAAATCAAGCATATTTAAGCACAAAAGAGGTCCTAAAAGGTCAAGATAGGCTAGCTAGACCTAACTCTCTCCTAAGGGACCAAAAACGCTCTTTGTCTAAGGGTTTTGTAAATATGTCCGCTAATTGATTCAAGGTGTCTACATACTCTATAACAACATCTTCCTTAATGACATGATCTCTAATGAAATGATGCCTTATTTCAATGTGTTTGGGTCTAGAGTGTTGGATGGGATTTTTTGTTAAACATATTGCACTAGTGTTGTCACATTTTAGGGGTATGGTTTCAACTTTAATTCCATAATCTAAGAGTTGTTGCTTCATCCAAAGGACTTGAGCACAACAACTCCCTAAGGATATGTACTCGGCTTTGGTGGTAGATAAGGCTACACTATTTTGTTTCTTAGAGAACCAAGATATGAGCATACTACCTAAGAATTGACAAGTTCCCGAAGTACTTTTCCTATCGATTTTACAACCCCCATAATCCGCATCCGAGTAAGCATGAAGGTTGAAGGTAGAGTCTCTAGGATACCAAAGACCTAAACAAGGAGTGTCTCTAAGGTATCTAAAGATTCTCTTAACGGCTATAAGGTGAGACTCTCTAGGACTAGCTTGAAACCTAGCACACAAGCAAACACTAAACAATATATCCGGTCTACTTGCGGTAAGGTAAAGCAAAGATCCAATCATAGAACGATAAAGCTTAGAGTCAACACACTTACCTCCTTCATCTTTGTCAAGCTTTGTAGATGAGCTCATAGGAGTGGCTTGAGGCTTTGCATTCTCCAAGCCAAACTTCTTGAGCATATCCTTTATGTATTTTGCTTGGTTGATGAAGGTGCCATCCTTCTTTTGCTTGATTTGAGTCCCAAAAAGAATGAGAGCTCCCCCATCATGCTCATCTCAAATTCACCTTGCATTAACTTAGCAAACTCTTGACAATGACATTCATTAGTAGAACCAAAAATGATATCATCAACATAAATTTGAACTACTAAGATGTCATTTTTATACATTTTTATAAAGAGTGTAGTGTCCACCTTACCTTTTTCAAATCCTTTTTCAATCAAAAAATTTGAAAGCCTTTCATACCAAGCTCTAGGAGCTTGTTTTAAACCATAGAGAGCTTTGGTAAGTTTGAAAACATGATTTGGAAATTTTGAATCTTCAAAGCCCGGTGGTTGTTCCACATACACTTCCTCATTTATAAAACCATTTAAAAATGCGCTTTTAACATCCATTTGAAAAAGCTTGAAATTATGATAACATGCATATGCAAGCAACATCCTAATGGCTTCCATTCTAGCTACGGGTGCATAGGTTTCATCAAAATCTATTCCCTCTTCTTGAGTGTAACCTTGTGCTACAAGTCTAGCTTTATTTCTCACAATGTTACCACTCTCATCTAATTTGTTCCTAAAGACCCATTTAGTTCCTATTGTAGATTGATTACTAGGCCTATAAACTAATGTCCATACATTACTTCTCTCAAATTGATTTAACTCTTCTTGCATAGCCATAATCCAAAAGTCATCTTTCAATGCTTCTTTTATATTTTTAGGCTCTATGCATGAGATAAATGCAACATAGTTCATTAATCTAAGAGAAGAACGAGTGGTTACCCCCTTGGATGGATCACCCAAGATTTCACCATCTTTGACATAGTTCAACTCCCTTGGGTAGCTCACTTCCTTTTCCTCAATAGCCAAGTCCTTCAAGGCTTCAAGAGGTGGATCTTGTGAGTCCTCTTCCTTTGTTGGAATCTCATCCTCCTTTGAAGTTTGACCTCCATCAAAGGCATTTATGATCCCTACATCATCATCATCACAAGAATCCTTCCTAGGAAGGAGGTTATCATCGAATACAACATGAATAGATTCTTCTACTACTAAAGTTCTTTTGTTAAATACTCGATAGGCTTTAGAGGTTAAAGAGTAACCTATAAAAATGGCTTCATCACTTTTTGCATCAAATTTACCTAAGTTGTCTTTTCCATTATTTAAAACAAAACACTTGCACCCAAAAGGGTGGAAATAGCTAATGTTAGGCTTTTTAGATTTTAAAATCTCATAAGGTGTTTTCTTTAAAATTGGCCTAATCATTACCCGATTTACAATATAACAAGCGGTGTTTGTGGCTTCCGCCCAAAAATATTTAGGTAAATTATTTTCACAAAGCATAGTTCTAGCCATTTCTTGTAAAGTTCTATTTTTCCTCTCAACTACCCCATTTTGTTGAGGAGTTCGAGGAGCCGAAAAATTATGGCTAATACCATTTTCATTTAAAAAATCTTCAAACCCTAAATTTTGAAACTCGGTTCCATGATCACTTCTAATATGTGAAATTCTAAGCTCAAGATCATTTTGGGTTAATTTTGAAAATGTGATGAATTTTTCCAAAGCCTCATCTTTATTACTTAAAAAGAGAACCCAAGTAAATCTAGAAAAATCATCAACTAGCACAAAAGCATAAGACTTACCACCCAAGCTCATAGTCCTAATTGGCCCAAATAAATCCATGTGAATTAGTTGTAAGCATCTACTAGTAGAAACATCATTAATGGATTTAAAGGAAGACCTATGTTGTTTACCCTTTGAGCATGCATCACAAATTTTATCATTTGAAAATTTTATCTTGGGTAAACCTCTAACTAGATTTAGAGAGACTAGTTTTTCCAAAACACTTATGCTAGCATGTCCTAGCTTCCTATGCCACAACCAAGCATCATTTTCATTTTGAGCAACTAAGCATGCATGAGATGTATGAATGTCATCTAAATGCACCATGTATATGTTTCCTATGCGATGACCTATGAGCATAATATTATTAGATTTAATGTCTACAATTTTGCATCCATTTTTATCAAATAAAACATTAAATCCTTTATCACACAATTGACTTATGCTCAATAAATTGTGTTTAAGACCATCGACATATAAGACATTTTCAATGAGAATGGTAGAGTGATTACCTATGGAGCCAATACCTTTAATGTGGCCTTTGGAGTTGTCACCAAACGTTACTACTCCTCCACTTTTTGGCTTTAGATCCATGAATCGACTCTTGTCTCCGGTCATGTGCCTCGAGCATCCACTATCAAGGTACCATGAGTTTTGACTTTGTGCTTTGGCCTTGTAGCAATGCTCCCCCTACAAACAAAGATATTAAACCTTGGTTTTTGGTACCCAAATCATTTTGGGTCCATGAGTGTTAGCTCCCAAAACCTTGGTTCCCTTAGGAATCCAAGATGACATAGCGATAATATTATTAGATTTAACAAGTTCCTTAGGAACCCATACACTTCTAATTCTTTTAGTTCTACTATGTCTAGGATAGCTACCTTGTTTGTAGTAGTTAGTCTTTTTCTTAGGTTGGTGTGTTCTATAGGATTCTCCTACTTCATGCTTGACACTACCATCATTTTTAAAGACTTTTTGAGCTCATTTAGCTCACCCAACACCTTTTGGTGTTCACAATTACATTGACATAAAAGATTATTAAGATCAACATTTTCATCTTGAAAGAATTTAAGTTCATCTTTTAATCCTAATATCTTTTTCTCAAATTTAGAATTAGCTTGAGTAAGTGAGTCATTTTTCTCATTTAATTCTAGAATAATCTTTTTATTCCTAATAACTGACTCCTTATATTTCTCAACTAATTCATCATATACCTCTTGTAACTCATCATATGCATCATTTAATTCTTCATATGAAAAATCTAAAGTAGATGAGTTAGAGGTTACCATGGAGGAATCTTCCTCAAGTGCCATGAGGCAAAGGTTAGCCACTTCTTGTTCGTCATCCTCCGATGACTCCTCATCACTCCAAGTAGCAAGCTTGGCTTTGAGCTTTTTCCTCTTCTCAAAGCCCTTCTTCTTGAGTTGAGGGCACTCCGAACGTATGTGGCCGGGTTTATTGCACTCAAAGCAAATGATTGGATCCTTTCCATCTTCCTTGTTCTTGCTTTTGAAGTCCATCTTCCTTTGGATTTTTCTTCCCCAGTTGGACCTCATAAAGCGTGAGAATCGTTTGGCTATCATAGCCAATTCTTCAAGTTCATCCTCATCACTAGATGAGCTCTCATCATGTTGTGAAGCTTTAGCCTTGAGAGCTATTCCCATCTTCTTCTTCTTCTCAACTTCAAGCTTCTCTACTCTTTTCTCTTCTTTCTTTTTCTCATCTTCCCTTCCTTGCTTCATGATCTCATGAGTAAGGAGAGAACCCACAAGCTCATCAAGCTTCAAAGTCTTCAAATTCTTTACTTCGATGATAGCGGTTCTCTTCCCATCCCAAGACTCGGGAAGTGAATAGAGTAGCTTCCAGACAAGCTTGTCTTCCGGTATGATCTCTCCAAAACCCTTTAGACCATTGACAATGGTGGAGAATCGATCGAACATCTTTGACACCGTCTCATCGGGCTCCATCTTGAAATTTTCATAACTAAGATTGAGAATTCCAATCTTAGTTTCTTTGACATCATTGGTGCCTTCATAAGTGGTCTCAAGAGTGTCCCACACTTCTTTGGCACTTTCAATTGATGAGACCTTTGAGTAGATGTCCGGACCGAAAGCACAAAATAGCATGTGGAGAGCTTTATCATTGACTTGAATCTTTTTCCTCTCCTCTTCACTCATCTCCACTTTCTTCTTTAACACCATCTTGCCTTCACCATCTTGCTTCAATGGAATATATGGCCCATCCTCAATGACATCCCACACAAGATAGTCATTTGACTTGATGAATAGACGCATTCTATTCTTCCAAAAAGAATAGTTATCACCGTTGAAGAAGGGAGGCTTTGTAGTGGATTGTGACTCGTACATGCTGGAACCGGAGGTTGAAGCCATCTCTTGATATTTTGATGATCACACTCTTCCAAGGATCTCCTCTTGTGGTTGTTAATCCTCAAAGAGTTAAGCTCTGATACCAATTGTTGAGTGGATCGCAAGATCGATATTGACCAAGAGGGGGGGTGAATTGGAAATTTAAAGTTTTGTGGTGGAAATTTGCAAATTAAAAATGATGGACAAGGGATTTAGAGTGGTTCAAGTTCCAAATGAACTCTACATCCACTACCTTAGCTTCACTAAGGATTTGCAACAATTCCACTAATTGCTCTTCCCCTTTTCTAGGACAAGGAGGCAACCCTTTACAATTTTGGTTGATTTTTCTACCCAAAAATCAACCCAATCCTCACACAAGTGAACAAAGAAATTTAATGGCTAATTAGATATCTCTCAATACAAATAATAGCCCAATTACAAGCACTCAACCCAATTGAACAAGATATGAATGAAAATTACAATTGGGGTTTTAGACAAAATGGGATTTGTGCACAATTGCTTGGATTTGATGTTTGGATGTTTGCTTTTGGATCAATAGTTGTTGCTGGTGCTTTTAGAGGTCCCTTTTATACCTTCTCATTGATTTCTAGCCGTTGTGGTTGTTGCACTCATCAATAGAGCCGTTGGGGATGTTATCTCACCACCATAAATGCAGTCTGCAACAACTCGTTTCGAAACGCGGGGTACCTGTTTCGGAACGGACTAAAATAGAAATAGTCGTTGGGGTGCATTTAAGAGCCCGTTTCGAAACGCCTTAGGGCCGTTTTGAAACACTTTTGCCACTGTCAAGGGTCGTTTCGAAACGGTCTTAGCCCGTTTCGAAACACCTTAACGGTTTTCAGAAAATCAGTTAAAAACAACTTCAACGGTCATATTTTCAATTTAAACTTAAGAGCAGTTTTGAAACGCTTGACATCGTTTCGAAATGATTTTGCTACTGTCAAGGGTCGTTTCGGAACGGCCGTAGCCCGTTCCGAAACACCCTTTTTATCTTTAAATATTCAGCAAATATTTCAACCGTTGTGCCTTTTTAAAATCAAATATGAAGAACAGTTTCGAAACGTGAGAGACCGTTTCGAAACAGGGTCAAGTGTTTCGATACACGTTTCGGAACAGGGGTTGACAGTGATGAAAACGTTTCGAAACGCCTTAGGGCCGTTTCGAAACATGACTTTGAAAATCACTGTTTTGACTTGAAACACTTAGAAAAATATTTGAAAAACTTTGTTTTTAACTTGGGCATAATCTTAAAATTATATGGGGATAATTTGAGGACTTAAAATTCGTTTTGACATTTTCAATTTAGTCCTTAGGTTTTTAGTTATATCAAAATTAAAATATTTGTTTCACACAAGCTATTGTTGGAGCTTTTCAGGCAGCAGTAGCGGGGGCTCATGGAGCTGCACCTCAGGATGGTGCTAATGTGAGGTTGCCGTTGGAGCGACTCCGCAGTCTGGGAGGGACTGAGTTCAGGGGGTTGACCCCGGAAGGTTCCGAGTCTTGGTTAGAGAGTACCAAGAGGATTCTCGGGCAACTAAACTATAACAATGTTCAGAAGTTGGGATGTATTGTGTCTCTGTTGCATGGTGATGCATATACGTGGTGGACAACCACAATAGCGGAGATGGATGATGATGAGGTGACTTGGACATTCTTCTTGAATGCATTAAAGCGAAAGTATTTGGGAGTTCGCTACCTCGATGAGAAAAGGAGGGAATTCATGTCCCTTGTGCAAGGGAGTATGACAGTGGCAGAATATGAGGTACAATTTGTACGCCTCAGCCAATATGCACCCGAGCTGATTCCTAGCGAGCGGGAAAGATGTGAACGATTCCATTATGGGCTGGTGGATGATGTGAAAACCTATATGCTCGCAGCAGACTATACTGATTTTGATGTCTTGGTCACTAGAGCCAAGGACATTGAGCTGAATCTTGGTTTGGCAAGTCGAGCGGGAGGATCTAGCTCAGGGAAACGAGCTACGGAACATGATCTTGGTAGATATCGGTACAAGATACATAAGGATAGGAGGTCACATGTCTATGCTAGACGTGGGGTGGTAACCCTAGAAGAGGTCAGCAAGGACCGAATGCTTTCATGCGGACTCCTGAGTGTAATCGGTGTGGTAGGAGGCACACTGGTGAGTGTTGAGGCAATCTTGGTACATGCTGGAATTGCGGCGATCGTGGGCACATGAAGAAGGATTGTCTACAACCATTGAGAGAAGGTCAGGCTCCGGTGAGAGCAGTTCAGCCACAAAGAGGCCGTGGGCGCGGTCGTGGCCAGGCTAGAGTGTATGCCCATCGAGAAGGGAGGAATGACACAGACGTGATCGCATGTACCTTTACTTTGCAATCCTTGTCATTACTTTCTTTGATTGATTCTGGATCTACACACTCGTACATATTGCATGAACGTGCTCAAATGCTTTGTTTGCCTGTTGAGTCTTTGGATGTGGGTATGTGTGTGACTAGTTCCTTTGGTGAGACGGTTGTAACAAGGAGGATGTATAGGAGATGCCCCTTAAAGGTGCAAGATCATGTGTTTCTTGTTGATCTTATGGAATTACCATTCTTTGGATTTGACGTAATTCTTGGTATGGATTGGCTTGTCGAGCATAGGGCTATAATGGATTTTGAAAATAAGTGAGTTTCGTTGAAACTTGCAGGCGATTATGAGGTTGTGGTGGTGGGAGAAAATGTGAAGTTCTTGTCTAATATGGTGTCGACGCTTGAAGCAAGCCGAATGTTGCATCAAGGATGTGAGGCTTACCTAGCCTTTGTTATGAATCCTAGTACAAAGAAGGCTCGTGTACAAGATATAAGAACCGTGTGTGAATTCCCTAGAGTGTTTTCGGAGGAATTACCAGGTTTACCGCCTAGTCGAGAGGTTGAATTCGAAATTGAGTTGTATGAGAACACAACTCCAGTGTCAATTGCTCCCTATCGCATGGCACCCAAGAAGTTGAAGGAATTGAAGACGCAACTTCAAGAGTTGCTTGACCGAGGCTTTATTCGGCCAAGTGTGTCACCTTGGGGTGCACCGGTCTTGTTTGTCAAAAAGAAAGATGGCACGATGAGAATGTGCATTGATTATCGTCAGCTGAATAAGTTGACCATCAAGAACAAGTATCTGTTGCCAAGAATTGATGATCTTTTTGATCAGTTTCGAGGAGCGGTTGTGTTTTCAAAGATAGATTTGAGGTCAGGATATTATCAGTTAAAGGTGAAGGATGTGGATGTGCCGAAAACAGCCTTTCGAACGAGATATGGGCATTATGAATTTCTAGTGATGTCGTTCGGATTGACGAATGCTCCTGTTGCTTTCATGGATATGATGGACAAGGTGTTTCATGAATTCCTAGATAAGTTCGTTGTGGTGTTCATCGATGATATCCTTGTGTACTCTCGTACTGAGGAGGAGCATGAAGAACATTTGAGGATCATTTTGCAAGCGTTGTTGGAGAATCAGCTTTATGCTAAGCTGAGCAAATGTGAGTTTTGGCTAAAGGAAATTGTTTTTCTTGGCCATGTGGTTTCGGCTGAAGGGATTCGTGTTGATCCTCAGAAGATTGAGGCGGTGGTGAATTGGAAGCCTCCTAGGTCTGTTCATGAAGTTCGTAGTTTCCTTGGGTTGGCAGGTTACTACCGGAGATTCGTGGAGGGATTTTCTAAGATTGCTGCCCCTTTGACGAAATTATTACAGAAGGATGTTAAGTATGAATGGACGGAAGTGAGACAACAAGCCTTTGAGAAGTTAAAGACAGCTTTGACGCAAGCTCCTATCTTGGTTCAACCTGAATCAGGAAAAGAGTTTGTGGTGTATAGTGACGCATCCTATGTTGGTTTGGGGTGTGTGTTGATGCAAGAGGGTAGAGTAGTGGCTTATGCATCACGACAGTTGAAAGTGCATGAGCGCAATTACCCTACGCATGACATTAAGCTGGCAGGGATGGTTTTTGCTTTAAAGATTTGGAGACATTATCTCTAATGTGAGAAGTGTACTGTGTACACGGATCATAAAAGTTTGAAGTATCTAATGTCTTAGAAGGAGTTAAATCTTAGGAAACGACGTTGGGTGGATTTTCTTAAGGATTACGATCTAACGATCTAGTATCATCCAGGGAAGGCCAATGTTGTGGCTGATGCTTTGAGCAGGAAGGTGGCGGTGGAATTAAGGGCGATGTTTGCTAGCTTGATCATATCGCGAGATGGTGGTCTTGTTGCTGAATTGCAAGTGAAACCATCTCTAGTTCAGTTGATAAAGGACAAACAACTGTTGGATGATTCTTTGGTGCCACATGTTCAGGATATCGCAGAAGGTAGGCCTTCGGATTTATGTTTCAACGATGATGGTGTTTTATGTTTTGGGAGTCGGATAGTGGTGCCGAATGATATTGAGTTGAGGCACACTATTCTGATCGAAGCTCATAGTAGTCCTTTTGCTATGCATCCTGGTAGTACAAAGATGTACCATGATTTGAGGGATGAGTACTATTGGGTGGGATTGAATAAAGATGTTGCTGAGTTTGTTAGTAAATGCATGGTTTGTTAGCGGGTTAAGGCTGAACATCAATTTCCTTCAGGGTTGTTGCAGCCGTTGAGGATTCTAGAATGGAAATGGGAGAGGATCACTATGGACTTTGTGTCTGGTTTGCCTTTATCGCCATCAAGGAAGAATTCTGTTTGGGTGATTGTGGATCGCCTTACGAAGTGTGCGCATTTCCTGCCTGTGCATACTACGTATAGAATGGATAAGCTTGCGGTGTTGTATATTGCTGAGATTGTACGTTTTCATGGAGTGCCAAAATCTATAGTGTCGGATAGAGATCCGAGGTTCACCGCAAGGTTTTGGGAGTGTTTACATCAAGCATTGGGTACGCGACTGAATTTCAGTACTTCTTATCATCCGAAACGGATTGACAGTCGGAGCGTGTTATCCAAGTGCTTGAGGATATGTTGAGGTGCTGTGTTATTGAATTTCAAGGCTCTTGGGAGAAACACTTGCCTTTGGTGGAGTTTGCTTATAATAACAGTTACCAGGCAGGTATTCAAATGGCACCTTATGAGGCATTATAGAGAGGAAGTGTAGGACTCCTCTTTGTTGGGCTGAAACGGGACAAAAGTTGGTCTCGATGTCGGCTTTACTAAAAGGAACCACCGAAAAGGTGAAACTCATATGTGAGCGTTTGAAGGCAGCATCGGATCGGCAAAAGTCTTACGCAGATTTGAAGCGTAAGGAGATAGAATTTGCTGTGGGCGAGCGTGTGTTTTTAATGTTTCAACTTGGAAGAAGGTGATGAGATTTGGCCGGAAGGGCAAGTTGATCCCAACGTTCATTGGACCATACGAGGTGATAGAATGTGTGGGTCCTGTTGCCTACAAGCTGAGACTACCTCAAGAGTTAGAAAAGATACATAATGTGTTTCATGTATCCATGCTTCAAAGGTATAGATCGGATCTGTCGCATGTTATGCCTGTGGAAGAGGTTGAGTTGAACCCAGACTTGACGTATGATGAGGAACCCGTTAATATTCTGGATTCGAATAGTAAGGTCCTCCGGGGTAAGACCATTGAGCTGTTCAAAGTCTTGTGGAGACATCGTGGTGTTGAGGAAGCCACGTGGGAAAGGAAGGATGACATGAAGAAGCAATTTCCTTACCTTTTTCCTCCAGGTAAATTTCGAGGATGAAATTTCTTAAGAGGGGGAGAGTTGTAACGCCCTGATTTTGGGCCTAGATGTTTTAGAGTTTGAATCGGGCCGGTCGAGAACGGTTCGAACCTTTAAGGGAGATTTAGGGAACACCTAGTTCGGGATGCCTTAAAAATATGGAAAAAATATCTAAAAATCCTCATTTATTATATAAATGATTATGGTGAAAACAATTTTACAAAATATGATTTGGAAATACTACATTTCGGTGTAGTGACCAAATCGCAGTTTTTGCAAAAGTTGATTAGTGACTGTTTTGTAAAAGATTGAAACTTTGAATCTTTAAGGAGCTAATTTTACCAAAATGTTTTCATCAGATTTCTCTTTAATATGGGATTTTTTAATAATGTTTTAATTAAGGGAATAAAGGAGAATTAAAAAGAAAATCTATTTTTGACTTTTCATAACTACCTTACGTTAGTTTTCTCTCATTTCATTTTCTCTCAACTTCCACTTAGCCAAACACAATTCCTTCATCAATAAAACTTTGATTTTCATCTCATTTTCTGAGATTTCATTCTCCTAAGGATTCCTAATCTTTAGCTTACCAAAACCTCTTGTTTTTACATTGGAATTTCAAGAAATCTTGCCCAAATTGAGGAGAAATCAACCATTATAGGTAAGCTTCGTCATTCTCCTCTAATGATAAGTTCTTTACTGAAATTCCCAAGTTATCAATCCTTTGTTAATGATTTTTGAGTTACTTTAATGTTAGAAACATGAAATTGTGATAAAACTCAAGATTCTTGGAGAGATCTTGATGATTTTCGTAACTCTTGGTTAGGCTCTGTTCTGAGGTTGATTTCTAATGTATTTTGGATGATAATTGATGTTATAAATGAGGTTTTATCAAGCAAATCCCGAATAGGTTTGGATTCCTATGTTTTACATGCTAGATTTGTGGGTTTTGGGGTGGTTTTGGTGTTCTGTTGTTGCTGGAGATATAAGGACGAGTTTATGATGATTTTTGGTGTTGATTGAGGTTTCGAAATGATTAGAATTGATAGATCTTGGCTGGGCTTTGTTTTGGGGAAGTTTGGAGATGATTTCAGTTGTTTAAGGTAGCCGAAATGGTGCTTTTGAGTAGAGCAGCGAGTTTGTTTGAGTAGTTGGTGATTTCAATGCATGATGATGCATTAATCCTCTTCTCTTATGTGTGATAAACAAGGGAGACATCTTCAGACGCTTTTGGTGTTGATCCGGAAGTCCCGGAAGTTTAGATATCGTTTTGGCAAGCAAGCGAAACGTAATCGGTGAGTGTGAATGGTTTTAGAAGTCCTTTATGGACAAAGAAACAAGGTTTGGGGATTTAGGAATTGTTTGAAACACCATCCTAAGTCTGGAAGTATGTATGGCTAGATTCGCTCTCAAATATGTGGTTGTTGCCCCTAAATGCTTTTACATGCTCTTGTTTTGAGATAGACAAATTCCTAATGTTTTATGCATGATTTGTAGCATGAGATGATACTTTGTAGAGTTTTCATAAGATAGCATGTTGTGCTAAAGAGTTTTGAGATGTTGATTTAATGCAAATCATGAGTTATGGTTTTGAAATGAGATGTAATGATTTGGGAAATGTTGCATCAAAACAGTAGGTGAGATGATGATTTTAATGTAATATATTGGCATAAATGATGAGATAATTACCAGATATAATTGGTCGACCAATAGGATGAGAGTGCATAATAAACTAAAAATTCGCACGTGCTCTTTGGAGTCGGGCAATGGGGGTAGTTCCATCCCGATCCAAAGTGAGAATCCGATGATGAGAGATACCATCGGGGTAGGACTTGGTGAAATACCCAAACTTTATGGCGAAGAGAGATACCGCCATGAGAGTCCGGTGATGTGATCACATAGGCTAAGTGATATGGTCATTTCAAAATTTTACATTTTGGTCCCTAAATGTCTAAATCTTACAATTAAATCCCTAATTGAAATATGATCGTTGTGCCTTACCTTCCTATGATCTTGTGTGATCACATAGGCTTAACCTTGCATTTAGAAAAGATAAAAATTAAAAAAAAGGTCGTTAATCAAGGTTGACTTTCGGGTTGACTTTGGTTTTCCCCGTGTAATCTTTGTAGTTCGGGTCAAGCGTCTAGACCGGGCTAAGGGGGTTACAGTTTCCCTTGGTTCCAATCCTCACACCCATCAAAGAAACAACAAGAACAACATACATACACCAAAAACAGCCATCATACATGATCAAGAACAAAAGAAACTAAAACATGCTCAACATACGATTAAAAGGAAATACTTCAAGATTCGACATACATAAAACAAGGTAAAAACATGCCAACAAGGGCAGCCAACATGCTCTTAACTCAAGGAGTTTACAAACACTCCTAACAACAGAAATAAGGTTCACCCTCATTGCCACACACACTATTATCTAAGCAAGGTCATATTTGAGCTATAGACGTACAATTGGATCACCTCCCTTGCACAGTTGCCTTCCAAAAGATCTACAGATCTGCATTGTTGGAAAAGAGAGCATAAGCTGTAAAGCTTAGTGACCGAAGCTCAAAACCAAACTACAACAATGTAGTTTTGAAAACAATCCTCATTTTGGAAACCAAAACCATATCTTGAAAACCACTTTTCACAAATCATTTCCTTTTCAACATGCTAACTTGAAACAAGTTTAAGCAATAGCAATAACACATGCCAAAGGCACAACATGCATCCAACATGCAAAGACCATATGTAAACCACTTATGCAAACCAAGCCTACCGGCTCCATAATATTCCACATGCATCAAGCACAATGCATAACCATATGAGTTTACCAGATATAATTGGTCGACCAATAGGATGAGAGTGCATAATAAACTAAAAATTTGTACGTGCTCTTTGGAGTCGGGCAATGGGGGTAGTTCCATCACGATCCAAAGTGAGAATCCGATGATGAAAGATACCATCGGGGTAGGGCTTGGTGAAATACCCAAACTTTTGGCGAAGAGAGATACCGCCATGAGAGTCCGGTGATGTGATCACATAGGCTAAGTGATATGGTCATTTCAAAATTTTACGTTTTGGTCCCTAAATGTCTAAATCTTACAATTAAATCCCTGATTGAAATTTGATCGTTGTGCCTTACCTTCCTATGATCTTGTGTGATCACATAGGCTTAACCTTGCATTTAGAAAAGATAAAAAGTAAAAAAAAAGGGTCGTTAATCAATGTTGACTTTCGGGTTGACTTTGGTTTTCCCCGTGTAATCTTCGTAGTTCGGGTCAAGCGTCTAGGCCGGGGGCTAAGGGGGTTACAGTTTCCCTTGGTTCCAATCCTCACACCCATCAAAGAAACAACAAGAACAACATACATACACCAAAAGCAGCCATCATACATGATCAAGAACAAAAGAAACTAAAACATGCTCAACATACGATTAAAAGGAAATACTTCAAGATTCGACATACATAAAAACAAGGTAAAAACATGCCAACAAGGGCAGCCAACATGCTCTTAACTCAAGGAGTTTACAAACACTCCTAACAATAAAAATAAGGTTCACCCTCATTGCCACGCACACTATTATCTAAGCAAGGTCATATTTGAGCTAGAGACGGACAATTGGATCACCTCCCTTGCACAGTTGCCTTCCAAAAGATCTACAGATCTGCATTGTTGGAAAAGAGAGCATAAGCTGTAAAGCTTAGTGACCGAAGCTTAAAACCAAACTACAACAATGTAGTTTTGAAAACAATCCTCATTTTGGAAACCAAAACCATATCTTGAAAACCACTTTTCACAAATCATTTCCTTTTCAACATGCTAACTTGAAACAAGTTTAAGCAATAGCAATAACACATGCCAAAGGCACAACATGCATCCAACATGCAAAGACCATATGTAAACCACTTATGCAAACCAAGCCTACCGGCTCCATAATATTCCACATGCATTAAGCACAATGCATAACCATATGAGTTTACCAGATATAATTGGTCGACCAATAGGATGAGAGTGCATAATAAACTAAAAATTCGTACGTGCTCTTTGGAGTCGGGCAATGGGGGTAGTTCCATCCCGATCCAAAGTGAGAATCCGATGATGAGAGATACCATCGGGGTAGGACTTTGTGAAATACCCAAACTTTATGGCGAAGAGAGATACCGCCATGAGTGTCCGGTGATGTGATCACATAGGCTAAGTGATATGGTCATTTCAAAATTTTACGTTTTGGTCCCTAAATGTCTAAATCTTACAATTAAATCCCTAATTGAAATTTGATCGTTGTACCTTACCTTCGTATGATCTTGTGTGATGACATAGGCTTAACCTTGCAGTTAGAAAAGATAAAAAGTAAAAAAAAGGGTCGTTAATCAAGGTTGACTTTCGGGTTGACTTTGGTTTCCCCGTGTAATCTTCGTAGTTCGGGTCAAGCGTCTAGGCCGGGCTAAGGGGGTTATAGTTTCCCTTGGTTCCAATCCTCACACCCATCAAAGAAACAACAAGAACAACATACATACACCAAAAACAGCCATCATAGATGATCAAGAACAAAAGAAACTAAAACATGCTCAACATACGATTAAAAGGAAATACTTCAAGATTCGACATACATAAAAACAAGGTAAAAACATGCCAACAAGGGCAGCCAACATGCTCTTAACTCAAGGAGTTTACAAACACTCCTAACAACAAAAATAAGGTTCACCCTCATTGACACACACACTATTATCTAAGCAAGGTCATATTTGAGCTAGAGACGGACAATTGGATCACCTCCCTTGCATAGTTGCCTTCCAAAAGATCTATAGATCTACATTGTTGGAAAAGAGAGCATAAGCTGTAAAGCTTAGTGACCGAAGCTCAAAACCAAACTACAACAATGTAGTTTTGAAAACAATCCTCATTTTGGAAACCAAAACCATATCTTGAAAACCACTTTTCCTAAATCATTTCCTTTTCAACATGCTAACTTGAAACAAGTTTAAGCAATAGCAAAAACACATGCCAAAGGCACAACATGCATCCAACATGCAAAGACCATATGTAAACCACTTATGCAAACCAAGCCTACCGGCTCCATAATATTCCACATGCATCAAGCACAATACATAACCATATGAGTTTACCAAGCTCATACGAAAACATAGTGAATAAGTATACCAACATCATTGACACGTTGCTCGGATAAGCGGACACCTTGATGGCACAACCCACATCAAGTCACATGGTGAAACAACTCTCACCACAATCTCACATCAGTCAGGATGCCACTACCCGCTTTGCTCGTTAGTGATAGCACAACCCCTACCACTCACATCACAATAGCACAACCCCTATTGTGAAACTGAAGAATTTCTCACGCATGAATTTTATAATTATAGTGCATTCACATCCTATTGATCGATCAATCTATTCGATATAACCCATGTGTCAATATACTCATCGCAACATCATAATCCACAGATTTCACCGGGACAAACACCTCCCTAAACATATCCCAAAAGCCACAATCACAAGCTCAAGCATAGCATGAACTCAACAACATTTTAATAACTCACATGGCATTCTCATAGGATAAAAACATCATGCATTTAATGCATAACAACAGAATAAAAATCATTTAGAAAGGTATGCGCATGATCAACCAAGATCAAATGTAAAATGGCGAAAAAGCCAAAACAACACAAAACTTACTCTTGAGCTTGAATTGGCCTAACGGCTCAACCCAAACCCTTAAAACACTTCCTCAACCTTGATAAAACATTAAAATCATTTTCACACACCAGCGATTACCAAAATCAAGCTGAAACCCCCTTTCTAGCTTTTCGGTTCGCCCACAAAAGAATTCAACAATTCCAAATCTTCAATCCCTTCCTCTAACCAACCCAAAACAGAGGATTAGAGATAATTTCAACATTCTAACTTGCTGGAAAATAGAGATTCAATAACCCAATCAAAACACATATCGAAACATTTCTGATACAAGCCGTAAACATCGAAAAACCCAATTCGGACAATCTCCAGCAAAACCCAGCATAGGATATCATCAAAATACATGTATAAACATCTAAAAACATCAACCCAACATCAGACTATCATCAGCTATCAATTTACCTCAAAACTCACTCAAAAACCCACTTTTTCCACTTCAATCTTCAACACCAAACCCAATTTCGGGATTCCTATCATCCACCCAACATCTCAAGTCAAAAACCACATCAAAACAAAGGCAAAATCATCATCAAACCAGTAATAACAGATTCTACTCATGATCTTATCCAAAAGCCCATTTTAGCACATTTTAGCCAATTTTTATTAAGATTAATACAAGAAAACATAACTTTAGCATTTAAAAGAGTCAAAGCATGGGAATATCAATAAATAACCTTACATTAGAGGACATGTAACACCCCAAATTTGGGCCTAGATGTTTCGAGCCTGAACCGGATCGGTCTGGAAAACTGTTCGAATCTAAAAGGGAGTTTTTGGGAACACCTAGTTCGGGATGCTTTAAAAATATAGAAAAATATCTAAAAATCCTCATTTAATATATAAAAGAGAATTGTGAAATCAATTTTACAAAATAAGATTTGGGAATACTACATTTCGATGTGGTGACCAAATCGCAGTTTCTGCAAAGTTTAGTAGTGACTGTTTTGTAAAGGATTGAAACTTTGAATCTTTAAGGAGCTAATTTACCAAAAATATTTTCATCAGATTTTTCCTTAAATTGGGTGATTTAATTAAATAAAATAAAGGTGATAAACTACCTTTAACTTTCATAACTACTTTTCTCTAATTTTCACTCATTTCATTTTCTCTCAAAATCCTATCAACCAAACACTTTTTCTCCAGCAAATTTTACTTTGATTTCCACTTCATTTGGTGAGATTTCCATCACTCATTGATTCCTAATCAATCCTTCAGCAAATCCATTTGATTTCTACATTATATTTTCATGGAAACTTGCCCAAATCAAGGAGAAATCATCTTTTAGAGGTAAGCTTGTTCTTCTCCTCTAAATACTCAGTTCTTCACTGAAATCCCCAAGTTTTCAATCCTTTATTAAAGTTTTATGAATGGTTTTAATGTTGGAGGCAAGAATTTGGCTTAAAACTTAAGATTTTGGAAAAGATCTTGAAGATTTTCGTGGTAATTGATTGGGCTCTGTTTTGAGATGGTTTTGTAATGTATTTTGGATGTTAAATGATGTTAGAAATGAGGTTTTATCAATCCAATCCCGAATAGGTAGTTTTTCCTAAGTTTTTGCTTGTGAAAATGGTGGTTTTGGGGTGATTTTGGTGTTCTGTTGTAGCTGGAGGTATAAGGACGAGTTTAGGGTTGTTTTTTTTATGTTAATTGATGTTTATAAATGTTTGGAATTGATAGATCTTGGCTGGGCTTTGTTTTGAGAGAGTTTGGAGGTGATTTCGGTTGTTTTCGGTAGCCGAAATGAGGTTCTTGAGTAGAGCAGCGAGTTGGGTTGTATGGCTGGTGATTTTAATGCATGATGGTGCATTAATCCTCTTCTCTTATGTGTTAAAAAACAGGGGAGAGTGATCCGGAGGCGATTGAGGTAGCGTTGGAGGTTTCGGATGCTTGGGAGGCTTGTCGGCTAGCATAGTGTTGTGTATCGGTGAGTGAGATCGTGTTTTCCAACTTTGGAATGATTTTGAAAAGTTTGGGAACTTAAATTTAGGCTTGAAACGCCGGTTTAAGTTCGGAAGTAAGTAAAGTGAAATTCTCTCTCAATTGTGCTATTATTGTTTTGAAAACTATCAAAATGAGTTTTGATGTGATTGATTTTACAATGTGGTTTGATCTGATGTTTGAGCATGGTTTTAAAGCATGTGAGTTGGTTGTCAAACTTGGTTTGAAGAAGGTTGCATGAAATTAATATTCCTTGAGAGTGTGTGTTGTTAGTTTGCATCTTAAGGCAATGTTCGGCATTTTGGCCTTGAAGGTGTTGCATGCTTTAAAAACAGTGAGTGTGTTGATGATTTTAACATGATATATTGGCATAGATGATGTAAAGATTACCGGATATATTGATCGATCAATAGGATGTAGAGTGCACTATAAACTAAAATTCGTACGTGCTCTTGGGATTCCTCCTAAAGAGAGAGACCAATGATGGGCATTCCATTGGAGTAGGACTTGGTGAAATATCCAAGATTTTTGGCAACATGAGTTATTGCCATGAGACCAATGATGGGCATTCCATTGGAGTAGGACTTGGTGAAACATCCAAGCTTTTTGGCAACAAAAGTTACTGCCATGAGACCGATGATGGGCATTCTATCGGAGTAGGACTTGGTGAAACATTCATGCTTTTTGGCAATAAGAGTTATTGCCATGAGACCGATGAAGGGAATACCATTGGGGTAGGACTTGATGAAATACTCAAGCTTTTAGCGAAGGTAGAATCGCCATGAGAGTACGGTGTGGTGGAAGCCACCGGAAGATTATGTTCTAGACGGGTGAGTACGGTGATGGTAGATGCCACCGGAAGTGTCTAGTGAGTTGTCCGCATATCCGTGTACAAAAGAGTATGTAAATGCCAATATATGAGAATGTGTGTCACATGTACCAATGCTTGAAATGTTTTATGCTATGAGGTTTGCATATGAGATAATGAAATTATGAAATGCTTTTGTGTAAACAAGCATGAGTGGCTTTGCCATGAGTTTTGCATAGGTTGTATGCATGGAATAGTTAGATGGTACATGTGGTTTTCAAATGGAAATTTGAGTTCATGGAATGCTTTTGAGTAACCCGCGTGTGTGGCTTTGCCATGAGTTTTGCATTGGTAGAATGCATGAGATAGATATTTGATACATGAGATTTCAAATGGTGTTTTGCTTTGGAATGGTTTTCAACCATGAGAAAGAGAAAGTGTGGAGTGGAAATGGTTTCTAAGGAAATTGGTTTAAACTTTGCATAAAGCATTGGTGCATGAAAGGGCCTTAATGGAAGTTATTGTAAGAATGTTATTTGAGGTTGAGTTGCTTAGTGCATTTGAGTTTAATGTTGGACTTTATATTGAGCAATGCATAATTTCAAGTATTGATGTTTTAAATGAGGTTTTCAAACAATACTTTGGTTTATAAAGGTGTGATTACTTTTTAAGAGGGTTTTATGGTTTGCTGCATTGATGGTGTTTTGGTTTTGAGCATTCCTAACTAAGCATTATGTGTTTACGCTCCTTTTTGTCCATCAATGCAGATAAATGAATTTGGGACAACAAGAAGCAAGGGATTCAAGAAGAGCTCCACTTGAGAAGTATGTTTTCGTTTATAGCTATAGATAATAAAGGCAATGGGGGAGAGTCTTTTACGTTGATGTGTAATGAGATTGTCCATCTTGAGCATGTTCGGTTTATGGTTTGATACTTGTTGATGATTGTCTTGTGATATTTGGATCTTCTTCTCCATATCTTTATATACATATGTTCTTTGTTTGAAGGTAAGATCATGTGTTGAATGTGATAAATGAGTAGGTGTGCTTAATGCTTGTAATGTATCTAGTCTTTGATGCAATATGATGGTTTTAGTGCTTAGTATGTTGTAGATATGTTGTGGAGTGATTTAAGGTATGTTTGATGGTGTTTTGATGTGAAAAACCAGAAGTTTCTGTTGTTTCTGGGTAGGGTGTATCGAAACACCCTTAGTTGTTTCGAAACGGGTGCCTGAAATGGCCTGGGCGTTTCAGAACGGCTAGAAGTGTTTCGAAACACTTTGGCTACTGGAAGTGTCTGTTTCGGAACTGGATTTGGAACATACCCGCGTATCGAAACAGTCAACACCATTTCGATACGGGCGTTCGACACTGGTGTTTCGATACGGTTGTCAGTGTTTCGAAACGGGTGACCGTTGGTCACAGATTTGAATTGCTTTGAAGTCTGCATGCTTTACATTTTAGTCCTGAAAGTTGTAATAGCAATTGCTTGAGCTTGGGATGTCATTTTAAGATGAAATTTGGCAGAGAGGCTTGTAATATGATTAATTAAAGTTCGGTAAAACTAAAATCTACAAAGTCCTTATGTTTTCCAAAATTTACATTTTGGTCCCTAAATGTGTATTTCTTGCAATTGAGTCCTTAAATGTTTTCCGATCGCTGTGCTTTTCTCTTCCAAGGTTCTTGTGCATTCACATAGGCTTAATGCGCATCTAGAAAAGATAAAAGAAAAAAAGGGTCGTTAATCAAGGTTGACTTTCGGGTTGACTTTGGTTTTCCCCGTGTGATCTTCGTAGTTCAGGTCTAACGGCTAGGCCGGGCTAAGGGGGTTACATTTATTGGTATCAGAGCTAAGTTGCAAACTTTTGGGGCAACGATAAGTTTGTGGTAAGTTGTTATGGTAAGTGTTGGATGTTTAATCTAATGTGTGGTCGAAAGTCTGTTGAAAAATATGGCTTGAGTGAATTGTTAATGTTTTTATCATGCTTTTTGGTTATGAATCTTCTGTGAGCTAGTGTGAGCATGTATTGGTGGTATGCTGATGTTGTAAGTTGATTTTGAATAATGAAAATGTGATGGGCGTGATGTGTTGATATTATGTTGTTGAAGGTGAATGTTGTTTGATGAGAGCATGATTGAAGTTTTGCTGATTAATATGTTGATATTTGTGATATCAATGTTTTTATGGATTGTTATGTCGTGTAAAAGGGGAAAACTCGGGATACCCATTGCCTTATTATTATATCTATGTGTTAGTTTGGAGTTGGAGTCTTGAATCCTTGCTCGAAGCTGGTCTGATCGTTTTGTTTGTTTTGTTATTGTTGCTTTGTTAATAATAGCATAATGGAATCGTTGAGAGAGTGGCAACTGGGTACAATGGTTGCTGCTTTAGAGCGGGTTGTTAAGGGGTGGAATTCACCTTTTGGTGGAGGTGTTTCGTTTCTGTCAATTGTGCTTAGAGTTGAGGTGATAAGGCAGAATGAGAGAGTTGGTTTTGTGATGAAGGATTCGTCATCGGTGGGACATGAGAGTTTGTCAAAGTAGCGTTTGCATGATTTGGGAGCTGTGGAGTATCATGGTTTGACGCCTGAGGCGTTCGAGGCTTGGTTAGCCTGTATAATTCCAATTCTGGATCGGGAAGGGTGTGACAACGCCTGTAAGCTGGGAAGTGTTGTCTCGCTAATGCTGGAGGACGCTTGTGCTTGATGGACATCGGTGTCGGTGGCAACGAATATCCATGATATAGATTGGGAGTTCTTTGTGTCTGCCTTTAATAGAAGATACCTTGGAGATAGGTATTCAGGGGTTAAGCAACGTGGGAGTGTGGGTTCAGTTTGTGATGGTGAGAAAAATACAAGCAAAAGAGCTGTGAGTACTGACCTTGAGAGTGGTCAGTGTAAGAGGTTACGCGATGGTAGGGTTCGTCTGAACCAAGGTTCTGGTGGTGGTGTTGATGTGGGTCTAGTGCAATATGACCAAGGAGTGATAGTTCGCTTGCCGAAGTGTGGTCGTTGTAGGAGGCATCATGTTGGAGTTTGTTGGGGTGTTGGAGTTTGTTGGAATTGTGGTTCTAAGGAGCATGTGAAGCGGGATTGTCCTCAAGTGGTGAGATCAGCTTCAGTACGTGAAAAAGGGTCTTAGAAGGGTCGTGAGCATGTCCGAGACAGAGTTCGGAGGTGGCAAGAAAGGCAAGGAGGTGTGAGAGGTCTGGAGGATGGATCTTGTTGGAATTGTGGGTTCGTTGGACATGTGAGGCGGAATTGTCTGGAGTTAGCTCGGGGTGGTTAGGGTTCTTTGCAGTAGGGAGTCGGTGATGACCTTAAGGTGTTGGTTGATGCTGCGGCGGTACGGCCAGAGAATAGTGGTTCTGCGGGGAAGGGAGTTGTCTATTGAAACTCCGGGGCGATGAGGTGATTACAGGTAATTTTTCTAAGTAATCTTTGCCCTAGTTATCTTTGTTTGGTTCCGGTTTGGATTTCTTTGTGCAGTGAGTAAAGTCTTATAACTAGCATGTTTGGGTAGTAGCCGGAGTTGTTTTTGAAAACAACTTTAGAGTGAAGAAGGTATTAGTGGAGTATTTTGTAGTTAGCAAATTGTTAGAGTGGTGGGGCTGGAAAAGTTGGAAATGAGGTAAGAGGTTGTTCTTCGGCAGATTCTGAGGATGTTATTGGTAAGTGTGAACCGAAATACATGCACAGTTAAAATCATTTGATTATATATTATATATATGTTGGTACATGCATACATGTGACATGACATTAGAGGTTTTGCATACATATGCACAGGCATTGATAGGGCATGTTGGAGACCATGTATACGAACGTTCACACTTGCTAATAGCTAATTGGGTCTGATAGTGTTGTGGTAGGATTAGGTTGGTTGGTGGGTTTAAAGTGTTGTTTTGGTACCAGGTGAATGCTAGAAGTAGTAGAAGATAGTAAACATGTTGTCAGTAGTAGTGGGTGTGATCTAGCATGGTGGCGGAAGGAAGGTGTTTAGGTGCTTAGAGAGTTTAGCGGTGTGGTGATAGGTATGTGATCGTTTGGAGTTAGAATCGTTTGAGGTGGTTTTGAATAATAGATAAGTGTTGTAGTTTCTCTGTGCTGGGTGATTGTTGTAGGATAGTGGATGTGTTTCCGGGGTGTGGAGGTATCTTGCGTTGATAGTTGCAATAGGAGGGTTTTGCTATGTAGGTGATGGTTCGTAGTAACCTTAGGGAAGTTGGAAGGAGGTTATGTTGAGAGCTTTAGGTGAGGTTTGGCTTGGGATGAGTAGAGGTTTCATGGTCTCAATATGTTTGCATGTGGATGGAGTGAGTGGCATCCCGGTAAGATTAGTGTCATAGTTTAAGCTTGATGTGGAAAGGCAATGTAAGTTCAGGGGTCATTGTTTGTTGGCCGGGTTTTTGTGAGAAGGTGGTTGGTTAGTCGTGTACAAGTAAATCTTCCTAAGACAGTTGGGGTAAGTGAAACAACTGTTGAGTTAAGGATGGAGTCTCGTGATGTGGATTTTGGGTGTTGTGTGGGCAGTGTTGATGGGTTGTTAAGTCAGGTGATGGTAACGGATGTGGAAGAATGTTGTCAATACATTGGGAAATGTGAGCAAGCAGTTGTTGCTTAAGAAATTTTTGCTTGTTGTGGTAATCTTGGAAAGGAGTTGAGCGGTTTTGCAAGGGGTTTTAGAAGCAATGAAGGTTGTGGGTCACATAGTGGCTGAAAAATGGATGGGTTGGTGTTACCGTGTGTGTGAGTTTGTTGAAGGAGTTATGAGGTGAGGCGGAGTATGTTGTGAAGGCTTAAGAAGTTCTTCGGGTTGTTGAGGGTCTTGCACAGTTTGAAAGTGTGAAAAGCTAAGCTGAGGTTAGTAACCGTGTGTGTCAGAAGTCTTGCACTGTGAGTAGTGGAGTTGGATTTGGGAATAAAGTAAGTTTGATTTGAGGATGTGTTGGTTTCGTTGTGTTTTGGGTTGAGGATGTTTCCGTGGTGGTTAAGTCTCTTGTGATACATTGCGTATTGCTTTGGGAGGTTTGGTACCGTGCTTTCTTCGCAAGTTGAAATTTCAAGGACGAAATTTCCTAAGAGGGGGAGAGTTGTAACACCCCAAATTTGGGCCTAGATGTTTCGGGTCTAAACCGGATCGATATGGAAAACAATTCGAATCTAAAAGGGAGTTTTAGGGAACACCTAGTTCGGGATGCTTTAAAAATATAGAAAATTATCTAAAAATCCTCATTTAATATATAAAAGAGAATGGTGAAATCAATTTTACAAAATAAGGTTTGGGAATACTACATTTCGATGTGGTGACCAAATCGCAGTTTTTGCAAAGTTTAGTAGTGACTGTTTTGTAAAGGATTGAAACTTTGAATCTTTAAGGAGCTAATTTACCAAAAATATTTTCATCAGATTTTTCCTTAATTTGGGTGATTTAATTAATGATTTAATTAAATAAAATAAAGGTGATAAACTACCTTTGACTTTCATAACTACTTTTCTCTAATTTTCTCTCATTTCATTTTCTCTCAAAATCCTATCAACCAAACACTTTTTCTCCAGCAAAATTTACTTTGATTTCCACTTCATTTGGTGAGATTTCCATTACTCATTGATTCCTAATCAATTCTTCAGCAAATCCATTTCATTTCTACATTGTATTTTCATGGAAACTTGCCCAAATCAAGGAGAAATCATCTTTTAGAGGTAAGCTTGTTCTTCTCCTCTAAATACTAGTTCTTTACTGAAATTCCCAAGTTATCAGTCATTTATTAAAGTTTTATGAATGGTTTTAATGTTGGAAGCAAGAATTTGGCTTAAAACTAAAGATTTTGGAAGAGATCTTGAAGATTTTCGTGGTAATTGATTGGGCTCTGTTTTGAGATGGTTTTCTAATGTATTTTGGATGTTAAATGATGTTAGAAATGAGGTTTTATCAATCCAATCCCGAATAGGTTGTTTTTCCTAAGTTTTTGCTTGTGAAAATGGTGGTTTCGGGGGTGATTTTGGTGTTCTGTTGTAGCTGGAGGTATAAGGACGAGTTTAGGGTTGTTTTTTATGTTAATTGATGTTTAGAAATGTTTAGAATTGATAGATCTTGGCGGGGCTTTGTTTTGGGAGAGTTTTGAGGTGATTTCGGTTGTTTTCGGTAGCCGAAATGAGGTTCTTGAGTAGAGCAGCGAGTTGGGTTGTATGGCTGGTGATTTTAATGCATGATGGTTCATTAATCCTCTGCTCTTATGTGTTAAAAACATGGGAGAGTGATCCGGAGGCGATTGAGGTAGCGTTGGAGGTTTCGGACGCTTGGGAGGCTTGTCGGCTAGCATAGTGTTGTGTATCGGTGAGTGAGATCATGTTTTCCAGCTTTGGAATGATTTTGAAAAGAGGTTTGGGAACTTAAATTTAGGCTTGAAATGCCGGTTTAAGTCGGAAGTAAGTAAAGTGGAATTCTCTCTCAATTGTGCTATTATTGTTTTGAAAACTATCAAAATGAGTTTTGATGTGATTGATTTGACAATATGGTTTGATTTGTTGTTTGAGCATGGTTTTAAAGCATGTGAGTTGGTTGTCAAACTTGGTTTGAAGAAGGTTGCATTAAATTAATATTCCTTTAGAGTATGTGTTGTTAGTATGCATCGTAAGGCAATGTTCGACATTTTGGCCTTGAAGGTGTTGCATGCTTTAAAAACATTGAGTGTGTTGATGATTTTAACATGATATATTGGCATAGATGATGTAAAGATTACCAGATATATTGATCGATCAATAGGATGTAGAGTGCACTATAAACTAAAATTCGTACGTGCTCTTGGGATTCCTTCCAAAGAGAGAGACCAATGATGGGCATTCCATTGGAGTAGGACTTGGTGAAATATCCAAGCTTTTTGGCAACAAGAGTTATTGCCATGAGACCAATGATGGGCATTCCATTGGAGTAGGATTTGGTGAAACATCCAAGCTTTTTGGCAACAAGAGTTACTGCCATGAGACCGATGATGGGCATTCCATCGGAGTAGGACTTGGTGAAACATTCAAGCTTTTTGGCAACAAGAGTTATTGCCATGAGACCGATGAAGGGAATACCATCGGGGTAGGACTTGATGAAATACTCAAGCTTTTGGCGAAGGTAGAATCGCCATGAGAGTACGGTGTGGTGGAAGCCACCGGAAGATTATGTTCTAGACGGGTGAGTACGGTGATGGTAGATGCCACCGGAAGTGTCTAGTGAGTTGTCCGCATATCCGTGTACAAAAGAGTATGTAAATGCCAATATATGAGAATGTGTGTCACATGTACCAATGCTTGAAATGTTTTATGCTATGAGGTTTGCATATGAGATAATGAAATTATGAAATGCTTTTGTGTAAACAAGCATGAGTGGCTTTGCCATGAGTTTTGCATAGGTTGTATGCATGGAATAGTTAGATGGTACATGTGGTTTTCAAATGGAAATTTGAGTTCATGGAATGCTTTTGAGTAACCCGCATGTGTGGCTTTGCCATGAGTTTTGCATTGGTAGAATGCATGAGATAGATATTTGATACATGAGATTTCAAATGGTGTTTTGCTTTGAAATGGTTTTCAACCATGAGAAAGAGAAAGTGTGGAGTGGAAATGGTTTCCAAGGAAATTGGTTTAAACTTTGCATAAAGCATTGGTGCATGAAAGGGCCTTAATGGAAGTTATTGTAAGAATGTTATTTGGGGTTGAGTTGCTTAGTGCATTTGAGTTTAATGTTGGACTTTATATTGAGCAATGCATAATTTCAGGTATTGATGTTTTAAATGAGGTTTTCAAACAATACTTTGGTTTATAAAGGTGTGATTACTTTTTAAGAGGATTTTATGGTTTTCTGCATTGATGGTGTTTTGGTTTTGAGCATTCCTCACTAAGCATTATGTGCTTACACTCCTTTTTGTCCATCAATGCAGATAAATGAATTTGGGACAGCAAGAAGCAAGGGGTTCAAGAAGAGCTCCACTTGAGAAGTATGTTTTGGTTTATAGCTATAGATAATAAAGGCAATGGGGGAGAGACTTTTACGTTGATGTGTAATGAGATTGTTCATCTTGAGCATGTTCGGTTTATGGTTTGATACTTGTTGATGATTGTCTTGTGATATTTGGATCTTCTTCTCCATATCTTTATATACCTATGTTCTTTGTTTGAAGGTAAGATCATGTGTTGAATGTGATAAATGAGTAGGTGTGCTTAATGCTTGTAATGTATCTAGTCTTTGATGCAATATGATGGTTTTAGTGCTTAAAATGTTGTAGATATGTTGTGGAGTGATTTAAGGTATGTTTGATGGTGTTTTGATGTGAAAAACCAGAAGTTTCTGCTGTTTCTGGGCAGGGTGTATCGAAACACCCTTAGTTGTTTCGAAACGAGTGCCTGAAATGGCCTGAGCGTTTCGGAACGGCTAGAAGTGTTTCGAAACACTTTGGCTACTTGAAGTGTCTGTTTCGGAATTGGTTTCGGAACATACCCGCGTTCCGAAACGGTTAACACCATTTCAATACGGGCGTTCGACACTGGTGTTTCGATACGGTTGTCAGTGTTTCGAAACGGGTGACCGTTGGTCACAGATTTGAATTGCTTTGAAGTCTGCATGCTTTACATTTTAGTCCTGAAAGTTGTAATAGCAATTGCTTGAGCTTGGGATGTCTTTTTAAGATGAAATTTGGCAGAGAGGCTTTTAATATGATTAATTAAAGTTCGGTAAAACTAAAATCTACAAAGTCCTTATGTTTTCCAAAATTTACATTTTGGTCCCTAAATGTGTATTTCTTGCAATTGAGTCCTTAAATGTTTTCCGATCGATGTGCTTTTCTCTTCCAAGGTTCTTGGGCATTCACATAGGCTTAATGCGCATTTAGAAAAGATAAAAGAAAAAAAGGGTCGTTAATCAAGGTTGACTTTCGGGTTGACTTTGGTTTTCCCCGTGTGATCTTCGTAGTTCGGGTCTAACGGCTAGGCCGGGCTAAGGGGGTTACAAGAGAAATTCGTTGCTCACCCCCCAATGCTAGTTATTTCCCCTTGATTGGCAAAATTCTTTGAGAAAAACAATGAAATAAGCTTGGGTTTTGGAAAACCAAAGTAGGAAAATCATTTGGCAATATTTAAGTATGTAGGAAATCACTTTTACCTTGAGAAAATCAAGTTCAAAGGCTATTTGGCTGAAGAGAGAAGATGAGAAAGCTTAAAAATGGATTTTAACGTGAAATGAGGAAATAAGGAAAACTCTTTTAATTTTAATTATAAAACCTATTTTAAAATATTTGAGTAGTCAAAATAAAGAGGATAATAACCATATTAGCCCAGCCAATTTAGCTCCTTAAAGATTCAATATTTTGACTATTTTACAAAATGGTCACTAAAAACAGATTTTGCAAACTTTACGATTTGGTCACTAAACCAAAATGTCACGGTTCAGAAAACGTTTTTCCAAAATTGTTTTTTCCAAAACCTTAAACATATTTATTAAGAATTTTAGAGATTTATTTCATATTTTTTCCAACATCCAAGAACCACTTTCCCTAAACTCACTCACAACTCCCAACATTGGTCTTCCGAACCTCGAAACTTCACCGGATCTTCTAGACCCTAAATCAGGATGTTACAACTCTCCCCACTTATGAAATTTCGTCTTCAAAATTTACCTGATGGAAAAAGATGCGAAAACTGACGCTTCATGTCGTCTTTCCTCTCCCAAGTGGCTTCTTCAACATCTCAGTGCCGCCACTTCACTTTGACCAATTCAATAGATCTACCACGCAAAACCTTGCTGTCCGTAGCTAATATCTCAATATGTTCCTCATCGTACGACAAATCTGGATTCAATTAAATTTCTTCAACAGGCATTACATGCGATGGACCTGACCTGTACTTTCGGAGCATCAAAACATGGAACACGTCATGTATCTTCTCTAATTCCGGAGGCAAACTCAATCTATAAGCCACAGGACCAATTCGTCCAACGATCTCATACGAACCAATGAATCTTGGACTCAGTTTACCTTTTCTACCGAATCTCGTCACTTTCTTCCATGTCGATACTTTCAAAAAGACTTTCTCACCTACGACATACTCAATTTCACGACGCTTCAAATCTGCATAAGATTTCCGTCGATCGATTGATGCTTTCAAGCGAGCACATATCAACTTCACCTTCTCCGTGCTGACCTTAAGCATAGCAAGTAATGATACTAATTCCTGACCAGCTTCTGCCTAGAAAACAGGAGTTCTACACCTCATACCATACAAAGCCTCAAACGGTGCCATCTGAATACTAGCCTGATAGCTGTTGTTATAAGCAAACTCAACTAACGGCAGGTGTTTCTTCCACGAACCCTAAAAATCAATAATACAACAACGCAACATATCCTCAAGCACTTGTATTACTCGTTCTAACTGACCATCTGACTGAGGATGATACGAGGTACTGAAATTCAATCGGCTACCCAAAGCACTATGCAAGCAATCCCAAAACCTCGATGTGAACCTCAGATCTCTATCCGATACAATCGACTTTGGTACACCATGTAATCTCACGGATATAAAAATCAGCCAATTTATCCAAGGAATCGATCGTGTTAACAGCTAGGAAATGTGCAGACTTGGTGAGTCGATCAACTATCACCCAAACCGAATTCTTTCGCGAAGGAGTCAATGGTAAACCTGATACAAAATCCATGGTTATCCTCTCCCATTTCCATTCTGGAATCCGTAAAGGCTGTAACAATCCTGACAAAAACTGATGTTCGGCCTTCACTCGCTGACAAACCATACATTTACTTACGAATTCGGCCACGTCCTTTTTCAAACCAACCCAGAAATAATCATTCTTCAAATCTCGGTACATCTTCGTGATACTTGGATGGATAGCAAACAGACTAGTATGTGCTTCATTCAAAATGGTGCGTCTCAAATCAACATCCTCAGGCACAACAACTCTATCTTTGAAACACAAAACATTACTATTACTGAAGATGTACTCGGCCGGTTTACCTTCCGCAATATCTTGAACATGTGAAGACAAAGAACTATCTTGCAACTGTTTCTCACGGATCAACTGTTCAAGAGATGGTTTCACCTGTAATGATGCAATCAAACCACCATCATGCGACAAGCTCAACCTAGAAAACATTGCTCGAAGCTCAACTGCCATTTTCCTACTCAACACATCAGCTACCACATTGGCTTTATCTGGATGGTACTCAATAGCAAGATCATAGTCCTTCAATAACTCAACCCATCTATGCTGTCGGAGATTCAAATCTTTCTGAGACATCAAATACTTTATACAATTGTGATCTGTATACACTATGCATTTCTCACCATACAAATAGTGTCTCCATACTTTCAAAGCAAACACAACTGCGGCTAACTCAATATCATGCGTGAGGTAGTTCTTTTCATGAGTCTTCAACTGTCTCGACGCATATGCCATCACTCTCCCGTCTTGCATCAATACACAACCTAGGCCTACATACGAAGCATCACTGTAAATCACAGAATCCTTCCCCGTTACCGGTTGCACTAGCATAGGTGCTCTAGTCAAAGCATCTTTCAAACGATCAAAAGCCAACTGCCTCGCTTCTGTCCACTCGTATCTAACATCCTTTTGTAATAATTTCATCAACGGAGCTGCTATCTTTAAAAATCCTTCCACAAACCGAAGATTGTAGCCTGCTAAACCTAGGAAACTACGAACCTCAGTCACATACTTCGGTTGCTTCCAATTCACAATAGCTTCCACTTTCTTAGGATCAACTCTAATGCCATCCGCTGATACAACATGCCCTAGAAAGACTACCTCTCTAATCCAAAACTCGCATTTGCTCAACTTCGCATACAACTGATTATCTAGCAAAGTCTTCAACACAAGTCGTAAATGTCTATCATGGTCTTCCTCGGTGTGCGAATAAATCAGTATATCATCAATGAACACTACAATGAACTCATTTAGGAACTCATGAAACACACGGTTAATCATGTCCATAAACGCGGCTGGTGCATTAATCAACCCAAATGGCATTACCAAAAACTCATAATGGCCATAACGTGTACGGAAAGCTGTCTTCGGTATGTCTTAATCCTTCACTTTCAACTGATAGTACCCTGATCTCAAGTCTATCTTCGAAAAACCTGATGCATCCCGCAACTGATCAAACAAATCATCTATTCTCAGTAACAGATACTTGTTCTTCACAGTTAACTTATTCAACTGACGGTAATCAATACACATACGCATACTTTTGCCTTTCTTCTTAACAAACAACATTGTGCACCCCAAGGTGATATACTCGAACGGATAAAACCACGATCTAATAATTCCTGAAGCTGAGTCTTCAGTTCTTTCAACTCTTTCAGAGCCATCCGATACGGAGCAATCGATACAAGAGCTGAATTAGAATACAACTCAATAGCAAACTCGACTTCTCTATCTGGTGGCAAACCAGGCAATTCTTCTGGAAACACCTCAGGAAAGTCACAAACTGCTGTAATGTCTTTTGGTCGGACCTTACTCATATCCGGATTAATCACATAAGCTAGGTACGCTTGACTTCTCTGATCCAACATCCTTTGGGCTTCTAAAGCAGAAACTACGTTGGATAAGAACCTAACATTCTCACTAACCACAACTACATCATAATCATCTGATAGCCTCAAACTTACTCATTTTGTTTCGAAATATACCTTTGCCTTATGTTCTACCAACCAATCCATTCCAAAAATCACATCGAACCCGTAAAACGACAATTTCATCATGTCAACTGGAAATACGTGACCCTGAACCATCAACGAACATCTGCGATACATCTTTCTGACCACAACTGTCTCGCCAAACGAACTTGTCAAACTCATACCCACATCAAGAATTTCACACGGTACGTCCAACCTCTTAGCATGCTCACTCAGAATATAAGAATGCGTAAAGCCAGAATCAATCAACGAAAGCAATGTCAAAAACTGTAACATGAAATTACCTGCGATAACATCGGTGTCGTTCCTGCCCTCTCTGTGTGCATACACTCACGCTGGTCCACCTCCCTCAGGCTGAACTGCGACTACATGTGCCACATTCCTCTGACCTTCGTTCTGAGGCTGAGAATTCCCTCAGCCGCGCCCACAGCCTCGCTGGTACTCGATAGCTCATGCTGGTGCCTGACCACCTCTAGTTAGCTGAAGACAATCTCGGTTGAGATGATCCATTGATCCACACTGCCAACACGTACCATAGGTTCCCTAACACTCTTCTGGAAGAGACCTACCACACTTGGTGCACTCGGGTGCTCGATAAGCAAAACCTTGGCCTTGATGGCCACGTCCGGGTTTACCACCCCCACATTTATGACCAAAATGTTGACTCTTGTCTTTGTGCCCCTTAGCACGATCGCGATTCCACTCCGCATGTCGTTTCCTTGAACTAAACCCGCCTCTTCTAGTAGACAAACCAAGACTATGCTCTATTTCTTTGGCTCGAGCTACTAGTACATCAAAATCTGTATAATCAGCAGCCAACATATAGGTCTTCACTCCCTCGGTCAAACCATACCGAAACCTCCCACAACGCTCCCTCTCAGTGGAAACTAGCTCAGTAGCATACTGACTCAGTCTAACAAACTGAACCTCTTACTCCAAAATGGTCATGTTCCCCTGAACCAAAGCCGTGAACTCACGTTTCTTCTCATCTTGATACCCCAGCCCCAAATACTTCTTCCAGAAGGCAGAACGGAAGAAATCCCAAGTGATATTAGCAGTAGCCATACTCGCGGTGATCGTAGTCCACCAGACATACGCGTCACCCTGAAGCAAAGATTCTATACAACCAAGCTTCCATGTATCACTGCACTCCATCTGACCTAAAATTCTGGTAGTACTTGCTAACCATGCCTCAGCTCCCTCGGGCGATAACCCACGATACTCTGCTCCACCCAGACTACGGAGCATCCTGAGGGGTAACCCCAGCAATAACCTGAATCAACGAGCTCATATAAGCTCCGGCCTGTCCCTGGCCACCACGAGGCTCCTCACCTCGCACATCAGCCTCACCACCTAGAGGAGGAGGAGGAGGTAACTCTCCCTATTGTGGATGCCCAACACCGTCAATCGAATCCTCTCGCGGCTCACCATCGGCCTGACCTCTTCTAGGTCTAGCCTTAACAACAAATGCAATACTACAACAACAACATATAAGACAAAAGGAAATGATTCGGGTTAGCAACGTCAAGGGTCCAAGGTGCTCAAGTATCATACATAGATTTTTCCCGATAATAGTATGTGGCAATGGGTACCTTACACAACAAGCAACTCCAACAAACACGCAAACACCACAACAATACACTTACCTCACTTACCTTTCCGGTTGCACGACAACAAACACAAGCCTTTCTAAAGAAACCTAGGCTCTGATACCAACAGATGTAACCCCCTCGACCCGGTCTAGCCACCAGACCGTATCGAGCGGATCACACGGGACTAACCGAAGAAAGATCCGAAGATTTCCCTCCAATTAGCAACCCTAAACGCGTTAATTATTATCTTTTCTAGATGCTCAAATTAGCCTTATGTTTAAGAACACACAGTGGAAGAAAGAACATCAAAACAAGCATCGATTCGAACAAAAGAGCAACCAGCGACCAAAATGAAAACTAGCATAATATAGGGACCTATGATGTAATTAAGGTGATCTTTGTATAGTTAAACCCATTTCATGCTTCCATGATGAAATGCAACACAAGGCATGCACAAAAATCATCCACAATTGAAAACACCACAAACTAGGACAAAAACGTAAGAAAAATAACTTTAAAGATGCCTCAAACTAACTTCCAACGACTCCTGTTTCGGAACGCTTAAGGTCATATTGGAACAGAGCTTCACAGTGAGCAAACGTTCTGACACGGCTTGGACCCATTCCGGCCTTGCTTAGCTCGTTTCGAAACGCGTTCCGGAACGCCAAGGCCAAAATGAGGGTTGTTCCGAAACGTTCGTACCCGTTTCGAAACACCTTGCTGTAGTAACAGCAGAATTGCAAAACCAACATCTCCAAGGTTGTTTCCTTTGGTTCCAATCCTCACACCCATCAAAGAAACAACAAGAACAACATACATTCACCAAAAATAGCCATCATACGTGATCAAGAATAGAGAAACTAAAACATGCTCAACATACAATTAAAAGGAAATACTTCAAGATTCGACATATATAAAAACAAGGTAAAAACATGCCAACAAGGGCAGCCAACAAGCTTTTAAGTCAAGGAGTTTACAATCAGTCCTAACAACAAAAACAAGGTTCACCCTCATTGCCACACACACTATTATCAAAGCAAGGTCATACTTGAGCTAGAGACGGACACTTGGATCACCTCCCTTGCACACTTGCCTTCCAAAAGATCTACAGATCTTCATTGTTGGAAAAGAGAGCATAAGTTATAAAGCTTAGTGAGCGGAGCTTAAAACCAAACAACAACAATGCAGTTTTGAAAACAATCCTCAGTTTGGAAACCAAAACCATTTCTTGAAAACCACTTTTAACAAATCATTTCCTTTTCAACATGCTAACTTGAAACAAGTTTAAGCAATAGCAATAACACATGTCAAAGGCACAACATGCATCCAACATGCAAAGACCATATTTAAACCACTTATACAAACCAAGCCTATCGTCTCCATAATGTTCCACATGCATCAAGCACAATGCATAACCATATGAGTTTACCAAGATCATACAAAAACATAGCGAACGAGTATACCGGCATCATTGAGACGTTGCTCGGATAAGCAGACGCCTTGATAGCACAACCCCCATCAAGTCACATGGTGAAACAACCCTCACCACAATCTCACTTCGTCCGGGATGCCACTACCCGCATTGCTCGTCGGTGATAGCACAACCCCTACCACTCGCATCACAATAGCACAACCCCTATTGTGAAACCGAAGAATTTCTCACACGCGGATTTTATAATTATAGTACACTTCACATACTATTGATCGATCAATCTATCTGATATAACCCATGTGTCAATATACTCATCGCAACATCACAATCCACAGATTTCACCGGGAATAAACACCTCCCCAAACATATCCCAAAAGCCATAATCACAAGCTCAAGATAGCATGAACTCAACAACATTTTAATAACTCACATGGCATTCTCATGGGATAAAAACATCATGCATTTAATGCATAACAACATAATAAAAATCATTTAGAAAGGTATTGTCACGGGGTCAGAGTCTTGGTGTAGGGACATCTCTCCGTGCGGCACCTCAGGGCTCCCACACGCCCGAGGCTAAGCCTTTTTCATCTCTGACGCTTACTGGTTTCGCCCTCCCATGGGCTCATCAGGGAAGCGGGGACAGCTCCCGACCATTGTGGTGCCTAACCAGCACGCCAATCCGAGGACTAGACGGTTGTATGGCACGTACTACACCCTTATTGCTATCTCGCATCCCGCATAAAGCACAACCAGAAAGCATCTCGTGCGGTCCCGTCTGTCACGACGAACGGACCGTGACATTCTCCCCCACTCAATTCATGCACGCCCTCGTGCATGGGGAGAAAACTCTTTCCCTCTTCTCTTTTAATTAGCCCGGATCTCGTGTGCAATTCCCTGCCTGCTGGCCCTCTTCACTGAGGCTCCGACACATGCGGCTACGAGTGTTTGGTGAACTTTCGCTGCGGCTTTCTGCCTACCCCTCCTCGTCTCAGTCTCTTTCTAGATGACCCACTCGCGAACACCCTCTCATTAGGGTGTGAGGCACATGCTCATCCACTTGACTCGCTACGCAGCACAAGGAGCGCTTGGTAAACTCACAGCTAGCACACAGTATGGCTCTGATACCACTTGTCACGGGGTCAGAGTCTTGGCGCAGGGACATCTCCCCGTGCGCCACCTCAGGGCTCCCACACGCCCGAGGCTAAGCCTTTATCATCTCTGACGCTTGTTGGTTACGCCCTCCCATGGGCTCATCAGGGAAGCGGGGACAGCTCCCGACTAGTGTGGTGCCTAACCAGCACGCCCATCCGAGGACTGGACGGTTGTAAGACACGTACTACACCCGTATTTCTATCCTGCATTAAGCACAACCAGAAAGCATCTCGCGCGGTCCCGCCCGTCACGACGAACGGACCGTGACATTCTCCCCCATTCAATTCATGCACGCCCTCGTGCATGGGGAGAAAACTCTTTCCGTCTTCTCTTTTAATTAGCCCAGATCTCGTGTGCAATTCCCTGCCTGCTCGCCCTCTTCATTGAGGCTCTGACACATGTGACTACGAGTGCTTGGCGAACTTTCGATGCGGCTTCCTGCCTACCCGTCCTCGTCTCAATCTCTTTCTAGAGGACCCACTCGCGAACACCCCCTCATTAGGGTGCGAGGCACATGCTCGTCCACTTGACTCGCTACGCAGCACAAGGAACGCTTGGTAAACTCACAGCTAGCACACAGTCTGGCTCTGATACCACTTGTCACAGGGTCAGAGTCTTGGCGCAGGGACATCTCCCCGTGCGGCACCTCAGGGCTCCCACACACCCGAGGCTAAGCCTTTTTCATCTCTGACACTTACTGATTTCGCCCTCCCATGGGCTCATCAGGGAAGCGGGACAGCTCCCGACCAGTGTGGTGCCTAACCAGCACGCCCATCCTTGGACTGGACGGTTGTACGGCACGTACTACACCCTTATTGCTATCCCGCATCCCACATTAAGCACAACCAGAAAGCATCTCGTGCGGTCCCGCCTGTCACGACAAACGGACCGTGACAGGATGCTCATGATCAACCAAGACCAAATGTAAAATGGCGAAAAAGCCAAAACAACACAAAACTTACTCTTGAGCCTGAATTGGCCTAACGGCTCAACCCAAATCCTTAAAACACTTCTTCAACCTTGATAAAACATTAAAATCATTTCCACACACCAGCGATTACCAAAACCTAGCCAAAACACCCTTTCTAGATTTTCGGTTCGCCCACAAAAGAATTCAACAATTCCGAATCTTCAATCCCTGCCTCTAACCAACCCAAAATAGAGGATTAGAGATAATTTCAACACTCTAACTTGCTGGAAAACAGAGATTCAATAACCCAATCAAAACACCTATCGAAACATTTCTGATACAAGCCGTAAACATCGAAAAACCCAATTCAGACAATCTCCAGCAAAACCCAGCATAAGATATCATCAAAATACATGTATAAACATCTAAAAACATCAGCCCAATATCAGATTATCACCAGCTATCGATTTACCTCAAAACTCTCTCAAAAACCCACCTTTTCCACTTCAAACTTCAACACCAAACCCAATTTCGGGATTCCTATCATCCACCAAACATCTCAACTCAAAAACCACATCAAAACAAAGGTAAAATCATCATCAAACCAGCAATAACATATTATACTCAAGATCTTACCCAAAAGCCCATTTTAGCACATTTTAGCCAATTTTCATTAAGATTAATACAAGAAAACACAACTTTAGCATTTAAAAGAATCAAAGCATGGGAATATCAATAAACAACCTTACATTAGAGGAGAAACTCGTTGCCCCAATGCTAGCTATTTCCCCTTGTTTAGCAAAATTCTATAAGAAAAACAATGAAATAAGCTTGGGTTTTGGAAAACCAATGTAGGAAAATTATTTGGCAATATTAGATAAGTAGGAAATCACTTTAACCTTGAGAAAAATCAAGCTCAAAGGCTGCTTGGCTGAAGAGAGAAGATGAGAAAGCTTAAAATGGATTTTAACGTAAAATGAGGAAATAAGGAAAACTCTTTTAATTTTAATTATAAAACCTATTTTAAAATATTTGAATAGTCAAAATAAAGGGGATAATAACCATATTGGCCCAACCAATTTAGCTCCTTAAAGATTCAATGTTTTGACTCTTTTACAAAATGGTCACTAAAAACATTTTTTTGCAAACTTTACAATTTGGTCACTAAATCAAAATGTCATGGTTCGGAAAACTTTTTTTTTTCAAAATTGCTTTTACCAAAACCTTACACATATTTATTAAGAATTTTAGAGATTTATTTCATATTTTTTCCAACATCTGAGAACCACTTTCCCTTAACTCACTCACAACTCCCAACATCGGTCTTCCGGACCTATAAACTTCACCGAATCTTCTAGACCCTAAACCGAGATGTTACATATGCCCTGTCTGTCGGACTTGCCAAGAATTTGTTCTCCATGTGCTTCGGGATTGCCCTGGGACCTCGGAGACTCTCCGCTTGGTAGGCCTCCCGTCATCTTTGATAAAAAAAGTACGGCCCCTACTGGACTCCAATGGTTGGAGTAGGGTGTTGACCTATTATCTGCTGACCTTTTTGGGCTCTTTCTTACAACTCTATGGAACATTTGGAAATGGCGCAATGACTGAGTCCATAATCATCATCTGCAACCCCATGGCTAATTGCTATCATCTCTCTAAGCCTCCACTGAGATTACTCAAATGTCGTCTCTACTTCTTCTTTTTCTCCAACGGATCATCCTCCACTCTCTAAACCTCGTTATAGGCGGGCCCCTTCGGGGTCTCTAAAGGTTAATATGGACGAGGCTTTTGATCCGGCCACACGTGCGGCGGCGGTTGGAGTGATGGTTCATACTTTTTCAGGTATGGTAGTTAGTGGCCTAGCCTACCCTTTGGGCATCTGTCCGGATGCTGCCATGGCCGAAGGTGCTGCTCTACTTGCAGGTGTCACTTTTGTAGAAGCTCAAGGTTGGAGCAACTTGTTCTTTGAAACAGATTGTGCGCCCGTTGCAAACAAGCTCAACCGTCCGGGGCCAGATCTATCCACCATGGGTCCTACGCTTCTCCAAGCAAGAGATTTGCTTTCATCATTTCCTCTTTCCCATGTTCATTATGTAAGTTGTGAGGCTAATTTTGTTGCACACACTTTGGCCACTCATGCCCTTCGAACCATGACTTCTATGTCCTTTGGTTCCCTTTATCCAGATTGTATCCGCAACTTTGTAATTTTCGAGATACATTCTCGTTCAAATTAATAAAATCTTGGGTACTCTTTTCCCCCTTTTAGGGACTTCGTGGCCTTGTGTCAGGGGTGATAGTAGGGGTTTTTAACGAGGCCCATTTTCTTCAAAAAAAAGTCCAACGGGTCCATGGTACGGCCAATTTAGACCCGCTTGTCTGAAACCTCTACAGAAAGGATCGCAAAACAACTTTTAAACAAATTTTAGGAGTTCATGTCATTGATTACAAGCTTTTCAACATGATTATATTGCAAAAGCTCATTTTCTGTACTTTTTACTTAGTTAAAAGTCCAACCGGTCCATTTTACGGCCCATTTAGACCTACTTGTCCGAAACCTCTACAAAAAAGACCGCAAAATAAGTTTTAATCAAAATTTAGGAGTTCATATCATTGATTATGAGCTTTTCAACACGATTATATAGAAAAAGATCAATTTTTGTTCTTTTTACTCAGTTAAAATTCTAGCGGGTCCATTGTTCGGCCCATTTAGACCCGGTCGTCTGAAACCTCTACAAAAAGGACCGCAAAACAAGTTTTAATCAAAATTTAGGAGTTCATATCATTGATTACGAGCTTTTCAACATGATTATATTGCAAAACACAAGATATGTACTTTTTACTTAGTTAAATGTCCAGCGGGTCCATTGTTCGGCATATTTAGACCCGGTCGTCTGAAACCTCTACAAAAAGGACCACAAAACAAGTTTCAATCAAATTTTAGGAGTTCATGTAATTGATTATGAGCTTTTCAACATAATTATATTGCAAAAACTCAATTTCTGTACTTTTTACTTATTTAAAAGTCCAACGGGTCCATTGTTCGGCCCATTTAGACTCACTCGTCCGCAATCTGTACAAAAAGGACAACAAAACAAGTTTTAATCAAAATTTAGGAGTTCAAATAATTGATTACGAGCTTTTCAACACGATTATATTGCAAAAACTCAATTTCTGTACTTTTTACTCAGTTAAATGTCCAACGGGTCCATTGTTCGGCCCATTTAGACTCGCTCGTCCAAAACCTCTACAAAAAGGACCGCAAAACAAGTTTTAATCAAATTTTAGGAGTTCATATCATTGATTACGAGCTTTCCAACACGATTATATTGAAAAAAAACTCCATTTATGTACTTTTTACTCAATTAAAAGTTCAACGGGTCCATGGTTCGGCCCATTTAGACCCGCTCGTCCGAAACCTCTACAAAAGGACCGAAAAACAAGTTTTAATCAAATTGTAGGAGTTCATATCATTGTTTACGAGCTTTTCAACACGATTATATTAAAAAAACTCAATTTTTGTACTTTTACTTAGTTAAAAGTCCAACGAGTTCATTGTACGGCCCATTTCGACCCGCTCGTCCGAAACCTCTACAAAAAAGACCGCAAAACAAGATTTAATAAAAATTTAGGAGTTCATATAACTGATTACGAGCTTTTCATCACGATTATATTGCAAAAACTCAATTTATGTACTTTTTACTCAATTAAAAGTCCAACGGGTCCATGGTTCGACCCATTTAGACCCGCTCGTCCGAAACCTCTACAGAAAGGACCGCAAAACAAGTTTTAATCATATTATAGGAGTTCATATCATTGATAACGAGTTTTTCAACGTGATTATATTGTAAAAAATCAATTTATGAACTTTTTACTCAGTTAAAATTCCAACGGGTCCATTGTTCGGCCCATTTAGACCCGCTCGTCCGAAACCTCTACAAAAAGGACCGCAAAACAAGTTTTGATCAAATTGTAGGAGTTCATATCATTAATTACAAGCTTTTCAACACGATTATATTGCAAAAACTCAATTTCTGTTCTTTTTACTCAGTTAAAATTCCAACGGGTCCATTGTTCAACCCATTTAGACCCGGTCGTTCGAAACCTCTACAAAAAGACCGCAAAACAAGTTTTAATCTAATTTGAGGAATTCATATCATTGATTACAAGCTTTTCAACATGATTATATTGCAAAAAAAAAACGAATTTATGTACTATTTACTTAGTTAAAATTCCAAAGAGTCATTGTACGGCCCATTTAGACCTGCTCGTCCGCAACCTCTACAAAAAGGACCGAAAAACAAGTTTTAATCAAAATTTAAGAGTTCATATAATTGTTTACGAGCTTTTCAACATGATTATATTGCAAAAACTCAATTTTTGTACTTTTTACTCAGTTAAATGTCTAACGGGTCCATGGTTCGGCCCATTTAGACCCGCTCGTCGGAAACCTCTACAAAAAGGACCGCAAAACAAGTTTTAACCAAATTGTAGTATGTCATATCATTGATTACGAGATTTTAAACACTATTATATTGCAAAAACTCAATTTCTGTACTTTTTATGTTGTTAAAAGTCCAACCGGTCCATTTTACGGCCCATTTAGACCCGCTCGTCCAAAACCTTTATAAAAAGGACCGCAAAACAAGTTTTAATCAAATTTTAGAAGTTCATATCATTGATTACGAGCTTTTCAACACGATTATATCGCAAAAACTCACTTTTTGTACTTTTTACTCAGTTAAAATTCCAAAGGGTCAATTGTTCGGCCCATTTAGACCCTCTTGTCCTAAACCTTTACAGAAAGTACCGCAAAACAAGTTTTAAACAAATTTTAGGAGTTCATATCATTGATTACAAGCTTTTTAACACGATTATATTGTAAAAACTCACTTTTTGTACTTTTTACTCAGTTAAAATTCCAAAGGGTCAATTGTTCGGCCCATTTCGACCTGCTCGTCCGAAACCTCTACAGAAAGGACTGCAAAACAAGTTTTAAACAAATTTTAGGAGTTCATATCATTGATTACGAGCTTTTCAACATGATTATATTGCAAAAACTCAATTTCTGTACATTTTACGCAGTTAAAAGTCCAACGGGTCCATTTTGGGGCCCATTTAGACCAGTTCGTCCGAAACCTCAATAATAACGACTGCAAATTAATTTTTAAACAAATTTTAGGAGTTCATATAATTGATTACGAGCTTTCCAATACGATTATATTGGAAAACTCAATTTTTGTACTTTTTACTTAGTTAAAATCCCAACAAGTCCATTTTACGGCCTATTTAGACCCGCTCGTCCGAAACTTCTACAGAAAGGACCGTCAAAAGAGTTTTCAGCAATTTTTAGGAGTTCATATCATTGATTACGAGCTTTTGAACACAATTATATTGAATAACGCATTTTCTGTACTTTTTTACATAGTTAAAAGTCCAACGGGTCCATTTTACGGCCCATTTAGACCCGCTCATCCGAAACCTCTACAAAAACGGTCGCAAAACAAGTTTTAAACAAATTTTAGGTGTTCATATCATTGATTACGAGCTTTTCAACATGATTATTGTAAAGTGTCCAAAAGTCCTATATTTCATGCACATTCAAACTCTTATTATTTCTGTTTTAAGCACATTTTAGACATAAGTAGGTGCATGCATAGCATTTTACAGTATTTCTAGTTTCTGCCTTTGTTTTATGAGTTATTATTTATTTGGTGAACAAGAGATAATGTTTTAGTGTATTCTTGTATGTAGGTACTAACAGCTGAAAGAGGGAACCGAGGAGGTGAGGGCACAAGGCTGAGGAAACTTACTTAGGAGCTGTACTGAAGCAGTTCCAGCTGAAGACAAGTAGTTGTCAAATACCTGCCGAGCAGAGTTGCCGCCGACCTTGCTGCCCACGACAGCTGACTATGGAAGTTGGAAGAACCGGAGCGCGATTTGTAGAGCTAAAACTCTTGAATCTATTGTCGGCGTTCATATGATTATCCGACGTCAGTAGCAACGGTCAGGGCTGCCGAAGCGAAATTCTCAAGCTTACTTGCGGACTAAGGCAAACGAGATAGAGTCCATATTCCACGCAAAGAAGTCGGCATTTAAAGCCAAATTAAAGAATGAAAGCTACTTTTGAGGACTTCTACTTTAAGGAGGACTTAACTTAGTCTTGAGTCTATAAATACCCATTGTACTCCTAGTTTAAATCATCCTAGGTTTCTTATAAACTTTTGTTGTGTTCTTCACTGCCGCCATGTTCTAAATTCTATTTGGGTTAGGGTTATGTTGTAACTAGTGCGAAACAGTTGTTTTAGGTTTTGAGTTATTTTTCAATAAAATGTTCAGAGTTTACTTAATCTATTGTTCTTCATTCTTTCAATCATTCTACACCAGTCAGTTGAACAGAAAATCCATTTTTCAGGCACGAAAGTGCAAGGCTCACGAAAGGGTTAAGCACGGTCACAACATGCAAAGGCGTGACTAACTTGGTTCCACACTAGTCCACAAGTTTCAGCGGCTAAAAGGGATTACCAACCGAGTTGACTAACTTGGTTCCACACTAGTCCACAAGTTAGCTCTCGAGCATCCTAACCTAGAAATAGGAGGGATCACTGTTGACTATCCTGCCAAACTTAGAGTATCTGCCAGACTTGCCGCTAGGACTTCTTTCATTCCACCTGCCGAGACAGTACACCCCTGCAGTGGCAAAGACCTGTTATGGCCGCGTGACAGGGTCGTAGTTTGCCGCCCGACATACCTGCCGAGGCAGCATATCGTGGCAGCACAAAATAACTCATACCTTTTACAACGCATTTTTCACACTAAGTGCCAACATAACCCTGCCTACTTTCCTATCTCAACCAATTATTCATTTGTGCTTTTACTATACATTGTGCAGGAACTACGAAACGAGATAAGATGTCCAATCCTCATGGGATTCGACATCTTTTATATTATAACTTGGCAGGAGTGTGCACTTGCGCTCTCACAAAAAGGGAACACCTACACGCCCTACAAATTTTTGGCGCCGTTGTCAGGGATTGGTAACAACGAATTTCGTATTTCAATTTCTGCACCTTTAATTTACTTTTTATTTTATTTTTAATCGAAAAAAATTTACCGTGTCCTTTGCAAGTGCATGACCAGGGCCAACCCTAAGGGAATCCTTATCATTTACGACGATCTCGAGCGCGAAACAAGAAAGATTAAAAGGGAGCTCAGGGAAATTTTAAAGACCAAGAGAGATAAGGGCAAAGCAAAGGAACAAACCATGGTAAACGAGGACCCCCCCAAATGATGCCATGAATGGCAGGGGCGGGCAGCATGATTTGCCACCCAGAGGACCACAAGAACAACAGAGACAGGACCCCCTTGATCTGCCTAGGCCGCAACAGGTGCAGACAACTAGAGATTACCTAGAACATGACTTCCAAAGGTTCGAGCCAATAGTGACAGAACCGGAGATAAGGACAGACCATTTTGAGCTAAAGCATGTCATGTTCAACATGCTAAATACACTAGGGCACTTCGGAGGGACTGCCACGGAAGATGCCCGGCAGCATCTACGAGGATTCCAGGAAATTTGCCGAGCATTCAAGATACATGGGGTTCACCAGGACGTACTACGGCTGAGGCTATTTCCTTATTCACTGAGGGATAGGGCGAAACAGTGGTTGAATAACCAGCCAGCCAGATCTTTTAATACATGGACAGAGCTCTGCAAAGACTTTCTAGACCGTTTCAGCCCATCCAATGTCACTAATAGGCTGCGGAATGAGATCACAGCCTTTAGAAAAGGGGATGACGAGCCGATGTACGAGGCATGAGAGTCGTATCAACAAATGCTGAATAATTGTCCGCTTCATGGTTCTTTCGGCTTGGACACATGTATCTATATTCTACAATGGGGTTAACTATCCAACGTGAATGATGATAGATGCCTCGGTCAACGAGATCATCCTAGAATGACCTCCAGATGAAGCACTGCGGCTGCTGAACATAGCCGCTAAAAACGATTACAAGTACCCGACAGCCCGCCAAGGCGGCTTGCAACAGAAAATAAGGTAGAAGCCTCATATTCCGTAAATGCCCGCCTCAACACTTTGACGGAGCTGGTGATGAAGATGGTGCAATCCCCTGGGAAGGTCCATGAAGTAAAAGCTGTTGAGCCATTCTGTGGCGAATGTGGGGGCGACCATGATTCCTCTTCTTGTACTGCATCAACAAATTATATGAGAGGTTACGAGAGGAATAGCAGGCCCGCCCAAAAAACCTATAATCATGGCTGGGGGAACCATCCCAACTTCTCCTGGAGCAATCCAAAGACAGCTGGGAACCCCCAACAGCTCCAGGGAGGCTACCAGCAGAACCAGTCCCGGTAGCAGACTCAGCATCCACAATACAACAATTCATTAGAAGCTACTATGCAAACTTTTATGGAACAAAATGGTGAATTTATTGCTCATACAAATAAATTTAAGGAAAAAAACTGAGTCTTTTATGGATAGGACCGATATGAAGATGAACAACCAGGAGGCTTCAATAGAGAACATGGAGACCCAATTTAGGCAGTTCACTAAAATCTACAACATCCGGACTATGGGTGCATCATCTAGCAGCCACCAAACCCACTTATGAGCATTGCAAGGATATACCAACAAGAAGTGGGTGTTGATTGTGCAAAAGTTCTATGTTTTACCCCTTATTTAACCTATATTTTTGCTGCATTAAAGCATAATTCATTGCATTTAGGTAACGTTTTGCATATACATCACAATTAGATAAAATAGCACAGTTGCTACTGATTTTGGCCACTTTTACAGGTATCTGCTATGGCAGACTCAGGACAGCAAAGGAGCAGAGATGGAACACAGGACTGGAGTCGAGAAACAAGATGTTGCCGTGGCCACTGCCGTGGCAGCCATGACGACAATATTGGTGAAAGGGAAAAGTGAAGTGGAGCTCGACAAATAGAGGAATTCAAGCTGGTCAGTCGTGGACCACTCCTATATTTTTCTGAGCCTTGAGGCAGAATGAAAGCCAAGCCCAAAGTCCAAGAAAGAAACCCAAAGCAAGAAAAGAGGACGAATTAAAGGCATATACTCAGAAGATTTAATCTCCAATAGAGTTGTACTTTAGTTTAAACTTTTATTCTTCCCATATTAGAAAACTTGGACCCAAGGCCTATATAAAGGCATGTAATTCGACCTAGGGAAGGATATCTCATCTCTAGCCGTCTTCCCCAAAACCCTTGTCGTTTTCCCCCTCTCATCATGTTCTAAAACTTCCCCTAGGGCTAAGGGTTGATTCTGTAAAGTAGTTGCAAGGATTGTACTGATTTAGGAATTTTCTGTTCAATAAAATAAAACTTCAAGTTTGTTTATTCTGGTTTCAACATCTTGCAAGAGTATCGGGAGAGCATTGTGAGATTATCCATTTACTTAATATCGGGAGAGTTAAGTATACGAAAGGAATAAGTGCTGGTTCTCTAGTTTATGGTTGAACTATCTCGGACCTAGGGATAGGACGATGTTAAGCGGCTAAAGAAGAATTCAACAACATTGGTGTTCACCCTTCGATTCACGCCGGGAGGTATCATCCAAGAAATGTTCATCAACAGTACTTGGACCTAGGGATAGGACAAGTCATAGCAGGGATTCTTGCCAAGCTTGAAGTGCAAAGTTGTGAGATCGCTGCCGCGACAACAACAGACTTCTGCCGGGACAGGTGCTGCCGCGACAGGGACGATGACAGAACATGAATTTCGCTTTAGTGCAACACCTGCACTACCGAGCAAATCAATACCGGCCTATCTCTTAATCATAAATCTTTTATCTTTTACATTCATTATTCTTCAATATTATCTTCCAAACAATTTAAACTCTTTCTCTTTCTCGTGTAGCAACTATAGGATAAAACTATTTCCAGTCCCTGTGGAGACGATATCCGATACTCCAAGTATCACTTTACTACTTGCGTCGTGTACACTTGCACTATATTGCGATAGGACTTTTGACACGCAATAAGTTTTTTGGCGCCGTTTCCGGGGACTGGCAACATATCTTTACCCTTACTTTTACTGCACTTTTACTTTTTAATTTTTCTATTTTTATTGGGATTGTTTACCCTGGCTTTTCACAAGGTCTTTCGCTTGCTTATGCGCAGATCTAGACGAGGCAAAGAACCTGAGTACAAACTAGACCCTGAAATCGAACGTACGTGCAACCTCAGGAACCGAGTCTGCCTCTTGATAGCAAGAAACGATTATCTTGAGGAACAATTAGAAGCAATGCATAACGGGGTAAATAATAATAACTCGAGGAATGAAGAAGATCCTCCCATAGATGACCGGAACAGACGGCCTGCCGCTGGCGTGGCCGCATGACAGTCCTGCCGCGACTACATGATCAATGATCATGTGGAACTAGAGACCACCCTGCCAGACGTAGAAGCTGAGAATTTCGAGCTGAAACCTGTTATGTTCAGCATGATAAATTCCGCTGGCCAGTTTAGTGGTGCTGCAACAGAGGATGCCCGAGAACATCTGAAAACGTTCCAAGAAATATGTGGATCGTTTCGATTACCAGGAATAAATCCAGAAATACTGAGTCTCCGGTTATTTCCTCATTCACTGAGAGACAGAGCTAAAACTTGGTGGAATAAACTAACGCCGGGTTCAATACGAACTTGGGCAGATCTCTCTCGTGAATTTTTATCTCGTTTTAATCCTTCTCACTTATCTTAGCGATTGTGTTGCGTGTAAAATAGTCTATCGCAATTGAGTGCAAGTGTACACGTCACAAGTAATAAAGTGATACGAAGTATCGGATATCGTCTCCACAGGGACTGGGCTAACCCTTTCCTTCGCTATCTGCACAAGGGGAAAAAGAATGATTTAGATATTGTCACGAAAATAATAAAGAATACTTGAAAATAAGGTTAAAGAAATCAAGATAGAGAGAATGGGCTGGTATTGAATTGCTCAGTAGTGCAGGTATTGTATTGCTTAGGAACTCCAGTTCTGTCGTCGCGCCTGTCGCTGGCAGCACCTGTCGCGGCAGCTGTCCGTTGGTCGTCGCGGCAGCAAACACACCAACTCAGTACTTTCAAGTTTGGCAAGAATCCCAGATCTGCCTTGGCCTATCCCTAGGTCCAAGTCTGTCGATGATCACGTCTTGATGATACCTCCCGGCATGAATCGAAGGATGAACACCGATGTGTATGAATTCTTCTTTAGCCACTTAACCTCGCCCTATCCCTAGGCACGAGATAGTTCAACTATAAACTAGAGAACTTGCTCTTATTTCTTTCGTATACTTAACTCTCCCGATGCTAAGTAAATAGATAACCTCACAATGCTCTCCCGATGCTCTTGCAAGATATTAATAACCAAAATAAGAGAACTTGAAGTTTATTTTATTGAACTGAAAATTCCTAAAACAAAACAACCCTTGCAACTACTTTACAAAACAACTCGTAGCCCTAGGGGGAATTTAGAACATGTCGGTGACGGGTAAACGGCAGAGGGGTTTAGGTTATCGATTATGGGGTATTGGGTGTTGGATCATCTCCTAGGTTAAAATCTATGCCCTTATATAAGCTTTGGGCTCAAGTATTCTAAGGTAACAAGGATTACAACTTTAATTAAAAGTAAGATTCTAATAAAGACTTAATCTCCAAGTATCCTACTTTTCAGCCGCCTCCTTGTTTCTTGGGATTTCTTCTCCTTGAGCTTTGGCTTGTCATATCTTTTGATCCGGGGCTTGGAAAAATATATGGTTTTCACACGACAGACGAGCATAATTTTCTCTATCTATCGAGGTCCACTTTGTTTTTCCTCTCCATAAAGTTGCTGTCACCTTGCTGTCACGACAGGTCCATGACAGCTTCGTCTTCTTCGTCTGCTTGTCCAGTTCAGCTTTCCTGCTTCTCTTCCCTGCGCCTGCCTTCACCGTCTACGACGGCGGCAACCTACCAAAAACAGCCATTTTTAGTAGAATCTGTGCCTTTTATATATTTGTGATGTTTTGCTGAAAACTAACCTAAATGCAATGAAATGATGCTTGAATGCAGCAGAAATATGGGTTAAAAAGGGTGTAAATAATAGAACTTTTAGACACTCAACACACCCCCAAACTCAAGTTTTTGCTTGTCCTCAAGCAATTAAGACTTAAAAGAAAAATGAAAATTTTTGTGTTGGCCTTCAAACAGTGAACTGTCCCTTACCCGTCGCTCATTCTCTATGGCGGCAGTAACCTGTCGAAAAGATTAGGATCTGTCCGGAATCTCCCTATAGTCCTTGTGCAGTGTGTGCATGCTTGTGAACAGTTATATGCCAAGACTCTCTTAGTTTCACTAGAATATTCAACTCTTAACTCGAATTTTTATGCCAAGTTTATCTTCTTTTTTTTGAAGGCACTTCTTATGCTCCTTTGATTTTTTTTTTGACTCTATTTCAATTTTTTAAGCTAAAGTTTCACTAGAGCCAGTTTCGGGCACCTCTAGCTAACTTCCTAGAGCCGGTTTCGGGCACCTCTAGGGCTGTTGAGTCTATTTTGCTAAACTTCTTTCCTAGAGCCAGTGTTAGGCACCTCTAGGGGCTATTCAAGTGCTAAGCTTCCTATTCTAGTTTGGCTAAAAGAAATCTAAGCAGTATAACAGTCACAAAGGTGTTTATGTTTTTCAGAACTATAGAAAGGCTCTAAACTTCTCCTTAAATTGTCCTAAAGATGCTGCCACGACAGAGCTGTCATGACAGGTAAGTTTACTTCACAGTTTTAAGCCAACAGTTTAATCTTTTCTGATTTTTTTTTGAACTTGAATAAAAGACAAAACAATTAATTAAAGACGTACTAAGACTCCATTACTATAGAGGGTGCCACCCCCAAACTCGAGGGTTGCATTGCCCTCAATGCAAAATGACAGATAAAGATGAAGACAGGTACATCACAAAATAAGGATAAAGCAGCAGCAAGAAAAGAAAAATAAAGACTTAAATTTTAATCGCTGTCCTCGCTGCTGCTGCTGACACGGATTTGACGGCGACGTCTGGGCTGTGAAGGAGGCTGGGCAGGTTGCTCCACGAGCTGGATGTCGAAGCTGCTGCCGCTATCCCACGTGCTGCTAGTGGTGGTGCTGGCCTTGACAGGCGTAAACTCCCTCTCCAAATTCCTCCTAATAGGAGGTTCCTCCTTGCTGTCGGTTGTGGCTGGCCGCTTCGTTCCACGTGCGGGGCTGTCGGCCAGAGGACTCGCAGCTGTCGTCGGGGCAGGTGATGGGGTGGAAGCAGTAGAGTGGGAATGTGGGGAAGCAGGTGGTGTGGGTGTGTGGACAGGGGTGGGGATGCGGAAATAGTGGGCAGGAAAAGTAGGGAAAATAACATCGGGATAATTTAAAGTGTTGGTAATAAAGTTTACCGTCGAGTTGGTGAAATCCCGGATGAAGGTCATCAGTCCCATTTGTCTCTCTTCCACCCGTTGTATCGCAGCAAAGATGTGGGCAGACTGGTCTGTCGGGTTGGTGGCGGCGGCAGGTTCAGGGGCAGGCTCTTCAGATGATTCTGCTGGGGAGCCGGCTGGGTGCCGTTCTGCTGTCGATGGCAGCATAGAACTCTCAGACTAATGTATCATTCAGTTCAGCGGGTTGTGCTGCGAACTGTTCCCATAGCAAATTCCTTATCGCCCTAGCAATGAATGGCCGGAGTCCCATGTTGGGTGCCTTTCGGATGTAAATGAAACCCCTTTCCTCCCACAATTCTTTGGTTGCGAAGGGCGACGCTGCTGCTGAAGAAGAGGCTGAGGCAGCACTACGGCGGGTCTGTCTAGACGACATATTAGTTGCAAGGGTTGTGAAAATAAAGAAAGCAAATAAAACGAGAGGAGAAGGCAAGTAAGAATAAGCAGAAGTGAGGGAAATGAAAATGGGAACGGGGTTTTATAGCGGTCGAGTTGCTGCCCATTTAATGCCGTAACGGCAGGCGTGAATAACGGGGCGACTGATGAGATTTGGCGTGCCTGACACGTCTGCCACGCATTTATGCGTCTGTTACGCGTCTGTCACACGCTTCTGTGTCTGCCGTGACAGTCTGTTGACAGCATGTCTTTTCCGTGTCTGCGGCGGCAGCTGGAACGACAGGCTTCAATAAATGGGCTCTGTTGGGCTGATGGATGGATGGTGGGCTTGGGTCACTTCTCCTTTTCTTCTTCACTCCTTTATTTCCTAAAAACAGAAATTATAAAAACATTATTTGAATAAAATAAACCTAATTTCCTAATAAATAGTAAATAATAAAAATAAATAGAAAGAAAAATTAGGTTAAATTAGGGATGCCAAGTAGGGCATCTCCTAAGGTAACCACTTCCTGCATTCCTGGGGCTTCAGTCCCTTGATAATGCTTGAGACGTCGTTTCCGGTACTTCTTGAAGTCCCTCCATCTGGTGATTATTCTCATGGTGGGGGCTCCTTTCTTTCTCTTCCTTTTGTAGTCCATGAAGTCCTCCCTTCTTGGTAATGTTTCCGAGGGCATGAATATAGGATTAGAAAAAATCAAATTGACATTCGGCCACAAACTTACCTTGTTTTCGTTGAATAATGTTGTGGTTGAATGTAGCCTTTGCTGTCGTGTCTGCTGCTGCGGCAGGCAGTTATTTTGACAGTTCTTTATCAGGTTACTTTGCAGGTCAATGGGACATTGGTAAGTGCCATCACTCATTATACTAAATTCTGTTGACCACTCGTAGATCTCCATCAGTAGAGACTTTGATGATTCTATGTCCACCGGCTTTGGTTCCTCTAATACCTGCAATGGAATTGGTGAGTTTTCATATAATTCAAAAGGTTCGTTTATTACCTGCTCATATTCCATTGGCGAGGCATTGTCATTGGGTAGCTCTTCTAGGTGGTCGTGCGAGTGCCATGACAGGGATGGATGTGTGCAATCTTGGTCAGGCATAATCGAGGTAGTGGGTTGAGAATTTGCCTCTGATGTGGTTACTGCTTCAGCATCTGTTGCTGTCGAGGCGGCAAGTGCTGCCGAGGCGGCAGTTGCTGTCGAGGCGGCAGTTTCCGCTTTGACTGGGGTTTCTGCCTCAGAAGTGGTTGCTGCCGTGACATTCTCTTGAATTTCACTCAGCGTTGTCGCGGTGTTGCTCCGTTCCGGCTCCTCGATCATTGCCATGGCAAGTTGTTGCTCAGACTCATCATATGTTGGGTATTCCTTCACATGGGCATCCTCGTCATCTTGCCTCAGGATTTCAGGTTCATCTGTGGCATGAATGAGGACTGGTCTGCTCAAGAGTTCATCCATCTTGGCGATACTTGCGTCCATAGAAATCGACACTTCTTGAGTGAGTGACATGAAGGCTTGCAGTGTGTCCTCTAAGGATTTTGATTGCTCTTGAGGATGATGACATTGCCAGGGCAGGTCGGGTTCTGCAGCAAAACTGTTATGGTATAAAAAATTGTGCGGGTTTTGATCGTACCATAAAAAATTTTACTGTTGCGGCATCGACATTTGCTGCCCCTGTTGCTGCCCTGGCAGCATATCTTTACGGTAATTGCAAGAACTTACCCACATCAACTCTCGAATGGTTTTTCCTGGCATGTTGATGCCCTTGAACCTGTATTTTCACCTGAGTTTTTTTTGTTAAAAAAATAATAATAATAATAAAGAAAAAAATAATAATAAAAGAAAAGTGCAGAAGCTAGGGTAAGAGTGTGTTGCCAGTCCCCGACAACGGCGCCAAAAACTTGTTGCGTGTAAAATAGTCTATCGCAATTGAGTGCAAGTGTACACGTCGCAAGTAATAAAGTGATACGAAGTATCGGATATCGTCTCCACAGGGACTGGGCTAACCCTTTCCTTCGCTATCTGCACAAGGGGAAAAAGAATGATTTAGATATTGTCACGAAAATAATAAAGAATACTTGAAAATAAGGTTAAAGAAATCAAGATAGAGAGAATGGGCTGGTATTGAATTGCTCAGTAGTGCAGGTATTGTATTGCTTAGGAACTCCAGTTCTGTCGTCGCGCCTGTCGCTGGCAGCACCTGTCGCGGCAGCTGTCCGTTGGTCGTCGCGGCAGCAAACACACCAACTCAGTACTTTCAAGTTTGGCAAGAATCCCAGATCTGCCTTGGCCTATCCCTAGGTCCAAGTCTGTCGATGATCACGTCTTGATGATACCTCCCGGCGTGAATCGAAGGATGAACACCGATGTGTATGAATTCTTCTTTAGCCACTTAACCTCGCCCTATCCCTAGGCACGAGATAGTTCAACTATAAACTAGAGAACTTGCTCTTATTTCTTTCGTATACTTAACTCTCCCGATGCTAAGTAAATAGATAACCTCACAATGCTCTCCCGATGCTCTTGCAAGATATTAATAACCAAAATAAGAGAACTTGAAGTTTATTTTATTGAACTGAAAATTCCTAAAACAAAACAACCCTTGCAACTACTTTACAAAACAACCCGTAGCCCTAGGGGGAATTTAGAACATGTCGGTGACGGGTAAACGGCAGAGGGGTTTAGGTTATCGATTATGGGGTATTGGGTGTTGGATCATCTCCTAGGTTAAAATCTATGCCCTTATATAAGCTTTGGGCTCAAGTATTCTAAGGTAACAAGGATTACAACTTTAATTAAAAGTAAGATTCTAATAAAGACTTAATCTCCAAGTATCCTACTTTTCAGCCGCCTCCTTGTTTCTTGGGATTTCTTCTCCTTGAGCTTTGGCTTGTCATATCTTTTGATCCGGGGCTTGGAAAAATATATGGTTTTCACACGACAGACGAGCATAATTTTCTCTATCTATCGAGGTCCACTTTGTTTTTCCTCTCCATAAAGTTGCTGTCACCTTGCTGTCACGACAGGTCCATGACAGCTTCGTCTTCTTCGTCTGCTTGTCCAGTTCAGCTTTCCTGCTTCTCTGCCCTGCGCCTGCCTTCACCGTCTACGACGGCGGCAACCTGCCAAAAACAGCCATTTTTAGTAGAATCTGTGCCTTTTATATATTTGTGATGTTTTGCTGAAAACTAACCTAAATGCAATGAAATGATGCTTGAATGCAGCAGAAATATGGGTTAAAAAGGGTGTAAATAATAGAACTTTTAGACACTCAACAGATTGCGTAATGAAATTGCTACTTTTCAACAGGAGGATGACGAGCCAATGCACGAGGCATGAGACAGGTTTACAACCCTTCTAAGGAACTACCTGTTGGAGTATGCCCAAAGACCAATCATATGATGATCGAATAGACATACTATTTTACTAGATTTATCAAGTAATGGCATTGCCTTTATTATCATTTGGTATGTTTTTGTGCATCAAACTAACCATTGGATAATAATGTCCATACAATAATACGATTATTGTTAAATAGGATCCTTAGTCGAATATTATTACGGGTATGGACAGTGATAATATATAAAGACTAATATGTGGTTGATGACAAGCGTTGTCATTGACATAGAGATGTCAAAATCAACACATAAGTATTTGTTAGAGAACAACATACTAGATTGACCCGCTATGAGCATGTTTCTTAGGTAATTATGTGACAGTCACAACATAGCTCATGATAAACATATGTATAATCCTCAGACTTGAGATCAACATGATTTCAACATAAAGATTTACGTATTTTGACATAGTCAAACGTGTGTCGTAACTGACTACATTATAAAGACTGATGATTAGATACGTGATGACCTATGTAGTGAAATATGGTTGATCAAGAAAGGATTTGTCCCTCCTACATAATGGGAGAAATATCTTCGGCCACTTGATTGAGTGAGATTAGAAAATGCATGGCCATGCTTGAATATTATGATATGAGATATCATAGAGATTCGTTTATCATAATCTACTCAAGACATCAAGAAACACGAGATGGACAACGCAAGTGTGACTAACCCATGACTTGTGTTCATCTAAGATATAAAGGAAAAAAGGATGAAATACATAAAGGAAGTTTATTCAGGAATTAGGAAAGTCAAACCATGACTTCATGCAACTTAGGTAGCAATGATGTATTGCTAGATGCCACTCATTGTTTGTAAAATTAGAACAGTTCTAATTTTGCTGCTAACGTTGCATGAACCTACAAGGGTCACACCCTTCGAACGAAACGAACAAAAATTGGAAACCATACTCCCTATTTTAGGGAGGTTGCCGAAAATCCCCTATGGGATAGGGGAAATCGGCAACTCCCTTAAATGGGAATAATATTGGATAAATATTGTATTTATCAAATATTATTTAGAGTATGGAAAATATTTAGAGACTTAAATATTATAGAATAAGATTCTAGAAATTTAAATATATATTTGGAATTTATATAATGTATATTTAATTACAAGTTTATGTAGAATTAGATTCTACATAATTAAAAATATATATTTAAATATATTTAAATCCAAGTAAAGATAGAATGATATTTTATATAATAAAAATATATATATTTGGATTAAATATAATGTATATTTAAATCCATGTTTTATGTCGAATAAAATTCTACATAATTAAATATATATATTTCATTTAATATTATTAAATATAATGTATATTTAATATAAACCAATTTCAAGTAGAATTAGATTCTATGAATTTTGATTGAACATGGATTTAAGATATTCAACTAGAATTAAGTCTCTGAATACTATTTAAAGGGACAAGGGCTGGCAACCAAATCATCCATCTTCCTCCTCTTGAAGATTTCGACAACACCCCTAGGGATTCCCCACTGGAATTCGACATATCCCAGAAAGCTCTCTGAGAAGTTGTTCGATATTTTTCTGGTGTTCTACTTGCCCCCTGGCAAATCCTTGAATGTTCCCTTGCTCGATTACAAGTCCCGGTTGAACTCCTAGTCGATTTCAGACTCCCTCAGGAATCCCTGGAGGGATTTCGACTTCTCCCTGGAAGGTGTTCAAACCTGTCGAAATTTATCCCTAAGTGTTAGGGAGGCGGAAAGTTTGTTCGTTTTCTTCGGGTGGACTCCGTAGAGGTCGTTGCGAACCTGTGACGATTCCGGTTTTACTTGACGTGGTTATTCCAATATACCATCGGTTTTCCAGTTTCCAGAGTTTTAAAAGGTAACTCTTCATATTTTCACCCCGGATTCGTTCCTGTACATGGATCCTTGTTGGATTACGTCAGATTATTTTTTCCGCTGCGCCACGGGGCGTGCCGACGTGACCTAACACTGCCCGATGCATGGATTCCCCGTGTGGAATCAAGTCATTAAATTCTACAATGCTGCCAACACACATACTCGTATGAGAATAGATTCAACAGCAAATGGACTGTTGTTGGATAAAGATCCAGACGAAGCAATGGTGGTGTTGAAAAACTTAGCAAAGAATGACGAGCAATTCCCTACAGCAAAGAAGAGGTAAACGAGGGATAGCTGTAAAAGATTATGAAGTCGACAATTCCCAGAAGACACAGGTTGCATACCTTACAAAGGCAGTGGAAAATCTGTTGAAAAAAGATTCTAAACCTATATATTTTGCAGAAGAGGTATGTGACACTTGCAGTGGGAACCACAGTTCGGAAGACTGTCCGTTACAGCTAGAAGAAGGGATGTATGTTGGAAATTACAACAAGCCAAGAAATTACGTCTCCAACAATTACAATCCCAACTGGAGGAAAGATCCCAAGTTCCCTTGGAGCAACCCAAACAACGAACTTAATCCTCAGATGCCGAACAACCACAACCAAGGGGCACCCAAAATCTTGTCACGGCAGCAACCACAGCAGTAGCCGCAACGGCAGCCGGTAGCCGCACCTAGTATACTAGAGCAGACTTTGGCTACATTCATGTCATAGACAGGAGCTTACATGGCAAACATGGACCACTTTGTCAAGAAAACTGTGTCATTCATGGACAAGACAGAGATGAGGATGACTAACCATGAGGCCACCCTAAAATCACTGGAGACACAGATGGGCCAGGTTTCCCAACACATTAAGCCAAGGCAAAACGGAGGATTCCCTAGTGATATTGAGGTCGCTAGAAAACCCACACATGAGCAGTGTAAAGCAATTACAACTAGGAGTGGGAAACAACTGCAAGGGCCGGAGATGAAAACCATACCAATTGAGGAACCGATGCTAGATACACCTGCCGTGAACACTGCCCCGGCAGAAGAAGAACAACCTGCTGCCGACACACTTGTCACGGCAACAGAGGAGACAGAGGAGCAAGAAAAGAATACCGAAGAACCTAAGCCTCCTCAGATCTGAATACCATGTGAAGGACGTCTGGAAGATTACCGTCCTCCACCTCCTTTTCCAGAGCGGTTACAAAAACAGAAATAGGAGTACCAGCTCAAAAAGATTTATGATATTTTTAAGTGGGTGCACATTAATATACCGCTGTTGGAGGCCATCAAGAAGATGCCCGGTTATGCGAAATTTCTTAAGGATGCCATATCAAAAAGATCCAGACTTGGGGAATTCGAAACGGTAAAAATGACAGAAGGATGCATGACTATCTTGCACAGGCATCCATCCCAGAAGAAGATGGATCCTGGGAGCTTCATCATACCGTGCATAATTGGTGACAAATTCGTGGGTAAGGCACTTTGTGATCTAGGTGCTAGCATAAATTTAATGCCAAAATATGTGTTTCAAAAATTAGGTATTGGACGAACACGGCCCACGACAGTCATGCTGCAGCTGGCAGACCGCTCTTACGTACAACCAGAAGGGAAGATCGAAGATATTCTGGTAAGAGTGGATAAATTTATTTTTCCTGCTGACTTTCTTGTGTTTGACTGTGAAGCAGATGAGAACGCACCAATCATCCTTGGGCCACCCTTCGTAGCCACATGCAGATCTCTGATTGATGTAGAGAAAGGAGAACTGACCATGAGAGTAAATGATCAAGAAATCAAACTCAATGTTCTCCAAGCAATCAAACATGCTGATGCAGAAGAAGAATGCAAGGCCATCACTGAAGTAATCCTTGACCAACCCTGCATCAGGTTGAGCTGCCATGACATAAAATTTGGTCACTGTCACAACAGTCATCTGGAAGACTGTCACGGCAGCAACGATGACAGTGACTCCTTAGATTCATACATATCCGACACTGGAGGTCATGAGGAGGTAAATTGGATAGGCAATCGTCCAGGTAAGTTATTCGAGCCCCTAAACTATACCTCGAATGAACACATAATCCAAAAGCCTTCAGTTGAAGAACCACCTGTTTTAGATCTTAAGCCCCTGCCAGGGCAGCTTAAATATTTTTTCTTGGTTTAAATGATACGTTGCCCGTAGTCATCTCTTCCAAGTTAATGCAGAAACATGAACAACAGTTAATTGGAATGCTATAGTAGCATAAGAAGGCTATTGGATGGACGATCGCTGATATCCAAGGCATCAGTCCGGCATTATGTATGCACAAGATTCTCTTGGAAGATGATCATAAGCCGACTATTGATGCTCAGAGACGCTTAAACGACGCTATGCGAGAAGTGGTGCGAAAAGAGATGATCAAATGGCTTGACGTCGGAATCATATATGCCATCTCGGATAGTAAGTGGGTGAGCCCGGTGAAGTGTGTACCCAAAAAGGGAGGAATAACCGTGGTGACCAACGAAGAGAACGAACTAATCCCAACCAGGACTATGATCGGTTTGAGGGTTTGTATGGATTACCGGAAGCTTAACAAAGCTACCCGGAAGGACCATTTTCCCCTACCTTTTATTGATCAAATGCTTGATAGATTAGCGGGGAAATCTTACTATTGTTTTCTTGATGGTTATTTAGGGTACAACCAGATAGCTATTGCACCGGAGGATCAAGAGAAAACGACCTTCACATGCCCATACAACACTTATGCTTTTCGGAGAATGCCATTTGGACTCTGCAATACACCAGCAACCTTCCAAAGGTGCATGATGGCGATATTCTCTGACATGGTAGAAGACTTCCTAGAAATTTTCATGGAGGAATTTTCTGTCTTTGGAGACAATTTTGAAGGTTGTTTAGGCAACCTACAGAAGGTGCTTGAAAGATGTGAAGAAACGAACTTGGTATTAAACTAGGAAAAATGCCACTTCATGGTGGATGAGGGAATAGTCCTCGGCCACAAGGTAAGCTGCCGCGGCATAGAGGTGGACAGAGCAAAAATGGAAGTCATTGAAAAGCTGTCGCCACCCACCACAGTCAAGGGGATTCGGAGTTTCTTAGGGCATGCTCAGTTTTATGGACGATTTATTGCCAATTTCTCGAAGATTACTAAACCCTTATGCCACTTATTGGAGCAGAATCGTCCCTTTAACTTTAATACTAAATGTACTGAGGCATTTAAAATTCTGAAGGAGAAGCTGGTAACAGCCCCGATCGTACAACCACCAGACTGGAGTTTGCCATTCGAAATAATGTGTGATGCCAGTGACTACGTTGTTGGGGCAGCACTAGGGCAAAGGAAAGATAAACTCTTCCATGTGATCTATTATGCCATCAAAACATTGAATGATGCCCAAGTAAATTACACCGCAACAGAAAAGGAACTATTAGCAGTGGTGTTCTCAATCGACACATTCCGTCCATACATACTTGGAACGAAGGTGGTGGTCCATACCGACCATTCAACAATGAAGTATCTGTTTACGAAAAAAGATGCAAAACCTAGACTGATACGTTGGATTCTGCTGCTGCAAGAGTTCGACATTGACATCAAGGATAAAAAGGGGACAGAAAACCAAGTAGTAGACCACTTGTCGAGATTAGAGATGGGAAAGAGTCTATCGACGGACAAGACCAACATATTGGAGACCTTCCCGGATAAGAAACTGTTTGCTGCCACCAGCGCTGCCGCGACAGCCATGGTGGCAGGTAAGTTTTCTGAACTTCCTTGGTACACTGATTTTGTTAATTACATTGTTAGCGGAGTACTACCTCCTGAACTAAATTACCAAGCAAGGAAGAGGTTCCAAAATGATGCAAAACATTATTATTGGGACGAACCTCTTCTTTTCAAACATTGTGCAGATCAAATTTTCAGGAGATGCGTACCACAGGATGAACAGGAAACTGTGCTTCATCACTGCCATGCTTCCCCATATGGAGGACACTTAGGTGGAAACAAAACCGCTGCTAAGGTTTTGCAATCTGGTCTCTATTGGCCCACACTGTTCAAGGATGCACAAGCCTTATACAAAAGATGTGACAAATGCCAAAGGACTGGGAACATCTCTAGAAGACATGAGATGCCACTACAAAACATTTTAGAAGTCAAAATCTTCAATGTATGGGGAATCGACTTCATGGGACCGTTCCCAGCATCATGTGGGAACCTCTACATCCTACTAGCAGTGGATTATGTGTCCAAGTGGGTAGAAGCGATCGCCACTCAGAAAAATGACGCCAAGACTGTTCAGAGATTTATGCATAAGAATATTTTCTCCAGATTTGGCATTCCTAAGGAGATCATCAGTGACGAAGATTTTAAAGTCCGAGGGAAATAGTGGACGGAGAGGAACATTTTCAGCCTCATGGAGCTGAAAGTAGCCACCCCACTGTCCTACTTCAATCCCTCTGCCACGGTAGAGCAGACGGCAGGCCCCAGTCACCTAGAACCTGCCCTAGCAGAACAGTAGCCAACGGCAGCAGCACCTCCACCGGATGCCTCCGCCCAGATTCTGTCAACACTCAAAAGAATGGAGGAAAGGCAGCTCGGAATGATGAGCTTCATAAGGGACTTCACGGCAGCAACGGTAAATTTTATTCATAACGACTTAAATTTTACACATGTACTGTTCCCTTCCTTCCCATAACAATATTTTGCTGCTCCCACACCTACTCCTACACCTGCTGCGAGTCCAAAAACTTCGTCTGCTGCCTCTACACCTACACCGGCCGCGACAGCTAAAGGCGGCATCCAAACTGCCATTGCCAGAGGCGAGAAAAGAAAAGGAGCCACTGTCAGAGCTCAATGAAGACTACTTCGAAGGGTTCTCCTCATCGTCCGTCTGGAAGGATTCTGACGGGGAGCCCTCAGTTGCCCAGAACCTCTCCAAGGACTTCACGCCAATGAAAAGTCAGAAGCCCAACGAGGCTGGCGAAGGACCCTCCGGCCAGGGCAGATCTGCCAGTAGCAGTAGTAGCAGCAGCAGCTCCGACGATGAGGTACAAGTTCTGGACAAGCCCCCACAAATCTCACCAACCCGTGTCCAGCCACCGAGGGAAGCCAAAAAGAAGACAGCCTCTGCCTCTCCCAGCACACTGCCGGCACCTGCCATGAAAGTCACTACCTGCCGGCAGCTCCAGATCAGCAGCAGCAGCGATGAAAGCTCCTCAACTTAAGTTTCTATCTTATATTTTGATGTCATGTTGTTTTATTTATTTTGTGATGTATTTTGTGATGAAAGCTCCATGTTGTCATGCATTGAGGGCAATGCAACCCTCGAGTTTGGGGGTGGCATCCCTCCAGTAATGAAGTGTTAGTTGTGTCTTAAAATTATGTCTAAGTATTAGCTATTATTTAGTTTATTTTGTGTAAAAAAATTGGCTTAAGTCTTTGAACTGAACTTACCTGCCGCGACATACTCTGTCGTGGTAGTGCCTTAGGATGTTTTTAGGAACAGTTTAGAGCCTGTCTATAGTTCTGATCTTTAAACACCCTTTGTGACTCTTATGCTGTCTAGGCTTCTACTGGTAAACTAGAGTAGGAAAGCTTAACCACTTGAGTTGCCCCTAGAGGCGCCTAACACTGGCTCTAGGAAAAGAAAAAAAAAAAGAAAACTTAGACTCAATACCCCTAGAGGTGCCTAATATCGGCTCTAGGAAGTTAGCTAGAGGTGCCCAAAAATAGGCTCTAGTCAACTAAAGATAAGAAAAACACCGAGTCTAATTCAGAAAAAAAAAACTAAAGGAGCCTAAGAATTGCCTCAAAGAAAAAGAAAATTTGGCATAAAAACTCAAATAAGTAGCTTAACTATTCTAGCAAACTAAAGGAGTCTAGGCACATACTTGTTCACAAAACATGCACACACTACACGAGACCTATAGCATGGTTCTGAATAAATCCAGAAATGTCCGACAAGGTATTACTCGTGATAGGGTATGTGTGATAGGTAATGAAAAGTTCACTGAATTACGCCAAACAAAATTTTTTAAATTTAGCTAGGTCATATTTGCTTGAGGGAAAGCAAGAACTTGAGTTTGGGGGTGTGTTGAGTGTGCAAAAGTTCTATATATTTACCCCTTATTTAACCCATATTTATGCTACATTAAAGCATAATTCATTGCATTTAGGTAACGTTTTGCATATACATCACAATTAGATAAAATAGCACAGTTGCTACTGATTTTGGCCACTTTTGTAGGTATCTGTTGTGGCAGACTCAGGACAACGAAGGAGTAGAGCTGGAACACATGACTGGAGTCGAGAAACAAGATGCTGCTGTGGCCACTGCCGTGGCAGCCATGACGACAATATTGGTGAAAGGGAAAAGTGAAGTGGAGCTCGACAGATAGAGGAATTCAAGCCGGTCTGTCGTGGACCACTCCTATATTTTTCTAAGCCTGAGGTAGAATGAAGGCCAAGCCCAAAGTCCAAGGAAGAAACCCAAAGCAAGAAAAGAGGACGAATTAAAGGCATATACTCAGAAGATTTAATCTCCAATAGAGTTGTACTTTAGTTTAAACTTTTATTCTTGCCATATTAGAAAACTTGGACCCAAGGCCTATATAAAGGCATGTAATTCGACCTAGGGAAGGATATCTCATCTCTAGCCGTCTTCCCCAAAACCCTTGTCGTTTTCCCCCTCTCATCATGTTCTAAAACTTCCCCTAGGGCTAAGGGTTGATTCTGTAAAGTAGTTGCAAGGATTGTACTGATTTAGGAATTTTCTGTTCAATAAAATAAAACTTCAAGTTTGCTTATTCTGGTTTCAACGTCTTGCAAGAGTATCGGGAGAGCATTGTGAGATTATCCATTTACTTAATATCGGGAGAGTTAAGTATAAGAAAGGAATAAGTGCTGGTTCTCCAGTTTATGGTTGAACTATCTCGGACCTAGGGATAGGACGAGGTTAAGTGGCTAAAGAAGAATTCAACAACATTGGTGTTCACCCTTCGATTCACGCCGGGAGGTATCATCCAAGAAATGTTCATCAACAGTACTTGGACCTAGGGTTAGGACAAGTCATAGCAGGGATTCTTGCCAAGCTTGAAGTGCAAAGTTGTGAGATCGCTGCCGCGACAACAACAGACTTCTGCCGGGACAGGTGCTGCCACGACAGGGACGATGACAGAACAGGAATTTCGCTTTAGTGCAACACCTGCACTACCGAGCAAATCAATACCGGCCTATCTCTTAATCCTAAATCTTTTATCTTTTACATTCATTATTCTTCAATATTATCTTCCAAACAATTTAAACTCTTTCTCTTTCTCGTGCAGCAACTATAGGATAAAGCTATTTCCAGTCCTTGTGGAGACGATATCCGATACTCCAACTATCACTTTACTACTTGCGTCGTGTACACTTGCACTACATTGCGATAGGACTTTTGACACGTAATAGTGGGAAGCATTTACATGGACCCGGGATGGTAGAACAGCCAGAAGTACCACCGGACCAGACAAGCAAGCCTGCCATAGCAGGACCAACACTTGCCGCCCCAGCAGTAGAACATGACAGTGGCTCTGAAAATGATGATCCTCCCTCGACTAAGCCCCCAAGCAAGGAGCACATAGAGGACATCCGTCTGCCAGCGTCATTTCCCCAAAAGCTCAAGTAACTGCCAAAGGAGCACCGGTCCAGAAAGTTCCTAGATATTCTGAAACATGTGCATATCAATATACCTCTGATAGAAGCCATACAAAGCATGCCAAACTATGCCAAACATCTCAGAGACATGGTTTCTAAGAAGAAGAGGATAAGGGAATTCGAGACAGTGGCTTTCACTGAAGAGTGTATGGCTCTGCTGCATAACAAGCTATCGCCCAAGCAGACAGATCCGGACAACTTTGTTATACCATGCAGACTTGAGAGCCAACATCAACCTGATGCCAAAGGCCGTCTTCGACAAACTAGGTATTGGACCTGCCAAACCGACCTCTGTAATGCTTAAACTTGTTGATCACTCATTTGTGCAACCTGAGGGAAAGATCGAAGATATCGTGGTTAAGGTGGGCAACCTGATCCTCCCCGCTGACTTCCTCATCTTAGATTGTGAGGCCGACGAGAAAGCCCCTATCATTCTTGGGTGACCCTTCTTGGCCACGAGCAGAACGCTTATAGATGTGGAACTCGGGGAGCTGACAATGAGGGTGGAGGACTAGAGCATAAGAATGAACGTGCTACAACCCTCAGAGGAAGGAAAAGGACTCCCAGATGAAAGAGTTGCCAAGATCAAAGTAGAAACAGGCCAGGGCAGCAGCTATCGTGAGAGACCTAGGGGCAGACTTAAGGACCCTATAACACAACATCTGAAAGAACAGGAGGACCCCCGGGAGGGAAGAAAAAGCTAAACCACCTCAGGAAGTGGTTAAGTCTGGGAGATGCACCCAAATGCACTTCCAACATAACTTAAATTTTTATTTTGTTTTCTTTTATTTTTATTTTTATGCATTAGGATTAGAATTTATGTTATTTTAGGATTAGATTAATTTTCAGAATTTTATTTCAGAAATTATTTTATTATTTTTATTTTAGGTTTAAGAATAAAAGAGCAGGATTAGGAAGGAGACCTAGCAAGAAGCCCGCCCACCATTCTGTCGAGAGAGACGCCAACGCAGCAACGCATAACGGCTAGTTGACCACCAACGGCTCCGAAATTAATGGGCAGAAAAATATGTAACGTGCACTAGAAAATCGGACCGTTGAGCATTTCATGCCACCCCGGCACTTCACAGCAGCCCCTATATATACACCTCTCACTCACTTCATTTTACTTTACTTTCATCTTTTTGTTGTCTTCTATCCGATTCCCCTGCTCTCTCACAATTTTTATTTCTAGTTTCAGTTAAGTACAATTGTTCACATGGCCTCAACATCAACCCAAAAACCCATCTATAAGAGGTTTTGCTTCAAGGACGACGAGGAGAGATACAGAGAGAAATTCTCCAAGCAGGCAGTATGGGAGGAACAAGGCTTCCATTGCACGCGGCAAATAAGAGACCGTGGTTTAGAGCCTGCCTTGTTCTGAACCATCCACTACAATGGATGGGAGATGCTCACTCAACAGACCAAGATAGCGAACATCACTATCGTCAGGGAATTCTACTCCCGTCAGCTCTGCCAGGAGAAACCATTCGTCTACGTCCGCGGGGATTCGGTAAAACTCAATGTTGCGGTCATCAACAGCTACTATGTCCTCAATATGAACGACAACCCTCACGAGGATTGGAGGCAGTCACTAACGACTGTCAACTATGAGGAAATCAAGGCCAAACTCTGCAAGCCCAACACACCATGGCTGGGGGAAAAACATGTGGGATACGTTCAGCGCCGCCACCTGCTGCCTGAAGCTATGTTATGTAACACATTTGTGAAAAGGCGTCTGCTGCCCACATCCCACAATTCAATAGTTGACCGGCCGCGCCTCGCCTTAATTCACAGTATCCTGATGAACCGGCCAATCAACGTAGGGGAAATTATCTGCACAGAAATCTACATCTGCTTCAAGAAGAAGAAGGGTAGGTTGTACTTCCCATCCTTAATCACAGGTCTCTGCACCAACTTTGGAGTCCCGGCAGAACCCACAGATGAGCTTACAACTGCCAAAGAGGGCTGGACCAAAAAGGTCCACATCCAGATGATGGAGGATACAGAAAAAGAGCCAGTAACACCGAGCCAGCCTTCATCCACACAGTTTGAAACTCCAGCCGCCCCCGGCAGTACTGATGCTGCCCCAGACAAAGAAGTCCTCGGGCTATTGCACACACTTCTAGAAGGCACAAAACGGATAGCGCAGCGGCAGTTGGCCTTCATGAACTATGTGGGGGAGGCCCAAGAAGCCCTTGTGACATATTTTTTGTAGAAATTTCTCGGTGATGTGCCCACCATTCCGCCCTATCCTGAAAAGCTTGCAGCAGCATCCCGAGCACAAAAAACTCCACCAGTCGCCGCTGCCCGCCAGACTGACCGTCGAGTTCCCTCTCCTACGCATTCCCCAACCTACTCAGCCCCCACCCCATCAAACACAGTGGCAGACTCCTCTAAGAGGCACTAGCAGAATCTCTCCCCTGTCTGCACAGCAAACACAGTGGCAGACACCTCCTCATTAGAAGAGATCGAGCAGCCGCCGCAGGAGCCAGAAACAACAGTGGTGACGGCAACAGCAGCCATCCCAATGACATTCATCCCTCTAGCAGCACCCACGGAGGAAGGAACTAGGAAGAAGAAGCGACACATAATAGTCAAAGAACTTGTGGACCTCGAGATCGAGTCCGGAGAGAGCGACGCATCTCCCGCCATTCCTTCTGCTGAACCTCACGAAGAGCCACAACATACGCCGAAGAGAGTCTAGTCGCCGCGAAAAGCAAAAACATCACCTGCTAGAACCGCCGCCAAGGCATCTGCCGACTGCCGCTTAGTCATCCACACTTCTTCCTCCTCCTCAGCAGACAAGAATCCAGCCTCCTCCCACCCCTTAGCAAACTTTTAGTTTATTTTCTTTTCCTTTCTTTTAATTTTTTCGTTTATTTTTATCTTTAACTTGTATTTTTCTTGTATTTTATATGTTTTGTGCATTGAGGGCAGTGCCCATCTTGAGTTTGGGCGGGATATCTCTCGCATCATATTTTTTAGGCATCTTTAGTTGCATGTAGGTTGCATTGTACTTGCCTTAGTAATAATCAGAAAAGAAAAGTTTGCTATGACTTGTGCCTATGATGGGATAGCCAACTAAGTTGTTTTCGCACCTAGTAAAATTTAAACTTAATCTTGGGAAAAAGTATGAAATATGACTTAGAAATTTTTTTCTTTATGCTTGAAAAAATAAGCATCTTTGTTACTTGCTGAATGTGTTAGAATATTTGATGAACATTGCTTGTTTGTTTTTAGAATTCTTTGCAAATTTCTAACGATGATTACAGGTAGCCGCCGAGGCAGGCAAAAGAAACAGAAACATGAAGTACTGCCATGACAACAAGATCAAAAACAAAGAACAAAGCTGTAATACCCTAGAGGTGCCCGAAACAGACTCTAGGAAGAATCATGTGCGAGGACACTCCGCTGCTATCAAAGTCTAGGAATCTGAAAGCCTTAAAGTGACGGACAAATTAGCATGAGTGAATGAAAGCCTTCACGGGATGACTCTACTCCAAGGGTTCGAGGTTTTGTAGTTTGCTCTTATCTCAACGTCAGACCTGGAAGAGTAGTTGTGATAGGCTGAAGCCCTCACTGCCATGATAAAAAAAATATTGTGCTTAAATTGTGTTACCTTGACAGTAACCTTACATCACAACAACATCTTTGTTTAATTATTTATTTTGTGTATTCAGCTCGTTTACATAAATGCACACACCACACAAGCATGAGAATTTAAATTCTGAGTTCTTTTTCTACTTATTTCCCTTCACTAACTTAATATAGGTGCCACGGCCTTGAGGCAGAAAATTGGGTTAAAAGCTAATTTTTCTTTCTGATTATTATTAGAGCAAGTATTTTAGATTGCATTGCTTGAGGACAAGCAATAGTTCGACTTTTGGGGTGTGTAAAGTATCCAAAAGTCCTATATTTCATGCACATTCCAACTCTTATTATTACTGTTTTAAGCACATTTTAGACATAAGTAGGTGCATGCATAGCATTTTACAGTATTTCTAGTTTCTGCCTGATTTTATGAGTTATTATTTATTTGGTGAACAAGAGATATTGTTTTAGTGTATTCTTGTATGTAGGTACTAACAGCTGAAAGAGGGAACTGAGGAGCTGAGGGCACAAGTTTGAGGAAGCTTACTTAGGAGCTGTACTGAAGCAGTTCCATCTGAAGACAAGTTGTTGTCAAATGCCTGCCGAGCAGAGTTGCCGCCGACCTTGCTGCCCACGGCAGCTTACTATGGAAGTTGGAAGAATCGAAGCGTGATTTGTAGAGCTAAAACTCCTGAATCTATCGCTGGCGTTCATATGATTATCCGACGTCTGTAGCAGCGGCTAGGGCTGCCGAAGCGAAATTCTCAAGCTTACTTGCGGACTAAGGCAAACGAGATAGAGTCCATATTTCACGCAAAGAAGTCGACATTTAAAGCCAAATTAAAGATGGAAAGCTACTTTTGAGGACTTTTACTTTAAGGAGGACTTAACCTAGTCTTGAATCTATAAATACCCATTTTACTCCTAGTTTAAATCATCCTAGGTTTCCTATAGACTTTTGTTGTGTTCTTCACTGCCGCCATGTTCTAAACTCTATTTGGGTTAGGGTTATGTTGTAACTAGTGCAAAACAGTTGTTTTAGGTTTTGAGTTATTTTTCAATAAAATATCCCGAGTTTACTTAATATATTATTCTTCATTCTTTCAATCATTCTACACCAGTCGTTTGAGAGAATCCATTTGTCGGGCACGAAAGGGTTTAGTACGGTCACAACGTGCTGAGGCGTGACCAACTTGGTTCCACACCAGTCCACAAATTTTAGCGGCTAAAAGGGATTACCAACCGAGTTGACTAACTTGGTTCCAAACTAGTCCACAAGTTAGCTCTCGAGCATCCTAACCTAGAAATAGGAGGGATCACTATCGACTATCCTGCCGAACTTGGAGTATCTGCCAGACTTGCCACCAGAACTTCTTTCATTCCACCTGCCGAGACAATACACCCCTGCTGCGACCGCGTGACAGGGTCGTAGTTTGCCGTCCGCCATACCCGCCGAGGAAGCATATCGTGGCAGCACAAAATAACTCATACCTTTAACAACGCAGTTTTTACACTCAGTGGCAGCATAACCCTGCCTACTTTATCAACCTGATTCACATCTTCTTTATTACTTGTGTTTTTATTTACTTTCCTATCTCAACCAATTATTCACTTGTGCTTTTACTTTACCTTGTGCAGGAACTACGAACGAGATAAGTTGTCCCATCCTCGTGGGATTCGACATCTTTTATACTATAACTTGGCAGGAGTGTGCACTTGCGCTCTCAAAAAGTGGGAACACCTACACGCCCTACAATTATATTGCAACAACTTAATTTCTATACTGTTTACTCAGTTAAAAGTCCAACGAGTCCATTTTACGGCCCATTTAGACCCCCTCGACAGAAACCTCTACAAAAGTACCGCAAAAAAGTTTGAATCAAAATTTAGGAGTTCATAACATTGATTACGAGCTTTTCAACACGATTATATTGCAAAAACACAATATCTGTACTTTTTACTTAGTTAAATGTCCTGCGGGTCCATTGTTTGGCCTATTTAGACCCGCTTGTCTGAAACCTCTACAAAAAGGACCGCAAAAGAAGTTTTAATCATATTTTAGGAGCTCATGTCATTGATTATGAACTTTTCAACATAATTATATTGCAAAAACTCAATTTATGTACTTTTTACTTAGTTAAAAGTCCAACTGGTCCATTGTTCGGCCAATTTAGACTCGCTCCTCTGCAACATGTACAAAAAGGACAGCAAAACAAGTTTAATCAAATTTTAGGTGTTCAAATAATTGATTACAAGCTTTTCAACACGATTATATTGCAAAAACTTAATTTTTGTACTTTTTACTTTGTTAAATGTCCAACGGGTCCATTGTTCGGCCCTTTCAGACCCGCTCGTCTGAAACCCCTACAAAAGGACCGCAAAACAAGTTTTAATCAAATTTTAGGAGTTCATATCATTGATTACGAGCATTCCAACACGATTATATTGAAAAATAAACTCAATTTATGTACTTTTTACCCAGTTAAAAGTCCAACGGGTCCATGTTCGGTCCATTTAGACCCGCTCGTCCGAAACCTCTACAAAAGGACCGAAAAACAAGTTTTAATCAAATTGTAGGAGTTCATATCATTGTATACGAGCTTTTCAACATGATTATAATACAAAAACTCAATTTTTGTACTTTTTACTTAGTTAAATGTCCAACGAGTTCATTGTACGGCCCATTTCGACCCACTCGTCCGAAACCTTTACAAAAAGCACCGCAAAACAAGATTCAATAAAAATTTAGGAGTTCATATAACTGATTACGAGCTTTTGAACACGATTATATTGCAAAACTCAATCTTTGTACTTTTTTACTCAGTTAAAAGTCCAACGGGTCCATGGTTCGACCCATTTAGACCCCCTCGTCCGAAACCTCTACAGAAATGACAGTAAAACAAGTTTTAATCAAATTGAAGGAGTTCATATCATTCATTACGAGCTTTTCAACACGATTATATTGTAAAAACTCAATTTATGTACTTTTTACACAGTTAAAAGTCCAATTGGTCCATTTTACGGTCCATTTAGACCCGCTCGTCCGAAACCTCTACAAAAAGGACCGCAAAACAAGTTTTAATCAAACTGTAGGAGTTCATTTCATTGATTACGAGCTTTTAAACTTGATTATATTGCAAAAACTCTATTTTTGTACTTTTTACGTAGTTAAAAGTCCAAGTGGTCCGTTTTACGGCCCATTTAGACCCGCTCGTCCGAAACCTCTACAAAAAGGACCGCAAAACAAGTTTTAATCAAAATTTAGGAGTTCATATCATTGATTACGAGCTTTTCAACATGATTATATTGCAAAAACTCAATTCCTGTTCTTTTTACTCAGTTAAAACGGGTCCATTGTTCGGTTCATTTAGACCTGGTCGTTCGAAACCTCTACAAAAAGGACCGCAAAACAAGTTTTAATAAAATTTGAGGAGTTCACATCATTGATAGCGAGCTTTTCAACACAATTATATTGCAAAAACTGAATTTATGTACTTTTTACTTAGTTAAAATTCCAACGAGTTCATTGTACAACCCATTTAGACCTGCCCGTCCGCAACCTCTACAATAAGGACTACAAAACAAGTTTTAATCAAACTTTAAGAGTTCATATAATTTGATTACGAGCTTTTCAACATGATTATAATTCAAAAACTCAATTTATGTACTTTTTACGTAGTTAAAAATCCAACGGGTCCATGGTTCGGCCCATTTAGACCCGTTCGTCCCAAACCTCTACAAAATTAACCGTAAAGCAAGTTTTAATCAAATTGTAGTAGTTCATACCATTGATTACGAGCTTTTCAACACTATTATATTGCAAAAACTCAATTTCTATACTTTTTACATAGTTAAAAGTCCAACCGGTCCATTTTACGACCCATTTAGACCCGCTCGTCCAAAACCTTTACAAAAAGGTCTGCAAAACAAGTTTTAATCAAATTTTAGGAGTTCATATCATTGATTACGAGCTTTTCAACACGATTATATTGTAAAAACTGAATTTCTGCAATTGTTACTCGGTTAAAATTCCAACGGGTCCATTGTTAGGCCCATTTCGACCCGCTCGTCCGAAACCTCTACAAAAACGACCGCAAAACAAATTTTAAACAAAATTTAGGAGTTAATATCATTTATTACGAGCTTTTCAACACGATTATATTGCAAAAACTCAATTTCTATACATTTTACGCTGTTAAAAGTCCAACGGGTCCATTTTGGGGCCTATTTAAACCAGCTCGTCCGAAACCTCAATAATAACGACCGCAAATTAATTTTTAAACAAATTTTAGGAGTTAATATAATTGATTACGATCTTTTGAATACAATTATATTGCAAGAACTCAATTTTTGTACTTTTTACTGAGTTAAAAGCCCAACAGGTCCATTTTACGGTCTATTTAGACCCGCTCGTCCGAAACCTCTACGGAAAGGACCACAAAAAGAGTTTTCAGCAATTTTTAGGAGTTCATATCATTCATTATGAGCTTTTCAACACAATTATATTGAAAAACACAATTTCTGTACTTTTTACATAGTTAAAACTCCAACGGGTGGCTTATAGCCATCTTGGTTCTTTGCTAGGTATGGACCTAGTTTTTTCGGTTGATTTTTCTGATGAATGTTCTGGACTTGCTTTATTTTCGTTAAAAAATTATAATATTGATATGCTTGCTTACTCGGATCGTTTTATTCATACTTATATTAATTGCAATTCCTCTTCGTTTTATTTCACTGGTATTCACGGTTTTTCTGAAACAAGTAATAAAACTAAAACTTGGGATTTAATTGATTCGCTCAATAATAATAATGGTCTACCTTGGCTTCTCGGTGGTGATTTCAATGAAATCTTATCCGATAACGAAAAACAAGGCGGCTGCCATCAGGCTAGATCTCAAATTAATAATTTTCGCCATTGTCTCTCCCGTAATAACCTTTTCGACTGTAAACCTACAACGGGTTGGTTCACTTGGTCTAAAACGGGGCCCAAAACCCCTACTTTATTTGAGAGACTAGACCGCTTCGTAGGGAATATGGCATGGAAAGCAAATTATCCCAATTATAGCATCACTTCCGATTTTGATGCTAAATCTGATCATTGTTTTCTTCTCTTGAATACGGAGCCGCCACCTCTAACAAATCACCGTCCCCCGCCATCCAAGTTCAGATTTGAAAATTGATGGGCTACCAATGACGAAGGCATCTCTGTTGTTAAACAAACTTGGTCTTCTACTAAGGGCAATACATTGGATAAAATTAAAGCCATAGGCTCCTGCCTAGGAGACTGGCAATCCCAACAAAGACTTAAGTCCACTGGTCGTATCAACATTCTCACTAAAAAAATCAATAAACTTTTACAACGGCCTCTTTCAGCTACTGCTGAAAATAGATATATCTCTGCCAAAGCTGAGCTCCACAAATTACTTGAGGAGCAAGAAGTATACTGGGCACAACGCTCTCGCAATCTATGGCTATCTCAAGGAGATAAAAATACATGTTTCTTTCATGCCCGAGCTTCTAGTAGGAAGAAAAAGAACACCATCACTGGTCTTTTTGATTCCAACAACATTTGGTGTACTGACGATACCGACCTTATGACAATTGCATCCTCATATTTTCACAATCTTTTTACATCCTCTAATCCACCCTTGTCCAAACAAATTCTTTCAAAAATCACTCCCTCTATTACGACTGCTGTGAATGAGTCCCTCTCTAAGGAATTCACATCAGAAGAAATTATCACCGCTTTCCGCGATATTGATCCTAGGAAAGCCCCTGGTATTGATGGTTTGCCTAGCGGTTTCTTCCATCAACATTGGGATACTGTTGGGTCAGACGTCATCTCACTCTGCCTTAATCTCCTAAACGGGTCAGCTGATATGGCCTCGGTAAACCAAACAATTATAGTCCTCATACCTAAGATTAAGGACCCAACCACCATGAGGCACCTAAGGCCCATTAGTCTTCGCATAATTATCTACAAAATTATTGCCAAAGTTTTAGTTAATCGAATGAAACATACCATTCCCTTATGTATCAGTTCCAATCAAGCTACTTTCGTTCAGGGACGTAACATCACGGATAACATTCTTATTGCCCATGAAATTATTCACTCAATTAATACTGGTACTTCTAAGTCTACTCAAGGTGCTGCCCTTAAGCTAGATATGGAAAAGGCTTTCGACAGGGTTTAATGGTCTTTCCTCGAAAATGTCATGAACCGCATGGGTTTTGCATCATCATGGGTTTCTCTTATAATGAGATGTATTTCCTCAGTTTCCTTTACGGTTAAGGTCAACAATTTTTTTTCCCCTTTGTTTCGTCCTCAACGGGGTCTTCGCCAAGGGGATCCTTTATCTTCATTTCTCTTCCTTTTTTGCACTCAAGGGCTTTCAGCCTTTTTGTCCAATGCTAAACAACATGGCCTGCTCCCTGGTCTAGGGGCTAGTAAGCATGGTCCCAAGGTTAACCATCTCCTATTTGCCGATGATTGTATAGTTTTCCTTAATTCGAAGTCCGAGGAAGCTGCACACCTTAAATTAGCTCTTCAAACTTATGCTTCAGCCTCTGGACAAGCAGTTAACTTTGACAAGTCTACTATCTTTTACAATCCACGTACTCCTGCTTCGACTCGCCATGCTATTAATTCTTACCTTCAAGTCCGTGAGGTCTCCAACCCTGGTGTCTATCTGGGGTTACCTCTTCTTATTGGTAAAAATAAGAACCTCGCTCTAGGGTTTATACGTGATAAAGTTCATGATAGATTATCCAACTGGGACAAACAGCTTCTTTCCTTCGGTGGTAGGGAAATTTTTATTAAAGTCGTTTTACAATCTCTACCTCAATATGTTATGTCCTGTTATTTATTGCCCCAAAATATTATCGATGATATGACATCTGCCATTCGACGCTATTGGTGGTCTGGCAAAACTAATAAGAAAGGTTGGCATATGCTCCCTTGGGAACAGGTGTGCTTGCCTAAATCAGTTGGAGGTATGGGTTTTATGGACCTCAACAATTTTAACATTGCACTTCTCGGTAAACAATTATGGCGTCTTATCTGCGAACCTGAATCCCTTCTGGGTCAAATCTATAAATCCAAATACTTTCCGTCAGGCAACATTCTTAATGCCTCTCGGCCTTCCCGAGGTTCTTTTGCCTGGCAAGGTCTTTATAACGCTATGCAACACCTTTTTGGAGGTTTCCTCTATCGTCCTAGAATTAACAGTAACATACGTATCCATCATGATAATTGGGGAGGCTCCTCGACTATTCACCTTTACGGGGACTATGAGTTATCGGATGAAGTCCACACTCGTTGTCGCGACTTTATGATTCGGAACCAAGCATCTTGGGACCCTGTTAAAGTCCGTGCGTACTTTACATCGGATGATGCCGACTCCATTCTATCCGTTCCTATCATCAATGATACTCGGGACTCCATCCTCTAGAGGCCTAACGATTCTGGTATTTACTCTGTCAGATCTGGCTATCTCTTTCTGCAACGCCCCCCTGAGCCACGACTTCGGCCCCCTCGAATCTGGAAATTTCTTTCCAAACTCAAGGTTTTACCTAAAGTTAAAACTTTTGGCTGGCGTCTGGGATCAGAGGCCCTACCTGTTGGGGTTCGCCTTCAGGCTTTTGCACCAGACTCAGGGCCCTGCCCCATTTGTCATTCTGATACGGAGACAATTCTCCATGCTCTCCGAGATTGCTCTGGTGCTTCGGAGGCCCTTCGGTTGATTGGTCTTCCCATTTCTCTTATTAATAGCACTGCTCCCATCGGCCTTCAATGGCTAGAGGAAGGCGCTGCCCTCCTTTCTCCTGATCTTTTCGGGCTTTTTTTGACTACTCTCTGGAACATTTGGAACAGGCGTAACGACTGGATCCATAATCGACATCTTCAACCCCCATGGCTAATTGCTGTCAACTCCATCAGTCTTCATCGTGACTACTCTGATGTTATATCTTCATCTACCTCTTCCATCCCTTTGTCGTCGACTCCTCCATCTCGCTGGAGGCATCCCCCTCGAGGTCATATTAAAGTTAATGTGGATGGGGCTTTTGATCCTTCCACACGTGCAGCGGCGGTTGGCATTGTAGCCCGTGATGATACAGGGACGGTTGTTGGCGGACTGGCTTTTCCTTTAGGCAGTTGCTCTGATGCTATTACATCTGAAGGGAGAGGTCTTCTTGCTGGTATTACTTTCGCTCGATCCCAAAGATGGAGCCATTTGATTTTCGAGACAGGTTGTGCTTCTCTTGCGAATAGAATCAACTCCCTGGGCCCAGATCTATCTCCTATGGGTCCGACAATTCTGCAAGCTCATGCTGCTCTGGAGTATTTTTCTTCTGTGCATGTTCAGTTTGTATGTCGTGAGGCTAATATTGTTTCTCATACGTTGGCTACCCATGCCCTTAGGTCTATAACTTCTATGTCTTTTGGATCCATGTATCCTGATTGTATTCAAAACGCTGTTCTTTGCGAGGTTTCACCTCGTTCTTTATAAATATATTATGGGTACTCTTTTCCCCTTTTATGTTTCTCCAGGTCTTGTGCCTAGGGATATTAGTAGGGGGTTTTAACGAGGCCCGCTTTCTTCAAAAAAAAACTCCAACGAGTCCATTTAGACCCGCTCGTCCGAAACCTCTAGAAAAACGATCGCAAAACAAGTTTTAAACAAATTTTAGGTGTTCATATCATTGATTACGAGCTTTTCAACATGATTATTGTAAAGTGTCCAAAAGTCCTATATTTCATGCACATTCCAACTCTTATTATTAATATTTTTAAGCACATTTTAGACATAAGTAGGTGCATGATTTTACAATATTTCTAGTTTCTTCCTTGCTTTTATGAGTTATTATTTAGGGTAAAGTACACAGACGGTCACTGTACTTTGGTAAAAAAAACAAAATGGTAACCAAACTTTCAAAAATCACAAAATGACAATTAAACTTTATGTTTTATAACAAAATGGTAACTAGACGTTAAATGTCGTTAAGTGACTGTTTTAAACTTTGGTATAATAACACATTTAGTCCTTCATATTTATACATCCAATCAATTTAGTTCTAATTCAAAACAATTCACTAAATTTAGCCCTCGTTATTTACGCATTCTTTCAATTTGGTCCTTAATTCAAAACAATCTTGAATGTCTTCTTTCTGACCCAGTGATTCCTGAATCTTTGCCCTCATCGCAGCATTGACAATAACTTTGTCCTGGGTTCCCTCTAGTTGTTTGATTTCTCTAAGGATTTGCTTCTCCTCGGACAATGGGATGCTTTCATGCTGGATGCGATATTGCAAGCTATAGATCTGCAATTTTATTAATTCCAGATAAGTGACAAAAAGAGAAAGAGCAAAGGATTAATTGCAGGGGGAAGTGGAAACAATGCTTAAATCTCAATGCGGGCAAGTTTACAGTTGCAGCATACAATATCATTCAGCTCTTCCTCAGAAGAACATATACCACCACGACCAGCACCATTGTTATTATTGCGAAGTTTGCCTAAAGCCTGCTGCAGTGGTTCCATTTCCTTCTTTTTTTCACCTAACATCGTCTTAAACTGCTCGAAATCAACATTCAGGGCTTTCACTTGAGAAAATAGCTCTGCTCGATCCGACTGCATTAACATAAAGATAATAATTTAAACAGAAGCAACATAATGATTTTAAAAAATCATTCACAATTTGAGTCAAATATAGCATTGAGGAAGCGATATACCAAATACCATTCCGCACCACGTTAAAAAAGCAATACCATATGTGCAATTATTAATTTCATGCTCAAAGACTTGTGATTCCAACAATCAGAGAAATTCGCAACATTAATGTTACCTAATCTATAAGAACCAACGAAAAGAAAAACAGGATGGCATATAAATATCTTAAGAGCACGACAACATTTAACGAAGCTGATATCATATTCGACACATATATCATTGATCTAGTTTAAAACCAGCAATAATGCTATCCAACCAAACTAAATTAATTGCACTTCGCTCACCTTGTGAGATTTTAATTCATCGGTGAGCTGAAACCTGACTTTATTCAACTTTTGCATCTCCTTATCAACCTGATCGATTTTGGCCTTCAACTTCGGATCATCAAAAGGGCGATACCTTACAAAATAAAAAGAGTGGATCTGCTTAGGCGCATGCCAATCGGCAACTGCATCACTAGGAAAGTTCAAATCGGATACATTTTTCTCTTCTCCCTCAATTGGTTCCTTGGCATCAGAACCAACTTTAACGGGTTCACTATGAACCTTATCCTTGTCCAGTTTCCCATTTTCCTTCTCGTGAATAAGTGACGTGTCAACAGTTGCTTTGTCAACAGATACATTTGCCATTTCAGATCCCACAACTTCAACACCCATTAACCACTAGACAATTAAAAACCTAATAAAAACATAAAAACAAAAAGAATGAGTAAGAACTAAGATTATCACATAGTACAACAATATTATATATATCATTTATGAAGTAAAAAATAAAATAAGAAGATCAATCTAAAGCTATTGTTTTGCTAGATTTTTGTCAATTGGATTAAAAATAGTTGAAATTTATCAGATAAACAACAGATGCTTCAATTTTTTTCCTTTAATTCTACATGAGATCATTAGAAACAATATGGAATCGGAATCGGATTAATCGAACATAAAGAATACACGATTGATCAACTACAGCAAGATAAAATCTAGATCAAAAATTAAAAGATAAAAAAATGTTATAACAGCAAGATCAAGCCTTTATCTATTGAAAAAACTAGCATGCAAATCAATAACGAAACAGTTAAGAATAACCCAGAATTTTCACCATACTTTGGAATTTTGCTTTAAGGACCAAATTGAAAGAATGCGTAAATAACGAGGGCTAAATTTAGTGAATTGTTTTGAGTTAGGACTAAATTGATTGAATGTATAAATATGAAGGACTAAATGTGTTATTATACCAAAGTTTATAACAGTCACTTAACGGCATTTAACGTCTAGTTACCATTTTGTTATAAAACATAAAGTTTAATTGCCATTTTGTGATTTTTAAAAGTTTGGTTACCATTTTGTTTTTTTTACCAAAGTACAGTGACCGTCTGTGTACTTTACCCTATTATTTATTTGGTGAACAAGAGATATTATTTTAGTGTATTCTTGTATGTAGGTACTAACAGCTGAAAGAGGGAACCGAGGAGCTGAGGGCACAAGGTTGAGGAAGCTTACTTAGGAGCCGTGTAACCCCCTTAGCCCGGCCTAGACGGTTGGCCCGAACTACGAAGATTACACGGGGAAAACCAAAGTCAACCCGAAAGTCAACCTTGATTAACAACCCTTTTTTTTCTTTTTAAATCTTGTCTAAATGCATATTAACCCTAGGTGAACACTTGAGATAAACATACTCAAAAATCACAGCGATCGGAAAACATTTAGGGACTCAATTGCACAACATACAAATTTAGGGACCAAAATGCAAATTCTGGAAATTAGGAGGACTTAACATGTTTTAAAGTTACCATTATGAAATTAATCATATTTCATGCCTCTCTGCCAAATTTCATCTCAAACGGACGTCATAAACTCAACCAATTGCATATACAAAGATTAGGACCAAAATGTAAGAGTTCCAAAACATTTAACCATCAGATTCAGTGCCCAACGGTCGAGTGTTCCGAAACGGGGAAGATCTGTTCCGAAACGCGGGACCGTTCCAAAACGTGTTGCGGAACAGGGCTTGGCAGTGGCAAATCCGTTTCGGAACAGCTCTACATGTTTCGAAAAGCCAAGGCCATTTCAGGCCACCTGTTCCGAAACAGTAGCACCCGTTCCGAAACGAGTTGCCCAGAATTGCAGATTTTTGCTGGTTTAACAAGCATTTGACCCATCAAACACATCCATGTGACCTCCATAACATACACACAAGTCATCAAACACTTAAGGAACATATTAGCATCAACTAAACACAATCATGGCATCATTCAAGGAAAAACCCAATTCTATAGGCATGCATCCTATATTGAAAACCATGCAACCATCAATTCACCAAAACCAAATACCAAAAGGCCATTTACATGTTCCAACATAGGGAGTCCAAAACATCTCCCAAAAACACAACTAGTTCCCATTGCCAAATGCCCAAAAGCTAATAGTGTTAGGAAAACATTCACCATACATGAGCTTAGTCTTCATTTGGATCCTTTACCTCATTGCTGCCCTTTATGCACTTCAATGCTCTGCATTATTGGTTTAAGAAAGAGAGAGCGTAAGCACATAGCTTAGTGAGGAATGCTCAATTAAAACATCACAATAATGCATTTGCAAAAACACCTTTTCAAGGCCTTTAGTTTCAAAACAACATTTACCATGCAATTATGCATACAAACCAAGCATCTCATGCTTCAAATCATCAACATGTCATATTGGCTTACAAGTGATAATCCATAACATTTTACAACTCAAAAACACAATCGGATACGTGGATTACAAGCGTTGTCCCATACGCTTCATACACACTACCAATATCAAGGTGGAGCATGGTACAATCACAACCCCTCAACACCCGTGATGGAGACTATGGTACAATCACAACCCCTCAACATCACTCATTGGTAGTTGTATAACATCACTAACGAGAACACGGGACACACAATACAAGATCCACACATGGACTTTTAACCACCATTGTGATCTTAACACAAGATCCACTCATGGACTTTTAACCACCATGATGATCTTAACCATCTCGTTAGTGTACTTGGATGGAGTTTACGGTACAATCACAACCCCTCAACATCCAAGGCGACTTTATTCACGGTGCACCCAATCCTATAGCCGGCTAACTATATCCGATTCAAGTACTTTAAAACCAACACATCACTTGCCAATATACATCATTTGTCATCATTAATCCACTGTTTTTAAGCAATTAACAAAGCCATTAAATAGTCATGCATTACAATGCATCAACCACATTTAACAATGTTCAAAACAAGGATCTCTTACCTTGAGCATCCTTCAACACATGGCTTATAAAACCAGCATCAAACATGCTAATATATGCTTTCAAAACAGAATTTAAACATGCAAATAAAACACATTGCAATCAACCATCTCATGGTTCATCAAAAAGAGAGTTTCTCCGAAAACTTACTCTTGAGCTTAGCTAAGTTGTTTAGACTTAAACTAAGCTCCCATAACCTTCAAACATTGGTTTCAAAGCTGAAAACCAAACTTCACTCACCGATTCCGTTTCGCAAGCTTGCCGAAACACCAATCAAGCTCCCGGATCAACACCACAAGGATCCGAAGATGTCTCCCCTGTTTTAAACACATCAAAGCAGAAGATTAATGCATCATCATGCATTAATACCTTCAACCAAGACACCTAAACTCGCTGCTCTCATCAACACTCACATTTCGGCTACCAAACACAACCGAAATCACATCCAAACACCTCTACAACATTACCCAGCCAAGATCCATCAAATCTAAACATTCTTATACATCAATTAACATCCAAAAAGGATCTAATCACGTCCTTATACCTCCAGCTATAGCAGAACATCAAAAACACCTCAAAACCACCATTAACTCAATCAAAAACTTAGGAAAATCAACCTATCCGGGATTGCATTGATTAAACCTCAATTACACATCATTTATACATCCAATAAACATCAAAAAGACATCTCAAAACACAGCCCAATCATTTAGTACGAATTTAATCAAAATTAAATCCAAATCTTGCATTTAAAGCCAAGATCAAGAACACAACATAAAAACCTTTATTAAAACTCAAATCAAGGATTGAGAACTTGGGAATTTCAGTAAAGAACTGAGTATTTAGAGGAGAAGGACGTTCATACCTCTAAATGTGAGTTTCTCCTTGTTCAAAGCCAAGATTCTTGAAGATTCAATAGGCAAATGATAAGAATTTGATGTAGGAATGATTAGAGATCAAATAGAGATTGAAATCTCATCTTTAGGTGTTAAAATCAGAGGGAAAATGGCTGGGGAAATGTGTTTGGCTGAGAGAAAAGGGAGAGAAAATGAAGAGGGAAAATTTTGAGAAAAGTTAGTTATGAACTCAAAAATATCTATTTCCCCTTTTTCCTTTTATTAAATATCATTTAATAAATGTTTAATATTAAGAAAAATCTGGAGAAAACTCTTCTTGGGTAAATTAGCTCCTTAAAGATTCAAAGTTTCAATCCTTTTAAAACAGTCACCAACTTTTCAAAAATTACATTTTAGTCACTAACTTGAAATGTCACATTTCGAAACCTCATTTTGTAAAATTGATTTCACCACTCTCTTATATATAATAAAAGAGGATTTTAAGATATTTTTCCATATTTTTAATGCATCCCGAACTAGGCTTTCCCTAAAACCACCTTTTATATTCGAACCGAAATCCGACCGGTCCAATTCAAACCCAAAACTTCTAAGCCCAAAATTGGGGTGTTACAACTCTCCCCCCCTTAAGAAATTTCGTCCTCGAAATTTACCTGAAGGAAAAAGGTACGGAAACTGCTTCAACATGTCATCCTTCCGTTCCCACGTGGCTTCCTCAACACCACGATGCTTCCACAACACCTTTACCAACTCAATGGTCTTGCCTCGAAGAACTTTACTATCCGAATCCAGAATCTTCACCGGTTCCTCATCATAGGTCAAATCCGGATTCAACTCCACTTCCTCTATAGGCATCACATGCGAAGGATCCGATCTATACTTCCGAAGCATAGAAACATGAAACACATCATGAATCTTTTCTAACTCCTGCGGTAACCTCAACTTGTACGCAACAGGACCCACACGTTCAATCACCTCGTATGGTCCAATGTACCTAGGGCTCAACTTACCCTTCCGGCCAAACCTCATCACCTTTTTCCAAGGCGAAACTTTCAAAAACACACGGTCACCCACCGCATACTCAATCTCCTTACGCTTCAAATCCGCGTAAGACTTTTACCGATCAGAAGCTGCCTTCAAACGCTCACAAATGAGCTTCACCTTCTCGGTGGTTCCTTTCAACAAGGCTGGCATCGAAACCAACTTCTGACCCGTTTCAGCCCAACAAAGAGGAGTCCTACACTTCCTCCCGTACAAAGCTTCATAAGGTGCCATTTGAATACTTGCCTGATAACTATTATTATAGGCAAACTCCACCAAAGGCAAATGTTTCTCCCAAGAACCCTGAAACTCAATCACGCAGCACCTCAACATATCCTCCAACACCTGGATAACACGCTCAGACTGTCCATCCGACTGTGGATGATAAGAAGTACTGAAATTCAACCGTGTACCCAAAGTCTGATGCAAACACTGCCAGAAACGCGATGTAAACCTCGGATCCCTATCCGACACAATCAAATTTGGCACACCATGCAACCGCACAATCTCAGCAATGTACAGCTCCGCAAGCTTATCCAAAGTGTACGTAGTATGCACAGGCAAGAAATGCGCACACTTCGTCAGGCGATCCACAATCACCCACACCGAATTCTTCTTCGATGGCGACAAAGGAAAACCAGACACAAAGTCCATGGTAACCCTTTCCCACTTCCACTCAGGAATCCTCAACGGTTGCAACAACCCTGAAGGAAACTGATGCTCAGCTTTAACTCGCTGACAAACCATGCACTTGCTTACAAACTCGGCAACATCTTTCTTTAAACCCACCCAATAGTACACATCACGAAGATCACGATACATCTTAGTACTACCAGGGTGCATAGCAAAAGGACTACTATGACCTTCAGTCAGAATAGCACGCCTCAAATCAGCATCATTGGGCACTACTATCCGACTCCCAAAACATAAAACTCCATCATCATTAAAGCAGAAATCTGATGGCCTACCCTCTGCAATATCCTGGACATGTGGCACCAAGGAATCATCCAACAACTGCTTTTCCTTAATCAACTGAACCAAGGATGGTTTCACCTGCAACTCAGCCACAAGACCCCCATCACGCAAAATACTCAAACTGGCAAATATAGCCCTCAACTCCACAGCTACCTTCCTACTCAAGGCATCCGCTACAACATTAGCTTTACCCGGATGGTACTCGATCGTCAAATCATAATCCTTAAGCAACTCCACCCAACGTCGTTGCCTAAGATTCAACTCCTTCTGAGACATCAGTACACTTCTCACCATATAGGTAATGTCTCCAAATTTTCAAAGCAAAAACCACCGCGGCTAACTCAATGTCATGCGTAGGATAATTGCGCTCATGCACCTTCAACTGCCGTGATGCATAAGCCACCACCTTACCCTCTTGCATCAACACACATCCCAAACCAACGTAGGACGCATCACTATACACCACAAACTCTTTCCCTGATTCAGGTTGAACCAAGATAGGAGCTTGCGTCAAAGCTGCCTTAAGCTTCTCAAAAGCCTGCTGTCTCGCTTCCGTCCATTCATACTTAACATCCTTCTGCAACAACTTCGTCAAAGGTGCAGCAATCTTGGAAAACCCATCCACGAACCTTCGATAGTATCCTGCCAAACCCAAGAAACTACGGACTTCATGAACAGACTTAGGAGGCTTCCAATTCATCACTGCCTCAATCTTTTGAGGATCAACACGAATCCCCTCTGCAGAAACCACATGACCAAGAAACACCACTTCTCTAAGCCAGAACTCACACTTGCTCAGCTTAGCATAAAGCTGATTCTCCAACAAAGCTTGTAACACAATTCTCAAATGCCCTTCATGCTCCTCCTCAGTACGAGAGTACACGAGAATATCATCAATGAACACCACGACAAATTTATCCAAGTATTCATGGAATACTCTATTCATCATATCCATGAAAGCTGCAGGAGCATTCGTCAAACCAAACGGCATCACAAGGAACTCATAATGCCCATACCTCGTTCTGAAGGTTGTCTTTGGCACATCTACATCCTTCACCTTCAGCTGATAATATCCTGACCTTAAGTCAATTTTAGAGAACACAGCCGCTCCCCGAAATTGATCAAAAAGATCATCAATTCTCGGCAATGGATACCGATTCTTGATAGTCAACTTTTTAAGCTGACGGTAATCAATGCACATTCTTATAGTGCCATCATTCTTCTTCACAAACAAGACTGGTGCACCCCAAGGTGACACACTTGGCCGAATGAAACCATGATCAAGCAACTCCTGAAGTTGCGTCTTCAGCTCTTTCAACTCTTTAGGTGCCATTCGATAAGGAGTAATGGACACTGGAGTGGTGTTCTCATACAGCTCAATCCCAAACTCCACTTCTCGATTAGGAGGCAATCCAGGCAACTCCTCCGGAAACACACCAGGAAACTCTCGCACGGTCCGAATATCTTGCACTCGCAACTCTTTAGAGCTTGGATTCATCACAAAGGCTAGGTAAGCTTCACAGCCCTGCCTCAACATCTGGCTCGCTTCCAAGGTAGACACCACATTGGCAAGAAACTTCACATTCTCACCAACCACCACCACCTCATAATCATCCGCAAGCTTCAATGAAACTCGCTTATTCTCAAAATCTACTACGGCTCGATGCTCAACCAGCCAATCCATACCAAGGATTACATCAAAACCATAGAAAGGCAATTCCATAAGATCAACATGAAAAACATGATCTTGCACAACCAAGGGACATCTTCTATAAAGCTTTCGAGTCACAACAGTCTCACCAAAAGAACTAGTTACACGCATACCAACATCCAAAGACTCAACAGGCAAACCAAGCAATTGAGCATGCTCACGCAATATGTATGAGTGTGTAGATCCAGAATCAATCAAGGAAAGTAATGACAAGGATTGCAAAGTAAAAGTACATGCGATCACATCTGTGTCATTCCTCCCCTCCCTCTGAGCATACACTCTAGCTTGGCCACCACCCTCAGGCTGAACAGCTACCACATGAGCCACATTCCTTCCACCATCCTCTCTACGCTGGAAGTTACCACGGCCGCGCCCACGACCTCTCTGTGGTGCAACAACTCCAGGAGCACGTCCCTGGCCACCACCGGCCAACAGAGGACACTCCCTCCTCATGTGATCCGCCGAACCACAGTTCCAACACGAGTTACCGACCACCACAACAGGAGCCTGAACCTCCCTCGCTGCTCGAGGACAATCACGCCTCAGGTGTCCACGCGATCCACATGTCCAATATGTGTTCGGATTAGCTCTCGCCCTGTCTCCCTGAACAGACGCACCTTGCCCTCCACCACCACGCCTAGCCGAAGACTGATACTTCCGATCACGTCCTCTCTTGTTCCGTCCGCCACCGGAACTATACTCAGCAGCTCGCTTGCCCACACTAGGACCAGCACCTCTAGAAGATAAACTCAAATTCAACTCAATGTCCTTTGCTCTACCAACCAACACATCAAAGTCTGTGTACTCAGCAGCCAGCATATAAGTCTTCACCTCCGTCACCAAACTATAACGGAAACGTTCACACCTCTCCCGCTCATCAGGGACAAGTTCAGGTGCGTACTGACTGAGTCGGACAAACTGAACCTCGTACTCAGCCACTATCATACTCCCTTGAGTAAGAGACATGAATTCCCTTTTCTTTTCATCCAGGTATCGCACACCCAGATACCTCCTCTTGAACGCGTTCAGAAAGAACGTTCAAGTCACATCAGCATCCTCCATTCCGGAGATAGTGGTTGTCCACCAGGTATATGCATCATCATGCAACAATGATATCACACAACCCAGCTTCTGCACATCATTGTAGTTCATTTGTCCCAAAATTCTCTTGGTACTTTCCAACCAAGACTCAGAACCTTCAGCAGACAAACCCCTGAACTCAGTCCCTCCCAGACTACGCAAGCGTTCTAGAGGTAGTCTTACATTAGCATCTCCCTGATGCCCAGCTCCTTGAGCTCCAGCTACTGCCGCCCGAAAGGCTCCAGCAATAGCTTGAATCAGCATTGTCATGTCAGGAGCAGCTTGCCCCTGCCCAGCTTCAGGTCCAGCGACCCCAGCACCAGCAGCAACACCAGCTCCCTCACCCCCAGCACCACCACCACCAGGTGGAGGAGGTAAATCCACCACATTTTCAGCATTCTCCTTATTCTCATTTTGAGCCATAGCTCGCGTATTAATCCTCGTCTCTCTACGAGGTCCCATTCACTAAACAATGCAATCACAATGCAATAAACAAAGTCAGGCTCAGCAAGGTAAGCAATCCAAGTACTCAAGCTCATTTCCAAATAAAAACAAATCATTTCATTAGCTTTGATTTGGCAATGGGTCCATCTAACATGCTTCACCACAGCATACACCACAATTGCAACATTTTTACAATTCATACATCATACTTTCATTCAACAAGCATACAAAGCAATCATACACATATCACCCATTTAACCATTCCCAATTACCCGAGAACTCAGCTCTGATACCACCAAAAATAACCCCCTTAGCCCGGCCTAGACGGTTGGCCTGAACTACGAAGATTACACGGGGAAAACCAAAGTCAACCCGAAAGTCAACCTTGATTAACGACCCTTTTTTTCTTTTTAAATCTTGTCTAAATGCATATTAACCCTAGGTGAACACTTGATATAAACATACTCAAAAATCACAGCGATCGGAAAACATTTAGGGACTCAATTGCACAACATACAAATTTAGGGACCAAAATGCAAATTCTAGAAATTAGGAGGACTTAACATGTTTTAAAGTTACCATTATGAAATTAATCATATTTTATGCGTCTCTGCCAAATTTCATCTCAAACTGACGTCATAAACTCAACCAATTGCATATACAAAGATTAGGACCAAAATGTAAGAGTTCCAAAACATTTAACCATCAGATTCAGTGCACAACGGTCGAGTGTTCCGAAACGGGGAAGATCCGTTCCGAAACGCGGGACCGTTCCGAAACGTGTTGCGGAACAGGGCTTGGCAGTGGCAAATCCGTTTCGGAACAGCTTTACCTGTTTCGAAACGCCAAGGCCATTTCAGGCCACCTGTTCCGAAACAGTAGCACCCGTTCCGAAACGAGTTGCCCAGAATTGCAGATTTTTGCTGGTTTAACAAGCATTTGACCCATCAAACACATCCATGTGACCTCCATAACATACACACAAGTCATCAAACACTTAAGGAACATATTAGCATCAACTAAACACAATCATGGCATCATTCAAGGAAAAACCCAATTCTATAGGCATGCATCATATATTGAAAACCATGCAACCATCAATTCACCAAAACCAAATACCAAAAGGCCATTTACATGTTCCAACATAGGGAGTCCAAAACATCTCCCAAAAACACAACTAGGTTCCCATTGCCAAATGCCCAAAAGCTAATAGTGTTAGGAAAACATTCACCATACATGAACTTAGTCTTCAATTGGATCCTTTACCTCCTTGCTGCCCTTTATGCACTTCAATGCTCTGCATTATTTGTTTAAGAAAGAGAGAGCGTAAGCACATAGCTTAGTGAGGAATGCTCAATTAAAACATCACAATAATGCATTTGCAAAAACACCTTTTCAAGGCCTTTAGTTTCAAAACAACATTTACCATGCAATTATGCATACAAACCAAGCATCTCATGCTTCAAATCATCAACATGTCATATTGGCTTACAAGTGATAATCCATAACATTTTACAACTTAAAAACACAATCGGATACGCGGATTACAAGCGTTGTCCCATACGCTTCATACACACTACCAATATCAAGGTGGAGCATGGTACAATCACAACCCCTCAACACCCGTGATGGAGACTATGGTACAATCACAACCCCTCAACATCACTCATTGGTAGTTGTATAACATCACTAACGAGAACACGGGACACACAATACAAGATCCACACATGGACTTTTAACCACCATTGTGATCTTAACACAAGATCCACTCATGGACTTTTAACCACCATGATGATCTTAACCATCTCGTTAGTGTACTTGGATGGAGTTTACGGTACAATCACAACCCCTCAACATCCAAGGCGACTTTATTCACGGTGCACCCAATCCTATAGCCGGCTAACTATATCCGATTCAAGTACTTTAAAACCAACACATCACTTGCCAATATACATCATTTGTCATCATTAATCCACTGTTTTTAAGCAATTAACAAAGCCATTAAATAGTCATGCATTACAATGCATCAACCACATTTAACAATGTTCAAAACAAGGATCTCTTACCTTGAGCATCCTTCAACACATGGCTTATAAAACCAGCATCAAACATGCTAATATATGCTTTCAAAACAGAATTTAAACATGCAAATAAAACACATTGCAATCAACCATCTCATGGTTCATCAAAAAGAGAGTTTCTCCGAAAACTTACTCTTGAGCTTAGCTAAGTTGTTTAGACTTAAACTAAGCTCCCATAACCTTCAAACATTGGTTTCAAAGCTGAAAACCAAACTTCACTCACCGATTCCGTTTCGCAAGCTTGCCGAAACACCAATCAAGCTCCCGGATCAACACCACAAGGATCCGAAGATGTCTCCCCTGTTTTAAACACATCAAAGCAGAAGATTAATGCATCATCATACATTAATACCTTCAACCAAGACACCTAAACTCGCTGCTCTCATCAACACTCACATTTCGGCTACCAAACACAACCGAAATCACATCCAAACACCTCTACAACATTACCCAGCCAAGATCCATCAAATCCAAACATTCTTATACATCAATTAACATCCAAAAAGGATCTAATCACGTCCTTATACCTCCAGCTATAGCAGAACATCAAAAACACCTCAAAACCACCATTAACTCAATCAAAAACTTAGGAAAATCAACCTATCCGAGATTGCATTGATTAAACCTCAATTACACATCATTTATACATCCAATAAACATCAAAAAGACATCTCAAAACATAGCCCAATCATTTAGTACGAATTTAATCAAAATTAAATCCAAATCTTGCATTTAAAGCCAAGATCAAGAACACAACATAAAAACCTTTATTAAAACTCAAATCAAGGATTGAGAACTTGGGAATTTCAGTAAAGAACTGAGTATTTAGAGGAGAAGGACGTTCATACCTCTAAATGTGAGTTTCTCCTTGTTCAAAGCCAAGATTCTTGAAAATTCAATAGGCAAATGATAAGAATTTGATGTAGGAATGATTAGAGATCAAATAGAGATTGAAATCTCATCTTTAGGTGTTAAAATCAGAGGGAAAATGGCTGGGGAAATGTGTTTGGCTGAGAGAAAAGGGAGAGAAAATGAAGAGGGAAAATTTTGAGAAAAGTTAGTTATGAACTCAAAAATATCTATTTCCCCTTTTTCCTTTTATTAAATATCATTTAATAAATGTTTAATATTAAGAAAAATCTGGAGAAAACTCTTCTTGGGTAAATTAGCTCCTTAAAGATTCAAAGTTTCAATCCTCTTAAAACAGTCACCAACTTTTCAAAAATTACATTTTAGTCACTAACTTGAAATGTCACATTTCGAAACCTCATTTTGTAAAATTGATTTCACCACTCTCTTATATATAATAAAAGAGGATTTTAAGATATTTTTCCATATTTTTAATGTATCCCGAACTAGGCTTTCCCTAAAACCACCTTTTATATTAGAACCGAAGTCCGACCGGTCCAATTCAAACCCAAAACTTCTAAGCCCAAAATTGGGGTGTTACAAGCCGTACTGAAGCAGTTATAGCTGAAGACAAGTTGCTGTCAAATACCTGTTGAGCAGAGTTGCCGCCGACCTTACTACTCACGGCAGCTGACTATGGAAGTTTGAAGAACCGAAGCGCGATTTGTAAAGCTAAAAATCTTGAATCTATCGCCGGTGTTAATATAATTATCTGACGTCAGTAGCAGCGACCAGGGCTGTCGAAGTGAAATTCTCAAGCTTACTTGCAGACTAAGGCAAACAAGATAGAGTCCATATTCCACGCAAAGAAGTCAGCATTTAAAGCAAAATTAAAGATGGAAAGCTATTTTTGAGGACTTCTAGTTTAAGGAGGACTTAAGCTAGTCTTGAGTCTATAAATACCCGAACTTGGAGTATCTGCCAGACTTGCCGCCATGACTTCTTTCATTCCACATGCCGAGACAGAACACCCGTGCAGTGGAAGAGACCTTCTGCGGCTGCGTGACAGGGTTGTAGTTTGCCGCCCGCCATACCCGCTGAGGCAGCATATCGTGGCAGCACAAAATAACGCATACCTTTTACAACACTGTTTTCACATTAAGTGGCAGCATAACCTTGCCTACTTTATCAACATGATTCACCTCTTCTTTATTACTTGTGTTTTTATTTACTTTCCTATCTCAACCAATTATTCACTTGTGCTTTTACTTTACCTTGTGCATGAACTACGAAACGAGATAAGCTGTCCAATCCTCGTGAGATTCGACATCTTTTATATTATAACTTGGCAGGAGTGTGCACTTGCGCTCTCACAAAACGGGAACACCTACACGCCCTACAATTATATTACAACAGTTTAATTTCTATACTTTTTACTCAGTTAAAAGTCCAACGGGTCTATTTAACGGCCCATTTAGACCCCCTCATTTGATACCTCTACAAAAGTGTAACGCCCCGGTTTTGGGCTTAGAAGTTTTGGGCGTTGACCGGTTCGGTCAAAGTGCGGTTCGAATATATAAGAGTGAATTTAGGAAAGCCTAGTTCGGGTTGCATTAAAAATATGGAAAAATGTTCTAAAATCCTCTTTTAATATATATAAGTGAACTGTGAAATCAATTTTACAAAATGAGGTTTGGAAGGGTGGCATTTTAGCTAGTGACCAAAATGTAATTTTTGAAAACTGTGAGACTGTTTTAAAAAGGATTGAAACTTTGAATCTTTAAGGAGCTATTTACCCAAAGGGAGTTTCTCCAGATTTTTCTAAGATATTTAATGTTTTAATTCTGATTTTTAAACAAAAGAAAAGTGGAGGGAAGTTATTTCTAACTAATTTTCCTAAAATCTCATTTTCCTTTTCTCTCATTTTCTCTCAAACCAAACATCTTTCTCCAGAGTTTTTCTTCTGATTTTTCCACTTAAATCTCTCTTTTCAATCCTCTTTTGATTGCTAATCATCTCATCAACAAAACCTCACCAATTGCCATTTGATTCTTCAAGCTTTTTGATTCTAAAGGAGGAGAAACTCAAGTTTGGAGGTAAGAACGTCCTTCTCCTCTGAACTTCAAGTTCTTTACTGAAATTCCTAAGTTCTCAATCCTTAATTGATGATTTATAAATGGTTTTTAAAGTTGTGTAATGGATATTGGCTTAAAATGCAAGATTTGATGATTTTTGATGAATTTTCGTTGGATCTGTTAAAGCAGTGATTTGAGGTGTATATTTGATGATAAATGAATGTTAAATTGATTGGAAATTGAGTTTTAATCAATGCAATCCCGGGTAGGTTGAATTTCCTAAGTTTAGCTTGTGATTCTTGGTTGTTTTTGGAGTGATCTTGTGGATCTGTTGTTGCTAGAGGTATAAGGATGTTGTTAGGTCCTTTTTAGATGTTAAATGATGTTTATGGATGCTTAGTTTTGATGGTTTATGGCTGGGCTTTGTTGAGGAGTTGTTTGGATGCATTTTCGGTTGTGTTTGGTGGCCGAAAATGGAGTGTGGATGAGAGCAGCGAGTTTAGGTGCTTTCATTGAAGCTATTAATGCATGATGATGCATTAATCTACTGTTTTGATGTGTTAAAACAGGGGAGTCATCTTTGGATCCAAGTGGTGGTGATCCGGAAGCTTGATTTGGTGTTTCGGCAAGAAGCGAAACGGAATCGGTGAGTGGATTTTGGTTTTCGGCTTTGAAACCAATGTTTGGAGGTTTGGGAGCTTAGTCTAAGTCTAAACAACTTTGCTAAGCTCAAGAGTAAGTTTTCGGAAAAACTCTCTTGATGAGGAACCATGTGATGGTTGGGTGCAATGTGTTTGTTGCATGTTTACATTCTGTTTTTAAAGCATATCTAGCATGTTTGTTTGCTGAGATTATAAGCCATGTGTTTAAGAAAGCTCAAGGTTACAGTTCCTTGCTTTTGAACATTGTTTAAATGTGGTTTAATGCTTAAAGATGCATGATGTTTATGGCTTGGTTAAATGCTTTAAAACAGTGGATTATTGATGATAAATGATGTATATTGGCAAGTGATGTTTTGAAAAGGTTAAGGTCACCAAGGTGGTTAAAAGTCCTTGAGTGAGCCTTGTTTACTTAAGAACATCAAGGTGTTTAAAAGTCCTTGGATGGTTCTTGTCACGGACACAAAGATGTTTAAAAGTCCTTGTGTGGTCCTTTCCAAGGTGTTTAAAAGTCCTTGGGGCCAAGGTGTTTAAAAGTCCTTGGGGTGATTCATGTCATGGTGTTTAAAAGTCCATGGGCCAAGGTGTTTAAAAGTCCTTGGGGTCAAGGTGTTTAAAAGTCCTTGAGGTGAAACTTGTTAAGGACACAAAGGTGTTTAAAAGTCCTTGTGTGGTCCTTGCCATGGTGTTTAAAAGTCCATGGGCCATGGTGTTTAAAAGTCCATGGGGATAAGATCACAATGGTGTTTAAAAGTCCATGTGTGAGTCTTATGTTGATCTTGTTAAAAGATGGTAATTATCACTTGTGGCCATTATGACATGTTATGATATAAAGCATGAGATGCTTGGTTAAGATTGCTTGTGAGCATGTCTAAATGTATTTTGAAGTATGACTTGTAAAGTGTTCTATAAATGCATTATTGTGTGGTTTTAATGAGCATTCCTCACTAAGCTTTTGCTTACGCTCTCTCTCTTTTCTTAAACCAATAATGCAGAACATTAAGGTGCATTGAGGGCAGCAAGGAAGGCAAGCAATCAAGTGAAAGATAAGCTCATGTATGGGAAGGTTTTCTTAAACACCTTTAGCTATTGGTTTTTGGCAATGGGGGACCTATGTTGTTGTTTTGGGAGATGTTTTGGACTCCCTATTTTGGATTAGGTTGTTGTTAATGTTGGTACATGTAATTGGCCATTATGTGTTGGTTTGGAGGTTTTAGTGCATGAATGGTTGCTTGTGTAGGAAGCATGCCTTTAGATTTTGGGCTTTTCATAAATGATGATATAATGATAATTGGTTGATGCACCTGAGCTTGTCCCGGATGAGCGAGCGAGGTGTGAAAGGTTCCGTTATGGCTTAGTGACGGATGTGAAGATGTATGTGCTGGCTACCGAGTATGATGATTTTGATGTGTTGGTGGGCCGAGCCAAGGATATTGAGATGAAATTGGGTTTATCTGCTAGAGGTGCTGGAGCAAGTGTTGGTAAGCGGGCAGCTGAATATAGTTCCGGTGGTGGACGGAACAAGAGGGGACGTGATCAGAAGTATCAGTCCTCGGCTAAGCGAGGTGGTGGAGCACCTGCTCGGGGAGGCAACGCTAGAGCTGATCCGAGTGCTTGTTGGATATGTGGTTCGCATGGCCACATGAAACGTGATTGTCCTCGTGCTGTGAGGGAGGTGCAAGCTCCTGTTGCGGCAGCTGGTAATGGTTGCTGGAACTGTGGATCTACGGATCATTTGAGGCGTGATTGTCCTATGATGGCTGGTGGCCAAGTTCGTGCTCCTGTTGTTGCAGCAGCGCAGAGAGGTCGTGGGCGCGGCCGTGGTAATTTTCAGCGGAGAGAGGAAGGTGGCCGAGGTGTAGCTCATGTTGTAGCTGTACAGCCAGAGGGTGGCGGACAGGCTAGAGTGTTTGCTCAGCGTGAGGGGAGGAATGACGCGGATGTGATCGCAGGTACTTTTACTCTGCAATCCTTGTCATTACTTTCCTTGATTGATTCTGGATCTACGCACTCTTACATATTGCGTGAGCATGCTGAATTGCTTGGTTTGCCTGTTGAGTCTTTGGATGTTGGTATGCGTGTCACTAGTTCTTTTGGTGAGACTGTTGTGACTCGAAGGTTGTATAGAAGGTGTCCTTTGGTTGTTCAAGATCATGTTTTTCATGTTGACCTTATGGAGTTACCTTTCTATGGTTTTGATGTAATCCTTGGTATGGATTGGCTTGCTGAGCATCGTGCTGTGGTGGATTGTGAAAATAAGCGAGTTTCGCTGAAGCTTGCGGATGATTATGAAGTTGTAGTGGTTGGTGAGAATGTGAAGTTTCTTGCCAATGTGGTGTCCACGTTGGAGGCAAGCCGAATGCTGAGGCAAGGCTGTGAAGCTTACCTAGCTTTTGTGATGAATCCTAGCTCTAAGGAGTTGCGTGTGCAAGATATCAGGGTTGTGAAGGAGTTTCCTGGTGTGTTTCCTGAGGAGTTGCCTGGTTTACCTCCTAATCGCGAGGTGGAGTTTGGAATTGAGCTGTATGAGAATACAACTCCTGTGTCCATTACTCCCTATAGAATGGCACCTAAGGAGCTGAAAGAGCTGAAGACGCAGTTGCAAGAGTTGCTTGAGCGTGGTTTCATTCGGCCGAGTGTGTCGCCTTGGGGTGCACCGGTCTTGTTCGTGAAGAAGAAGGATGGCACTATGAGAATGTGCATTGATTACCGTCAGCTGAACAAGTTGACTATCAAGAATCGGTATCCTTTGCCGAGAATTGATGATCTCTTTGATCAATTTCGGGGAGCTGCTGTGTTCTCTAAGATTGACTTGAGGTCAGGGTATTACCAGTTGAAGGTGAAGGATGTGCCTAAGACAGCTTTCAAGACAAGGTATGGGCATTATGAGTTCCTCGTGATGCCGTTTGGTTTGACAAATGCTCCTGTTGCTTTCATGGACATGATGAATCGTGTGTTTCATGAATACCTGGATAAGTTTGTTGTGGTGTTCATTGATGATATCCTCGTGTACTCGCGTACTGAGGAGGAGCATGCGGAGAATTTGAGGATTGTTTTGCAAGCTTTGTTGGAGAATCAGCTTTATGCTAAGCTGAGCAAGTGTGAGTTCTGGTTAAGGGAGGTGGTGTTTCTTGGGCATGTGGTTTCTGACGAGGGGATTCGTGTTGATCCTCAGAAGATTGAGGCGGTGATGAATTGGAAGGTTCCTAAGTCTGTTCATGAAGTTCGTAGTTTTCTCGGTTTGGCAGGATACTACCGGAGGTTTGTGGATGGGTTTTCTAAGATTGCTGCACCTTTGACGAAGTTGTTGCAAAAAGATGTTAAGTATGAGTGGACGGAGGCGCGGCAGCAGGCTTTTGAGAAGCTTAAGGCGGCTTTGACGCAAGCCCCTATCTTGGTTCAGCCTGAATCAGGGAAAGAGTTTGTGGTGTATAGTGATGCGTCCTATGTTGGTTTGGGATGTGTGTTGATGCAAGAGGGTAAGGTGGTGGCTTATGCATCGCGGCAGTTGAAGGTGCATGAGCGCAATTATCCTACGCATGACATAGAGTTGGCTGCGGTGGTCTTTGCTTTGAAGATCTGGAGACATTACCTGTATGGTGAGAAGTGTACTGTGTACACGGATCACAAGAGTTTGAGGTATCTGATGTCTCAGAAGGAGTTGAATCTTAGGCAGCGGCGTTGGATGGAGTTGCTCAAGGATTATGATCTGACGATTGAGTACCATCCTGGAAAAGCTAATGTTGTAGCGGATGCCTTGAGTAGGAAGGTAGTTGTTGAGCTGAGAGCTATGTTTGCCAGTTTGAGTATTTCGCGTGATGGTGGTCTTGTGGCTGAGTTTCAAGTGAAACCATCTTTGGTTCAGTTGATCAAGGAGAAACAGTTGTTGGATGATTCCTTGGTGCCGCATGTTCAGGATATCGCGGAGGGGAGACCTTCGGATTTCTGCTTTAATGATGATGGAGTGTTGTGTTTTGGGAGTCGGATAGTGGTGCCTAATGATGCTGAGTTGAGGCGTGCTATTCTGACTGAAGGTCATAGTAGTCCTTTTGCTATGCACCCTGGTAGTACTAAGATGTATCGAGATCTTCGTGATGAGTACTATTGGGTGGGTTTGAAGAAAGATGTTGCGGAGTTTGTTAGCAAGTGTATGGTGTGTCAGCGAGTTAAGGCTGAGCATCAGTTTCCTTCAGGATTGTTGCAACCGTTGAGAATCCTTGAGTGGAAGTGGGAAAGGGTTACCATGGATTTTGTATCTAGTTTACCCTTGTCACCATCGAAGAAGAATTCGGTGTGGGTGATTGTGGATCGCCTGACGAAGTGTGCGCATTTCTTGCCTGTGCATACTACATTTTCTTTGGATAAGCTTGCGGAGCTGTACATTGCTGAGATTGTGCGGCTGCATGGTGTGCCAAAGTCGATTGTGTCGGATAGGGATCCGAGGTTCACATCGCGGTTCTGGCAGTGTTTGCATCAAGCTCTGGGTACGAGGTTGAATTTCAGTACATCCTATCATCCTCAGTCGGATGGTCAGTCTGAGCGTGTTATCCGGATTTTGGAGGATATGTTGAGGTGCTGCGTGATTGAGTTTCAGGGCTCTTGGGAGAAGCATTTGCCCTTGGTTGAGTTTGCTTATAACAATAGTTATCAGGCGAGCATTCAAATGGCACCTTATGAGGCTTTGTATGGGAGGAAGTGTAAGACTCCTCTTTGTTGGGCTGAAACGGGTCAGAAGTTGGTTTCGATGCCGGCTTTGTTGAAAGGAACCACCGAGAAGGTGAAGCTCATTTGTGAGCGTTTGAAGGCAGCTTCTGATCGGCAGAAGTCTTACGCGGATTTGAAGCGTAAGGAGATTGAGTATGCGGTGGGTGACCGTGTGTTCTTGAAGGTTTCGCCTTGGAAGAAGGTGATGAGGTTTGGCCGGAAGGGTAAGTTGAGCCCTAGATACATTGGACCATATGAGGTGGTTGAGCGTGTGGGTCCTGTTGCGTACAGGTTGAGGTTACCTCAAGAGTTGGAGAAGATTCATGATGTGTTTCATGTTTCTATGCTCCGGAAGTATAGATCTGATCCTTCGCATGTGATGCCTGTGGAGGAAGTGGAATTGAATCCGGATTTGACCTATGATGAGGAACCGGTGAAGGTTCTGGATTCGGATAGCAAGGTTCTTCGTGGCAAGACCATTGAGTTGGTGAAGGTGTTGTGGAAGCACCGCGGTGTTGAGGAAGCCACATGGGAGCGAAAGGAAGACATGCTGAAGCAGTTTCCTTATCTCTTTCCTTCAGGTAAATTTCGAGGACGAAATTTCTTAAGGGGGGAGAGTTTTAACGCCCCGGTTTTGGGCTTAGAAGTTTTGGGCGTTGACCGGTTCGGTCAAAGTGCGGTTCGAATATATAAGAGTGATTTTAGGAAAGCCTAGTTCGGGTTGCATTAAAAATATGGAAAAAAATGTTCTAAAATCCTCTTTTAATATATATAAGTGAACTGTGAAATCAATTTTACAAAATGAGGTTTGGAAGGGTGACATTTTGGCTAGTGACCAAAATGTAATTTTTGAAAACTGTGAGACTGTTTTAAAAAGGATTGAAACTTTGAATCTTTAAGGAGCTATTTACCCAAAGGGAGTTTCTCCAGATTTTTCTAAGATATTTAATGTTTTAATTCTGATTTTTAAACAAAAGAAAAGTGGAGGGAAGTTATTTCTAACTAATTTTCCTAAAATCTCATTTTCCTTTTCTCTCATTTTCTCTCAAACCAAACATCTTTCTCCAGAGTTTTTCTTCTGATTTTGCCACTTAAATCTCTCTTTTCAATCCTCTTTTGATTGCTAATCATCTCATCAACAAAACCTCACCAATTGCCATTTGATTCTTCAAGCTTTTTGATTCTAAAGGAGGAGAAACTCAAGTTTGGAGGTAAGAACGTCCTTCTCCTCTGAACTTCAAGTTCTTTACTGAAATTCCTAAGTTCTCAATCCTTAATTGATGATTTATAAATGGTTTTTAAAGTTGTGTAATGGATATTGGCTTAAAATGCAAGATTTGATGATTTTTGATGAATTTTCGTTGGATCTGTTAAAGCAGTGATTTGAGGTGTATATTTGATGATAAATGAATGTTAAATTGATTGGAAATTGAGTTTTAATCAATGCAATCCCGGGTAGGTTGAATTTCCTAAGTTTAGCTTGTGATTCTTGGTTGTTTTTGGAGTGATCTTGTGGATCTGTTGTTGCTGGAGGTATAAGGATGTTGTTAGGTCCTTTTTAGATGTTAAATGATGTTTATGGATGCTTAGTTTTGATGGTTTATGGCTGGGCTTTGTTGAGGAGTTGTTTGGATGCATTTTCGGTTGTGTTTGGTGGCCGAAAATGGAGTGTGGATGAGAGCAGCGAGTTTAGGTGCTTTCATTGAAGCTATTAATGCATGATGATGCATTAATCTACTGTTTTGATGTGTTAAAACAGGGGAGTCATCTTTGGATCCAAGTGGTGGTGATCCGGAAGCTTGATTTGGTGTTTCGGCAAGAAGCGAAACGGAATCGGTGAGTGGATTTTGGTTTTCGGCTTTGAAACCAATGTTTGGAGGTTTGGGAGCTTAGTCTAAGTCTAAACAACTTTGATAAGCTCAAGAGTAAGTTTTCGGAAAAACTCTCTTGATGAGGAACCATGTGATGGTTGGGTGCAATGTGTTTGTTGCATGTTTACATTCTGTTTTTAAAGCATATCTAGCATGTTTGTTTGCTGAGATTATAAGCCATGTGTTTAAGGAAGCTCAAGGTTAGAGTTCCTTGCTTTTGAACATTGTTTAAATGTGGTTTAATGCTTAAAGATGCATGATGTTTATGGCTTGGTTAAATGCTTTAAAACAGTGGATTATTAATGATAAATGATGTATATTGGCAAGTGATGTTTTGAAAAGGTTAAGGTCACCAAGGTGGTTAAAAGTCCTTGAGTGAGCCTTGTTTACTTAAGAACATCAAGGTGTTTAAAAGTCCTTGGATGGTTCTTGTCACGGACACGAAGGTGTTTAAAAGTCCTTGTGTGGTCCTTTCCAAGGTGTTTAAAAGTCCTTGGGGCCAAGGTGTTTAAAAGTCCTTGGGGTGATTCATGTCATGGTGTTTAAAAGTCCATGGGCCAAGGTGTTTAAAAGTCCTTGGGGTCAAGGTGTTTAAAAGTCCTTGAGGTGAAACTTGTTAAGGACACAAAGGTGTTTAAAAGTCCTTGTGTGGTCCTTGCCATGGTGTTTAAAAGTCCATGGGCCATGGTGTTTAAAAGTCCATGGGGATAAGATCACAATGGTGTTTAAAAGTCCATGTGTGAGTCTTATGTTGATCTTGTTAAAAGATGGTAATTATCACTTGTGGCCATTATGACATGTTATGATATGAAGCATGAGATGCTTGGTTAAGATTGCTTGTGAGCATGTCTAAATGTATTTTGAAGTATGACTTGTAAAGTGTTCTATAAATGCATTATTGTGTGGTTTTAATGAGCATTCCTCACTAAGCTTTTGCTTACGCTCTCTCTCTTTTCTTAAACCAATAATGCAGAACATTAAGGTGCATTGAGGGCAGCAAGGAAGGCAAGAAATCAAGTGAAAGATAAGCTCATGTATGGGAAGGTTTTCTTAAACACCTTTAGCTATTGGTTTTTGGCAATGGGGGACCTATGTTGTTGTTTTGGGAGATGTTTTGGACTCCCTATTTTGGATTAGGTTGTTGTTAATGTTGGTACATGTAATTGGCCATTATGTGTTGGTTTGGAGGTTTTAGTGCATGAATGGTTGCTTGTGTAGGAAGCATGCCTTTAGATTTTGGGCTTTTCATAAATGATGATATAATGATAATTGGTTGATGCAAACATGTCTCTTGTATGTTGTATGAGTTGCTGGTAAAGTTTGGTAACATTTGGAGCATGTATGGTTGATCAATTGTGTGTTTTAGTAGCCTTTTTTGTGCATTCTGTGCAGGCCGTATCGGAACAGTAGCCCTCGTTTCGGAACGGGTGCCTTATAGCAACCCAGGCGTCCGAAACGGGAGACACCGTTCCGAAACAGAAAGGCCACTGCCAGCCCTCGTTTCGATACGCGTTGCGGAACGGCCCCGCGTTTCGAAACAAGCTCTCCCTGTTTCGGAACATCTGTCCGTTGGGGGCTGACATTGGCAGTTATATGTTTCAAAATGTTTGCATTTTGGTCCCGAAACTTGTTTGTGCAATTGTATGAGTTTGGGATGTCCGTTTGAGCTGAATTTTGACAGAGATGCATGAAACATGATTAATTTCAAGTTGGTAACTTTAATTTGGGTGAAGTCCTTGTATTTATCAGAATTTACTTTTTGGTCCCTAAAGTTGTAAATTGTTCAATTGGGTCCCTGTTTGATCTCTGATGTTTATGATCTTTGAGTATGTTGTTTGTATGATCATAACTAGGGTTAATGTGCATCTAGACAAGATTAAAAAGAAAAAAAAAAGGGTCGTTAATCAAGGTTGACTTTCGGGTTGACTTTGGTTTTCCCCGTGTGACTTTCTTAATTCGGGTCAATCGTCTAGGCCGGGTTAAGGGGGTTACATTTGGTGGTATCAGAGCTGAGTTCTCGAGTAATTGGGAATGTGTATGTGAATGTTGAAGTATGTATGCTTTGTATGCTTGTTGAGTGGAAGCGTGTTGAGTGAATTGCATGTATGTTGCAATTGAGGTGTATGCTGTGATGAAGCATGTTGTGGGTACCCATTGCCAAATCAAAAGCTAGTGAAATGATGTTGATTTTAATTGGAAATGAGCTTGAGTACTTGGATTGCTTACCTTGCTGGGCCTGACTTTGTTTATTTGCATTGTGATTGCATATTTAGAGTATGGCACCTCGTAGAGAGTTGAGGAGTAATGTGCGAGCTACGGCTCAGAATGAGAATGAAAATGAGGAGAATGTTGAGAGTGCGGTTTTACCTCCTCCTCCACCTGGTGGTGGTGGTGCTGGGGCTGAGGAAGCTGGAGCTGCAGCTGGTGCTGAGGCTGCTGGACCTGAGGCTGGTCAGGGGCAAGCTGTTCCTGACATGACGATGTTAATTCAAGCTATAGCTGGTGCTTTTCAAGCAGCGGTAGCTGGAGCTCGTGGAGCTGGGCATCAGGAAGATGCTGGAGTTAGACTACCTTTGGAGCGTTTGCGCAGTATGGGAGGGACTGAGTTCAGGGGTATGTCTGCTGAAGGTTCTGAGGCTTGGTTAGAGAGTACCAAGAGGATCTTGGGTCAGATGAGTTGCACTGATGTGCAGAAGCTTGGCTGTGTTGTGTCCTTGCTGCAGAAGGATGCATATACGTGGTGGACAACCACTATTGCTGGGATGGCAGAAGCTGATGTGACTTGGACATTCTTTCAGAATGTGTTCAAGAGAAGGTATCTGGGTGTGAGGTACCTAGATGAGAAAAAGAGGGAGTTCATGTCTCTTACCCAAGGGAGCATGACGGTGGCTGAGTATGAAGTACAGTTTGTTCGACTCAGTCAATATGCACCTGAGCTTGTCCCGGATGAGCGAGCGAGGTGTGAAAGGTTCCGTTATGGCTTAGTGACGGATGTGAAGATGTATGTGCTGGCTACCGAGTATGATGATTTTGATGTGTTGGTGGGCCGAGCCAAGGATATTGAGATGAACTTGGGTTTATCTGCTAGAGGTGCTGGAGCAAGTGTTGGTAAGAGGGCAGCTGAATATAGTTCCGGTGGTGGACGGAACAAGAGGGGACGTGATCAGAAGTATCAGTCCTCGGCTAAGCGAGGTGGTGGAGCACCTGCTCGGGGAGGCAACGCTAGAGCTGATCCGAGTGCTTGTTGGATATGTGGTTCGCATGGCCACATGAAACGTGATTGTCCTCGTGCTGTGAGGGAGGTGCAAGCTCCTGTTGCGGCAGCTGGTAATGGTTGCTGGAACTGTGGATCTACGGATCATTTGAGGCGTGATTGTCCTATGATGGCTGGTGGCCAAGTTCGTGCTCCTGTTGTTGCAGCAGCGCAGAGAGTGTTTGCTCAGCGTGAGGGGAGGAATGACGCGGATGTGATCGCAGGTACTTTTACTCTGCAATCCTTGTCATTACTTTCCTTGATTGATTCTGGATCTACGCACTCTTACATATTGCGTGAGCATGCTGAATTGCTTGGTTTGCCTGTTGAGTCTTTGGATGTTGGTATGCGTGTCACTAGTTCTTTTGGTGAGACTGTTGTGACTCGAAGGTTGTATAGAAGGTGTCCTTTGGTTGTTCAAGATCATGTTTTTCATGTTGACCTTATGGAGTTACCTTTCTATGGTTTTGATGTAATCCTTGGTATGGATTGGCTTGCTGAGCATCGTGCTGTGGTGGATTGTGAAAATAAGCGAGTTTCGCTGAAGCTTGCGGATGATTATGAAGTTGTAGTGGTTGGTGAGAATGTGAAGTTTCTTGCCAATGTGATGTCCACGTTGGAGGCAAGCCGAATGTTGAGGCAAGGCTGTGAAGCTTACCTAGCTTTTGTGATGAATCCTAGCTCTAAGGAGTTGCGTGTGCAAGATATCAGGGTTGTGAAGGAGTTTCCTGGTGTGTTTCCTGAGGAGTTGCCTGGTTTACCTCCTAATCGCGAGGTGGAGTTTGGAATTGAGCTGTATGAGAATACAACTCCTGTGTCCATTACTCCCTATAGAATGGCACCTAAGGAGCTGAAAGAGCTGAAGACGAGCATAGGATTATATTGCAAAAGCTCATTTTTTGTACTTTTTAATTTGTTAAAAGTCCAATCGGTCCATTTTACGGCCTATTTAGACCCGCTCGTTCGAAACCTCTATAAAAAGTACCACAAAACAAGTTTTAATCAAAATTTAGGAGTTCGTATCATTGATTACGAGCTTTTCAAAATGATTATATTACAAAAACTCAATTTTTGTACTTTTTACTCAGTTAAATGTCCAACGGGTCCATGGATCGTCCCATTTAGATCCGCTCATCCGAAACCTCTAGAGAAAGGACCGCAAAATGAATTTTGAACAAATTTTTGGAGTTCAAATCATTGATTACGAGCTTTTCAACACGGTTATATTGCAAAACTCAATTTATGTAGTTTTTACATAGTTAAAAGTCCAACGGGTCCAGTTTACGACCCATTTAGACTTGCTCGTCTGAAACCTCTACAAAAACGATCATTAAACAAGTTTTAAACAAATTTTAGGAGTTCATATAATTAACTACGAGCTTTTCAGCACGATTATATTGCAAAACTCAATTTTTGTAATTTTTACTGAGTTAAAAGTACAACATGTCCATTTTACGGCACATTTAGACCCGCTCATTCAAAACCTCTACAAAAAGGACCACAAAACAAGGCTTAATCAAATTTAAGAGTTCATATCATTGATTACGAGCTTTTCAAGTCGATTATATTGCAAAACTCAATTTCTGTACATTTTACTAAGTTAAAATTCCAGCGGGTCCATTGTTAGGTCAATTTAGACCCGCTCGTCCGAAACCTCTACAAAAAGGACCGGAAAACAAGTTTTAATCAAAATTTTGGAGTTCATATCATTGGTTACAAGCTTTTCAACACGATTATTTTGCAAAAGCTCAATTTCAAAACTTTTTACATAGTTAAAAGACCAACGAGTCTATTTTAGGGCCCATTTAGACCAGCTCGTCCAAAACCTCAATAAAAACGGCCGCAAAATAATTTTTAAATAAATTTTAGGAGTTCATATAATTGATTACGAGCTTTTTAATACGATTAAATTGAAAAAATCATTTTTTACTTTTTATTGAGTTAAAAGTCCAAAGGGTCCATTTTACGGCCTACTTAGATCCACTCGTCCGAAACCTCTACAGAAAGGACCATAAAAAGAGTTTTAAACAAATTTTAGGAAGTCATATAATTGATTACGAGCTTTTCAACATGATTATATTGCAATAGCTCAATTTCTATCTTTTTACTTAGTTAAGAGTCAATAGGTCCATTTTACGGCCTATTTAGAGCCGCTCGTCCGAAACCTCTACAAAAAAGACCGCAAAATAAGTTTTAATCAAAATTTAGGAGTTCATATCATTGATTTCGAGCTTTTCAACACGATTATATTACAAAAACTCAATTTCTGTACTTTTTACTCAGTTAAAAGTCCAACGGGTCCAGTTTATGACCCATTTAGACTTGATCGTCTGAAACCTCTACAAAATCGATCGTAAAACAAGTTTTAAATAAATTTTACGAGTTCATATCATTGACTACGAGCTTTTCAACACGATTATATTGCACAACTCAATTTCTGTAATTTTTACCCAGTTAAAAGTACAACGGGTCTATTTTACGGCACATTTATACCCGCAAGTTCTAAACCTCTACAGAAAGAACCACAAAACAAGGCTTAATCAAATTTAAGAGTTCATATCATTGATTACGAGTTTTTCAAGGTGATTATATTGCAAAACTCAATTATTTCCTTTTTACTTAGTTAAAAGTCCAACGGGTCCATGGTTCGGCCCTTTCAAACCAGAGCCTCCGAAACCTCTACAAAAAGGACCACAAAACAAGTTTTAATCAAATTTTAGGAGTTCATATCATTGATTACGAACTTTCCAACACGATTATATTGCAAAAACTCAATTTATGTACTTTTTACTCAATTAAAAGTCCAACGGGTCCATGGTTCAGCCCATTTAGACCCGCTCGTCCGAAACCTCTACAAAAGGACCGCAAACCAAGTTTTAATCAAATTGTAGGAGTTCATATCATTGATTACGAGCTTTTCAACACGATTATATTACACAAACTAAATTTATGTACTTTTAACTTAGTTAAAAGTCCAACGAGTCCATTTTACGGCTCATTTAGACCCGCTCATACGAAACCTCTACAAAAAGGACCGGAAAACAAGTTTTAATCAAAATTTTGGTGTTCATATCATTGATTACGAGCTTTTCAACACGATTATATTGCAAAAGCTCAATTTCTAAACTTTTTACACAGTTAAAAGTCCAACGGGTCCATTTTGGGGCTCATTTAGACGAGCTCGTCCAAAACCTCTATAAAAACAGCCGCAAAATAATTTTTAAATATATTTTAGGAGTTCATATAATTGATTACGATCTTTTCAATACTATTAAATTACAAAAACTCATTTTTTTTCTTTTTACTGAGTTAGAAGTCAACGGGTCCATTTTACGGCCTATTTAGATCCACTCGTCCGAAACCTCTACAGAAAGGACCGCAAAAGAGTTTTAAAAAACTTTTAGGAAGTCATATCATTGATTACGAGCTTATCAACAAGATTATATTGCAAAAGCTCAATTTATGTACTTTTTACTTAGTTAAAAGTCCAACTGGTCCATTTTACGGCCTATTTAGACCCGCTCGTCCGAAACCTATACAAAAAGGACCGCAAAACAAGTTTTAATCAAAATTTAGGAGTTCATATCATTAATTACGAGCTTTTTAACACGATTATATTATAAAAGCTCAATTTTTGTACTTTTTACTCAGTTAAAAGTCCAAAGGGTTCATGGTTCGGCCCATTTAGACCCGCTCGTCCGAAACCTCTACAGAAAGGACCGCAAAAAGAGTTTGAAACAAATTTTAGGAGTTCATATCATTGATTACGAGCTTTTCAATATGATTATATTGCAAAACTCAATTTCTGTATTTTTTACATAGATAAAAGTCCAACGGGTCCAGTTTACGGCCCATTTAGACTTGATCGTCTGAAACCTCTACAAAATCGATCGTAAAACAAGTTTTAAATAAATTTTACGAGCTCATATCATTGACTACGAGCTTTTCAACATGATTATATTGCACAACTCAATTTCTGTAATTTTTACTCTGTTAAAAGTACAACGGGTCTATTTTACGGCACATTTAGACCCGCTCGTACAAAACCTCTACAAAAGGACCACAAAACAAGGCTTAATCAAATTTAAGAGTTCATATCATTGATTACGAGCTTTTCTAGGTGATTATATTGCAAAACTCAATTTCTTTACTTTTTACTCAGTTAAAAGTCCAACGGGTCCATGGTTCGACCCATTTAGACCAAATCGTTCGAAACCTCTTCAAAAAGGACCGCAAAACAAGTTTTAATCAAATTTTAGGAGTTCATATCATTGATTACAAGCTTTCCAACATGATTATATTGCAAAAACTCAATTTATGTACTTTTTACTCAATTAAAAGTTAAACGGATCCATGGTTCGGCCCATTTAGACCCGCTCGTCCGAAACCTCTACAAAAAGGACCGCAAAACAAGTTTTAATCAAATTGTAGGAGTTCATATCACTGATTACGAGCTTTTCAACACGATTATATTACAAAAACTCAATTTCTGTACTTTTTACTTTGTTAAAAGTCCAACGAGCCCATTTTACGACCCATTTTGACCCACTCGTACGAAACCTCTACAAAAGGACAGGAAAACAAGTTCTAATCAAAACTTTAGAGTTCATATCATTGATTACGAGCTTTTCAACACGATTATATTGAAAAAGCTCAATTTCTAAACTTTTTACACAGTTACAAGTCCAACGGGTCCATTTTGGGGCTCAATTAGACCAGCTCGTCCAAAACCTCTTTAAAAATAGCCGCAAAATAATTTTTAAATAAATTTTAGTAGTTCGTAATATTGTTTACGAGCTTTTCAATATGATTAAATTGCAAAAACTCAATTTTTTTTTTACTTTTTACTGAGTTAAAAGTCCAACGGGTCCATTTTACGGCCTATTTAGATCCACTTGTCTGAAACCTCAACAGAAAGGACCGCAAAAAGAGTTTTAAACAAATTTTAGGAAGTCATGTCATTTATTACGAGCTTTTCAACACGATTATATTGCAAAAGCTCAATTTCTGTACTTTTTACTTAGTTAAAAGTCTAACCGGTCCATTTTACGGCCTATTTAGACTCGCTCGTCCGAAACCTATACAAAAAGGACCGCAAAACAAGTTTTAATCAAAATTTAGGAGATCATATCATTAATTACGACCTTTTAACATGATTTTATTATAAAAACTCAATTTGTGTACTTTTTACCTAGTTAAAAGTCCAATGGGTCCATGGTTCGGCCAGTTTAGACCCGCTCATTCGAAACCTCTACAGAAAGGACCGCAGAAATAGTTTTAAACATATTTTAGGAGTTCATATCATTGATTACGAGCTTTTCAACAAGATTATATTATAAAAACTCAATTTCTGTACTTTTTACTCAGTTAAAAGTCCAATGGATCCATTTTACGGCCCATTTAGACCCGCTCGTCCGAAACCTCTACAAAAAGGACTGCAAAACAAGTTTAAATCAAAATTTAGGAGTTCATATCATTGATTACGAGCTTTTCAACATGATTATATTGCAAAAACACAATTGTTGTACTTTTTACTAAGTTAAAAGTGCAACGGGTCTATGGTTCGGCCCATTTAGATCCGCTCGTTCGAAACCTCTACCGAAAGGACCGTAGAAAGAGTTTTAAACAAATTTTAGGAGTTCATATCATTGATTACGAGCTTTTCAACATGATTATATTGCAAAACTCAATTTCTGTATTTTTTACATAGTTAAAAGTCCAACAGGTCCAGTTTACGGCCCATTTAGACTTGATCGTCTAAAACCTCTACAAAATCGATCGTAAAACAAGTTTTAAATAAATTTAACGAGTTCATATCATTGACTACGAGCTTTTCGACACGATTATATTGCACAAATCAATTTCTGTAATTTTTACTCTGTTAAAAGTACAACGAGTCTATTTTACAGCACATTTAGACCCGCTCGTTCAAAACCTCTACAAAAAGGACTGCAAAACAAGTTTTAATCAAATTTTAGGAGTCTGTATCATTGATTACGAGCTTTTCAACACGATTGTATTGCAAAAGCTCAATTTCTAAACTTTTTACACAGTTAAAAGTCCAACGGGTCCATTTTGGGGCTCAATTAGACGAGCTCGTCCAAAACCTCTATAAAAACAGACACAAAACAATTTTTAAATAAATTTTAGTAGTTCATATAATTGATTACCAGCTTTTCTATACGATTAAATTGCAAAAACTCAATTTTTTTTACTTTTTACTGAGTTAAAAGTCCAACGGGTCCATTTTACGGACTATTTAGATCCACTGGTCTGAAACCTCTACAGAAAGGACCGCAAAAAGAGTTTTAAACAAATTTTAGGAAGTCATGTCATTGATTACGAGCTTTTCAACACGATATATTGCAAAAGCTCAATTTTTGTACTTTTTACTTAGTTAAAAGTCTAACCGGTCCATTTTACAGCCTATTTAGACCCGCTCGTCCGAAACTTATACAAAAAGGACCGCAAAACAAGTTTTAATCAAAATTTAGGAGTTCATATCATTAATTACGAGTTTTTTAACACGATTATATTATAAAAAATCAATTTTTGTACTTTTTACTCAGTTAAAAGTCCAACAGGTCCATGGTTCGGCCCATTTAGACCCGCTCGTTCGAAACCTCTACATAATGGACCGCAGAAATAATTTTAAACAAATTTTAGGAGTTCATATCATTCATTACGAGCTTTTCAACAAGATTATATTATAAAAACTTAATTTATGTACTTTTACTCAGTTAAATGTCCAATGGATCCATTTTACAGACCATTTAGACCCGCTCATCCGAAACCTCTACAAAAAGGACTGCAAAACAAGTTTTAATCAAAATTTAAGAGTTCATATCATTGATTACGAGCTTTTTAACACGATTATATTGAAAAAACACAATTGTTGTACTTTTTACTCAGTTAAAAGTAAACGGGTCTATTTTACGGCACATTTATACCCGCTCGTTCAAAACCTCTTCAAAAAGGACCAAAAACAAGGCTTAATCAAATTTAAGTGTTCATATCATTGATTACGAGCTTTTCAAGGTGATTATATTGCAAAACTCAATTTCTTTACTTTTTACTTAGTTAAAAGTTCAACGGGTCCATGGTTCGGCCCATTTAGACCAGCTCGTCCGAAACCTCTACAAAAAGGACCGTAAAACAAGTTTTAATCAAAATTTAGGAGTTCATATCATTGATTACGAGCTTTCCAACATGATTATATTGCAAAAACTCAATTTATGTACTTTTTACTCAATTAAAAGTCCAACGGGTCCATGGTTCGACCCATTTAGACCCGCTCGTCCGAAACCTCTACCAAAAGGACCGCAAAACAAGTTTTAATTAAATTGTATGAGTTCATATCATTGATTACGAGCTTTTTAACACGATTATATTACAAAAACTCAATTTTTGTACTTTTTACTTTGTTAAAAGTCAAACGAGCCCATTTTACGGCCCATTTAAACCCGCTCATACGAAACCTCTACAAAAAGGACTGGAAAACAAGTTTTAATCAAAATTTTAGAGCTCATATCAATGATTACGAGCTTTTCAACACGATTATATTGCAAAAGCTCAATTTCTAAACTTTTTACACAGTTAAAACTCCAACGGGTCCATTTTGGGGCTCATTTATATGAGCTAGTCCAAAACCTCTATAAAAATAGCCGCAAAATGATTTTTTAATAAATTTTAGGAGTTTATGTAATTGATTACGAGCTTTTCAATACGATTAAATTGCAAAAACTCAATTTTTTTTTACTTTTTACTGAGTTAAAAGTCCAACGAGTCCATTTTACGGCCTATTTAGATCCACTCGTCCTAAACCTATACAGAAAGGACCGCAAAAAGAGTTTTAAACAAATTTTAGGAAGTCATATAATTGATTACAAGCTTTTCAACACGATTATATTGTAAAAGCTCAATTTCTGTACTTTTTACTTAGTTAAAAGTCTAACCGGTCCATTTTACGGCATATTTACACCCGCTCGTCCGAAACCTATACAAAAAGGACAGCAAAACAAGTTTTAATCAAAATTTAGGACTTCATATCATTAATTACGAGCTTTTTATCACGATTATATTATAAAAACTCATTTTTTGTACTTTTTACTAAGTTAAAAGTCCAACAGGTCCATGGTTCGGCCCATTTAGACTCGCTCGTCCAAAACCTCTACAAAAAGGACCACAAAAATAGTTTTAAAAAAAATTTAGGAGTTCATATCATTGATTACAAGCTTTTCAACAAGATTATATTGCAAAACTCAATTTTTGTATTTTTTACATAGTTAAAAATCCAACGGGTCCAGTTTACGACCCACTTAGACTTGATCGTCTGAAACCTCTACAAAATCGATCGTAAAACAAGTTTTAAATAAATTTTACGAGTTCATTGCATTGACTACGAGCTTTTCAACAAGATTACATTGCACAACTCAATTTCTGTAATTTTTACTCAGTCAAAAGTAAATCGGGTCTATTTTACAGTACATTTATACCCGCTCGTTCAATACCTCTACAAAAAGGACCACAAAACAAGGCTTAATCAAATTTAAGAGTTCATATCATTGATTACGAGCTTTTCAAGGCGATTATATTGCAAAACTCAATTTCTTTACTTTTTACTTAGTTAAAAGTCCAACGGGTCCATGGTTTGGCCCATTTAGTCCAGCCTATCCGAAACCTCTACAAAACGGACCGTAAAACAAGTTTTAATCAAATTTTAGGAGTTCATATCATTGATTACGAGCTTTCCAACACAATTATATTGCAAAAACTCAATTTATGTAGTTTTTAGTCAAACAAAAGTCCAACAGGTCCCTGGTTCGGCCCATTTAGACTCGTTTGTCCGAAACCACTACAAAAAGGACCACAAAATAAGTTTTAATCAAATTGTAGGAGTTCATATCATTGATTACGAGATTTTCAACACGATTATATTACAAAAACTCAATTTCTGTACTTTTTACTTAGTTAAAAGTCCAACGAGTATGGCTTGCACAAGGGGATAAGAATACTCAATTCTTTCATGCACGTGCCAACAATCGTCGGAAAAATAACACTATAAACGGTTTATATGATGCAGACAATAACTGGTGTGTCGCTGAGGACGGCGTAAAGAATATTGCATCCACTTATTTTTAGACTTTGTTCACATCCTCGAATCCCCAACTGTCTGATCAAATTCTTTCTAAAGTGACTACCTCCATTACTCCGGCTATGAATGAGTCACTCACTAGGGCTTTCAATGCTGATGAAATTCTACTAGCTTTCTGTGATATTGATCCTAGGAAGACCCCTAGAATTGATGGCCTTCCTAGTGGGTTTTTTAGACAACACCGAGACACGGTAGGTGCGGATGTCACCCAACTATGTTTGGATCTCCTGAATGGATATGTTGATATGGCATCCGTCAATCGGACCATTTTAGTGCTTATTCTGAAAATTAAGGATCCAACTACTATGAGGCATCTCCGGCCTATTAGCCTTTCTTCTGTAATTTACAAAATTGTCGCTAAGGTTCTTGTTAACAGAATGAAGCATACGATTCCATTTTGTACTAGTAATAACCAAGCTGCTTTTGTTCAGGGGCGCAACATATCTGACAATATCCTTATTGCTCATGAAATTATACACTCTATTAATACCGGTTAGACTAAATCATCCCATGGTGCTGCTCTTAAACTTGACATGGAAAAGGCTTTTGATCGAGTAGAATGGTCCTTCCATTAGAGTGTCATGAATAGAATGGGCTTTGCACCCTCTTGGGTCTCAAATCATTATGCGATGCATCTCCTCGGTATCCTTTGCAGTTAAGGTTAACAACTCCTTTTCTCCTTTCTTTCAACCCCAATGGGGTCTTCGTCAAGGCGGTCCCTTGTCACCCTTTCTTTTTCTCTTATGTACTCAAGGTCTCTTTGCGTACCTCTCAGATGCCCAGCAACATGATCTGCTTCTTGGCCTTGGAGCTAGTAGATTAGGGCCTAAAATCAATCACCTTCTTTTTGCCGATAACTGTATGGTCTTTATTAACAATAAAACTGAAAAAGCAGAACACCTTAAAACGACCCTCCAGACCTACACATCAGCCTCTGGGCAAGCGGTAAATTTTGAGAAATCGACAATCTTCTACAACCCTCGCACCCCCCATTCGATCCGTGAAACGAAAAACAATTCCTTGCATGTACGTGAGGTCACTAACCCAGTGGTTTAATTGGGAGTGCCTCTTCTCATTGGAAAGAATAAAACGATAGCCCTTGGTTTCATTTGCGATAAAGTTCATGAAAGATTATCCTATTGGGATAAGCAACTACTTTCTTTTAGTGACAGAGAAATCTTTATCAAAGCTATTTTGCAGTCCTTGCCCCAATATGTCATGTCGTGTTACCTGCTTCTTCAAAACATTATAGATGATATGACCACATCTATTCGTCGTTATTGGTGGTCCGGTAAAAACAACAAAAAGGGTTGGCACATGCTCCCATGGGAATATGTTTGTTTACCTAAATCCGCAGGAGGTATGGGCTTCTGGGACTTAAACAACTTCAATATTGCACTTCTGGGTAAGCAGCTCTGGCGGCTTATTTGTGAACCGGGGTCTCTACTTGGACAAATCTATAAGGCAAAATATTTTCCATCTAGCAACATACTTGATGCCAACCAGCCACGACGTGGGTCATTTGCCTGGCAAGGATTATACAATGCTATGCAACACCTATTTGGCGGGTTCCTCTATCGGCCTGGAATAAATAGTGGTATTCGCATCCACAAGGATAATTGGGGAGGCTCTTCTCCAGTACATCTCTATGGGGAATATGAGATCTCAGAAGAAATGTTTGTTTGTTGTCGAGATTTTATGGTATGGAACCAAGCTGCATGGGACCCTATCAAGGTCCGCAACTACTTCACTTCTGAGGATGCCAATGCTGTTTTAAATATTCCCATCATTAATGACAATCGAGATTCCATTCTTTAGAACCCCAATGATTCTGGTGTTTACTCGGCCTGATCTGGTTACCAATTTTTACAGCGTCCACCGGAACCTCGAAATCAACCTGCCCGGATTTGGAAAGTTCTGGCTAAACTGAAGGTTCTTCCGAAAGTTAAAACTTTTGGCTGGCGAATGAGATCCGAAGCTTTACTTGTTGGATCCCGTCTGCAAGCTTTTGCCCCAGATTCGGGTCCTTGCCCTCTTTGTCGATCCTGTCAGGAATCTGTTCTTCATGCTCTTCGAGATTGTCCTGGTGCCTCGGAGACTCTCCGTTTAGTTGGCATCCCAGCGTCTTTGATTAATAGTACGGCCCCTACTAGTCTCCAATGGCTAGAGGAATGTGCTAGTCAATTATCTGCTGATCTCTTTGGGCTCCTTCTTACCACTCTATGGAATATTTGGAACCGGCGCAATGACTGGGTCCATAATCGCAATTTGCAACCCCCTTGGCTAACTCCCATCAACTCTCTAAATCTCCATCGAGATTACTCAACTGCAATCTCCTCCTTCTCTTCTTCTTCTTCCCCAATGGATCATCCACCACTCTCCCCACCCCGTTGGAGACGTCCTCCTCCTGGGTATTTTAAAGTTAATGTCGACGGGGCTTTTGACCTAGCCACTCGCGCGGCAGCAGTTGGAGTTGTGGTCCGTGATGATTTGGGTTCAGTCGTTGGTGGTCTGGGTTACCCGTTGGGCAGCTGTCCGGATGCTGCTACAACTGAAGGTGCGGCCCTCTAGCTGGCATCACTCTTGCTCAGTCTCGAGGATGGAGCAACTTGCTCTTTGATACAGACTGTGTGTCCATTGCAAACATGCTCAATCGTTCGGGGCCTAATCTTTCCACCATGGGTCATACGCTTTTACAAGCTCGAGATTCTCTATCATCCTTTTCTTTTGCCCATATTCGCTATGTAAGCAGTGAGGCTAATTTAGTTGCTCACACTCTGGCTACTTATGCTCTTCGAACCATGACTTCTACGTCTTTTGGTTCCTCATATCCAGATTGTATCCGCAACTTTGTACTTGCCGAGAATTTTTCTCGATCTATCTAATAAAATTTGGGTACTCTTTTCCTCTTTTAGGGATCTTCGGGCTTTATGCTTGGGGGTGTTAGTAGGGTTTTTTAATGAGGCTCACTTTCTTCAAAAAAAAAAGTCCAACGAGTCCATTTTACGACCCATTTAGACCCGCTCGTACGAAACCTCTACAAAAGGACCGGAAAACAAGTTTTAATTAAAATTTTGGAGTTCATATCATTGATTACGAGCTTTTCAACACGATTATATTGCAAAAGCTCAATTTCTAAACTTTTTACATAGTTAAAAGTCCAACGGGTCCATTTTGGGGCTTATTTAGACGAGCTCGTCCAAAACCTCTATAAAAACTCAATTTTTATATCATTGATTACGAGCTTTTCAACACGATTATATTGCAAAAGCTCAATTTATGTACTTTTTACTTAGTTAAAAGTCCAACGGGTCCAGTTTACGGCCCATTTAGACTTGATCGTCCGAAACCTCTACAAAATCGATCGTAAAACAAGTTTTAAATAAATTTTACGAGTTCATATCATTGAAAACGAGCTTTTCAACATGATTATATTGCACAACTCAATTTCTGTACTTTTTACTGAGTTAAAAGTCCAACAAGTCCATTTTACGGCCCATTTAGACTCGCTCGTACGAAACCTCTACAAAAAGGACCGAAAAACAAGTTTTAATCAAGATTTTGGAGTTCATATCATTGATTACGAGCTTTTCAACACGATTATATTGCAAAAGCTCAATTTCTAAACTTCTTACACAATTAAAAGTCCAACGGGTCTATTTTGGGGCTCATTTAGACGAGCTCGTCCAAAGCCTCTATAAAAACTGCTGCAACATAATTTTTAAATAAATTTTAGGAGTTCATATAATTTATTACGAGCTTTTCAATACGATTAAATTGAAAAAAACTATTTTTTTTTTACTTTTTACTGAGTTAAAAGTCCAACGGGTCCATTTTACGGCCTATTTGGATCCACTTGTCCGAAACATCTACAGAAAGGATCGCAAAAAGTGTTTTGAAAATTTTTTAGGAAGCCATATCATTGATTACGAGCTTTTCAACATGATTATATTGCAAAAGCTCAATTTCTGTACTTTTTACTTAGTTAAAACAAGATTTAATTAAATTTTAGGAGTTCATATCATTGATTACGAGCATTCCAACACGATTATATTGCAAAAACTCAATATATGTACTTTTTACTCAATTAAATGTCCAACGGGTCCATAGTTCTACCCATTTAGACCCGCTCGTCCAAAACCTCTACAAAAGGACCGGAAAACAAGTTTTAATCAAATTGTAGGAGTTCATATCATTGATTACGAGCTTTTCAACACGATTATATTACAAAAACTTAATTTCTATACTTTTTACTTAGTGAAAAGTCCAACATGTCCTTTTTACGGCCCATTTAAACCCGCTCGTCAGAAACCTTTACAAAAAGGACCGCAAAACAAGTTTTAAACAAATTTTAGGAGTTCATATCATTGATTATGAGCTTTTCAACGCAATTATATTGCAAAAGCTCAATTTTTGTACTTTTTACGCAGTTAAATGTGCAACCGGTCCATTTTACGGCCCATTTAGACCCGCTTGTCCGAAACCTCTACAAAAAGGACCGCAAAACAAATTTTAATCAAATTTGAGGAGTTCATATAATTGATTACGAGCTTTTCAACACGATTATATTGCAAAAACTCAATTTATGTACTTTTTACTCATTTTAAAGTCCAACGAGTTCATTGTACGGCCCATTTAGACCTGCTCGTCCGCAACTTCTACAAAAAGGACCAAAAAATAAGTTTTAATACAAATTTAGGAGTTCATATAATTGATTACGAGCTTTTTAACACAATTATATTGCAAAAACTCAATTTCTGTACTTTTTACTTAGATAAAAGTCCAACGGGTCCGTTGTTCGGCCCATTTAGACTCGCTCGTCCACAACCTGTACAAAAACGGCATTAAAACAAGTTTTAATCAAAATTTAGGAGTTCATATAATTGATTACGAGCTTTTCAACACGATTATATTGCAAAAACTTAATTTTTGTACTTTTTACTCAGTTAAATGTCCAATAGGTCCACTGTTCAGCCCATTTAGACCCGCTCGTTCGAAACCTCTACAAAAAAGACCGCAAAACAAGTTTTAATCAAATTTTATGAGTTCATATCATTGATTAAAGTCCAACAGGTATGGCTCTCGAAACAGTCTCAATTTTCCAGGGAGTTTCTCTCGTCCAAAACTTTTCAATTCCCCCTCCCCTTACCTTTTTATTTTCGCCTGCCGCACCTTTCCTTCACTCCTTTTTTTCTTTCTCACCCGGTTATCTTCTCCCTTCCCCTCTCCATCTTTACCGCCGCTTCACTTACCACGCTGTGTACCGTTGAGGCATGTACTCAACCGGACGGTGCCCTTTTTCGACAAGGAACCTACGCACGTCACTGTCGCGAGCTTTCGAGAGCCACCCTATCCGGCGAGCATTTTTTGAAATGGCTACCTAGTCTCCTCCACTGTTTGCCTCCCCAACAGCAATCATGTTAAGTATTCCTCTCCACCTTTATGTTTTCTTCTTCTTTTTATTTCTCTAATGTTGTTCCGATCTACCCTTATCCCCCGTTTTCTTGTTTTTTTGCGCGGAATCAGTGTCTAAATCCGGTTTTTTCACAATGTCGGTTCAGATCTATACCTCGTCTCCGTTTGGGAGTGAATCTCGTCGAAACCCCAATTTTCCATCCACTTTTATGTTCTGATTTCATTCCGATTTACATTCTATGGCCAACGATTTTGCCTTATTTTCTGATTTTTAACCTAACTTTCGATTCTTTAATGTCTTATTCTGGTTTTCCTCAGATTTGATTCAAGGAATCTCCTTCTCGTGGCCACGTCTCTCTGCCGGTGATGGGTTTGTCGTCACCTTATCGATTATACAACTCATCCCGATCCGCCTCTATTTTTTCCTGATCTTATTGTTTATCTTACCATAATCTTTCTGCCTTTTTTGTGTTCGTTGATGTGAGGGTGCCTTTTTATCTTTTAGACACGGGTCTCCCACGGCAAAGAATCGAGGCTCCCCATCTACCCCTGTTTTTTTATGGTGCTGGTTCCTGGCCATTTTGGTAATGGCCGCCGGTAAGCTTCTCTCATTTACATCTGCTTTACAGCTTTACTTCTCTTTGTTCTATGGTTATGGTTTAAAGCCTTCGCCCTATGTTTTAATAGAGTTTCCCGATCTGAACATAATTAACTTATGTAGCACGGCTAACCCTTTTTGTTGTTGTAGTTTCATGTATCTGTTTCCTCGATATAGGTTTTATCTTTGCTCATTTATGCTGTTCATTTTCCCATATTTGTTATCTTCAATCTTATGTTGGTTACCATCTATATGTATGATAGCTATCAATTTGTAATCTTCAATCTTATGTTTGTTACCATCTATATGTATGATAGCTATCAATTTACCTTTGCTCAATCGATCCCTTTTAGGGAAATATACAATGACCCACCATGTGGGAACTCCCAGCAAAACCTTTGCATCATCCTCTTTACCATCCATTGCTCTGCACTATGACTTTATATATTACAATATGTTGAAAACCCCTTGCACAATCCGCTTTATATGTTCTTGTGCCATATTACAATTGATTTTCATATATCTATATTACCTTTTATTATTTCACTGTTTGGTGCGATATGCATCAGCACTATGGCTTCCCATTTTCTTGTTTTTATTTACGGTCCAAAATCTAGCTCATAGCACTATTCTTCTTCCTATTTTATTTGGTCTGTGGTTCTGTTATCCCATTGTATTTTATCTTTTCTGTATCATTGCTATTTTTTTGTCTATTTATGTCCTTGTAGCTCAACCTACTGTTAATTTTACTTTATGTAGTTTCTTTGAATATACCAATACTCTAGTTAGTTATCCCTGGAGCTTATGTTCTTTTACGAACCCAACATCGATGCTATGCTATCCCCCTCAATTATCTAAGCCGATCTTTACTTCTATATGCTACTACATACACCATGCTTCTTTTCTACTATTTTCTCATATGTTTCGTTACCTCTTTTTTGTGTGGTCGGGCTTTACTCTCATGCATATTTTTGTGTATGTTATCTCAATGCTTTGCCTCTATTTATCTCTCTACAGTGTTGTATATTCTCTGCTAACCCTTTACCATTTTTTCTTATCTCTTTGGGAGGACAATGACACCTTATGGAAGCTGCTCCTCTAGCACACCTGCTTCTCCATCCAAGCTCGTTTTGATCAAATTTATGCTTACTTCTATCATTTGGTCTGTAATTATTCTTTTATTCCCCCCCCCCCCCCCCCATTTTTTGCTCATTTGGTCTGTATTAAATTTCTTACCCCCTCTTCCTTTATCCCCCGGGTTGTAATCTTATTTATTTCCTCCCTTTCTTGTTTCGCTTGTTAGTTTTTTTTAGCTTTTACCTTTTTATTCTGCATGCTTGATATCTCTATGTTTTATCACTGCTGGCCAATGCTTATCTCTGACTATGCATGCTCTTTTTTAAACCAGTTTATGTCCATGTATGCCTTTTCATCCTCTTTGACTAGGCTCGGTATCTTTTACTACTTTATATTGTCTTTATGTTGTGGTTTTTTCAACTGCAATTTTGGTACGTTAGCTTTTGTTATTCCTAGGTTTTGTCTGATTACTTTGTTGAATTTTTCTGCTACCCACTACACCTACTTAGGTGCTTTAACTCAAGCCCTCTCAAGGGGAATTATTACGATCACCTTACAGGTGAACACGTTCTTTTACATGCAACTCTTATACAATGATACTACTTTATTGCTAAGAAAATATATCTGAATTACCTATTCATTCAACATCCCCAATCTTTTTACTTTTCTTTTTTATCGCAAAATGCACAAGATGATCGCCCACTCCCTGATTACAGAACTGTATGGACTTATATCCTATTGCCACAAACCCATGTTTAATCAATTCGTCTCTCCTCGATTGATCTCACCAACTTTACCTATAAAATTGATACAAATATTGCTTATCCAGGTTTGGAGCTTACAACCTCTTTATAAATTCTATCAAACTAATTGGGATCTTCTCCTTCAAGCTATTGATAAAAACTCGTCTTCTAGACCATCACCTAAAAGATTTCAAACTCTCCAAATCCCATATTGGGATAAAACAGATTTTCATAACTGGGTTTCCTCCTCTCTCTTAGGCATCTCATACATTAAACGGCCTACTCATGTCAAGACCATTTTTCGTATGCTACTCCTTATTTTAAGGGATTTAACTTTTATTGATACTCAAATTCAATTCTAACTTCAACTCAAATTACTGAAGTCTTCTTACTTAATTTAAATTCTATTTTCTTTATTCCCTTATCAATTATACTTACCCTAAGTTTTCCTACTTATACCCTATACACAACTCAAACAATTTACACTACTCCCTATCACGATTGCTTCCCCCTCTCTCTTAATTTCCCTCTTGCTTACTTCGATCTTTTCCTCTCCTCTCTATTAATGGCATCTTCTTCTTTTCCTTAACTCAACCATCTCGATCTCACAAACGAAGAAGCCGACTCAATCTTCACCCCTGATTTCAGATGGGACTTCGAGGAAGAGGACTCCAAAACAATTTTGATTGGCCGCTTTATCTCCTCTAAACCAATTAAAGATTGGGTGGTGCTTACTGCCTTTGAAGGTTTCTGGAGAAATTGCAACTTAGTTTCAATTTCCATTATTAAAGAATCTTATTTTCACATCAAATTCACTACTGCTTCTAATCGAAAAGACATATTCGAACGTGGTCCATGGCTTTACAAAGATGAATGGTTAGCGCTTGCAGTGTATGACCCTACCAAGAGTATTGATGAGTACTCCTTCTCTCTAATGTGAATCTGGATCCACATCCTTACCATTCCTGCCCCTTTTGTGGAAAACGTAGACAAAGCTCATCTTGTTGGGCAATCATTTGGTGTTATGGTTGGGACTGTGCTTCGAACTGATACTCGCAAGAGAGATGGTAACATGACTGAATTCCTAAGAGTAGATATTATGCTAGATATTTCTCGTCATCTTCGTCGAGTCCTCCTCATCGGTAAAGGTGACAACAAGAAATCTTGTAGACTTCACTATGAGAGATTACCGCTCCTTTGTCATGGTTGCGGCATTGTCAGCCACACATTTGATGCTTGCCCTACCAAAGCGGCTCATGATCCCAACAAACTTCAATACGGATATTGGCTTCAATATCTCCCACCACGTCGCCGCGATCAAGGCCTGAGGGGCAGAATTTGTATTGTTGGACAAGAGCCTATTGTCTCAAACCAACCAACTATGGGTATGTCCTATGTTTCCTATATCCCACATATCTCATTACGCTTCTCGTTTTCTCACTCGTCTGAAACTAAGCACATTGTTAATTCTTTTCTATCTTCAGATACGTCCGCGAAAGGGAAATCTGTTGCTGAACCTAGCGATACGGGTCTTCCCTTTATCCTTTCTCAACACCTCTTATTTAATAATCGGTTTTCATATCTACGCCTTACACCAGCTTTCTCTGAACTCGTAGGCAATCTAAACGAAGGGGATGTTGCCTCCTTCTTGGAACACCCAATTGAGGACAACCCTCAAACTGACGAGGCTATGGGTGATACATTATCATTGCCACCTTTGACAAAGGAGCACGAGGGCCATGCCCCTCAACCAAAAGATCCATCTCCTCACTCAAATCCACGAGTCACTCTACCCCCAGAGCTATGGCCCTTCAGCCTCTAAACACAATTTTCCCATCCCAGAAGAATCCGCCGAGGGTGAATTGGATGTTCAGGATGATAGTGTTTCAAGCCCCACTGCCCAACAGATTCTAGATCTGGATGCCCAAATGTGTAAGCCATTTTTTAAAACAGATAATTCGATTATTAATGACTTTGAACATTGGCTACTTAAACACTATCTGAATCATGCAGCTACTGCAACTACTCTTGTGATTCCTGCCCCTGCTAATCGAGGTACTAAATGAAGATCCCCTATTCAAGTGGTTCTTCAACCCAAGAAAGCTAAGCCCTCTTCCTTGACTACTCTGAAAGAAAAAGCTGGGATGAGCAACTCCAAAAACTCTCCAGCGGTGGTTGATTCTCAACTCCGTCGAGGGAAATGATCGTGTTATGTTGGAACTGCCAGGGTCTCGGGAAGGTCCAGACAGTTCATCATCTCAAGCAGTATGTCCAACGTACTTCCCCAGACATTTTATTCTTATGCGAAACTAAACTAAATAAAGCGGCTTTTCCCGCCTATGTGTTTCTTTGGGTATGTTTGAGATATTTTCTTTAGGCTCAAGTAATGATTGCTCTAGAGTAGCTCTTTTTGCTTCGAATAATATTAATATATCTTTGCTTTCGTACTCGGATCGTTTTATTCATACTATTATCCAATTTGAGTCTTATTCGATGTATTTCACTGGAATGCATAGTTTTTCTGAAACAAGTCAAAAAATTAAAACATGGGATCTAATGGACTCTCTAGATGACAATAGTGTCTTTCTTTGGCTTATAGGTGGTAATTTAAATGAAATATTATCGGATAATGTGAAACAAGGGGGTTGTCGTCGTGTAAGATCTCAAATCAATAACTTTTGTAATTGTCTCTCACGTAATAATCTTTTTGACTGCAAACCTACCTCAGGATGGTTTACTTGGACGAAAACCGGGCCTAATACCCAAACAATTTTTGAACGATTAGATCGTTTTGTAGGGAATTCAGCCTAGAAAGCTTCTAATCCTTCCTATCGCATTACCTTTGATTTCGATGCCAAATCGGATCATTGTTTCCTACTTTTGGACACTAAACCCCTTATAAACAATGCTTACTGACCCATAACACCTAAATTTTGATTTGAATATTGTTGGGCTACTACCCAGGGTCCTACACTAGATAAAATTCGTGCTATAGGATCCTACTTAGGCGATTGGCAATCCCAACAACGTTATAATACTACAGGGTGTATTCACCTTCTTACTAAAAGGATTAACAAGTTTCTTAAGCGGCCTCTCACACGCTACTTTGAGGAAGCTTACCTTGCGGCAAAATCTGAACTCAATAAGTTGCTTGATGAACAGGAAACCTATTGGGCACAGAGATCTCGAAACCTATGGCTTATTCGAGGGGACAAGAATACTCAATTTTTTCATGCTCGTGCCAACAATTGACGGAAAAAGAACACTATAAACGGTTTATATGATGCAGACAATATTTGGTGTGTTGCTGAGGACGACCTCATGACTATTGTATCGACCTATTTTTGGACCTTGTTCACATCCTCGAACCCTCAATTATTTGATCAGATTCTTTCTAAAGTGACTACCTCCATTACCCCACCTATTAATGAGTCACTCACTAGGGCGTTTAATGTTGAAGAAATTCTTCTAGCTTTTAGGGATATTGATCCTTGGAAGGCCCCTGGAATTGATGGCCTCCCTAGTGGGTTTTTTAGACAACACTGGACATGGTAGGTGCGGATGTCACCCAACTATGTTTGGATCTCCTAAATGGATCTGCTGATATGACATCTGTCAATTAGACCATTTTAATGATTATTCCAAATATTAAGGATCCAACTACTATGAGGCATCTCATGCCCATTAGCCTTTGTTCTGTAATTTACAAAATTGCCGCTAAGGTTCATGTTAACAGAATGAAGCATACGATACCATTTTGTATTAGTAATAACCAAGCTGCTTTTGTTCAAGGGCGCAACATATCTGATAATATCCTTATTGCTCATGAAATTATATATTCTATTAATACCGGCCAAATTAAATCCTCCCATGGTGTTGCTCTTAAACTTGACATGGAAAAGGCTTTTGATCGAGTATAATGGTCCTTCCTTGAGAGTGTCATGAACCGAATGGGCTTTGCACCCTCTTGGGTCTCAATCATTATGCGATGCATCTCCTTGGTATCCTGTATAGTTAAGGTTAACAACTCCTTTTCTCCTTTCTTTCAACCCCAACGGGGTCTTCGACAAGGCGATCCCTTGTCACCTTTTCTTTTTCTCTTCTGTACTCAAGGTCTCTCTGCATACCTCTCTGATGCCCAGCAACATGATCTGCTTCCTGACCTTGGAGCTAGTAGATTAGAGCCTAAAGTCAATCATCTTCTTTTTGCCGATGATTCTATGGTCTTTATTAACAATAAAGCTGAGAAAGCAGAACATCTTAAAATGGCCCTCAAGACCTACGCATCAACCTCTGGGCAAGCGGTAAATTTTCAAAAATCGACAATTTTCTACAACCCTCGCACCCCCCAATCGATTCGTGAAACTATAAATAATTCTTTGTATGTACGTGAGGTCACTAACCCAGGGTTTTACTTGGGAGTGCCATTTCTCATTGGAAAGAATAGGACAGAAGCCCTTGGTTTCATTCGTGATAAAGTTCATGATCGATTATCCCATTGGGATAAGAATTGCTTTCTTTTAGTGGCAGAGAAATTTTTATCAAAGCTGTTTTGCAGTCCTTGCCCCATTATGTCATGTTGTGTTATCTGCTTCCTCAAAACATTATAGATGATATGAACACAGCTATTCGTCGTTACGGGTGGTATGGTAAAAACAAAAAAAAGGTTGGTACATGCTCCCATGAGAACATGTTTGTTTACCTAAATCTGCGGGAGGTATGAGCTTCCGGGACTTAAACAACTTCAATATAACGCTTTTGGGTAAGAAGCTCTGGCGGCTTATTTGTGAACTGGAGACTTGGACAAATCTACAAGACAAAATATTTTCCATCTGGCAACATCCTTGATGCCAACCAGCCGCATTGTGGGTCGTTTGCCTGGCAAGGTCTATACAATGTTATGCAACATCTCTATGGTGGGTTTCTCCATCGACCTGGAATAAATAGTGGTATTCGGATCCACAAGGATAATTGGGGAAGCTCTTCTCTAGTACATCTCTACGGGGAATATGAGATCTCAGATGAGATGTATGTTCGTTGTCGGGATTTTATGGTACGGAACCGAGCTGCCTGGGACCCCATCAAGGCCCGCAACTACTTTACCACTGAGGATGCCTATGCTATTTTGAATATTCCGATCATTAATGATAATCGTGATTCCATCCTTTGGAACCCCAATGACTTCGGTGTTTACTCGGTCCGATTTGGTTACAAATTTTTACAGCATCCACCGGAACCTCGAAATCGACCTACTCGGATCTAGAAAGTTCTGGCTAAACTAAAGGCTCTTCCAAAAGTTAAAAGTTTTGGCTGGTGAATGAGTTCTGAAGCTTTACCTGTTGGATCCAGGTTGCAAGCTTTTGCCCCGAACTCGGGTCCTTGCCCCCTTTGTCGATCCTGTCAGGAATATGTTCTTCATGCACTTCGCGATTGTCCTGGTGCCTCGGAGACTCTTCGTTTAGTAGGCATCTCGGCGTCTCTGATTAATAGTACGAACCCTACTGGGCTCCAATGTCTAGAGGAGGGTGCTAGCCATTTATCTACTGATCTTTTTGAGCTCTTTATTACTACTCTATGGAATATTTGGAACCGTCACAACGACTGGGTCCATAATCGCCATCTACAACCCCCTTGGCTAATTGCCATTAAATCGCTAAGTCTCCATCGAGATTACTCAACTACTATCTCTTCTTTTCCTTCTTTTCCCCCAACGGATCATCCACCACTCTATCCACCTCGTTGGAGGCGTCCCCTTCTTGGGTATCTTAAAGTTAATGTGGACGGGGCTTTTGACCCGACCACTCGCACGACATCAGTTGGAGTTGTGGTCTGTGATGATTTGGGTATAGTCGTTGGTGGCCTGGCTTACCCGTTGGCAGCTGTCCGGATGCTGCTACAACCGAAGGTGCAGCCCTTCTTGCTGGCATCACTTTTGCTCAGTCTCGAGGATGGAGCAATTTGTTTTTTGAGACAGATTGTGCATCCATTGCAAATAGGCTCAACCGTCCGGGGCCTGACCTTTCCACCATGGGTCCTGCGCTTTTACAAGCTCGAGATTCTCATTCATCTTTTTCTTTTGCCCATGTTCACTATGTAAGTTGTGAGGCTAATTTAGTTGCTCATACACTGGCTACTCATGCGCTTCGAACCATGACTTCTATGTCTTTTGGTTCCATTTATCCAGATTGTATCCGCAACTTTGTACTAGCTGAGAATTTCTCTCGATCTATCTAATAATATTTGGGGTACTCTTTTCCCCTTTTTAGGGATCTCCGGGCCTTGTGTCTAGGGGTGTTAGTAGGCGTTTTTCATGAGGCCCACTTTCTCCAAAAAAAAAGTCCAACGGGTCTATGGTTCGGCCCATTTAGACACGCTCGTCCGAAACCTCTACAAAATGACAGAAAAATAAGTTTTAATCAAATTGTAGTAGTTCATATCATTGTTTACGAGCTTTTCAACACGATTATCTTACAAAAAATCAATTTATGTACTTTTTACTCAATTAAAAGTCCAACGGATCTATGGTTCGGCCATTTAGACCCGCTCGTCCGAAACCTCTATAAAAAGGACAGCAAAACAAGTTTTAATCAAATTGTAGTAGTTCATATCATTGATTACGAGGTTTTCAACAAGATTATATTGTAAAAGCTCAATTTTTGTACTTTTTAAGTAGTTAAAAGTCTAACCGGTCCATTTTACGGCCTATTTAGGCCCGCTCGTCTGAAACCTCTGCAAAAAGGACCGCAAAACAAATTTTAATCAAAATTTAGGAGTTCATATCATTGATTATGAGATTTTTAACACGGTTATATTGCAAAAGTTCAATTTATGTACTTTTTACTTAGTTAAAATTCTAACGAGTTCATTGTACGACCCATTTAGACCTGTTCGTCCGAAACCACTACAAAAAGGACCGCAAAACAAGTTTTAATCAAAATTTAGGAGTTCATATAATTGATTACGAGCTTTTCAACACGATTATATTACAAAAACATAGTTTATGTACTTTTTACTCAGTTAAAAGTCCGACGGGTCCATGGTTCGGCCCATTTAGACCAGCTCGTTTGAAACCTCTACAAAAGGACCGAAAAACAAGTTTTAATCAAAATGTAGGAGTTCATATCATTGTTTACGAGCTTCTCAACACGGTTATATTACAAAAACTCAATTTCTGTACTTTTTACTCAATTAAAAGTCCAACGAGTCCATGGTTCAGCCCATTTAGACTCGCTCGTCCAAAACCTCTAAAAAAGGATCGCAAAACAAGTTTTAATCAAATTGTAGTAGTTCATATCATTGATTACGAGCTTTTCAACCCGATTATATTGCAAAAGCTCAATTTTTGTACTTTTTACGTAGTTAAAAGTCCAAGCGGTCCATTTTACGGCCCATTTAGACTCGCTCGTCTGAAACCTCTAAAAAAGGACCGCAAAACAAGTTTTATTCAAAATTTAGGAGTTCATATCACTGATAACGAGCTTTTCAACACGATTATATTGCAAAAGTTCAATTTATATACTTTTTACACAGTTAAAAGTCCAACGGGTCTATTCTACGATCCATTTACACCTGCTCGCCTGAAAACTCTACAAAAGGATCACAAAACAAGATTTAATCAAAATTTAGGAGTTCATATCATTGATTACGAGCTTTTCAACATGATTATATTGCAAAAGCTCAATTTATGTACTTTTTACCCAGTTAAAATTCCAACGGGTCCATTGTTCGACCCATTTAGACCCGCTTGTCCGAAACCTCTACAAAAAGGACCACAAAACAAGTTTTAATGAAATTGTAGGATTCTAATCATTGATTACGAGCTTTTCAACATGATTATATTACAAAAACTCAATTTGTGTACTTTTTACTCAGTTAAAAGTCCAACGAGTTCATTGTACGACCCATTTAGACCCGCTCGTTTGACACCTATACAAAAAGGACCGCAAAACAAGATTTAATAAAAATTTAGGAGTTCATGTAACTGATTACGAGCTTTTCAACACGATTATATTGCAAAAACACAATTTCTGTACTTTTTACTCAGTTAAAAGTCCAACGGGTCCATGGTTCGACCCATTTAGACCCGCTCTCGTCCGAAACCTGTAACACCCGGGTTCGGGGGTCGGGTGAAAATAATAATTTAAAAATAGTTTGGGTTTCGGTTCCAAATTTTAAATAATAACATAATGGTTTGGGCCTCGGGTTTTAAGACAAATAAAATTTAGTTGGACCATTTCCCAAAACAAGCCCAATTGGCCATGGGTGTCATCCATTGAAATTCCCTAAATTCATTAAGGGCATTTGGGTCTTTAGTCTTTTAATTTCAAATAAACCTAAAATAATGTTTTGAATTCATCTTCTTCCCTATTCATTTTCTCTCCAACGTGAAAAGAACCCATCTCCCCCTTGGATACTATTCCATCCAATAGCTTGCTCGTTTTGAAGGGTTTCGCAAAGGTAACCACGTTTTTGACTTACCCTCATTATCCTCTACAAGTTGATGCCTTTTGTTTTCATTTCTACACATGTATTGAAATTTGGAGTTTGGAGGGTTTTGAATTAAAAATGTTGTCTTTGAAGTCTTTGATTCTGGTTTTTGATTTGTTGAAGTTCTATGAGTAAATCTACAACCTAAAAGGTCCAACAAAACTGATTTTTTCAAGGTTTTGGGTGTTTTCCTGGAATGGGGTTTTGGGGAGGTTTTAAGTTGAGTTTTGGGGGTGTTTTAGGAGGAATCTTGAGGGCTGATGGTTAGGGTGTATGTAAGTATTGTTTAGAAGGCTTTAAGGAGTAATTTGAGGGTTGAAATCAATGGTTTTGAAGGGTGCTTAAGGGCTGCTCGGATTTTGGAATTTTGAGCTTGTTTTCAATGGAAAAATTGATGTCTTGAGCTTGGTATGTAATCCGGGTTGATTATCTTAGAACATGGACTGATTTGGGGTTATTTGCTTGGTGTTGGAATGACTAGAAACGAGAATTTCGGTTGGAGAAGCTTTAGGGACGAATCTGGGGATTTCGGAGTCTTGAGCTTGGTCTTCGAACTTCTCTTGGGTAGAAACGGTGAGTAGAATTATTGGTTTTTACATTATGCTCGATATGGATTCCTTTGGGGTTTGGGTGGAACCTAGAGAGGTCACCTAAACCCGTGTGTAAGCCTCTCTACTCTCATGTTGTTGTGATATGTTGATTGTGTATATGTTGTGATTATTGAATGCATTTTAAGTTGTTAATGTTGTAGTCGTGTTGAGTTCGTGCCTCACGTGATGGTGGTCTAAACTACGGTGATGTGTAGTCCCACCGATAGTGACTAGTAGGGTAGTACTTTGATGTGTAGTCCCATTGGAAATCCACTAGTCGAAACGGTGATGTGTAGTCCCACCGTAAGTGTATGTTGGTTGTGCTTGTGCAAACCAAGTGTTGTGGTTGAGATAGACCCTTGTGCATCCATTGCTTTCTTGCATATAAATCGTGTTTTGGAAAACTGCATGTTGTGAATTGTAGAGCCTCTCTCACTAAGCTAGATTGCTTATGCTCTTTTTGTTTCCAACGTGCAGATCGTTAGAGTTCGGGAGGCGAGCGGGCGAGGGAGGAGCTTTTGGAGTTCTCAAGCAAGTTTAAGTATGGTTTGCTTTTGTAATAATGCCTAGACAATGGGGTATAGAGTTTTAGGAGTTGGGGTCAAACTCCTTAGGAGGTTATGTTTGAATATGTTAACTTCATGTTGTGATGTGTTTGCTTCTTGGATTGTGGCCTATGATTCTCATGTCGTTTATTCGTACATGCCTAAATATGTATGTCGTTGGCCTATGAATGCTTTATGCTTGATTACCTTGTTCATGATGCCTTATGCTTGCTAGGTATGCTTCTTGTGAAATTGCATGAAGTCTAGATAGGTATGATCCTTGCTAGATTCAATGCTTGTAAGCTAAATTCCAATTGTGGTTTGTTGTATGTATGATTGTGTGTGTTTAGGAGTGTCCAAATGTGCATCTAGAACCGTATGTGAAGTTATCAAGTAGTGAAATGAGGGGTTGCAGAGCAGGGGTATCGATACGGTTAGACCCGTATCGATACGGCCTTCTTGTTCCAGGCCATGCGTTTCGATACGCGGGGAGACGTATCGATACCTTTTTGGACACTGGAGTTACTGTCCAACTTGGTATCGATACCGGTCTCAGGCGTATCGATACCTTTTTGGCCACTGGAGTTACTGTCCAACTTGGTATCGATATCGGTCTTTGGCGTATCGATACGGTCATCTTAGCGTTGACCGTGAGAAGTCAACCGTTGGGGAGGGTATCGATACACTCCTTGTGTGTATCGATACAGTCTCCACGGGTTGACTCTGACCATTTGACCTAGTCAAGGTGTATCGATACACCCCTTATGTGTATCGATACCGCCTGCAGTTAAGTTTAAAATTTGGCTGTTAAATGTTGTTTTGGGTTCGTTTGATTGTCTCGTGAATGTCGTTCCGCTGTTTGATCACTTAGGACTTTAATACTACTCTAGACAATATTAAATTGAAAAAAAAGAATAGGGTTGCTAACCGAAGGGGAGCCTTAACGGGTTTCACTTCGGTTTTCCCCGTGTAGTCCACTTGGGCCGGTCATCCGGCCAGACCGGGACGAGGGAGTTACATTTATTGGTATCAGAGCCTGAGGTTTCTGAGACCTCGGGCAGGTAAGTGAGGTAAGTTAAAGTATTATGAGTGTTTTGCCATATATGTCTAAATTTTGTTTTTAGCACGGTGTATGAATGCATGCTATGGTGACCTTGCTATTGTTTGAGAGTTGGTTTGAGTCCCCATTGTTAGGCGTTGTTGTCAAAATAAAAAGGGAAAATTGTTTTGGTTTAAAGAGCTTGAGAACCGGAATCCTTTGCCCCTTGCTAACCTAACGTTTCTTTGTTGTTGTGTGTTTGTTGTTTTAGATTACTTTAATTGCTATGGTGAGACCGAGGGGACGGCCTAGGGCGGGTGACCAGGCACCCGAGAACGCGCCTCCTGCTCTTAATGCTCCCGGTGGTAATGGAGGGAACGTCGGAGGTGATGGTAATGGGCCTCAGGCTGAGGCTAATGTGGGAGGTAATGGGGCTCAAGCGGGCCAAGGTCAGGCAGGCCCAGATGTGGCTCATTTGATCCAGACTATAGCCGGAGCTTTTCAGACAGCTTTGGCCGGTATGCAAGCTGCAGCTCCACCTCAGGGTGCGGGGACAGGATTACCCCTGGAGAGGCTTCGAAATTTAGGGGCAGTTGAGTTTCGTGGGTTGTCTCCGGAGGGTTCGAAAGGGTGGCTTGAGAGCACTACTCGCATCTTGGGTCAGATGGAGTGTTCGGATGCCCGCAAGTTGGGATGCATCGTCTCATTGCTTCAGGGAGACGCTTATACTTGGTGGACCACTGCTACTTCTGGTATGGCCGAGGCGGATATCACATGGGAGTTTTTCAGGAATGCCTTCAAGAGGAAGTACCTCGGGGTTCGGTACTTGGATGAAAATAAAAGGGAGTTCATGGCTTTGGTTCAAGGTAATAGGACCGTGTCCGAGTATGAGATCCAGTTTGTGAGGTTGAGCCAGTACGCGCCAGAGTTGATTCCGGATGAGAAGGAGCGATGTGAGCGTTTCAGATATGGGTTGACTACTGATGTGAAGACCTACATGTTGGCCTCCGACTATACTGAGTTCGATGTCTTGGTTTCTAGGGCCAAGGATGTAAAGCAAAACCTAAGCTCTAGAGCACGTGCTGGTGGGTCTGACTCCGGGAAGAGACATGCGAACTGGGATAGAGATCATGCCAAGAGGCATAGGGATAGGAGGTACCAGCCGGATACGAGGCCTAGGGGTGGTAACCATGGTCAGGGCCGTCAGGGCCAAGGGGCCGTTGGGCACATTCCGGAGTGCACTAGGTGCGGGAGACGCCACCCAGGTGAGTGCATGGGTATGTTTGGGGCGTGTTGGAACTGTAGCTCCCGAGACCATTTGAGGCGTGATTTTCCACACCCAGTTAGGGGAGGACCGGCTCCAGCGAGGGGTTTTGAGCATCAGAGAGGTCGTGGGCGCGGCCGTGGGAACTTCCAGCCGAGGAATGAGGGTCAGAGGAACTTGGCTCATGTGGTAGTAGTCCAGCCCGAGGGAGGAGGACCGGCTAGGGTGTACGCTCAGCGAGAGGCTGGGAATGACACTGATGTCATTGCAGGTAATTTCACATTACAGTCTTTGAGTTTGCTTTCTCTAATAGATTCGGGGTCAACACATTCGTATATTTTGGGCGAGCATGCAAAGTCATTAGGATTACCTTGTGATTGGATAGAGGTAGGTGTAAATGTCACTAGCTCTTTTGGTGATACAGTGGTAGTTAGGAAAGTGTATAGGAGGTGTCCCTTGATGATTCAGGGCCACGTATTTCTGGTCGACATGATGGAGCTACCCTTTTATGGTTTTGATGTGATCTTGGGCATGGATTGGCTTGTAGAGCATAGAGCTAGGGTTGACTTCGAGACTAAGAGGGTCTCTTTGAGGCTTACCGATGACTTTGAGGTTGTGGTAGTTGGGGAGAATGTCAAGTTTTTGTCCAACGTGGTTTCGGCTTTGGAAGCTCGGAGGTTGTTGAGTTTAGGGTGTCAGGCTTACTTGGCTTACGTAATGAACCCGGATATGAGTGAGGTGAGACCTCAGGACATCAGGACTGTGTGTGACTTTCCGAGTGTTTTTCCGGAAGAACTACTAGGCTTGCCTCCAGATAGAGCAGTTGAGTTTGCTATTGAGACCTATTCTGATTCCGCACCGGTGTCGATTGCTCCGTATAGAATGACACCGAAAGAGTTGAAGGAGTTGAAGACACAGCTTCAGGAGTTGTCTGACAGAGGCTTTATTAGGCCTAGTGTTTCCCCGTGGGGTGCTCCGGTTTTGTTTCTGAAAAAGAAGGATGGTAGCATGAGAATGTGCATAGACTATAGACAGTTGAATAAGGTGACAGTGAAAAACAAATATCCCTTGCCAAGGATAGATGACTTGCTAGACCAGTTGAGGGGTGCTTCCGTGTTTTCAAAGATTGACTTAAGGTCTGGGTATTATCAGTTAAAGGTAAAAGATGTGAACATACCGAAGACAACTTTTCGTACACGTTACGGGTATTATGAGTTTTTGGTGATGCCTTTTGGGTTGACCAATGCTCCAGCGGCCTTTATGGATATGATGAACCGGGTGTTTCATAAGTTCTTGGACAGGTTTGTGGTAGTGTTTATTGATGACATCCTAGTGTACTCTAGGACCGAAGAGGAGCACAATGAACACTTAAGGTTAGTGCTTCAGACCTTACTTGAGAATCAGTTGTATGCCAAGCTAAGTAAGTGTGAATTTTGGATTAGGGAGGTGGTCTTCCTTGGTCACGTGATCTCAGCTAGTGGGATTAGTGTAGATCCCAAGAAGATTGAAGCCATTGTGAATTGGAAACAACCGAAGTCAGTGACAGAAATCCGTAGTTTCTTAGGCTTGGCGGGGTACTATAGGAGGTTTGTTGAGGGGTTCTCGAGAATAGCGGCTCTGTTAACCAAGTTGCTACAGAAGAATGTTCCGTATGAATGGTCTGATGCAAGACAAGAAGCATTTGAGAAATTGAAGAAAGCTTTGACCGAAGCTCCCATCTTGATTCAGCCCGAGCCGGGAAGAGAATTTGTGATTTACAGTGATGCATCTTACGTGGGGCTAGATTGTGTGCTTATGCAAGAAGGTAAGGTAGTGGCATATGCTTCACGACAGTTGAAGGTCCATGAGAAGAATTACCCCACACATGACATAGAGTTGGCTGCAGTGGTGTTTGCGTTGAAGATTTGGAGACACCATCTTTATGGTGAGAAATGCACCGTGTACACCGACCACAAGAGTTTGAAATATTTGATGTCCCAGAGGGAGTTGAATCTTAGGCAACGAAGGTGGTTAGAGCTCCTTAAGGATTATGACCTTACCATAGAGTATCATCCGGGCAAGGCAAATGTGGTGGCCGATGCCTTGAGTAGGAAGGTGGCCGTTGAGTTGCGAGCAATGTTTGCAAGGTTGAGTGTGTCAACGGATAGTGGGTTGGTGGCCGAGCTTCAGGTTAAGCCATCATTGATTCAGTTGATCCGTGAGAAGCAGTTGCGAGATGAGTCCTTGGCACCTCACGTGTAAGACATAGCCGAAGATAGGCCTACCGAGTATTGCTTTGGAGAGAATGGGATCCTATGTTTCAAGGATAGGATAGTGGTTCCGGAGGATGCCGAGTTGAGGCGTACGATTTTAAGTGAGGCTCACAATAGTCCTTTTGCTATGCATCCGGGTAGCACGAAGATGTATCGAGGATTGAAGGAATAGTATTATTGGATTGGGTTGAAAAAGGATGTAGCCGAGTTTGTAAGTAGATGCATGGTTTGTCAGAGAGTCAAGGCTGAGCACCAGTTTCCCTCAGGGTTGTTGCAACCGTTGAAAATTCCGGAGTGGAAGTGGGAGCGTATCACTATGGACTTTGTGTCAGGACTTCTGTTGACTCCTTCGAAGAAAAATTCAGTGTGGCTGATTGTAGATAGATTCACCAAGTGTGCTCACTTCATACCGGTTTATACTACCTATACATTAGACAAGTTGGCCGAATTGTATATTCGTGAGATTGTGAGACTACATGGGGTACCGAAGTCGATTGTGTCAGATCGAGATCCGAGATTTACCTCTAGATTTTGGGAGTGTTTTCATCGGGCCTTGGGCACTTGGTTGAACTTCAGCACTTCGTATCATCCGCAGTCAGATGGGCAGTCTGAGAGGGTAATTCAGATATTGGAGGACATGTTGAGGTGTTGTATCATTGACTTTTAGGGGTCATGGGAGAAACACCTACCATTAGTGGAGTTTGCGTATAACAACAGCTATCAGTCGAGCATTCAGATGGCTCCCTATGAGGCCTTGTATGGTAGAAAGTGTAGGACCCCGATTTGTTGGGCCGAGGCCGGACAGAAACTTGTGCCGATGCCCGAATTGCTTAAGGGAACCACCGAGAAGGTGAAGTTGATATGTGATCGCTTGAAAGCGGCTTCAGATCGGCAAAAGTCCTATGCCGACTTAAAAAGGAAGGAAGTAGAATACTCCGTGGGGGATAAAGTGTTTTTGAAAGTCTCAACTTGGAAAAAGGTGATGAGGTTTGGGAGGAAAGGCAAGTTGAGCCCAAGGTACATAGGGCCTTATGAGATAGTTGAGAGAATTGGTCCGGTTGCATATAGATTGAGACTCCCAGTTGAGCTAGAGAAGATTCATGATGTATTTCATGTGTCGATGCTTGGGAGGTATAGATCGGATCCGTCCCATGTTATGCCAGTGGAAGAAATAGAGTTAAATCCGGACTTGTCTTACAATGAGGAACCAGTTGAGATACTTGCTTCTGATCGCAAGGTGTTGCGTGGCAAGACCATAGAGTTAGTCAAAGTCTTATGGAGACATAGAGGTGTGGAGGAAGCCACGTGGGAGAGGAAAGCTGACATGCTTGAGCAGTTTCCGTATTTGTTTCCGTCAGGTAATTTCGAGGACGAAATTCCTTAAGTATGGGAGAGTTGTAACACTCGGGTTCGGGGGTCGGGTGAAAATAATAATTTAAAAATAGTTTGGGTTTCAGTTCCAATTTTTAAATAATAACATAATGGTTTGGGCCTCGGGTTTTAAGACAAATAAAATTTAGTTGGACCATTTCCCAAAACAAGCCCAATTGGCCATGGGTGTCATCCATTGAAATTCCCTAAATTCATTAAGGGCATTTGGGTCTTTAGTCTTTTAATTTCAAATAAACCTAAAATAATGTTTTGAAGTCATCTTCTTCCCTATTCATTTTCTCTCCAACGTGAAAAGAACCCATCTCCCCCTTGGATACTATTCCATTCAATAGCTTGCTCGTTTTGAAGGGTTTCGCAAAGGTAACCACGTTTTTGACTTACCCTCATTATCCTCTACAAGTTGATGCCTTTTGTTTTCATTTCTACACATGTATTGAAATTTGGAGTTTGGAGGGTTTTGAATTAAAAATGTTGTCTTTGAAGTCTTTGATTCTGGTTTTTGATTTGTTGAAGTTCTATGAGTAAATCTACAACCTAAAAGGTCCAACAAAACTGATTTTTCAAGGTTTTGGGTGTTTTCCCGGAATGGGGTTTTGGGGAGGTTTTTGGGAGGTTTTAAGTTAAGTTTTGGGGGTGTTTTAGGAGGAATCTTGAGGGCTGATGGTTAAGGTGTATGTAAGTATTGTTTAGAAGGCTTTAGGGAGTAATTTGAGGGTTGAAATCAATGGTTTTGAAGGGTGCTTAAGGGCTGCTCGGATTTTGGAATTTTGAGCTTGTTTTCAATGGAAAAATTGATGTCTTGAGCTTGGTATGTAATCCGGGTTGATTATCTTAGAACATGGACTGATTTGGGGTTATTTGCTTGGTGTTGGAATGACTAGAAACGAGAATTTCGGTTGGAGAAGCTTCAGGGACGAATCCGGGGATTTCGGAGTCTTGAGCTTGGTCTTCGATCTTCTCTTGGGTAGCAACGGTGAGTAGAATTATTGGTTTTTACATTGTGCTCGATATGGATTCCTTTGGGGTTTGGGTGGAACCTAGAGAGGTCACCTAAACCCGTGTGTAAGCCTCTCTACTCTCATGTTGTTGTGATATGTTGATTGTGTATATGTTGTGATTATTGAATGCATTTTAAGTTGTTAATGTTGTAGTCGTGTTGAGTTCGTGCCTCACATGATGGTGGTCTAAACTACGGTGATGTGTAGTCCCACCGGTAGTGACTAGTAGGGTAGTACTTTGATGTGTAGTCCCATTGGAAATCCACTAGTCGAAACGGTGATGTGTAGTCCCACCGTAAGTGTATGTTGGTTGTGCTTGTGCAAACCAAGTGTTGTGGTTGAGATAGACCATTGTGCATCCATTGCTTTCTTGCATATAAATCGTGTTTTGGAAAACTGCATGTTGTGAATTGTAGAGCCTCTCTCACTAAGCTAGATTGCTTATGCTCTTTTTGTTTCCAACGTGCAGATCGTTAGAGTTCGGGAGGCGAGCGGGCGAGGGAGGAGCTTTTGGAGTTCTCAAGCAAGTTTAAGTATGGTTTGCTTTTGTAATAATGCCTAGACAATGGGGTATAGAGTTTTAGGAGTTGGGGTCAAACTCATTAGGAGGTTATGTTTGAATATGTTAACTTCATGTTGTGATGTGTTTGCTTCTTGGATTGTGGCCTATGATTCTCATGTCGTTTATTCGTACATGCCTAAATATGTATGTCGTTGGCCTATGAATGCTTTATGCTTGATTACCTTGTGCATGATGCCTTATGCTTGCTAGGTATGCTTCTTGTGAAATTGCATGAAGTCTAGATAGGTATGATCCTTGTTAGATTCAATGCTTGTAAGCTAAATTCCAATTGTGGTTTGTTGTATGTATGATTGTGTGTGTTTAGGAGTGTCCAAATGTGCATCTAGAACCGTATGTGAAGTTATCAAGTAGTGAAATGAGGAGTTGCAGAGCAAGGGTATCGATACGGTTAGACCCGTATCGATACGGCCTTCTTGTTCCAGGCCATGCGTTTCGATACGCGGGGAGACGTATCAATACCTTTTTGGACACTGGAGTTACTGTCCAACTTGGTATCGATACCGGTCTCAGGCGTATCGATACCTTTTTGGCCACTGGAGTTACTGTCCAACTTGGTATCGATACCGGTCTTTGGCGTATCGATACGATCATCTTAGCGTTGACCGTGAGAAGTCAACCGTTGGGGACGGTATCGATACACTCCTTGGGTGTATCGATACGGTCTCCACGGGTTGACTCTGACCATTTGACCTAGTCAAGGTGTATCGATACACCCCTTAGGTGTATCGATACCGCCTGCAGTTAAGTTTAAAATTTGGCTGTTAAATGTTGTTTCGGGTTCATTTGATTGTCTCGTGAATGTCGTTCCACTGTTTGATCACTTAGGACTTTAATACTACTCTAGACAAGATTAAATTGAAAAAAAAAGAATAGGGTTGCTAACCGAAGGGGAGCCTTAACGGGTTTCACTTCGGTTTTCCCCTTGTAGCCCACTTGGGCCGGTCATCCGGCCAGACCGGGCCGAGGGGGTTACAAAACCTCTACAGAAAGGACCGCAAAACAGGTTTTAATCAAATTGTAGGAGTTCATATCATTGATTTGAGCTTTTCAACATGATTATATTGTAAAAACTCAATTAATGTACTTTTTACTCAGTTAAAATTACAACGGGTCCATTCTACGGCCCATTTAGACCTGCTCGTCCGAAACCTCTATAAAAGGACCGCAAAACAAGTTTTAATCAAATTGTAGGGGTTCATATCATTGATTATGAGCTTTTTAACACGATTATATTGAAAAATTTCAATTTCTTTACTTTTTACACAGTTAAAAGTCCAACTGGTCCATTTTAAAGCCCATTTAGACCCGCTCGTCCGAAACCTCTACAAAAATGACTGCAAAACGAGTTTTAGTCAAAATTTAGGAGTTCATATCATTGATTACGAGCTTTTCAACACGATTATATTGCAAAAACTCAATTTGTGTACTTTTTACTCAGTTAAAAGTCCAACGAGTTCATTGTACGGCCTATTTAGACCCGCTCGTCTGACACTTTTACAAAAAGGACCGCAAAACAAGAATTAATAAAAATTTAGGAGTTCATATAACTGATTACGAGCTTTTCAACACGATTATATTGCAAAAACTCAATTTCCGTACTTTTTACTCAGTTAAAAGTCCAACAGGTCCATGGTTCGACCCATTTAGACCCGCTCTCGTCTGAAACCTCTACAGAAAGGACCGCAAAACAAGTTTTAATCAAATTCTAGGAGTTCATATCATTGATTGTGAGCTTTTCAACACTATTATATTGTAAAAACTCAATTAATGTACTTTTTACTCAGTTAAAATTCCAACGAGTCCATTCTACGGCCCATTTAGACCCGCTCGTCCGAAACCTCTATAAAAAGGACCGCAAAACAAGTTTTAATCAAATTATAGGTGTTCATATCATTGATTATTAGCTTTTTAACAGGATTATATTGCAAAATTTCAATTTATGTACTTTTTACGCAGTTAAAAGTCCAACTGGTCCATTTTACGGCCCATTTAAACCTGCTCGTCCAAAACCTCTACAAAAATGACCGCAAAACAAGTTTTAGTCAAAATTTAAGAGTTCACATAATTGATTACGAGCTTTTCAACACGATTATATTGCAAAAACTCAATTTCTATTCTTTTGACTCAGTTAAAATTCCAACGGGTCTATTGATCGGTCCATTTAGACCCGGTCGTTCGAAACCTCTACAAAAATGACCGCAAAACAAGTTTTAATCAAATTTGAGGAGTTCATATCATTGATTACGAGCTTTTCAACACGATTATATTGCAAAAACTGAATTTATGTACTTTTTACTTAGTTAAAATTCCAACGAGTTTATTGTACGACCCATTTAGGCATGTTCGTCCGCAACCTCTACAAAATGGACCGCAAAACAAGTTTTAATCAAAATTTAAGAGTTCATATAATTGATTACGAGCTTTTTGTAGGGCGTGTAGGTTTTCCTATTTTGTGGGAGCGCAAGTGCACACTCCTGTCAAGTTATAGTATATAAGATGTCAAATCCCACGAGGATTGGACTGCTTGTCTCGTTCTATAGTTCCTGCACAAAGTAAAATAAAAGCACAAGTGAATGATTGGTTGAGATTGGAAAGTGAATAAAACACAAGTAAAAGAGAAGAGGTGAATCAGGTTGATAGAGCAAGTAGGGTTATGCTGCCACGGAGTGTGAAAACTGTGTTGAATTAGGTATGAGTTATCCTTTGCTGCCACGATATGCTGCCTCGGCAGGAACGACGGGCGGCAAACTACGACCCTGTCACGCGGCCGCAGCAGGTCACTGCCACTGCAGGGGTGTTTATTGTCTCTGTAGGTGGAATAGAAAGATCTCCTGGCGGCAAGTCTGTCAGATACTCCAAGTCCAGTAGGATAGTCGACAGTGATCCCTCCTATTTCTAGGTTAAGATGCTCAAGATTGATAACTTGAGGACTAGTGTGGAACCAAATCAATCAATTCGGTTAGAGATCCCTTTTAGCCGCTGAAACTTGTGGACTAGTGTAAAACCAAGTTAGTCACGCCTCCCGTTGTGACCGTACTTAACCCTTTCGTGAGCCTTGCACTTTCGTGCCCGACAAATAAATTCTCTCAAACGACTGGTGTAGAAAGATTGAAAGAATGAAGAACAATGGATTAAGTAAACTTGGAATATTTTATTGAAGAAATAACTCAAAAACCTAAAACAACCGTTTCACTTTAGTTACAACATAACCCTAACCCAATGGGAATTTAGAACATAGCGGCAGAGAAGAGCACAAGTAAATTCTATAGAAAACCTAGGATGATTTAAACAATAAGTACAATGGGTAGTTATAGACTCAAAACTAGGTCAAGTCCTTCTTGAAGTAGAAGTCCTCTAAAGTAGCTTGTCTTCTTTAATGTAGCTTTAAATGCCGACTTCTTTGCTTGGAATATGGACTCTTTCTCATTTTCCTTAGCCCGCAAGTAAGCTTGGGAATTTCGCTTCGGCAACCCTAGCCGCTGCTACAGACGTCGGAAAATTACGTGAACACCGGCGATAGAATTAGGAGTTTTAGCTCTACAAATTGCGTAGCAAGGTTGGCGCAGCTTTTGCTCGGCATCAACTTACTTCAGTTGGAACTGCTTCAGTACAGCTCCTGGGTTTGCTTCTCAGCGTTGTGTCCACCGTTCCTCAGCTCCCTCGTTCAGTTGTTAGTACCTACAAGCAAGAATACACTAGAACAATACCTCTTATTTCACCAAATGAATGATAAGTTATAAAAGTAAGGCAGAACAATGAAATACTGTAAATGCTATGCATGAACCTAATTATGCCTAAAATGTGCTTAAAAACAGTAATAATAAGAGTTGGACAGTGCATGAAATATAGGACTTTTGGACACTTTACACACCTCCAAACTCGAACTATTGCTTGTCCTCAAGCAATGCAACCTAAAGTACTTGCTCTAATAATAGCCAGAAAGAAAAACATGTTGTTAACATGATTTTCTGCCTCAAAGCCGTGGCACCTATATATATAACTTAAGGAAGGGAAATAAGTAAGAAAACAACTCAAAATTAAATTCCTAATGCATGTGTGATGTTTGCAAATCTGTAAGCAAGCTGAATACGCAGAATAAAAGATAAAAGTAAAAGATACTTATGTAATTTAAAGGTTGTTGCCGAGGCATCACCGTTTCAGCACATTATTATTTTTAATCAAGGCAGTAAGGTCTTCGGCTTATCACAACTACTCTTCCAGGTTTGACGTTTAGATAGGAGCAAACTACAGAACCCCGAACCCTTGGAGTAGAGTCATCTCGTGAAGGCTTTCATTCACTCATGCTAATTTGTCCGTCAATTTTAGGCTTTCAGATTCATAGACTTTGATAGCAGTGGAGTGTCCTCGCTCGTGATTCTTCCTAGAGCCTGTTGCGGGCACCTCTAGGGTAACACAACACTTTTCTTTGTTTTTGATTTTGCTGCCTTTGGCAGTTTTGCATTTTTCTGTTTCTTTTGCCTACCTCGTCGGCTACCTGCAATTATCGTTAGAATTTTTGCAAAGAAAACAAGCAGGCAGTGTTCATCAAATCTTCTACACATTCAGCAAGTAACGGAGATATTCAACATTTTCAGGCAAAAAGGAAAAAAATCTAAGTCATATTTCATGCTTTTTCCCAAGGTTGAGTTTAATTTTTAATTAGGTGCAAAAATAAAGTAATCGGTTATCCTATCATAGGCACAAGTCATAACAAACTTTTCTTTTCCGATTATTACTAAGGCAAGTACAATGCAACCTATATGCAACTAAGAATGCCTACAAATGATGCGAGAGCTACCCCCCAAAACTCGAGATGGGCATTGCCCTCAATGCACAAAACAGAAAATAAGAAGAAGAAAAATACATGTTAAAGATAATAAAAAGAAAATAGAAAAAGATAAAAAAAAAATAAAAGAAAAGAAAATAAAGTTAAAAGTTTGTTGAGGGTTGCGAGGAGGTTGGATTCTAGTTAGCTGAGGAGGAGGAGGATGTTCGGACGATGAAGCGGCTTTTGGCAGATGCCTTGGCGACGGTTCTAGCAGGTGAGGTCTTTGCTTTCCGCGGCGGCTGGATTCTCTTTGGCGTATGCTGTGACTCTTCTAGAGGCTCGGCAGGGGGAACGAAAGGAGATGCATCGCTTCCTTCTGACTCTGTCTCGAGGTCCACAAGTTCTTCTACTATCATGTGCCGCTTCCTCTTCCTTGTCCCTTCCTCTGTGGGTGCTGCCGGAGGGATGAATGCCATTGAGATGGCTAATGTTGCCGCTACTACTGATGTTTCCAGTTTCGGCGGCGGCTACTCAATCTCCTCTGATGATGAGGGGTCTGCTACTGTATTGGCTGTGCAGGCTGGGGAGAGATTCAGTTGGTGCCTCTCAGGGGAGTCTGCCATTGTGTTAGATGGGGTGGCAGCTAAGTTCTGCGGAGAATGCATAGGAGAGGGCATCTGGCGGGCGGTGGCGGTAGGTGAAGTTCTTCGTGCTCTTGTTGCTGCTGCAAGCTCCTCAGGAAAGGGTGGCATGGTGGGCACGTTGCCAGGGAATTTTTGTAGGAAATAAGGTACCAGGGCTTCTTGGGCCTCCCCCACGTAGATCATGTAGGCCAACTGCTGCTGCTCTATCCGTTTTGTGTTTTCGAGGAGTGTGTGGAGTAGCGGGAGGACCTCTCTTTCTGGGGCAATGTAAGTACTGTCGGGGCGGCTGGTGTTTCAAATTATGTGGTGGAGGGCTGACTAGGCGTTGTTGGTTCTTTCTCCGCATCCTGCATCATCTAGATGCATACCTTTTTGGTCCAGCCCTCCTTGGCAGTTGTAAACTCATATGTGTATTTCGGTACTCGAAAATTGGTGCAAAGACCTGTGATGAGGGACGAGAAGTACAGCCTGCCCTTCTTCTTCTTGAAGCAGTTGTATATTTCTGTGCAGATGATTTCCCCCACATTGATCGACCGGTTCATCAAGATGCTGTAAATTAAGGCGAGGTGCGGCCGGTCAACTGTTGAGTTGTGGGAGGTGGGCAGCAGGCGCCTTTTCACAAATGTGTTCTACAACATAGCTTCAGGCAGTAGATGGCGGCGCTGGACAGATCCCACATGCTTGCCCCCCAGCCATGGTGTGTTGGGCTTGCAGATTCTGGCCTTGATTTCCTCACAGTGGGCAGCCATCAGTGACTACCTCCATTCCTCGTGCGGGTTGTCGTTCATATCAAGGAAATAATAGTTGTTGATGACAGCAGTGTTGAGCTTGACTGCCTTTCCGCGGACGTAGACGAATGGCTTGTTTGGGCAGAGCTGATGTGAGTAAAATTCCCTGACTGTAGTGATGTTCGCTATATCAGGCTGCTGAGCGAACATCACCCATCCCTTGTAGTGGATGGTTTGGAAAAAAGGCGGGCTCAAGACCACGGTCTCCTATTTGCTTCGTGTAATGGAAGCCTTGTTCTTCCCAGACGGCCTGCTTGGAGAATTTTGCTCTATATCTCTCCTCGTCTGCCTTCGTGTAATGGAAGCCATGTGATCGGTTGTATTCAAACTAAAATAGAAAGGAAATATTATGAGAGAGCAGAAGAATAAGATAGAAGCTAGCAAAAAGGTGGGAGTGAAGTAAAATGAAATGAATGAGTGGTTTATATAGGAGCTGCCGAGAAGTGCCGGGGCGGCAGTAAATGATCAATGGTCTGATTTCCTCACGCACGTTACAGATTTTTCTGCCCGTTATTTTTAGAGCCGTTCGCGGCCAACTAGTCGTTACACTTCGTTGCGCTGGCTGCTGACTTGGCAGGATGGTTGGCAGGCTTTTTGCTGGTCTTCCCTCTTAATCCTGCTCTTTTATTCTTGATCCTAAAGAAAAATAAAAATAATTAAATGATAAAATACTAAAAATCAAAATGCCAAAAATTAATCTAATCCTAAAACAAAATAAACTCTAATCCTAATGCATAAAAATAAAAATAAATAAAAATAAAGTTATGTTCGGAGTGCATTTGGGTGCATCTCCTAGACATAACCACTTCCTGAGGTGGTCTAGCTTTTTCTCCCCTCCTGGGGGGTCTTCTTGTTCCTTCAATTTCTGTTTAATGGGGTCCTTCAATCTGCCCTGAGGTCTGTCATGGCAGCAGCAGCCCTGGCCTGTTTCCACACTTATCTTGACAGCTCTTTCATCCGGGTCTTCCTTTCCTTCCTCTGAGGGTTGTAGCACATTCATCCTTATGCTTTGATCTTCTACCCTCATTGTAAGTTCCCCAAGTTCCACATCTATCAGCGTTCTTCCCGTGGCCAAGAAGGGTCGCCCGAGAATTATGGGGGCTTTCTCATCAGCCTCACAATCCAAGATGAGGAAATCGGCCGAAAGAATTAGGCTGCCCACTCTGACCAGTATGTCCTCAATTTTTCCCTCCGGTTGCACGAATGAGTGATCGACAAGTTTAAGCATTACGGAGGTTGGTTTTGCAGGTCCAATACCTAGTTTGTCGAAGATAGACTTAGCATCATGTTTATACCGGCTCCCAAATCACACAAGGCCCTGGTCTCGTGCTTGCTACCCAGCATGCATGGTATAACAATGCTGCCCTGATCTGTCTGCTTGGGCGGCAGCTTATTATGCAGCATAGCTATGCATTCTTCAGTGGCGGCCACCGTCACGAATTCCCCTATCTGTCTCTTCTTAGAAACTATATCTCTGAGATACTTGGTGTAGTTGGTCATGCTTTGTATAGCTTCTATCAGAGGTATGTTAATGTGCACCTGTTTCAGAATGTCCAAGAATTTTCTAAATTGGTGCCCCTGCATCTATTGTTTGAGCTTTTGGGGGAATGGAGATGGCGGGCGGATGTCCTTTATTTGCTCCTTGCTTGGGGGCTTAGTTCGGGGAGGATCATCAGAGTTGGTTTCTTGTTCTGCTGCTGGGGCGGCTGGAGTTGGTGTTGCTGCTGGGGCGGCTAATATGGGTGCTGCTGGGGCATTCTTACTTATATGTTCTGGTTGAGTTCCTAACTGCCCTATCGTCCTAGGTTCATCGAGCTGCTTCCCACTTCTTGCAGTTATGGCATTGCAATGTTCAAAAGTGGGTTTGGCTACTTCTGGCGGGCTGCTGGCTGATGCTCCCATGGTCCGGTTGTGGTAGATTTAAGTGAACTTCCCAAACTGGGTCTCCAGGTTCTTAATAGCAGCCTCTTGGTTGTTCATCTTCATCTCCGTCCTGTCCATGAAAGACTCAGTTTTTCAATAAATTTATTTGTATAAATAATAAATTCACCACCAGTTTGTTTCACAAAGTTATTCAGGTAGCTTCTAGTGAATTATTGTGCTGTGGTTGCTGAGTCTGCTGCCGGGACTGATTCTGTTGGTAGTCTCCCTGTAGTTGTTGTGGATTTGCTGTTGTCTTTGGGTTGCTCCAGGAGAAGTTAGGATGGTTTCTCCAGTTAGGATTATATGTGTTCTGGGCTGGCCTGCTATTCCTCCCATATCCTCCCATATAGTTTGCAGATATTGTGCATTCAAAGGAATCATGGTTGGCCCCACATTCGCCACAAAAGGGCTCAACAGCTTTTACTTCATGGACCTTCCCTGGGGATTGCACCATCTTCATCACCAGCTCCGTCAGAGTGTCGAGGCGGGCATTAACAAATTCGGAGGCTTCCATCTCATTTACAATAGCTGGCCGCCTTGTGCCACCTCGGCGGGCTGTCGGGTATTTATAGTCATTTTTTGCTTCTATGTTGAGCAGCCGTAGTGCTTCCTTTAGTGGTTTGTCTAGGATGATCCCGTTGACCGAGGCATCTATCAACATTCGAGTTGGGTAGTTCACTCCATTGTAGAATATAGATACCTGAGTCCAAGCCGGTAAACCATGAAGCGGACAGTTGTTCAGCATTTGTTGGTATCGCTCTCATGCCTCATACATCGGCTCATCATCCCCTTGTCTAAAAGATGTGATCTAATTCCGCAGTTTGTCGGTGACGTTGGATGGGCTGAATCGGTCTAGAAAGTCCTTACAGAGCTCCGCCCATAAAGTGAAAGATCTGGCTGGCTGGTTATTCAATCATTGTTTCACCCTATCCCTCAGTGAATAGGGAAATAGCCTTAGCCGTAATACGTCCTAGTGTACCCCATGAATCTTGAACGCTCGGCAAATGTCTAGGAATCCTCGTAGATGCTACTGAGCATCTTCTGTGGCAGTCCCTCCGAAGTGCTCTAGTGTGTTTAGCATGTTGAACATGACAGGCTTCAGTTCAAAATGATCTTCGCCTATCTCCGGTTCCGTTACTATTGGCTCGAACCTTTGAAAGTCATGTTCAAGGTAGTCTCTAGTTGTCTGCACTTGGGGTGGATCAGGGGGATCCTGCCTCTGTTGTACTTGTGGTCCTCATGGCGGCAAATCTGGCTGCCCGCCCCTACCATTCATGGCATCAACTGGGGGGTCCTCGTTTACCATGGTCTCTTCCTTTGCTTTGCCTTTGTCTTTGTTCTTTAAGGCTTCCCTGAGCTCCCTCTTGATTTGTCTAGTTTCACGCTCAAGATCGTCGTAAATAATGAAGTTTCCGTTAGGGTTAGCCCCGGTCATACACTTGTAAAGGACACGGTAAATTTTTATTTTTCAATTAAAAAATAAAGGAAAAAATAAAAAGGTGCAGAAATTGAAAAACAAAATTCGTTGTTACCAATCCCCGGCAACGGCGCCAAAAACTTGTAAGGCGTGTAGGTGTTCCCTTTTTGTGGGAGCGCAAGTTCACACTCATGTCAAGTTAAAGTATATAAGATGTCGAATCCCACGAGGATTGGACAACTTGTCTCGCTCTTTAGTTCCTGCACAAAGTAAAATAAAAGCACAAGTGAATGATTGGTTGAGATTGGAAAGTGACTAAAACACAAGTCAAAGTGAAGAGGTGAATCAGGTTGATAGAGCAAGAAGGGTTATGCTGCCACTAAGTGTGAAAACTGCGTTGAATTAGGTATGAGTTATCCTTTGCTGCCACGATATGCTATCTCGACGGGAACGGCGGGCGGTAAACTACGACCCTGTCACGCGGCCGCAGCAGGTCACTGCCACTGCAGGGGTGTGTACTGTCTCGGTAGATGGAACGGAAAGATGTCCTGGCGGAAATTCTGATAGATACTCCATGTTTGGTAGGATAGTCGACAATGATCCCTCTTATTTCTAGGTTAGGATGCTCGAGATTGGTAACTTGAGGACTAGTGTGGAACCAAATAAATCAACTCGGTTAGAGATCCCTTTTAGCCGCTGATAATTGTGGACTAGTGTGGAACCAAGTTAGTCACGCCTCCCGTTGTGACCGTACTTAACCCTTTCGTGAGCCTTGCACTTTCGTGTCCGATAAATAAATTCTCTCAAACGACTGGTGTAGAAAGATTGAAAGAATGAAGAACAATGAATTAAGTAAACTTGGAATATTTTATTGAAGAAATAACTCAAAAACCTAAAACAGTCGTTTCACTCTAGTTACAACATAACCCTAACCCAAGGGGAATTTAGAACATAGCGGCAGAGAAGAGCACAAGTAAAGTCTATAGAAAACCTAGGATGATTTAAACTATAAGTACAATGGGTATTTATAGAATAAGGAGTTTTAGCTCTACAAATAGCGCTCCGGTTCTCCAAACTTCCATAGTCAGCTGCCGAGGGCAGCAAGGTTGGCAGCAGCTTTTGCTCGGCGGATACTTGATAGGTGCTCGGCAGCAACTTACTTCAGTTGGAACTGCTTCAGTACAACTCTTGGCTTTGCTTCTCAGGGTTGTGTCCTCCGTTCCTCAGCTCCCTCGTTCAGTTGTTAGTACATACAAGCAAGAATACACTAGAACAGTACCTCTTGTTTCACCAAATGAATGATAAGTTATAAAAGTAAGGTAGAACAATGAAATACTGTAAATGCTATGCATGAACCTAATTATTGTTGAGTGTGCAAAAGTTCTACTTTTTACCCCTTATTTAACCCTTATTTTTGCTGCATTCAAGCATAATTCATTGCATTTAGGATAGATTTCACATATACATCACAATTATATAAAATTGCACAGTTGCTATTGATTTTGGCTGTTTTTGCAGGTAGCTGTTGTGGCAGACTCAGGGCAGTGAAGAAGCAGAGCTGGAACACAGGACTGGAGTCAAGAAGGAGGACGCTACCGTGGCCACTGTCGTGGCAGCCATGACGACAACAATGGTGAAGGGAAAGATGAAGTGGATCTCGACAGATAGAGGAATTCAAGCCAGTCTGTCGTGGGCCACTCCTATATTTTTCTGAGCCCTAGATCAGAATGAAGGCCACGCCCAAAGTTCAAGGAAGAAACCCAAAGCAAGAAAAGAGGACGAATCAAAGGCATCTACTCAGAAGATTTAATCTTAATTAGAGTTGTACTTTAGTTTGAACTTGTATTCTTACCTTATTAGAAAACTTGAACCCAAGGCCTATATAAAGGCATGTAATTCGACCTAGGGAAGGATATATCATTCTCTAGTCGTCTTCCCTAAAACCCTAGTCGTTTCCCCCTTTCTCATCATGTTCTAAACTTCCCCTAGGGCTAAGGGTTGATTCTGTAAAGTAGTTGCAAGGATTGTACTGTTTTTAGGAATTTTCTGTTCAATAAAATAAACTTCAAGTTTGCTTATTCTGGTTTCAACATCTTACGAGAGTATCGGGAGAGCACTGTGAGATTATTTATTTACTTAATATCGGGAGAGTTAAGTATACGAAAGGAATTAATGCGGGTTCTCCAGTTTATGGTTGAACTATCTCAGACCTAGGGATAGGACGGGGTTAAGTGGCTAAGGATGAATTCAACAACATCGGTGTTCATCCTTCGATTCACGCCGGGAGGTATCATCCAAGACGTGTTCATCGACAGACTTGGACCTAGGGATAGGATAAGTCACAGCAGGGATTCTTGCCAAGCTTGAAGTACAGAGTTGTGTGATCGCTGCCGCGACAACAATAGATTGTTGCCGCCGCAGGTGCTGCCGCAACAGGGACGACGATAGAACAGGAATCTCTATACAGTGCAACACCTGCACTACCGAGCAAATCAATACCAGCCTATTTTTTTACCCTGAATCTTTTAATCTTTTATATTCAGTATTCTTCAATATTCTTCCACAATCAATTAAACTCTCTTCTTTCTCTCTCGTGCAGCAATTCGAGGATAAAGCTATTTCCAGTACATGTGGATTCGACATCCGGTACTTCGTGTATCACTTTACTACTTGCGTCGTGTACACTTGCACTCTATTGCGATAGACTATTTTACACGTAACAAGTTTTTGGCGCCGTTGCCGGGAACTGGCAACATATCTTTACCCTACTTTTACTGCACTTTCTTTTTAATTTTTCTATTTTTATTAGGACTGTTTACCCTGTGCGTTTCACGAGTTTTTTCGTTTGCTTATGCGCAGATCAAGACGAGGCAAAGAACCTGAGTATAAACTAGACCCTGAAATCGAACGCTCGTGCAATCTCAGGAACCGAGTCCCTCTTTTGATAGCCAGAAACGATTATCTTGAGGAACAGTTAGAAGCAATGCATAACGGGGGGAAACAACCCAAGGAATCCTGAAGATCCTCTTGTGGATGAAGGGAATGGACAGCCTGCCGCTGCCGTGGTCGCACGACGGTCATGCCGTGAATACATGATCAACGATCATGTGGAACTAAAGACCACCCTGCCAGACGTGGAAGCTGAAAATTTCGAGCTGAAACCTGTGATGTTCAGCATGATCAATTCCGCTGGCCAATTTAGTGGTGCTGCTACAGAGGATGCCAAAGAACATCTGAAAACGTTCCAAGAAATCTGTGGATCGTTTAGATTACCAGGAGTAAATCCAGAGATACCGAGGCTTCGGTTATTTCCTCATTCACTGAGGGACAAAGCGAAAACTTGGTAGAATAAACTAACGCCGGGTTCAATACGAACTCGGGCGGATCTCACTCGTGAATTTTTATCTCGTTTTAATCCTTCCCATTTATCTGAGCGATTACGTAATGAAATTGCTACTTTTCAACAGGAAGATGACGAGCCAATGCACGAGGCATGAGACAGGTTTACCACTCTTCCGAGGAATTGCCCAATGCACGGATTCCCCGTTTGGAATCAAGTCATCAAATTTTACAATGCTGCCAACACACACACTCAGATGAGAATAAATTCAGCAGCAAATGGACTGTTGTTGGACAAAGATCCAGACGAAGCCATGGTAGTATTGAAAAATCTAGCAAAGAATGAAGAGCAATTTCCCACATTGAGGAGAGGTAAACGAGTGCTAGCTGTGAAAGACTATGAAGCCGACAATTCCCTAAAGACACAGGTTGCGTACCTCACAAAGGCAGTAGAAAATTTGTTAAAGAAAGATTCAAAACTTGTCTACTCTGTAGAAGAGGTATGTGAAACTTGCAGTGGGAATCACAGTTCGGAAGACTGCACGTTACAGCTAGAGGAAGGGATGTATGTTGGAAACTATAACAAGCCGAGAAATTACGACTCCAACAATTACAATCCCAACTGGAGGAAAGACCCCAAGTTCTCCTAGAGTAACCCAAACAACGCACTGAATCCTCAAGTGTAGAACACTCAAAACCAGGGGGCACCCAGAATCCTGACACGGCAGCAACCGCAACAGCAGCCGCACCTAGTATACTGGAGCAGACATTGGCCACATTTATGTCACAGACAGGAGCTTACATGGCAAACATGGATCACTTCGTCAAGAAGACTGAGTCATTCATAGACAAAACAGAGATGAGAATGACTAACCATGAAGCTACACTGAAATCGCTGGAGACACAAATGAGTCAGGTTTCCCAGCATATTAAGCCAAGCAAAACAGAGGATTCCCTAGCAATACTGAAGTCGCTAGACAACCCACACATGAGCAGTGCAAAGTCGTTACAACTAGGAGTGGGAAACAACTGCCAGGGCCGGAGATGAAAGCCGTACCGATTGAGGAACCAGCCCTAGAAACATCTGCCGCGAACACTGCCCCGACAGAAGATAAACAGCCTGCTGCCGCCACACCTTTCACGACAGCAGAAGGGACAGAGGAGAAAGACAAGAACGATGAAGAACCTAAACCTCCTCAGATCCGTATACCATGTGAAGGACGATTGGAAGATTACCTTCCTCCACCTCCTTTTCCACAACGGTTACAAAAGCAGAAACAAGAGTACCAGCTCAAAAAGATCTATGATATTTTTATGCAGGTTCACATCAATATACCGATGTTATAGGCCATCAAACAGATGCTCGGTTATGTGAAATTTCTCAAGGATGCTATGTCGAAAAGATCCAGACTTGGGGAATTCGAAACGGTAAAAATGACAGAATGATGCATGACTATTCTGCACAGGCGTCCACCCCAGAAAAAGAAGGATCATGGGAGCTTCATCATACCGTGCATAATTGGTGACAAATTCGTGGGTAAGGCACTTTTGTGATCTTGGTGCTAGTATTAATTTAATGCCAAAATATGTATTTTAGAAATTAGGTATTGGACGAGCACGGCCCACGACAGTTATGCTGCAGCTGGCAGACCGCTCTTACGTACAACCAGAAGGAAGATCGAAGATATTCTGGTAAGAGTGGATAAGTTCATTTTTACTGCTGACTTTCTTGTTTTAGACTGTGAAGCAGATGAGAATGCACCAATCATCCTGGGGCGACCCTTCCTAGCCACAGGCAGATCACTGATTGATGTAGAGAAGGGAGAACTTACAATGAGAGTAAATGATCAAGAGATCAAGCTCAATGTTCTCCAGGCAATTAAACATGCTGATGCAGAAGAAGAATGTAAGGCCATCACTGCAGTAATCCTTGACCAACCCTGCATCAGGTCGAGCTGCCATGACATTAAATTTGGTCACTGCCTCATCAGTCATGTGGAAGACTGTCACGGCAGCAACGAAGATAGCAACTCCTCCGATTCAGACATATCAGACACTGAAGGTCATGAGGAGGTAAATTGGATAGGCAATCGTCCAAGTAAGTTATTCGAGCCCCTAAACTATACCTCGAATGAACACATAATCCAAAATCCTTCAACTGTAGAACCACCTGTTTTAGACCTTAAGCCCCTGCCAGGGCAGTTTAAATATGTTTTTCTTGGTTTAAATGATACGTTGCCCGTAATCATCTCTTCCAAGTTAATGCAGAAACAGGAACAACAGCCGATAGGGATGCTGCAGCAGCATAAAAATGCTATTGGATGGACGATAGTTGACATCCAAGGCATCAGTCCGGCACTATGTATGCACAAAATTCTCCTAGAGGATGATCATAAGCTAACAATTGATGCTCAGAGACACTTAAACGACGCTATGTGAGAAGTGGTTCGAAAAGAAATTATCAAATGGCTTGATACAGGGATAATTTATGCCATATCGGATAGTAAGTGGGTGAGCTCGGTGTAGTGTGTTCCGAAAAAGGGAGGAATAACTGTGGTGACCAATGAAGAGAACGAACTAATCCCAACCAGGACTGTGGCCGATTGGAGGGTTTGTATGGATTACCGGAAGCTTAACAAAGCTACCCGGAAAGATCATTTTCCCCTACCTTTTATTAATCAAATGCTTGATAGATTAGCGGGAAAACCTTATTATTGTTTTCTTGATGGTTACTCAGGTTATAACCAGATAGCTATTGCACCAGAGGATCAAGACAAAACGACCTTCACTTTCCCATACGGCAGTTATGCTTTCCGGAGAATGCCATTTGGACTCTGCAATGCACCAGCTACATTCCAGAGGTGTATGGTGGCGATATTCTCTGACATGGTGGAGGACTTCCTGGAAATATTCATGGACGATTTTCCGTCTTTGGAGATAGTTTTGAAGGTTGTTTAGGCAACCTACAGAAGGTGCTCGAAAGATACGAGAAAGCAAACTTGGTATTAAACTGGGAAAAATGTCACTTCATGGTGGATGAGGGGATAGTCCTAGGCCACAAGGTAAGCTGTCGCGACATAGAGGTCGACAGAGCAAAGATAGAAGTAATTGAAAAGCTGCCGCCACCCACCACAGTCAAGGGAATTCAGAGATTCCTAGGGCATGCTGGGTTTTATCGAAGGTTTATTGCAAATTTTTCGAAGATTACCAAGCCTTTATGCCACCTACTGGAACAAAATCGTCCTTTTGACTTCAATACTGAATGTACTGAGGCATTCAGAATCCTGAAAGAAAAACTGGTAACAGCCCCAATTGTACAGCCACCAGACTGGAGTTTGCCATTTGAAATTATGTGTGATGCCAGTGACTATGTTGTAGGGGCAGCACTTGGGCAGAGGAAGGACAAGCTGTTCCACGTAATTTAGTACGCCAGCAAAACACTAAACGATGCCCAAGTGAATCACACCACAATAGAAAAGGAACTGTTAGCAGTGGTGTTCTCGATTGACAAGTTCCGTTCGTACATACTTGGAATGAAGGTGGTGGTCCATACAGACCACTCAGCACTGAAGTATTTGTTCACTAAAAAGATGCAAAACCTAGACTGATACGTTGGATTCTTCTGCTGCAAGAGTTCGACATTGAAATCAAGGATAAAAAGGGGACAGAGAACCAAGTTGCAGACCACTTGTCAAGACTAGAGATGGGAAAGAGTCTACCGACAGACAAGACCCACATACTAGAGAGTTTCCCTGACGAGCAGCTGTTTGCTGCCACAAGCACTGCCGCGACAGCCATGGCGGCAGGTAAGTTTTCTGAACTTCCTTGGTACGCTGATTTTGTTAATTACATAGTTAGCGGAGTACTACCTCCTGAACTTAATTACCAAGCAAGGAAGAGGTTCCAAAATGATGCAAAACATTATTATTGGGACGAACCTCTTCTTTTCAAACATTGTGCAGATCAAATTATTAGGAGGTGTGTACCACATGATGAGAAGGAAGCTGTGCTTCACCACTGCCATGCTTCACCATATGGAGGACACTTAGGTGGAAACAAAACCGCTGCCAAGGTTTTGCAATCTGGTTTTTATTGGCCCTCACTGTTCAAGGATGCCCAAGCATTCTACAAAAGTTGTGACAAGTGCCAACGGACTGGAAATATCTCAAAAAGACATGAGATGCCGCTGCAAAACATCTTAGAGGTCAAAATCTTTGATGTTTGGGGGATTGATTTCATGGGACCATTCCCAGCATCATGTGGGAATCTATATATCCTACTGGCAGTGGATTATGTATCCAAATGGGTTGAAGCGATCACCACACAGAAAAATGATGCAAGGATTGTTCAGAGATTTCTGCACAGAAACATTTTCTCCAGGTTTGGCATACCTAAGGCGATCATTAGTGATGAAGGGAGACATTTCGACAATAGGGTAATCGCTGTTTCCTTAAGAAAATACGGCGTAAAGCACCGCATTGCAACAGCATGTCACCCCCAAACCAATGGACATGCCGAAATATCCAACAAGGAAGTAAAGAACATTCTTGAGAAAATGGTTAAACCTACTCGAAAGGACTGGTCTTTATACCTCAATGATACACTCTGGGCCTATAGAACAACATTCAAGACACCATTGGGAATGTCACCCTACAGACTGATATATGGAAAAACATGCCATTTACCTGTTGAGATAGAGCACAAAGCTTACTGGGCTATCAAGGCAGTAAACATGGACTTAGATAAGGCAGGGCAGAAAAGGCTACTTGATTTGAATGAAATTGAAGAAATTCGAGCAATGGCCTACGACAACGCAAGAATTTACAAGGACAAAACCAAGAGGTGGCATGACAAGAAGTTACTGCCACGACAGTTCTGCCCAGGGCAGCTTGTGTTGTTGTTTAACTCTAGGTTGAAACTTTTCCCAGGAAAGCTTAAATCTAGATGGTCCGGTCCATTCCAAGTTGTGCAGGTTTTTCCCCATGGTGCCATCACGATGAAATCCTTAAAACACAGGCACCAATTTGAAGTCAATGGACAGAGACTAAAGCATTATCAAGGGACTGAAGCCCCAAGGATACAGGAAGTAGTTACTTTAGGAGATGCCCCTCAAGGCATCCCTAATTTAACTTAATTTTATTTTTTTCTATTTTTTCTTTTATTTAATTATTAGGAATTAAGAATTATTTTATTTTATTTTTAGGAACTAAGTTTTATTTTAATTAATTTTTTTAGGAAATAAGGGAAACAAGGAGAGGAGAAGAAGTGAATCAGCCCACCATTTCAACAACAACCCAAAAAGCCCAAAGGAGGAGTTTGTCGTCACAGCCTGTCATCAGCTGTCGTGACAGACGCGGAAAATACAGCCTGTCACCATGCTGTCGCGGTAGACACGCAAACGTGTAACAGACGCGCAGCAGACACGGAAACGTGTGACAAATGCGTCAGAAACTGCGTAACAGCTGGCCCCGTTATTCGCGCCCGCCGTTACAGCTCCAACGGGCAGAAAACCATTTATCTATATAAACCCCACTCACTATTCATTTTTCACCTCACTTTTACTCTCTCAACTTGTTTTCTCTCTAGATCTAAAATTTCTTTTATCTTCCACAGCCTTGCAACTATGACTACCAGACAGACCCGTAGAAGTGTTGCCTCTAGCTCTACCGCAGCAGCCAGCACACCCAGCCACAGTGCCATCCCAAACCGCTTCGCATCCACCGACTCTGCCGGCAGATATTATCGCTCCTTCTAGAAGAGGGAGATGTGGGAAGAAATAGGGTTTCTTTACACCAAACGCATGGAAGACTTTGGTCTCGAACCGTTCATTGTACGAAAAAGCAAGGCCCTCAAATGGCAGATGTTTGCTGCCAAGCCAGAAGAGATGAATGTCACGTTGGTCTGGGAATTTTACGATGCCATCGACAGCAAGGATACCAAGACCGTGACAGTGCAAGGTAAAGAAGTTACCTTCGAGCCCGCTTACATCAACACCCTCTATGGCATCTATGTCAGCAAAAAAAAGAATAGACACAAGAGATTCGTCGAGAGTCTGTCGCCGGCAGACTACAATGTTGTGATGGCAGAGGTAACGGAGGAGGGGAAAGAATGGAACACTGACCCCAAGCATCGGTGGACGGTGAAACGCACTCAACTCACTCCCGAGGCCAAACTATGGAACCACTTCGTAAAGAAGAGGATAATGCATTCTTCCCATAACAGCACGGTTGACCGACCCAGGTTAGCTCTCGTTCATTCAATTCTAAATGAGATACCTATAAATGTCGGCCAGTACATAAGGGAGGGGATTTTGAAATGTGCCCTTCGACCGTCGAGACCTCTCGTCTTCCCGTACCTCATCACCGAGATCTATCGAGGCCAAAACGTTCTAGAAATCCCTGAAGATTTCAAAGTTCGAGGGAATGGATGGACGGAGTGTAATATCTTCAGCCTAATGGAACTGAAAGCAGCCACACCACTCTCCTTTTTCAACCCGTCTACCGCAGCAGAGGAGCCGGCATGCCCCACTCAGCCAGAACCTGCCGCAGCAGAGCAGCAACAGCCCCTCCAGTAGACGCCTCCACTCAAATTTTGGCCACACTGAAAAAGATGGAGGAACGGCAGCTTGGTCTGATGAGTTTCGTCAGAGACTTCACGGCAGCCACGGTACATTTCATTCAAAATAATTTAAATTTTGCAAATGTACAATTTCCTGCTTTCCCAGAGCAATACTTTGCTGCCCCTACACCTACTCCTACTCCTGCTGCCACACCAAAAACACCATATGTTGCATCTACTCCAACTCCGGCCGCGACAGATGAAGGCGGCAGCCACACTGCTACAGCCTCTACCAGAGGTGAGAAACGAAAGGAGCCGCTGTCAGAACTCGACGACGACTACTTCACAGGATTCTCCTCTTCATCTATCTGGCAAGACTCTGACGGGGAGCCATCTGTTGCTAGAAACCTTTCCAAGGAGTTCACTCCTATGAAAAGGCAGAAGCCCAACACTGGTGAAGGACCATCCGGCCAGGGCAAGTCTGCCAGCAGCAGCAGTAGTAGCAGCTCATCAGATGAGGTACAAGTGCTGGAAATGCCACCCCAGATCTCACCCACTCGTATCCAGCCCCCAAGGGAAGCCAAGAAGAAAACTGCCTCCGCCTCTCCTAGCACTCTGCCGGCACCCACAATGAAGGTCACTGCCCGCCGACAGCTACATATTAGCAGCAGCAGCAGCGATGACAGCTCCGCAAATTAAGTTTCTATCTTATTTTTGCAGTCTTGCTGTTTTATTATTATTGTGATGTATTTTGTTTTTTTTTTCTTTTTTCATCTTTGTCATCATGCATTGAGGGCAATGCAACCCTCGAGTTTGGGGGTGGCATCCCTCCAGTAATGAAGTGTCTTTTAGGTTTTAAAAAATATGTCTAAGTGTTAATTGTTATTTAAGTTTATTTTTGTCAAAAAAATGGCTTAAGTCTTTGAACTGAACTTACCTGCCGTGACAGACTCTGTCGTGGCAGTGCCTTTAGGATATATTTAGGAACAGTTTAGAGCCTTACTATAGTTTTGATCTTTAAACACCCTTTGTGACTCTTATACTGTCTAGACTTCTCTTAGTAAACTAGAATAGGAAAAGCTTAAACACTTGAGTTGCCCCTAGAGGTGCCTAACACTGGCTCTAGGAAAAGAAGTTAAGAAAAGTTAGACTCAATACACCTAGAGGTACCCAAAACTGGCTCTAGGAAGTTAGCTAGAGGTGCCCAAAAACAGGCTCTAGTCAAACTTAAAAAAAAGAAAACCGAGTCTAAAAAAAACTAAAGGAGCCTAAGAATTGCCTCTAAGAAAAGGAAAGTTGGCATAAAAATTCAAGTGAGTGGCTTAGCTATTCTAGTAAACTAAAAGAGTCTAGGCATATAATTGTTCACAAAACATGCACACACTACACGAGAATTATAGCAAGGTTCCGAATAAATCCAGAAATGTCCAACAAGGTGTTGTTCATGATAGGGCATGAATGGTAGGTAAGGAAAAGTTCATTGTTTTAAGCCAAACAAAAAAGTTTTTTTATTTATTTTTTAGTTAGGTCAGAATTGCTTGAGGACAAGCAAGAACTTAAGTTTGGGGGTGTGTTGAGTGTGCAAAAGTTCTACTTTTTACCCCTTATTTAACCCATATTTCTGTTGCATTCAAGCATAATTTATTGCATTTAGGATAGATTTAACATATACATCACAATTATATAAAATGGCACAGTTGCTACTAATTTTGGCTGTTTTTGCAGGTAGCTGTTGTGGAAGACTCAGGGCAATGAAGAAGTAGAGCTGGAACACAGGACTGGAGTCAAGAAGGAGGACGCTTCCGTGGCCACTGTCGTGGCAGCCATGACGACAGCAATGGTGAAGGGAAAAGTGAAGTGGATCTCAACAGATAGAGGAATTCAAGCCAGTCTGTCGTGGGCCACTCCTATATTTTTGTGAGCCCTAGATCAGAATCAAGGCCAAGCCCAAAGTTCAAGGAAGAAACCCAAAACAAGAAAAGAGGACGAATTAAAGGCATCTACTCAGAAGATTTAATCTTAATTAGAGTTGTACTTTAGTTTGAACTTGTATTCTTACCTTAATAGAAAACTTGAACCCAGGCCTATATAAAGGCATGTAATTCGACCTAGGGAAGGATATCTCATTCTCTAGACGTCTTCCCTAAAACCCTAGTCGTTTCCCCCTTCTCATCATGTTCTAAACTTCCCCTAGGGCTAAGGGTTGATTTTGTAAAGTAGTTGCAAGGATTGTACTATTTTTAGGAATTTTCTGTTCAATAAAATAAACTTCAAGTTTTCTTATTCTGGTTTCAACATCTTGCAAGAGTATCAGGAGAGCATTGTGAGATTATTTATTTACTTAATATCGGGAGAGTTAAGTATACGAAAGGAATAAGTGCGGGTTCTCCAGTTTATGGTTGAACTATCTCGGACCTACTATCTCGGACCTAGGGATAGGACGAGGTTAAGTGGCTAAGGAAGAATTCAACAACATCGGTGTTCATCCTTCGATTCACGCCGGGAGGTATCATCCAAGACGTGGTCATCGACAGACTTGGACCTAGGGATAGGACAAGTCATAACAGGGATTCTTGCCAAGCTTGAAGTACAGAGTTGTGTGATCGCTGCCGCGACAACAACAGACTGATGCCGCCGCAGGTGCTGCCGCGACAGGGACAACGACAGAACATGAATCTCTATACAGTGCAACACCTGCACTACCGAGCAAATCAATATCGGCCTATTTCTTTACCTTGAATCTTTTAATCTTTTATATTCAATATTCTTCCACAATCAATTAAACTCTCTTCTTTCTCTCTTGTGCAGCAATTCGAGGATAAAGCTATTTCTAGTCCCTGTGGATTCGACATCCGATACTTCGCGTATCACTTTACTACTTGCGTCGTGTACACTTGCACTCTATTGCGATAGACTATTTTACACGCAACAATTATGCCTAAAATGTGCTTAAAAACAGTAATAATAAGAGTTGGATAGTGCATGAAATATAGGACTTTTGGACACTTTACACTTTTCAACACGATTATATTGCAAAAACTCAATTTTTGTACTTTATACTTAGTTAAAAGTCCAACGGGTCCATGGTTCAGCCCATTTAGACCCGCTCGTCCGAAACCTCTACAAAAATGACCGCAAAACAAGTTTTAATTAAATTGTAGTAGTTCATATCATTGATTACGAGCTTTTCAACACTATTATATTGCAAAAACTCAATTTCTATACTTTTTACGTATTTAAAAGTCCAACCGGTCCAATTTACGGCCCATTTAGACCCGCTCGTCCGAAACCTCTACAGAAAGAAATGCAAAACAAGTTTTAAACAAATTTTAGGAGTTCATATCATTGATTACGAGCTTTTAACACGATTATATTGTAAAAACTCAATTTTTGTACTTTCATAATTGTCTTTCACGTAATAATCTCTTTGATTGAAAACCTACCTCCGAATGGTTTACTTGTACGAAAACCAGACCTAATGCTCAAACAATTTTCGAACGGCTATATCGCTTTATAGGTAATTCGGCTTGGATAGCTTCTAATCTTTCCTATCGCATTACCTCTGATTTCAATGACCAATCAGATCATTGTTTCCTACTTTTGGATAATGAACCCCTTATACACAATGCTTCCCGACCTACAACAACAAAATTTCGCTTCGAAAATTGTTGGGCAACCCATGAAGAAGTTATATCCTTAGTTCAAAGAACTTGGGCTTCCACCCCGTGTCCTGCACTTGATAAAATTCGTGCTATAGGATCCTGCTTAGGTGATTGGAAATCCCACCAACGTTACAACACCACAGGGCGTTTCCAACTTCTTACTAAAAAGATTAACAAATTCCTTAAGCGGCCTCTCACATCCTCTTCTGAGGCAGCTTATCTTGCGGCAAAATATGAACTCAATAAACTGCTTGATGACCAGGAAGCTTATTGGGCACAAAGATCTCGAAACCTATGGCTTGCGCAAGGGGATAAGAATACTCATTTCTTCCATGCTCGTGCCAACAATCGTCGAAAAAAGAACACTATAAACGGTTTATATGATGTAGACAATAACTGGTGTGTCACTAAGGACGACCTAATGAATATTGCATCCACCTATTTCCAGACTTTGTCCACATCCTCGAACCCTCAATTGTTTGATCAGATTCTTTCTAAAGTGACTACATCCATTACTCCAGCTATGAATGAGTCACTCACTAGGGCTTTCAATGCTGATGAAGTTCTCCTAGACTTCTGTGATATTGATCCTCAGAAGGCCCCTGGAATTGATGGTCTTCCTAATGGGTTTTTTAGGCAACACTGGGACACGGTACGTGCGGATGTCACCAAATCATGTTTGGATCTCCTAAATGGAAATGCTGATATGGAATCCGTCAATCAGACCATTTTAGTGCTTATTCCGAAGATTAAGGATCCAACTACTATGAGGCATCTCCAGCCTATTAACCTCTGTTCTGTAATTTACAAAATTTTCGCTAAGGTTCTTGTTAACAGAATGAAGCATACGATACCATTTTGTATTAGTAATAACCAAGCTGCTTTTGTTCAGGGGCGCAACATATCTGACAATATCCTTATTGCTCATGAAATTATACACCCTATCAATACCGGCCAAACTAAATCTTCCAATGGTGTTGCTCTTAAACTTGACATGGAAAAGGATTTTGATCGAGTATAATGGTCCTTCCTTGAAAGTTTCATGAACCGAATGGGCTTTGCACACTCTTGGGTCTCAATCATTATGCGCTGCATCTCCTCGATATCCTTTACGGTTAAGGTTAACAACTCCTTTTCTCCTTTCTTTCAACCCCAACGGGGTCTTCGACAAGGCGATCCCTTGTCACCTTTTCTTTTTCTCTTCTGTACTAAAGGTCTCTCTACGTACCTCTCAGATGCCCAGCAACATGTTCTGCTTCATGGCCTTGGCGCTAGTAGATTAGGGCTTAAAGTCAATCACCTTCTATTTGTCGATGATTGTATGGTTTTTATTAACAATAAATCCGAGGAAGCAAAACATCTTAAAATGGCCCTCTAGACCTATGCCTCAGCCTCTGGGCAAGCGGTAAATTTTGAAAAATCGACAATTTTCTACAGCCCTCGCACCCCCCATTCGATTCGTGAAACAATAAATAATTCCTTGCATGTACGTGAGGTCTCCAACCCAGGGGTCTACTTGGGTATGCCTCTCCTCATTGGAAAGAATAAGATGGAAGCCCTTGGTTTCATTCGCGATAAAGTTCGTGAACGATTATCTCATTGGGATAAGCAACTGCTTTCTTTTAGAGGCAGAGAAATTTTTATCAAAGCTGTTTTGCAGTCTTTGCCCCAATATGTCATGTCGTGTTACTTGCTTCCTCAAAACATTATAGACGATATGACCACAGCTATTCGCCGTTACTGGTGGTCCGATAAAAACAAAAAAAAGGGTTGGCACATGCTCCCATGGGAACAAATTTGTTTACCTAAATCCGCGGGATGTGTAGGCTTCTGGGACTTAAACAACTTCAATATTGCGCTTCTGGGTAAGCAGCTCTGGTGGCTAATTTGTGAACCAGAGTCTCTACTTGGACAAATTTACAAGGCAAAATACTTTCCATCTGACAACATCCTTGAAGATAACCAGCCACATCGTGGGTCATTTGCCTGGCAAGGACTATACAATGTTATGCAACATCTCTATGGCGGGTTTCTCTATCAGCCTGGAATAAATAGTAGTATTCGTATCCACAAGGATAATTGGGGAGGCTCTTCTCCAGTACATCTCTATGGGGAATATGAGATCTCAGAAGAAATGTATGTTCACTGTCGAGATTTTATGGTCCGGAACCAAGCTGCCTGGGACCCTATCAAGGTCCGCACCTACTTCACAACTGAGGATGCCAATGCTATTTTGAACATTCCCATTATTAATGACAATCGTGATTCCATTCTTTGGAACCATAATGGCTCCGGTATTTATTCAGTTCGATCTGGTTACCAATTTCTACAGCGTCCTCCGGAACCTCGAAATAGACCTGCTCGGAATTGGAAAGTTCTAGCTAAGCTCAAGGCTCTTCCGAAAGTTAAAACTTTTGGCTGGTGGATGGGTTCTGAAGCTTTACCTATTGGATCCAGGTTGCAAGCTTTTTCCCTAGACTCGAATCCTTGCTCCCTTTGTCGATCATGTCAGGAATTTGTTCTTCATACGCTTCGAGATTGTCCGGATGTCTCAGAAACTCTCCGTTTAGTAGGTCTCCCAGTGTCTTTGATAAATAGTACGGCCCTTACTGGTCTCCACTGGCTAGAGGTGGGTGCTGGCCTATTATCTGTTGATCTCTTTGGGCTTTTTCTTACTACTCTATGGAATATTTGGAACCGGCGCAATGACTGTGTCCATAATCACCATTTACAACCCCCTTGGCTAGTCGCTATCAACTCTTTAAGTCTCCATCGAGACTATTCCAATGCAATCTCTTCTTCTTCTTCTTCCCCATCGGATCATCCACCACTCTCTCAACCTCGTTGGAGGCAGCCCCTTCCTGGGTATCTTAAGGTTAATATGGACGGGGCTTTTGAACCGGCCACACGGGCGGCAGGGTTGGTGTTGTGGTCCGTGATGATTCGGGTACAGTCGTTGGTAGTCTGGCTTGCCCTTTGGGCAGCTGTTCGGATGCTGCTACAGCTGAAGGTGCGGCCCTTCTAGCTGGCATCTCTCTTGCTCAGTCTCGAGGATGGAGCAACTTGTTCTATGAGACAGACTATGCATCTATTACAAACAGGCTTAACCACCCGGGGCCTGATCTTTCAACCATGGGTCCTACACTTTTCCAAGCAAGAGATTCACTACCATCATTTTCTTTTGCCCATGTTCACTATGTAAGCCGTGAGGCTAATTTAGTTGCTCACACTCTGGCTACTTATGCCCTTAGAACCATGACTTCTATGACTTTTGGTTCCCATTATCCAGATTGTATCCGCAACTTTGTACTTACCGAGAATTTTTCTCGGCCTATCTAATAATATACGGGTACTCTTTTCCCCTTTTAGGGATCTCCTGGAGTTGTGCCAGGGGGTGATAGTAGGGGTTTTTAATAAGGCCCACTTTCTTAAAAAAAATTCAAACTAGTCAATTATTCGGCCCATTTAGACTCGTTCGTCCGAAACCTCTACAGAAAGGATCGCAAAACAAGTTTTAAAATTTTTTTAGGAGTTCATATCATTGATTACGAGCTTTTCAACATGATTATATAGCAAAAACTCATTTTTTGTACTTTTTACGCAGTTTAAAGTCCAACTGGTCCATTTTACGGCCCATGTAGACCCGCTCGTCCGAAATCTTTACAAAAAGGACCGCAAAACAAGTTTTAATCAAATTGTAGTAGTTCATATTATTGATTACGAGCTTTTCAACACAATTATATTGCAAAATCTCAATTTTTGTACTTTTTAAGTAGTTAAAAGTCTAGCCGGTCCATTTTACGGCCCATTTAGACCCGCTCGTTTGAAACCTCTACAAAAAGGATCGCAAAAAAAGTTTTAATCAAAATTTAGAAGTACATATCATTGATAACGAGCATTTCAACATGATTATATTGCAAAATTTCAACTTATGTATTTTTCACTCAGTTAAAAGTTCAATGAGTTCATTGTACGGCCCATTTAGACTTGCTCGTCCGAAACCTCTACAAAAGAGACTGCAAAACCAGTTTTAATCAAAATTTAGGAGTTCATATCATTGATTACGAGCTTTTCAACACGATTATATTACAAAAACTTAATTTTTGTACTTTTTACTCAGTTAAAAGTCCAACGGGTCCATGGTTCGGGCCATTTAGACCCGTTCGTCCGAAACCTCTACAAAAGGACCGAAAAACAAGTTTTAATCAAATTGTAGGAGTTCATATCAATGTTTACGAGCTTTTCAACACGATTATATTACAAAAACTCCATTTATGTACTTTTTACTCAGTTAAAAGTCCAACGGGCCCATATTTCGGCCCATTTAGACCCGCTTGTCCGAAACCTCTACAAAAGGACCGCAAAACAAGTTTTAATCAAATTGTAGTAGTTCATATCATTGATTACGAGCTTTTCAACACTATTATATTGCAAAAACTCTATTTATGCACCTTTGTTTCATGTTCTTAGGACTAAGTTTGCTTTATTATTAAACCTATGCTTTGAATTTATGTTTTGTTGGATTTTTAAGTTAATGTTATGCTTTATTTATAAGCTTAATGATATTTATGATGCCTATTTATACCTTTGCCTATGCTATGCACTTTACTTTGTCTCAATTTTTTTATCTAACAAAAAGGGGGAGAGGGAAGCTCACAACACTTAAAAACTTTTTGATTTTCATCTTAAAAGTTACCTAGCTTATATTAAGGGGGAGTTAACTTTGCAAAGTTTTTCAAAGTGTCAAAAATTTTAAGTTTGAGTTTTGTTATATCAAAAAGGGGGAGATTGTGAAACCTATGCTTAATTTTGATATAATTAAATTATTAAGGATCAAATTGAAAAAACTTAAAATTGTTTTTATAAGTCCCTTAATAAGTTTTAAATCACTAACACTTTAAAACTGAATTGAAAAACTCAAACTCAAATATTTTCTAAGTGTTCCAAGGCCAAACTATTGAAAACCGTCCAGGTGTATCGATACGCTTCCAGCCGTATCGATACCTTTTTTACAAAGTTGGCTACTGGAGGAATTCGTTTCGATACGCCCTTAACCGTATCGAAACACCGTATCGAAACAGATTCAATCTGTATCGATACGCTCCTTTGTAAAGTCTGAAAGAGTTTGAATGGTGTACCGATACGGATCCACCCGTATCGATACGGTTTTAACGAATTTTTAATTCAGATCGTTTTAAATGCTTTCGACTGTTGGTGTCAGTTGTTAGGTAACCAAATTTTAAATTGGTAGTTGACCCGTATCGATACGGTAAACCCCCGTATCGAAACGGAAACTTCCAGTGAGCTAAGTCGAGAAAAAGGTATCGATACGGACCCATCCGTTTCGATCCCCCGTATCGATACGCCTACGTGCGTTTCGATACCCCTATTTATTGTGTACAACGACTCTTTCTTTTTTGAGACAGGTATCGATACGGCTCCCCGTGTACCGATACGGATAGCTGCAGAAGTGCATTTATGGTGGTAAGAGAGGGCTCCAACGGCTTTATTCAATTCCCCAACCACCCAAACGGCTAGAATTAATAGAGGTGGTATAAATTGAAGCTCTTTGAAGGCCATCAACAACTATTGCATAAAAGACAAATATTCAAGCAAAAATCCAACCTCAAGTGTGCTAAATTTCCAATCTTTTGTAATTCCCAAATTGTGTTGTATTCAATTCTTATTTTATCTTCAAATTTTGGTTGAGTGTTGTACTTCTAGGGACAAATTTGTATTTGAGAGATATACTTCTTGTCCAATTTCTTCTTTGATTATTGGTGAGGGTTTGGTCAAATTTTGGGTAGAAAATTTGACCGGTTGTGTAAAGGTTACCTCTTAAGCCTTGAAAAGGGGAAGAACAAATAGTGAATTGTTGAAATCCTAAGTGGTAGCTAAGGTAGTGGATGTAGAGTTCATTTGGAACTTGAACCACTCTAAAATCTCTTGTTCTTCATTTTTAAATTGCCCTTTCACTCCACAAAGTTTTTAAATCCCAATTCACCCCCCTCTTGGTCTTGATCATTCAATCGATCCACTCAACAAAATGATATGAACTCCTAAAATTTGATTAAAACTTGTTTTGCGGTCCTTTTTGTAGAGGTTTCGGACGAGCGTGTCTAATTGGGTCGTAAAATAGACCCGTTGCAATTTTAACTGAGTAAAGAGTACGAAAATTGAGTTTTTGCAATATAATCTTTTTGAAAAGCTCGTAATCAATGATATGAACTCCAAAATTTTGATTAAAGCTTGTTTTGAGGTCCTTTTTGTAGAGGTTTCAGACGAGCGGGTCTAAATGGGCCTAACAATGGACCGGTTGAACTTTTAACTGAGTAAAAAGTATAGAAATTGACTTTTTGCAATATAATTGTTTTGAAAAGCTCGTAAGCAATGATATGAAATCCTAAGTTTTGATTCAAACTTGTTTTGTGCTCCTTTTTGTTGAGGTTTCGGACGAGCGAGTCTAAATGGGTCGTAAAATGGACCAGTTGGAATTTTAACTGAGGAAAAAGTATGGAAATGAGTTTTTGTAATATAATCATGTTGAAAAGCTCGTAATCAATGATATGAACTCCTTAATTTTGATTAAAGCTTGTTTTGCGGTTCTTTTTGTAGAGGTTTTGGACGAGCGGGTCTAAATGGGCCGAATAATGGACCCGTTGGAATTTTAACTGAGTAAAATGTACAAAAATTGAGTTTTTACAATATAATCGTGTTAAAAAGCTCGTAATCAATGATATGAACTCCTAAAATTTGTTTAAATCTTGTTTTGTGTTCCTTTCTGTAGAGGTTTCGGACGAGCGGGTCTAAATGGGCCGAACAATGGACCCTTTGAAATTTTAACTGAGTAAAAAGTACAAAAATTGAGTTTTTTCAATATAATCGTGTTCAAAAGCTCGCAATCAATGATATGAACTCCTAAAAATTGATTAAAGCTAGTTTTGCGGTCCTTTTTGTAGAGGTTTTGGACGAGCGGGTCTAAATGGGCCGAATAATGGACCCGTTGGAATTTTAACTGAGTAAAATGTAAAGAAATTGAGTTTTTACAATATAATCGTGTTAAAAAGCTCGTAATCAATGATATGAACTCCTAAAATTTGTTTAAATCTTGTTTTGTGTTCCTTTCTGTAGAGGTTTCGGACGAGCGGGTCTAAATGGGCCGAACAATGGACCCTTTGAAATTTTAACCGAGTAAAAAGTACAAAGAGAAGTTAGACGATTCTCCACGTTCGTCATCCTTGTTTCAAAGCTTGTTTCAATAGCGGTTAGACGATTCCCCATATCCGTGCGCAACCCCGTGAATTGCTCATTAAGGAAGGTCATAAGAGCATCCATGGAAGGTTGAGGAGGAGGAGGAGGTGGAGGAGCTTGAGGAACTTGATCACCTTGATTTTCCAATTGTGTCGCGGCCTCGGGTGGTAGCTCGGAAAGACGTAACCAATTACCATTAAAATAATGGAACTTACCCCGTGCAAGAGAGCGTTCATCAATAGGATCGGTGAGGGGAGTTGGGAAGTCAAATGAGCAATCAATTTCCTTTTTTCACAAAGTAATAGCTTAGGGTCGTACCATAGGTGAAGGAGGTGACAAGAGAGGTGTGGCGATGTTGCACAAGGTAAACAATCTCTGCAAACATGATACGAGCAAGGTTTGGACGTTTTCTTTCACGGAAGCAACGAATCCAAAAGTCATCCACTTGACGGATGGTAGAGTACTTTCCTCCGGAAGGCCTAAACCACCAAGAAACCATCAAATGGAGGATCCGATCTTGAGCATTGAGGGCGGTGACGGAACCACTAAGAACATGGCCTAAAGCATTCTCATCATCAAGGCCTTCATCCTCCAAATTGAAAACTTCACATATAGATTTGACATCAATGAGGATTTTCTTGCCCATGAGATAAGAACTAACTCCGGTAACAACCCCATTACGATTAGCATGGCATTTGGCATTAGCATAAAAGATTAAAACCAAAAGACGGTAATAAAACCCGGGAATGGGGAGAAAATCCATAAACTTCCAAAGTTGAAGCAAAGGGAGATATTCAAATTTGAATCGCTCCGAGTTAAGAAAAGGAATGGATATTACCCTTTCCGGACGAATCTTGTAGTTTTCTAATTTGCGAAAATATGTGAGAGCTCCGGTGGTTTCAAAGGAATGTTCATAGATTTGGGTGTAATTTGGACGTGCACCCTCTCCGGGATTAGATGATTCATCGGTTTGAACACGAGGTCTCTTCCTAGATTCCTTGGGTGCCATGAACTAGAAAAACAAGAAAAGAAAAGATCAAGAAAAAATTTTTGCAAAAAAAAAAATTGAAGAAGAAATTTTGAAAAACAGAATTTTGTTTAAGAAAACAAATATAAAAACAAAAGAAAAGAAAAGAAACATTAAAAAAAAGAAAAGGAAGAGTTTTACCTTGATAAGGATTAGAGAAGAATGAAGAAAAGCCTAGCACCAAATTTGATGAGAGAAAACCTTAGAGCTTTTGAAACCCTCTTGAAGTTTTTGAGTTGTGGTGTGAAATATGAGGGAGGAAGAGCCTATTTATAGGCTAAAAACGGCTAGGGTTTTTAGGGTTTTAAGAATTTTAGTTTTGGTAAAAGTTGGAGATTTTAAATGCCAAAATTAAAGTTGTCTGCGCAATCGCGTATCGATACGCCTGAGGGTGTATCGATACAGGGGTAAAAGCGTAATTCCCTTAAAAATGCCCATTGAAGAATCGTATCGAAACGGATGAAATCCGTATCGAAACGATTGAAGCTCGTATCGAAACGAGTTTAACAGTATCGATTCCCGTTTAAGGCAAAATGAAGTCTGGGAAGCTAATGAAGTACTCGTATCGATACGTGTAGGGCAGTATCGATACCCTATGCCCAGAAATTCATTTTAGGCCTAAAGAACAACCATAGGCTCGATTTTAACACCTCCTAAAGGAATACAAATGATGAATGAACAGTTCTAAGCATATTTGAATAGAATCATACTCCCCCTAGCTATAGGCATGGACATTTTCAAGATTTACAACACACAAACATACAATTTCACAAGATCAAGCAATTTTAAGCACAAAACAGGTCCTAAAAGGTCAACATAGGCTAGCTAGACCTAACTCTCTCCTAAGGGACCAAAAATGCTCTTTGTCTAAAGGTTTTGTAAATATGTCCGTTAATTGATTTAAGGTGTTTACATACTCTATAACCACATCTTCTTTAAAGACATGATCTCTAATGAAATGATGCCTTATTTCTATGTGTTTGGTTCTAGAGTGTTGGATGGGATTTTTTGTTAAACATATAGCACTAGTGTTGTCACATTTTAGGGGTATGATTTCAACTTTAATACCATAATCTAAGAGTTGTTGCTTCATCCAAAGGACTTGAGCACAACAACTCCCTAAGGATATGTACTCGGCTTCGGTGGTAGATAAGGCTACACTATTTTGTTTCTTAGAGAACCAAGATATGAGCATACTACCTAGGAATTGACAAGTTCCCGAAGTACTCTTCCTATCGATTTTGCATCCCCCATAATCCACATCCGAATAAGCATGAAGGTTGAAGGTGGAGTCTCTAGGGTACCAAAGACCTAAACAAGGAGTATCTCTAAGGTACCTAAAGATTCTCTTAACGGCTATAAGGTGAGACTCTCTAGGACAAGCTTGAAACCTAGCACACAAGCAAACAGTAAACAAGATATCCGGTCTACTTGCGGTAAGGTAAAGCAAAGATCCAATCATAGAACGGTAAAGCTTAGAGTCAACACACTTACCTCCTTCATCTTTCTCAAGCTTTGTAGAAGAGCTCATAGGTGTGGCTTGAGGCTTTGCATTCTCCAAGCCAAACTTCTTGAGCATATTCTTTATGTACTTTGCTTGATTGATGAAGGTGCCATCCTTCTTTTGCTTGATTTGTAGTCCCAAAAAGAATGAGAGCTCCCCCATCATGCTCATCTCGAATTCACCTTGCATTAGCTTAGCAAACTCTTGACAATGACATTCGTTAGTAGAACCAAAAATAATATCATCAACATAAATTTGAACTACTAAGATGTCATTTTTATACATTTTTATAAAAAGTGTAGTGTCCACCTTACCTTTTTCAAAACCTTTTTCAATTAAAAAGTTTGAAAGTTTTTCATACCAAGCTCTAGGAGCTTGTTTTAAACCATAAAGAGCTTTAGTGAGTTTGAAAACATGATTTGGAAATTTTGAGTCTTCAAAACCCGGTGGTTGTTCCACATACACTTCTTCATTTATAAAACCATTTAAAAACGCACTTTTAACATCCATTTGAAAATTCTTGAAATTATGATAACATGCATATGCAAGCAACATCCTAATGGCTTCTATTCTAGCTACGGGTGCATAGGTTTCATCAAAATCTATTCCCTCTTCTTGAGTGTAACCTTGTGCTACAAGTCTAGCTTTATTTCTCACAATCTTACCACTCTCATCTAGCTTGTTCCTAAAGACCCATTTAGTTCCTATGGTAGATTGATTACTAGGCCTATCAACTAATGTCCAAACGTTACTTCTCTCAAATTGATTTAACTCTTCTTGCATAGCCATAATCCAAAAATCATCTTTCAATGCTTCTTTTATATTCTTAGGCTCTATGCATGAGATAAATGCAACATGATTCATTAATCTAAGAGAAGATCGAGTGGTTACCCCCTTGGATGGATCACCCAAGATTTCACCATCTTTGACATAGTTGAACTCCCTTGGGTAGCTCACTTCCTTTTCCTCAAGAGTCAAGTCCTTCAAGGTTTCAAGAGGAGGATCTTGTGTGTTCTCTTCTTTTGTTGGAATCTCATCCTCCTTTGAAGTTTGTCCTCCATCAAAGGCATTTATGATTCCTACATCATCATCATCACAAGAATCCTTCCTTGGAAGGAGGTTATCATCGAATACAACATGTATAGATTCTTCTACTACTAAAGTTCTTTTGTTAAATACTCGATAGGCTTTAGATGTCAAAGAGTATCCTATGAAAATAGCTTCATCACTTTTTGCATCAAATTTACCTAAGTTGTCTTTTCCATTATTTAAAACAAAACACTTGCAACCAAAAGGGTGAAAATAGCTAATGTTAGGCTTTTTAGATTTTAAAATCTCATAAGGTGTTTTCATTAAAACTGGCCTAATCATTACTCGATTAACAATATAGCAAGCGGTGTTTGTGGCTTCCGCCCAAAAATATTTAGGTAAATTATTTTCACAAAGCATAGTTCTAGCCATTACTTGCAAAGTTCTATTTTTCCTCTCAACTACCCCATTTTGTTGAGGAGTTTGAGGAGCAAAAAAATTGTGGCTAATACCATTTTCATTCAAAAAATCTTCAAACCCTAAATTTTGAAACTCGGTTCCATGATCACTTCTAATATGTGAAATTCTAAGTTCAAGATCATTTTGGGTTAGTTTTGAAAATGTGATGAATTTTTCCAAAGCCTCATCTTTAGTACTTAAAAATAGAACCCCAAGTAAATCTAGAAAAATCATCAACAATTACAAATGCATAAGACTTACCACCCAAGCTCATAGTCCTAATTGGCCCAAATAAATCCATATGGATTAGTTGTAGACATCTACTTGTAGAAACATCATTAATGGACTTAAAGGAAGACTTATGTTGTTTACCCTTAGAGCATGCATCACAAATTTTATCATTTGAAAATTTTATCTTGGGTAAACCTCTAACTAGATTAAGGGAAACTAGTTTTTTCTAAAACACTAATGCTAGCATGTCCTAGTTTCCTATGCCACAACCATGCATCATTTTCATTTTGTGCTACTAAGCATGCATGAGATGTATGAATGTCATCTAGATGCACCATGTATATGTTCCCTATGCGATGAGATGTATGAATGTCAACCTATGAGCATAATATTATTAGATTTAATGTCAACAATTTTGCATCCATTTTTATCAAATAAAACATTAAATCCTTTATCACACAATTGACTTATGCTCAATAAGTTATGTTTAAGACCATTGACATACAAGACATTTTCAATGAGAATAGTAGAGTGATTACCTATGGATCCAATACCTTTAATGTGGCATTTGGAGTTGTCACCAAATGTCACCACTCCTCCACTTTTTGGCTTTAGATCCATGAATCTACTCTTGTCTTCGGTCATATGCCTTGAGCATCCACTATCAAGGTACCATGAGTTTTGACTTTGTGTTTTGGTCTTGTAGCAATGCTCCCCCTACAAACAAAGATATTAAGCTTTTTTTTTGGTACCCAAATCATTTTGGGTCCATGAGTGTTAGCTCCCAAAACCTTGGTTCCCTTAGGAATCCAAGATGACATAACAATAATGTTATTAGATTTTATAAGTTCCTTAGGAACCCATACACATCTAATTCTTTTAGTTCTTCTATGTCTAGGAAGACTACCTTGTTTGTAGTTATTAGTCATTTTCTTAAGTTGGTTTGTTTTAGAAGATTCACCAATTTCATGCTTCATACTAACAACATTTTTAAAGGACTCCTTGAGCTTGTTAAGCTCATCTAACACCTTTTGGTGTTCACTATTGCATTGAGATAAAAGATTGTTAAGATCAACATTTTCATCTTGAAAAAATTTAAGTTCATCTTTCAACCCTAATATCTTTTTCTCAAATTTTGAATTAGCTTGAGAGAGTGAGTCATTTTTCTCATTTAGCTCCAAAATGATTTTCTTATTCCTAATGACCGGCTCTTTATATTTCTCAACTAATTCATCATAGACCTCTTGTAACTCATTATATGCATCATTTAATTGATCATATGTAAAATCTAAAGATGATGAGTTAGAGGTTACCATGGAGGAATCTTCCTCAAGTGTCATGAGGCAAAGGTTGGCCACTTCTTATTCGTCATCCTCCGATGACTCCTCATCACTCCAAGTAGCAAGCTTGGCTTTGAGCTTCTTCTTCTTCTTCTCAAAGCCCTTCTTCTTGAGTTGAGGGCACTCCGAACGTATGTGACCGGGTTTATTGCACTCAAAGCAAATGATTTGATCCCTTGCTTCTTCTTTGTTCTTACCTTTAAAGTCCATCTTTCTTTGAATTTTTCTTCCACGATTGGACCTCATGAATCGAGAGAACTTCTTGGCTATCATAGCCAATTCTTCAAGGTCATCCTCCTCACTAGAAGAGCTTTCCTCAAGTAGTGAAGCTTTAAGAGCTATTCCCATCTCCTTCTTCTTTTCAACTTCTAACTTCTCTACTCTCTTCTCTTCCTTCTTCTTCTCTTCTTCCCTTCCTTGTTTCATAATCTCATGAGTGAGTAGAGAACACACTAGCTCATCAAGCTTTAGAGTCTTCAAATTTTTAGCCTCTATGATGGCGGTTCTCTTCCCATCCCAAGATTCGGGAAGTGAATAAAGTAGCTTCCGGACAAGCTTGTCTTCCGGTATGATCTCTCCAAATCCTTTGAGCCCATTGACTATTGTGGAGAAACGATCAAACATCTTGGACACTGTCTCATCGGGCTCCATCTTGAAATTTTCATAACTAAGATTGAGAATTCCAATCTTAGTTTCTTTGACATCATTGGTTCCCTCATAGTTAGTCTCAAGAGTGTCCCACACTTCTTTGGCACTCTCAATGGATGATACTTTAGAATAGATGTCCGGACCGAATGAACAAAAGAGCATGTGGAGAGCTTTGTCATTTACTTGAATCTTTCTCCTTTCTTCCTCACTCATCTCCACCTTTTTCTTCAAAACCATCTTGCCTTCACTATCTTGCTTCAATGGAATATAAGGGTCATCTTCAATGACATCCCAAACTAAGTAGTCATTGGACTTGATGAAGAGACGCATTCTATTCTTCCAAAAAGAATAGTTGTCACCGTTGAAGAAGGGAGGCTTTGTAATGGATTGAGACTCATACATGCCCGAACCGGAGGTAGAAGCCATGGCTTGATTTTTTGTTGATCTCACTCTTCCTAGGAACTCCTCTTGTGGTTGTGAATCCTTCAAAGAGGTAGGCTCTGATACCAATTGTTGAGTGGATCGATTGAATGATCAAGACCAAGAGGGGGTGAATTGGGATTTAAAAACTTTGTGGAGTGAAAGGGCAATTTAAAAATGAAGAACAAGAGATTTTAGAGTGGTTCAAGTTCCAAATGAACTCTACATTCACTACCTTAGCTACCACTAAGGATTTCAACAATTCACTATTTGTTCTTCCCCTTTTCAAGGCTTAGGAGCTAACCTTTACACAACCGGTCAAATTTTCTACCCAAAATTTGACCAAACCCTCACCAATAATCAAAGAAGAAATTGGACAAGAAGTATATCTCTAAAATACAAATTTGTCCCTAGAAGTACAACACTCAACCCAAATTTGAAGATAAAATAAGAATTGGATACAACACAATTTGGGAATTACAAGAGATTGGAAATTTAGCACACTTGAGGTTGGATTTTTGCTTGAATGTTTGTCTTTTATGCAATAGTTGTTGCTGGCCTTCAAAGAGCTTCAATTTATACCTCCTCTATTAATTCTAGCCGTTTGGGTGGTTGGGGAATTGAATAAAGCCGTTGGAACCCTCTCTTACCACCATAAATGCACTTCTGCAACTATCCGTATCGGTACTCGGGGAGCCGTATCGATACCTGTCTCAAAAAAGAAAGAGCCGTTGTACACAATAAATAGGGGTATCGAAACGCACGTAGGCGTATCAATACGGGAGATCGAAACGGATGGGTTCGTATCGATACCTTTTTCTCGACTTAGCTCACTGGAAGTTTCCGTTTCGATACGGGGGTTTACCGTATCGATACGGGTCAACTACCAATTTAAAATTTGGTTACCTAACAACTGACACCAACGGTCGAAAGCATTTAAAACGATCTGAATTAAAAATTCGTTAAAACCGTATCGATACGGGTGGATCCGTATCGGTACACCATTCAAACTCTTTCAGACTTTACAAAGGAGCGTATCGATACAGATTGAATCTGTTTCGATACGGTGTTTCGATACGGTTAAGGGCGTATCGAAACGAATTCCTCCAGTAGCCAACTTTGTAAAAAAGGTATCGATACGGCTGGAAGCGTATCGATACACCTGGACGGTTTTCAATAGTTTGGCCTTGGAACACTTAGAAAATATTTGAGTTTGAGTTTTTCAAATCAGTTTTAAAGTGTTAGTGATTTAAAACTTATTAAGGGACTTATAAAAACAATTTTAAGTTTTTTCAATTTGATCCTTAATAATTTAATTATATCAAAATTAAGCATAGGTTTCACAATCTCCCCCTTTTTGATATAACAAAACTCAAACTTAAAATTTTTGACACTTTGAAAAACTTTGCAAAGTTAACTCCCCCTTAATATAAGCTAGGTAACTTTTAAGATGAAAATCAAAAAGTTTTTAAGTGTTGTGAGCTTCCCTCTCCCCCTTTTTGTTAGATCAAAAAAAATTGAGACAAAGTAAAGTGCATAGCATAGGCAAAGGTGTAAATAGGCAACATAAATATCATTAAGCTTATAAATAAAGCATAACATTAACTTAAAAATCCAACAAAACATAAATTCAAAGCATAGGTTTAATAATAAAGCAAACTTAGTCCTAAGAACATGAAACAAAGGTGCATAAATAGAAATATCCTAGATGATATGCATGAGATGCAAGGAGAAGCTACTAGGCATCATCATCGCCTTCTTCATCTTCATCTTCATCTACAATTGGATCATCATTCCTCATGATATTACGACATTCATCGTGGAAAGCGGAGAGAGAAATATTCAAGGAGTTTTGACCGCTTTCAAGAGAATTTAGACGATTCTCCACGTTCTTCATCCTTGTTTCAAAGCTTGTTTCAATAGCGGTTAGACGATTCCCCATATCCGTGCGCAACCCCGTGAATTGCTCATTAAGGAAGGTCATAAGAGCATCCATGGAAGGTTGAGGAGGAGGAGGAGGTGGAGGAGCTTGAGGAACTTGATCACCTTGATTTTCCAATTGTGTCGCGGCCTCGGGTGGTAGCTCGGAAAGACGTAACCAATTACCATTAAAATAATGGAACTTACCCCGTGCAAGAGAGCGTTCATCAATAGGATCGGTGAGGGGAGTTGGGAAGTCAAACGAGCAATCAATTTCCTTTTTCACAAAGTAATAGCTTAGGGTCGTACCATAGGTGAAGGAGGTGACAAGAGAGGTGTGGCGATGTTGCACAAGGTAAACAATCTCCGCAAACATGATACGAGCAAGGTTTGGACGTTTTCTCTCACGGAAGCAACGAATCCAAAAGTCATCCACTTGACGGATGGTAGAGTACTTTCCTCCGGAAGGCCTAAACCACCAAGAAACCATCAAATGGAGGATCCGATCTTGAGCATTGAGGGCGGTGACGGAACCACTAAGAACATGGCCTAAAGCATTCTCATCATCAAGGCCTTCATCCTCCAAATTGAAAACTTCACATATAAATTTGACATCAATGAGGATTTTCTTGCCCATGAGATAAGAACTAACTCCGGTAACAACCCCATTACGATTAGCATGGCATTTGGCATTAGCATAAAAGATTAAAACCAAAAGACGGTAATAAAACCCGGGAATGGGGAGAAAATCCATAAACTTCCAAAGTTGAAGCAAAGGGAGATATTCAAATTTGAATCGCTCCGAGTTAAGAAAAGGAATGGATATTACCCATTCCGAACGAATCTTGTAGTTTTCTAATTTGCGAAAATATGTGAGAGCTCCGGTGGTTTCAAAGGAATGTTCATAGATTTGGGTGTAACTTGGACGTGCACCCTCTCCGGGATTAGATGATTCACCGGTTTGAACACGAGGTCTCTTCCTAGATTCCTTGGGTGCCATGAACTAGAAAAACAAGATAAAAAAGAAAAAGAAAAGATCAAGAAAAAAATTTTGTAAAATTAAATTTGAAAAAGAAATTTTGAAAAACAGAATTTTGTTTAAGAAAACAAATATAAAAACAAAACAAAAGAAAAGAAAAATTAAAAAAAAAGAAAAGGAAGAGTTTTACCTTGATAGGGATTAGAGAAGAATGAAGAAAAGCCTAGCACCAAATTTGATGAGAGAAAACCTTAGAGCTTTTGAAACCCTCTTGAAGTTTTTGAGTTGTGGTGTGAAAATATGATGGAGGAAGAGCCTATTTATAGGCTAAAAACGGCTAGGGTTTTTAGGGTTTTAAGAATTTTAGTTTTGGTAAAAGTTGGAGACTTTAAATGCCAAAATTAAAGCTGTCTGCGCAATCGCGTATCGATACGCCTGAGGGTGTATCGATATGGGGGTAAAAGCGTAATTCCCTTAAAAATGTCCGTTGAAGAATCGTATCGAAACGGATGAAATCCGTATCAAAACGATTGAAGCTCGTATCGAAACGGGTTTAACCGTATCGATACCCGTTTAAGGCAAAATGAAGTCTGGGAAGCTAATGAAGTACTCGTATCGATACGCGTAGGGCCGTATCGATACCCTATGCCCAGAAATTCATTTTAGGCCTAAAGAACAACCATAGGCTCGATTTTAACACTTCCTAAAGGAATGCAAATGATGAATGAACAGTTCTAAGCATATTTGAATAGAATCATACTCCCCCTAGCTATAGGCATGGACATTTTCAAGATTTACAACACACAAACATGCAATTTCACAAGATCAAGCAATTTTAAGCACAAAAGAGGTCCTAAAAGGTCAAGATAGGCTAGCTAGACCTAACTCTCTCCTAAGGGACCAAAAACGCTCTTTGTCTAAAGGTTTTGTAAATATGTCTGCTAATTGATTTAAGGTGTCTACATACTCTATAACCACATCTTCTTTAAGGACAAGATCTCTAATGAAATGATGCCTTATTTCTATGTGTTTGGTTCTAGAGTGTTGGATGGGATTTTTTGTTAAACATATAGCACTAGTGTTGTCACATTTTAGGGGTATGGTTTCAACTTTAATTCCATAATCTAAGAGTTGTTGCTTCATCCAAAGGACTTGAGCACAACAACTCCATAAGGATATGTACTCGGCTTCGGTGGTAGATAAGGCTACACTATTTTGTTTCTTAGAGAACCAAGATATGAGCATACTACCTAGGAATTGACAAGTTCCCGAAGTACTCTTCCTATCGATTTTGCATCCGCCATAATCCGCATCCGAATAAGCATGAAGGTTCAAGGTGGAGTCTCTAGGGTACCAAAGACCTAAACAAGGAGTATCTCTAAGGTACCTAAAGATTCTCTTAACGGCTATAAGGTGAGACTCTCTAGGACTAGCTTGAAACCTAGCACACAAGCAAACACTAAACAAGATATTCGGTCTACTTGCGGTAAAGTAAAGCAAAGATCCAATCATAGAACGGTAAAGCTTAGAGTCAACACACTTACCTCCTTCATCTTTGTCAAGCTTTGTAGAAGAGCTCATAGGTGTGGCTTGAGGCTTTGCATTCTCCAAGCCAAATTTCTTGAGCATATCCTTTATGTACTTTGCTTGATTGATGAAGGTGCCATCCTTCTTTTGCTTGATTTGGAGTCCCAAAAAGAATGAGAGCTCCCCCATCATGCTCATCTCGAATCCACCTTGCATTAGCTTAGCAAACTCTTGACAATGACATTCGTTAGTAGAACCAAAAATAATATCATCAACATAAATTTGAACTACTAAGATGTCATTTTTATACATTTTTATAAAAAGTGTAGTGTCCACCTTACCTTTTTCAAAACCTTTTTCAATTAAAAAGTTTGAAAGTCTTTCATACCAAGCTCTAGGAGCTTGTTTTAAACCATAAAGAGCTTTAGTGAGTTTGAAAACATGATTTGGAAATTTTGAGTCTTCAAAACCCGGTGGTTGTTCCACATACACTTTTTCATTTATAAAACCATTTTAAAACGCGCTTTTAACATCCATTTGAAAAAGCTTGAAATTCTGATAACATTCATATGCAAGCAACATCCTAATGGCTTCCATTCTAGCTACGGGTGCATAGGTTTCATCAAAATCTATTCCCTCTTCTTGAGTGTAACCTTGTGCTACAAGTCTAGCTATATTTCTCACAATATTACCACTCTCATCTAGCTTGTTCCTAAAGACCCATTTAGTTCCTATGGTAGATTGATTACTAGGCCTATCAACTAACGTCCAAACGTTACTTCTCTCAAATTGATTTAACTCTTCTTGCATAGCCATAATCCAAAAATCATCTTTCAATGCTTCTTTTATATTCTTAGGCTCTATGCATGAGATAAATGCAACATGATTCATTAATCTAAGAGAAGATCGAGTGGTTACCCCTTGGATGGATCACCCAAGATTTCACCATCTTTGACATAGTTGAACTCCCTTGGGTAGCTCACTTCCTTTTCCTCAAGAGCCAAGTCCTTCAAGGCTTCAAGAGGAGGATCTTGTGTGTCCTCTTCTTTTGTTGGAATCTCATCCTCCTTTGAAGTTTGTCCTCCATCAAAGGCATTTATGATTCCTACATCATCATCATCACAAGAATCCTTCCTTGGAAGGAGGTTATCATCGAATACAACATGTATAGATTCTTCTACTACTAAAGTTCTTTTGTTAAATACTCGATAGGCTTTAGATGTCAAAGAGTATCCCTATGAAAATAGCTTCATCACTTTTTGCATCAAATTTACCTAAGTTGTCTTTTCCATTATTTAAAACAAAACACTTGCAACCAAAAGGGTGAAAATAGCTAATGTTAGGCTTTTTAGATTTTAAAATCTCATAAGGTGTTTTCTTTAAAATTGGCCTAATCATTACTCGATTAACAATATAGCAAGCGGTGTTTGTGGCTTCCGCCCAAAAATATTTAGGTAAATTATTTTCACAAAGCATAGTTCTAGCCATTTCTTGCAAAGTTCTATTTTTCCTCTCAACTACCCCATTTTGTTGAGGAGATCGAGGAGCCAAAAAATTGTGGCTAATACCATTTTCATTCAAAAAATCTTCAAACCCTAAATTTTGAAACTCGGTTCCATGATCACTTCTAATATGTGAAATTCTAAGTTCAAGATCATTTTGGGTTAGTTTTGAAAATGTGATGAATTTTTCCAAAGCCTCATCGTTAGTACTTAAAAATAGAATCCAAGTAAATCTAGAAAAATCATCAACAAGTACAAATGCATAAGACTTACCACCCAAGCTCATAGTCCTAATTGGCCCAAATAAATCCATATGGATTAGTTGTAGACATCTACTTGTAGAAACATCATTAATGGACTTAAAGGAAGACTTATGTTGTTTACCCTTAGAGCATGCATCACAAATTTTATCATTTGAAAATTTTATCTTGGGTAAACCTCTAACTAGATCAAGGGAAACTAGTTTTTCTAAAACACTAATGCTAGCATGTCCTAGTTTCCTATGCCACAACCATGCATCATTTTCATTTTGTGCTACTAAGCATGCATGAGATGTATGAATGTCATCTAGATGCACCATGTATATGTTCCCTATGCGATGACCTATGAGCATAATATTATTAGATTTAATGTCAACAATTTTGCATCCATTTTTATCAAATAAAACATTAAATCCTTTGTCACGCAATTGACTTATGCTCAATAAGTTACGTTTAAGACCATTGACATACAAGACATTTTCAATGAGAATAGTAGAGTGATTACCTATGGAGCCAATACCTTTAATGTGGCCTTTGGAGTTGTCACCAAATGTCACAACTCCTCCACTTTTTGGCTTTAGATCCATGAATCTACTCTTGTCTCCGGTCATATGCCTTGAGCATCCACTATCAAGGTACCATGAGTTTTGACTTTGTGCTTTGGCCTTGTAGCAATGCTCCCCCTACAAACAAAGATATTAAGCTTTTGTTTTTGGTACCCAAATCATTTTGGGTCCATGAGAGTTAGCTCCCAAAACCTTGGTTCCCTTAGGAATCCAAGATGACATAGCAATAATGTTATTAGATTTTATAAGTTCCTTAGGAACTCATACACTTCTAATTCTTTTAGTTCTTCTATGTCTAGGAAGACTACCTTGTTTGTAGTTATTAGTCCTTTTCTTAAGTTGGTTTGTTTTAGAAGATTCACCAATTTCATGCTTCATACTACCAACATTTTTAAAGGACTCCTTGAGCTTGTTAAGCTCATCTAACACCTTTTGGTTTTCACTATTGCATTGAGATAAAAGATTATTAAGATCAACATTTTCATCTTGAAAAAATTTAAGTTCATCTTTTAGACTTTACAAAGGAGCGTATCGGTACACCATTCAAACTCTTTTAGACTTTACAAAGGAGCGTATCGATACAGATTCAATCTGTTTCGCTACGGTGTTTCGATACGGTTAAGGGCGTATCGAAACGAATTCCTCCAGTAGCCAACTTTGTAAAAAAAGGTATCGATACGACTGGAAGCGTATCGATACACCTGGACGGTTTTCAATAGTTTGGCCTTGGAACACTTAGAAAATATTTTGAGTTTGATTTTTTCAAATCAGTTTTAAAGTGTTGGTGATTTAAAACTTATTAAGGGACTTATAAAAACAATTTTAAGTTTTTCAATTTGATCCTTAATAATTTAATTATATCAAAATTAAGCATAGGTTTCACACATTTATTCCGAGCTTTTAAACACAATTATATTGCAAAAACTCAATTTCTGTACTTTATACTCAGTTAAAAGTCCGACGGGTCCATTTTACAGCCTATTTAGACCCGCTCGTCCGAAACCTCTACAAAAAGGACCGCAAAACAAGTTTTAATCAAAACTTAGGAGTTCATATCATTGTTTACGAGCTTTTCAACACGATTATATTACAAAAACTCCATTTCTGTAATTTTTACTCAGTTAAAAGTCCAACGGGCCCATATTTTGGCCCATTTAGACCCGCTCGTCCGAAACCTCTACAAAAAGGACCGCAAAACAAATTTTAATCAAAATGTAGTAGTTCATATCATTGATTACGAGCTTTTCAACACTATTATACTGCAAAAACTCTACAAAAAGAACCGCAAAACAAGTTTTAATCAAATTTTAGGAGTTCATATCATTGATTAAGAGCTTTTAAACATGATTATGTTGCAAAAACACAATTTCTATACTTTTTACATAGTAAAAAGTCCAACTGGTCCAATTTACGGCCCATTTAGACCCACTCGTCCGAAACCTTTACAAAAAGGACCGCAAAACAAGTTTTAATCAATTTTTAGGAGTTCATATCGTTGATTGCGAGCTTTTAAACACGATTATATTGCAAAAACTCAATTTTTGTACTTTTTATTCAGTTAAAATTTCAAAGGGTCCATTATTCGGCCCATTTAGACCCGTTCGTCCGAAACCTCTATAAAAAGGAACGCAAAACAAGTTTTAAACAAAATTTAGGAGTTCATATCATTGATTACGAGCTTTTTAACAGGATTATATTGTAAAAAGTCAATTTTTGTACATTTTACTCAGTTAAAATTCCAACGGGTCAATTGTTCGGCCCATTTAGACCCGCTCGTCCAAAACTGCTACACAAAGGACCGCAAAACAAGCTTTAATCAAAATTAAAGAGTTCATATCATTGATTACGAGCTTTTCAACATGATTATATTACAAAAACTCATTTTCCATACTTTTTCCTCAGTTAAAATTCCAACTGGTCCATTTTACGACCCATTTAAACTCGCTCGTCCGAAACCTCAACAAAAAGGACCACAAAACAAGTTTTAATCAAAACTTAGGAGTTCATATCATTAATTACGAGCTTTTCAACACAATCATATTGCAAAAACTCATTTTCTATACTTTTTACTCAGTTAAAAGTCCAACCGGTCCATTGTTCGGCCCATTTAGACCCGCTCGTCCGAAACCTCTACAAAAAGGACCGTAAAACAAGTTTTAATCAAAACTAAGGAGTTCATATCGTTGATTACGAGCTTTTCAACACGATTATATTGCAAAAACTCAATTTATGTACTTTTTACTCAGTTAAAAGTCCAACGGGTCCATTTTACGGCCCATTTAGACTCGCTCATCCGAAATCTCAACAAAAAGGACCGCAAAACAAGTTTTAATCAAATTTAGGAGTTCATATCATTGATTACGCACTTTTCAACATGATTATATTGCAAAAACACAATTTCTAAACTTTTTACTCAGTTAAAAGTCCAATGGGTCTATTTTACGGCCCATTTAGACCCCCTCGTCCGAAAACCTACTAAAAGGACCGCAAAACATGTTTCAATCAATATTTAGTTCATATCAATTATTACGAGCTTCTCAACACAATTATATTGCAAAAACTCGATTTTTGTACTTTTTACTCATTTAAAAGTCCAACGGGTCCATTGTTCGGCCCATTTTGACCCGCTCGTCTAAAACCTTTACAAAAAGGAGTGCAAAACAAGTTTTAATCAAATTTTAGGAGTTCATATCATTGATTACGAGCTTTTCAACACAATTATATTGCAAAAACTCATTTTCTATACTTTTTACTCAGTTAAAAGTCCAACCGGGCCATTGTTAGGCCCATTTAGACCCGCTCGTCTGAAACCTCTACAAAAGGACCACAAAACAAGCTTTAATCAAAATTTAGGAGTTTATATCATTGATTACGAGCTTTTCAAAAAGATTATATTGCAAAAACTAAATTTCCGTACTCTTTACTCAGTTAAAATTGCAACGGGTCTATTTTACGACCCAATTAGACACGCTCGTCCGAAACCTCTACAAAAAGGACCGCAAAACCAATTTTAATCAAAATTTAGGAGTTCATATAATTTATTTCGAGCTTTTAAACACAATTATATTGCAAAAACTCAAGTTCTGTACTTTTTACTCAGTTAAAAGTCCGATGGGTCCATTTTACAGCCCATTTAGACCCGCTCGTCCGAAACTTCTACTAAAAGGACCGCAAAACAAGTTTTAATCAAAACTTAGGAGTTCATATCATTGATTACGAGGTTTTCAACACGATTATATTGCAAAAACTCAATTTCTATAATTTTTACTTTGTTAAAATTCCAACGGGTCCATTGTTCGGCGCATTTAGACCCTCTCGTTCGAAACCTCTACAAAAAGGACCGCAAAACAAGTTTTAATAAAATTTTAGGACTTCATATCATTGATTAGGAGCTTTTCAACATGATTATATTACAAAAACTCACTTTATGTACTTTTTGCTCAGTTAAAAGTCCAACGGGTCCATTTTAAGGCCCATTTATTCATGCTCGTCCGAAACCTCTACAAAAAGGACCATAAAACAAGTTTTAATAAAAACTTAGGAGTTCATATCGTTGATTACGAGCTTTTCAACACGATTATATTGCAAAAGGTCAATTTCTGTACTTTTTACCCAGTTAAAAGTCCAACGGGTCCATTTTACGGCCCATTTAGACCCGTTCATCTGAAATCTCAACAAAAAGGACCGCAAAACAAGTTTTAATCAAAATTTAGGAGTTCATATCATTTATTACTTGCTTCTCAACACAATTATATTGCAAAAACTCAATTTATGTACTTTTTACTCATTTAATAGTCCAACGGGTCCATTGTTCGGCCCATTTTCACCCGCTCGTCTAAAACCTCTACAAAAAGGACTGCAAAACAAGTTTTAATCAAATTTTAGGAGTGCATGTCATTGATTACGAGCTTTTCAACACAATTATATTGCAAAAACTCAATTTCTATACTTTTTACATAGTGAAAAGTCCAATGGGTCCATTTTACGGCCCATTTAGACATGTGCGTCCAAAATCTCTACAAGAACCGCAAAACAAGTTTTAATGAAATTTTAGGAGTTCATATCATTGATTAAGAGTTTTTAAACATGATTATGTTGCAAAAACACAATTTATGTACTTTGTACTTAGTTAAAACTCCAACGGATCCATTTTACGGCCCATTTAGACCCGCTCGTCCAAAATCTCTACAAAAAGGACCGCAAAACAAGTTTAATCAAATTTTATGACTTCATATCATTGATTACGAGCTTTTCAACACGATTATTTTACAGAAACCTAATTTCTTTACTTTTTACTCAGTTAAAAGTCCAACGAGTCCATTTTACGGCCTATTTAGACCTGCTCGTTCGAAATCTCTACAAAAAGGACCGCAAAACAAATTTTAATCAAAACATAAGAGTTCATATCATTGATTACGAGCTTTTCAACACGATTATATTGCAAAAACTCAATTTCTATACTATTTACTTAGTTAAAATTCCAACGGGTCCATTGTTCGTCCCATTTAGACCCTCTCGTTCGAAACCTCTAAAAAAAGAACCATAAAACAAGTTTTAATAAAATTTTAGGACTTCATATCATTGATTAGAAGCTTTTCAACATGATTATATTACAAAAACTCATTTTATGTACTTTTTACTTAGTTAAAAGTCCAACGGGTCCATTTTACGGCCCATTTATTCTTGCTCGTCCGAAACCTCTGCAAAAGGACCGTAAAACAAGTTTTAAATAAAACTTAGGAGTTCATATCGTTGATTATGAGCTTTTCAACATGATTATATTGCAAAAACACAATTTCTAAACTTTTTACTCAGTTAAAAGTCCAACGGGTCCATTTTACGGCCCATTTAGAACCCCTCGTCCGAAAACCTATAAAAAAAGACCACAAAACAAGTTTTAATCAAAATTTAGGAGTCCATATCATTTATTACGGGCTTCAAAACACAATCATATTGCAAAAACTCAATTTCTGTACTTTTTACTCATTTAATAGTCCAACGGGTCCATTGTTCGGCCCATTTTCACCCGCTCGTCTAAAACCTCTACAAAAAAGACCGCAAAACAAGTTTTAATCAAATTTTAGGAGCGCATGTCATTGATTACGAGGTTTTCAACACAATTATATTGCAAAAACTTAATTTCTGTACTTTTTACATAGTTAAAACTCCAATGGGTTCATTTTACAGCCCATTTAGACATGTGCGTCCAAAATCTCTATAAAAAGAACCGCAAAACAAGTTTTAATCAAATTTTAGGAGTTCATATCATTGATTTAGAGCTTTCAAACATGATCATGTTGCAAAAACACAATTTATGTACTTTGTACTTAGTTAAAAGTCCAACGGATCTATTTTACGGCCCATTTAGACCCGCTCGTCCAAAACCTCTACAAAAAGGACCGCAAAACAAGTTTAATCAAATTTTAGGACTTCATATCATTGATTACGAGCTTTTCAACACGATTATATTACAGAAACTTAATTTCTTTACTTTTTACTCAGTTAAAAGTCCAACGAGTCCATTTTACGACCATTTAGACCTGCTCGTCCGAAATCTATACAAAAAGGACCGCAAAACAAATTTTAATCAAATTTTAGGACTTCATATCATTGATTAAGAGCTTTTCAACATGATTATATTACAAAAACTCACTTTCTATACTTTTTACTCAGTTAAAAGTCTAATGGGTCCATTTTACAGCCCATTTAGACCCGCTCGTCCGAAACCTCTACAAAAAGGACCGTAAAAAAGTTTTAATCAAACTGTAGTAGTTCATATCATTGATTACAAGGTTTTCAACACGATTATATTGCAAAAGCTCAATTTTTGTAGTTTTTAAGTGGTTAAAAGTTCAGCCAGTCAATTTTACGGCCCATTTAGACCCGCTTGACTGAAACCTCTACAAAAAGGACCGCAAAAGAACTTTTAATGAAAATTTAGGAGTTCATATCATTGATAACGAGCTATTCAAAAGGATTATATTGCAAAAGTTCAATTTATGTACTTTTTACACAATTAAATGTCCAACGAGTTCATTTTACGGCCCATTTAGACCTACTCATCCGAAACATCTACAAAAATGACCGCAAAACAAGTTTTAATCAAAATTTAGTAGTTCATATCATTGATTACGAGCTTTTCAACACGGTTATATTACAAAAACTTAATTTCTATACTTTTACTCAGTTAAAAGTCCAATGGGTCCATGGTTCGGCCCATTTAGACCCGCTCGTCCGAAACCTCTACAAAAGTTCCGAAAAACAAGTTTTAATCAAAATGTAGGAGTTCATATCATTGTTTAGGAGCTTTTCAACACAATTATATTACAAAAACTCAATTTATATACTTTTTAATCAGTTAAAAGTCCATCGGGTCCATGGTTCGGCCCATTTAGACCCGCTCGTACTAAAACCTCTACAAAAAGGATCACAAAATAAGTTTTAATCAAAATTTAGGAGTTCATAACATTCGTTATGAGCTTTCGAACATGATTATATTCCAAAAGCTCAATTCATGTATGTTTTACTCAGTTAAAAGTCCAACGGGTCCATTGTTCGGCCCATTTAGACTCTCTCGTCCGAAACCTCTACAAAAAGAACCTCAAAACAATATAACTAATTACGAGCTTTTCAACACAATTATATTGCAAAAACTTAATTTCTGTACTTTTTACTCAGTTAAAAGTCCAACGGGTCCATGGTTCGACCCATTTAGACTCGCTCATCCGAAACCTCTGGAGAAAGGGCCGCAAAACAAGTTTTAATCAAATTGTAGGAGTTCATATCATTGATTGCGAGCTTTTCAACACGATTATATTGTAAATTCTCAATTTAAGTACTTTTTACTCAGTTAAATATCCAACGGGTCCATTCTACGGTCCATTTAGACCAGCTCGTCCGAAACCTCTAAAAAAGGACCGCAAAACAAGTTTTAATCAAATCGTAGGAGTTCATATCATTGATTACGAGCTTTTCAACACAATTATATTGCAAAAACTCAATTTCTATTCTTTTTACTCAGTTAAAATTCCAACGGGTCCATTGTTCGGCCCATTTAGACCCGATCGTTTGAAACCTCTACAAAAAGGACCGCAAAATAAGTTTTAATTAAATTTGAGGAGTTCATATAATTGATTAGGAGCTTTTCAACACGATTATATTGCAAAAACTGAATTTATGTACTTTTTACTTAGTTAAAATTCCAACAGGTTCATTGTACGACCCATTTAGACATGCTTGTCCGCAACCTCTACAAAAAGGACCGCAAAACAAGTTTCAATCAAATCGTAGTAGTTCATATCATTGATTACAAGCTTTTCAACACTATTATATTGCAAAAACTCAATTTCTGTACTTTTTACGTAGTTAAAAGTCCAACCGGTCCAATTTACGTCCCATTTAGACTCGCTCATCCGAAACCTTTACAAAAAGGACCGTAAAACAAGTCTTAATCAAAGTTTAGGAGTTCATATCATTGATTACGAGCTTTTTAACACGATTATATTATAAAAACTCAATTTATGTACTTTTTACTTAGTTAAAATTCCAACGGGTCCATTGTTCGGCCCATTTAGATCCACTCGTCCGAAACCTCTACAGAATGGACCGCAAAACAAGTTTTAAACAAATTTTAGTAGTTCATATCATTGATTACGAGCTTTTCAACACGTTTATATTGCAAAAACTCAATTTCTATACCTTCTACGCAGTTTAAAGTCCAACTGGTCCATTTTAAGGCCCATGTAGACCCGCTCGTTCGAAACCTATACAAAAAGGACTGCAAAACAATTTTTAATCAAATATAGTAGTTGATATCATTGATTATGAGCTTTTCAACACGATTATATTACAAAAGCTAAATTTTTGTACTTTTTAAGTAGTTAAATGTCCAGCCAGTCTATTTTACGGCCCATTTAGACCCGCTCGTCTGAAACCTCTACAAAAAGGACCGCAAAACAAGTTTTAATCAAAATTTAGAATTTCATATCAATGATAACGAGCTTTTCAACACGATTATATTGCAAAAGTTCAATTTATGTATTTTTCACTCAGTTAAAAGTCCAACGAGTTCATTATACGGCCCATTTAGACCTGCTCGTCCGAAACCTCTACAAAAAGGACTGCAAAATAAGTTTTAATCAAAATTTAGGAGTTCATATCATTGATTACGAGCTTTTCAACACAGTTATATTACAAAAACTTAATTTCTATATTTTTTACTCAGTTAAAAGTCCAACAGGTCCGTGGTTCGGCTTATTTAGACCCGCTCGTCTGAAACCTCTACAAAAGGACCGAAAAATAAGTTTTAATCAAATTTGAGGAGTTCATATCATTGATTATGAGCTTTTCAACACGATTATATTGCAAACATTGAATTTATGTACTTTTTACTTAGTTAAATTTCCAACGTGTTCATTGTACGAGCCATTTAGACATACTCATCCGCAACCTCTATAAAAAGGACCGCAAAACAAGTTTTAATCAAAATTTAAGAGTTCATATAATTGATTACAAACTTTTCAACACGATTTTATTGCAAAAACTCAATTTCTGTACTTTTTACTCAGTTAAAAGTCCAACGGGCCCATGGTTCGGTCCATTTAGACCCGCTCGTCCGAAACTTCTACAAAAAGGACCGCAAAACAAGTTTAATCAAATTGTAGTAGTTCATATAATTGATTACGAGTTTTTCAATACTATTGTATTGCAAAAATTCAATTTCTGTACTTTTTACGTAGTTAAAAGCCCAACCGGTCAATTTTACGGCCCATTTAGACCCGCTCGTCCGAAACCACTACAAAAAGGACCGCAAAACAAATTTTAATCAAATTGTAGTAGTTCATATCATTGCTTACGAGCTTTTCAACACTATTATATTACAAAAACTCAATTTATTCCTTTTTACGTACTTAAAAGTCCAACCGGTCCAACTTACGGCCCATTTAGACCTGCTCGTCCGAAACCTTTACAAAAATGACCGCAAAACAAGTCTTAATCAAATTGTAGGTGTTCATATCATTGTTTACAAGCTTTTCAACATGATTAAATTACAAAAACTCAATTTCTGTACTTTTTACTCAGTTAAAAGTCCAAGGGGCACATGGTTCGGCCCATTTAGACCCACTCGTCCGAAACCTCTACAAAAGGACCGCAAAACAAGTTTTAATCAAATTGTAGTAGTTCATATAATTGATTACGAGCTTTTCAACACGGTTATATTGCGAAATCTTAATTTTTGTACTTTTTACGTAGTTCAAAGTCCAGTCGGTCAATTTTACGGCCCATTTAGACCCGCTCGTTTGAAACCTCTACAAAAAGGACCACAAAACAAGTTTTAATCAAAATTTAGGTGTTCATATTATTGATAACGAACTTTTCAACACGATTATATTGCAAAAGTTCAATTTATGTACTTTTTACTAAGTTAAAATGCTAACGGGTCTATTCTACGACCCATTTAGACCTGCTCGTCCGAAACCTCTACAAAAAGGACCGCAAAACAAGTTTTAATCAAAATTTAGGAGTTCATATCATTGATTACGAGCTTTTCAACACGGTTATATTACAAAAGCTCAATTTATGTACTTTTTACTCAGTTAAATGTTCAATAGGTCCTTTTTTCGGGCCCATTTAGATTCGCTCGTCCGAAACCTCTACAAAGAGGACCGCAAAACAAGTTTTAATCAAATTGTAGGGGTTCATATCATTATTTACGAGCTTTTCAACATATTATATTACAAAAACTCAATTTCTGTACATTTTACTCAGTTAAAAGTCCAACGAGTTCATTGTACGTCCCATTTAGACCCACTCGTCTGAAATCTCTACAAAAAGAACCGCAAAACTAGATTTAATAAAAATTTAAGAGTTCATATAACTGATTACGAGTTTTTCAACACGATTATATTGCAAAAACCCAATTTCTGTACTTTTTACTCAGTTAAAAGTCCAACGGGTCCATGGTTCGACCCATTTAGACCCGCTCGTCCGAAACCTCTACAGAAAGGACCGTAAAACATATTTTAATCAAATTGTAAGAGTTCATATCATTGATTATGAGCTTTTCAACGCGATTATATTGTAAAAACTCAATTTTTGTACTTTTTACTAAGTTAAAATCTCAACGGGTAACGGCCAAACGGGTGATGTGGGTGTGATGGCTCTCGAAACGCTCTTAATTTTTCAGGGTTTTTCTCCCATCCAAAACTTTTAATTTCCCCTTACCTTTTCTCTTTCCCCCACCGCACCTTACTTTCTCTCTTTCATTTTCCTTTTTCCTTTTCTTTTTCACCCGGCCGTTTTCTCTCTTCCCCTTTCCATCTTCACCGCCGCCTCGCTTACCACGCTGTGCACCGTTGAGGCCTGTACTCAACCGGACGACGCCCTTTTTTGACGAGGAACCCACACACGTCACTGTTTCGAGCTTTCGAGAGTCACTCCTATTCGACGTCTATTTTTCGAAATTGCCACCCCGTCTCCTCCACTGTTGGCCTCACCAACGGCGATTGGGTTAAGGTTTCCTCCCTACCTCTATGTTTATTTCATTTTTTATTTCTCCAATGATGTTCTGATCTACCCTAATCCTCTGTTTTGTTGTTTTTTTTTTGCGAGGATTCGGTGTTACAATCCCGTTTGTGGCCAACGGCAGTTCAGATCTTTCACCCATTTCCGTTTGGGAGTGAATCTCGTCGAAACCCTAATTTCTCCCCCGTTTTATTTTTTAATTTCGGCCCGATTTACATTCTTCGACTAACGTTTTTGCCTTGTTTTATGATTTTTAACCTATACTTCATTTTTTACTGTTTTCTTCTGATTCTTCTCAGATCGGGTTCCGGGAAGCTCCTCGTGGTCATGTCTTTCTACCAGAGATGGGGTCGTCTCCACCCTCTCGGTTATACAAATCTCCCCGATCATCCTTTTTTCCCATTTTTATTGTTTTCATTACCCTAATTTATCTTCCTCTATTGTGTTTGTTGATGCGAGGGTGCCCCTTTATCATTTAGACATGGGTCTCCCACAGCAACGAATCGAGGCTCCCCATTTACCACAACCTTTTCTACGGTTCTGGTTTCCGGCCATCTTGGTAATGGCCGCCGGTAAGCTTCTCTCCTTTACATCTGCGCTACAGTCTTACCTATCTTTGTTCTCTGGATATGGTTTAAAGCTTTTGCCCTATTTCTTAATGGAGTTTTCTGATCGGGTTATATTTACTTTATGTAACACGGCTAACACTGATTGTTGATGTTGCTTCAAGTATCTGTTTCCCAACTGTAGATTTGATCTTTGTTCATTGATGCTATTCCTATTCCCAGAATTGTTATTTTTGATCTATTGTTGGTTACCATCTATCTATATGATTGCTATAACTTTACCTTTGATCAATAGATCCCTTTTAGGGAACTCCGGGTTATCCCTTTGCACCATCCTTTTTACCATCTAATGCCTTATGCTATGACTTTACATATTACACTCTATCAAAAACCCCTTGCACAATCCACTTTTTTATGTTCATGTGCTATTTTACAATTGATTCTCATCTATATATATTACCATCCTTTACTTCACTGTTTGGTTTGTTATGTATCTGCGTATGGGTTTCCCTTCTTCTTGATTTGCGTTAAGGTCCAGAATCTAGATCATAGCACTACTCTACATCCTATTGTATCTGATTTGTGGGTATTTAATCTCTTCTATTTCATTGCTGTTGAATTGTCTCTTTATGTCCTTGTTGCTCTGTCTACCCTTATTTCCCTTTTATACAGTTTCTTTGAATATACCAAATTTGTTGTCTACGCTTTTAGTTATACCTTGAAACTTTGCTATGCCCCTCCAGTATCTAAGCTGATCTTTACCTCTTTATGTTATTACAGTCATCATGCTTCTTACGTTATATTTTTTCATCTATTTCGTTACATCTCTTATGTTAGTCTGACCATTGTTGTCATGCCTTTTTGTGTATGTTATATCTTTGCTTTGCTTCTTTTTAACTCTCTACCGTGTTGTATATCCTCTGCTAACCCTCTATTGTTTCATCTTATCTCATCGGGTGGGCAATGACACCTTATGGAAGCTGCTCCTCCAGCACACCTACTTCTCCATTCAAGGCCCTTTTGATCAAGTTAATGTCTACTTCTTTCAATTGGTCTGTAATTATTTTTTATTAATTCCCTCCATTTTTTTGCTCTTTTAGTCTGTAATAAATTTCTTATCCCCTCTTCCTTTCTTCCCCCGAGTTGTAATATTTTTTATTTCCTCCCTTTCCTGTTTTGCTTGATAGTTTTCTTAGCCTATACCTCTTTACTATGCATGCTTGATATTTCTATGTTTTATCATTTTTGGCAAGTGCTTGTCTCTGCCTATGCATGCTCATTTCTACATCAGTTTATGTCTATGTATGCCTCTTTCACTTGCACTTTTGGAATGTTAGCTTTTGTTGTTCCTAGGCTTTGCCTGATTACTTTGTTGAATTCTTTTGATACCCACTACACCTCCTTAGGTGCTTTAACTCAAGCCCTTTTAAGGAATTTTATTACGATAACCTTAAAGGTGAACAGGATCTTCTACATGCAAATCTTATACCTTGATACTACATCGTTGTTCAGGAAACATATACGCCTTATTTTTTCATTCAACATCCCCAACTCTTTTACTCTCCCACTATTTTATTGCAAAATGCACAACATGATCGCCCACTCCCTGCTTACAGATCCGAATGGATTTATGTACTGTTCCTTCAAAACCACATTTAATCCATTCGCCTTTTATCGATTGAGATCATCAACATTACTTATAAAATCGATGCAAATGTTTCTTATCCAGCTCTGGGGCTTACAACCTCCTTATAAATTCTATCAAACAATTTGGGATCATCTCCTACAAACTATTGACAAAAACATGCTTTCTAGACCATCACCTAAGAGATGTCAAATTCTTCAAATCCCATATGGGAATAAAATAGACTTTCATTATATTCAATGTTCAACCCATGAAAAGGCCAATTTCTGATTTCTTTTCCTCATCTCAAGTGTTTTAACTCTTATTGATACTCAAACTAGTCGAGTTTTTTTATTTACTTTAATTGCTACTTTTCTGGTTTCCTTCTTTTTTATTACTACTTTACGAATATTCACATTTCTTTCCTTTTTTACTTCTCTTCTCTCTACAATTACCTTTGACTGAAATCCTTCCCTAACTTTAAGGGATTTGAATTTAATTACAAATCAAATTACTCGAGTCTTCTTACTTAATTTAAATTCTATTTTCTTTATTCCCTTATCAATTACACTTGCCCTAAGTCTTACTATTTATACCCAATACATAACCTGAATAATTTACTCTACCCGTAATCACGATTGCTTCTCCTCCTCTCTTACATTCCCTCTCGTTTATTCCGACCTTCCCCACTCTTCTCTCTCAATGGCATCTTCTTCTTTCCCTCAACTCAACCATCTTGATTTTACAAACGAAAAAGTTGACTCAATTTTCGCCCTTGATTTTGGATGGGACTTTGAGGAAGAAGACCCCAAAATGATTTTGATTGGCCAATTTTTATCCTCTAAACCAATTGAAGATTGGGCGGTGCATACTGCATTTGAAGGTATTTGGAGAAACTGCAACTTAGTTTCAATCTCATTATTAAAGAATCTTATTTCCGCATCAAATTTGCTACTGCTTCTGTCTGCAATGACGTATTCAAACGTGGTCCATGGCTTTACAAAGACGAATGGTTAGCGCTTGCAGCGTATGCCCCTGTCAAGAGTATTGCTGAGTGTTCCTTCCATCTGATGTGAATTTGGATTCGCATCCTTACCATTCCTGCCCATTTTGTGGAAAACATAGACAGAGCTCATCTTGTTGGGCAATGGCTTGGTGTTATGGTTGGTACCGTGCTTCGAACTGATACTCGCAAGAGAGATGGTAACATGACTAAATTCCTAAGAGTAGAAATCATGCTAGATATCGCTTGGTGCTATGGTTGGTACTGTTCTTCGAATTGATTACAAGCTTTTCAAAACGATTATATTGCAAAAACTAAATTTATGTACTTTTTACTCAGTTAAAAGTTTAACTGTCCATGGTTCAGCCCATTTAGACCCGCTCGTCCGAAACCTCTACAAAAAGGATCGCAAAACAAGTTTTCATCAAATTTTAGCAGTTCATATCATTGATTACGAACTTTTCAACACTATTATATTGCAAAAATTTAATTTCTGTACTTTTTACGTAGTTAAAAGTCCAGTTAGTCCAATTTACGGCTTATTTAGACCCGCTCGTCCGAAACCTTTACAAAAAGGAGCGCATAACAAGTTTTAATCAAAATTTAAGGCTTCATATCATTGATTACGAGCTTTTCAACATGATTGTATTGTAAAAATTCAATATCTGTACTTTTTTACTCAGTTAAAATTTCAACGGGTCCATTGTTCGGCCCATTTAGATTAGCTCGACCGAAATCTCTACAAAAAAGACTGCAAAATAAGTTTTAATCAAATTTTAGTTCATAACATTGATTACGAGCTTTTCAACACGATTATATTGAAAAAACACAATTTTTATACTTTTTACTCCGTTAAAATTGCAAATGGTCCAATGTTCGGCCCATTTAGACTCGCTCGTCCGAGACCTCTACAAAAAGGACCGCAAAACAAGTTTTAAACAAATTTTAGGAGTTCATATCATTGGATATGAGCTTTTTAACACGATTATATTGTAAAAACTTAATTTCTATACTTTTTACTTAGTTAAAATTTCAACGGGTCCATTGTTCGGCCCACTTAGACCCGCTCGTCCAAAACCTCTACAGAAAGGACCGCAAAATAAGTTTAAAACAAATTTTAGGAATTTATATCATTGATTACGAGCTTTTCAACACGATTATATTGCAAAAACTCAATTTCTATACATTTTACGTAGTTAAAAGTCCAACGGGTTCATTGTTCGGCCCATTTAGACTCGCTCGTCTGAAACCTCTACAAAAGGACCGCAAAACAAGTTTTAATCAAATTTTAGGAGTTCATATCATTGATTACATATTTTTTCAACACGATTATATTACAAAAACTCAACTTATGAACTTTCTACTTAGTTCAAAGTCCAACGGGTCCATGGTTCGGCCCAATTAGACTCGCTCGTCTGAAACCTCTACAAAAAGGACCGCAAAACAAGTTTTAATCAAATTGTAGGAGTTCATATCACTGATTACGAGCTTTTCAACATGATTATATTGAAAAAACACAATTTTTATACTTTTTGCTCAATTAAAAGTCTAACGGGTCCATTTTACGGCCTATTTAGATTTGCTCGTCCAAAATCTCTAGAAAAGGACCGCAAATCAAGTTTTAATCAAATCTTAGGAGTTCATATGATTGATGACGAGTTTTCAAGATAATTATATTTCAAAAACACAATTTCTGTACATTTTACCAGTTAAAAGGCCAACAGGTCCACTTTACGGGCCATTTAGACCAGCTCGTCCGAAACCTCTACTAAAAGGGCCGCAAAACAAGTTTTAATCAACATTTAGGAGTTCATATCATTGATTACGAGCTTTCAACAAGATTATATTACAAAACTCAATTTATGTACTTTTTACTCAGTTAAAAGTCCAAGGGGTCCATTTTACAGACCATTTAGACCCGCTCGTCCGAAACCTCTACAAAAAGGACCGCAAAACAAGTTTTAATTAAAATTTAGGAGTTCATATCATTGATTACGAGCTTTTAAACACGATTATATTGCAAAAGCTCAATTTATGTACTTTTTACTTAGTTAAAATTCCAACGGGTCCATTGTTCGGCCCATTTATACCCTATCGTTCGAAACCTCTACAAAAAGGACTGCAAAACAAGTTTTAATGAAATTTTAGGACTTCATATCATTGATTAGTAGCATTTCAAAACAATTATATTACAAAATTCACATTTTGTACTTTTTACTTGGTTAAAAGTTCAACGGGTCCATTTTACGGCCCATTTAGACATGCTCGTCCGAAACCTCTACAAAAAGGATCGTAAAACAAGTTTTAATCAAAAGTTAGGAGTTCATATCGTTGATTACGAGCTTTTGAACACGATTATATTGCAAAAACTCAATTTTTGTACTTTTTACTTAGTTAAAAGTCCAACGGGTCCATTTCACTCTCCTTTTAGACCAGCTCATACGAAATCTCTACAAAAGGATCGCAAAACAAGTTTTAATCAAATTTAGGAGTTCAAATAATTGATGACGAGCTTTTCAACATGTTTATATTGCTAAAACATAATTTCTATAGTTCTTACTCAGTTAAAAGTCCAACGGGTCTATTTTACGGCCCATTTAGACGCGCTCGTCCAAAAACCTCTAAAAAATGGTCGCAAAAGATATTTCAATCAAAATTTAGGAGTTCATATCATTTATTACGAGCTTCTCAACACAATTATATTGTAAAAACTCAATTTATGTACTTTTTACTCATTTAAAAGTCCAATGGATCTATTGTTCGGCCCATTTTGACCCGCTCGTCTAAGACCTCTACAAAAGGACCGCAAAACATGTTTTAATCAAATATTAGGATTTCATATGATTGATTACGAGCTTTTCAAGATGATTATATTGCAAAAACACAATTTCTGTACATTTTACCCAGTTAAAAAGTCCAACAGGTCTATTTTACGACCCATTTAGACCCGCTCGTCTAACAACCTCTACAAAAAGGACTGCAAAACAAGTTTTAATCAACATTTAGGATTTAATATCTTTGATTACGAGTTTTTCAACAAGAATATATTACAAAACTCAATTTTTGTATTTTTTACTCAGTTAAAAGTCCAATGGGTACATTTTACGAACCATTTAGACCAGCTCGTCCGAAACCTCTACAAAAAGGACCGCAAAACAAGTTTTAATCAAAACGTAGGAGTTCATATCATTGATTACAAGCTTTTCAACACGATTATATTGCAAAAACTCAATTTATGTACTTTTTACTTAGTTAAAATTCCAACGGGTCCATTGTTCGGTCCATTTATACCCTCTCGTTCAAAACCTCTACAAAAAGGACCGCAAAACAAGTTTTAATAAAATTTTAGGACTTCATATCATTGATTAGGATCTTTTCAACACGATTATAATACAAAAATTCACTTTATGTACTTTTTACTCAGTTAAAAGTCCAATTGGTCCATTTTACGGCCCATTTAGACCTGCTCGTCCGAAACCTCAACAAAAAGGACCGTAAAACAAGTTTTAATTAAAAGTTAGGAGTTCGTATTGTTGATTACGAGCTTTTGAACACGATTATATTGTAAAAACTCAATTTTTGTACTATTTACTCAGTTAAAAGTCCAACGGGTCCATTTTACGGCCCTTTTAGACCCGCTCATAAGAAATATCTACAAAATGACCGCAAAACAAGTTTTAATCAAATTTAGGAGTTCATATCATTGATTACGAGCTTTTCAACATGATTATAATGCAAAAACACAATTTCTATAGTTTTTACTCAGTTAAAAGTCCAACGGGTCTATTTTACGGCCAATTTGAACTCCCTCGTCCAAAAACCTCTAAAAGAGGACCGCAAAACATAATTCAATCAAAATTTAGGAGTTCATATCATTTATTAAGAGCTTCTCAACACAATTATATTGTAAAAACTCAATTTATGTACTTTTTACTCATTTAAAAGTCCAACGGTTCCATTGTTCGGCCCATTTTGACCCGCTCGTCTAAAACCTCTACAAAAAAGGACCGCAAAACAAGTTTTAATCAAATCTTAGGAGCTCGTATGATTGATTACGAGCTTTTCAAGATAATTATATTGAAAAAACACAATTTCTATACATTTTACCAAGTAAAAAGTCCAACAGGTCCATTTTACGGCCCATTTAGACCCGCTAGTCCGAAACCTCTAGAAAAAGGGTCGCAAAACAAGTTTTAATCAACATTTAGGAGTTCATATCATTGAATACGAGCTTTCAACAAGATTATATTACAAAACTCAATTTGTGTACTTTTTACTCAGTTAAAAGTCCAATGGGTCCATTTTACAGACATTTTAGACCCGCTCGTCCGAAACCTCTAAAAAAAGGACCGCAAAACAAGTTTTAATCAAAATTTAGGAGTTCATATCTTTGATTACGAGCTTTTAAACACAATTATATTGCAAAAACTCAATTTATGTACTTTTTATTTAGTTAAAATTTCAACGGTTCCATTGTTCGGCCTGTTTATACCCTCTCGTTCGAAACCTCTACAAAAAGGACCACAAAACAAGTTTTAATGAAATTTTAGGATTTCATATCATTGATTAGGAGCATTTCAAAACGATTATATTACAAAAATTCAATTTCTGTACTTTTTACTCAGTTAAAAGTTCTACGGGTCCATTTAGACCTACTCGTCCGAAACCTCTATAAAAAGGACCGTAAAACAAGTTTTAATCAAAAGTTAGGAGTTCATATCGTTGATTACGAGCTTTTGAAAACGATTATATTGCAAAAACTCAATTTTTGTACTTTTTACTAAGTTAAAAGTCTAACGGGTCCATTTTACGACCCTTTTTGACCCGCTCATACGAAATATCTACAAAAGGACTGTAAAACAAGTTTTAATCAAATTTAGGAGTTCATATCATTGATTACGAGCTTTTCAACATGATTATATTGCAATAACACAATCTCTATAATTTTTACTCAGTTAAAAGTCCAACGTGTCTATTTTACGGCCCATTTAGACTCGCTCGTCCGAAAAAAAAAGGACTACAAAACATATTTCAATCAAAATTTAGGAGTTCATATCATTTATTACGAGCTTCTCAACGCAATTATATTGTAAAAACTCAATTTATGTACTTTTTACTCATTTAAAAGTCCAACGGTTCCATTGTTCGGCCCATTTTGACCCGCTCTTCTAAAACCTCTACAAAAAGAACCGCAAAAAAGTTTTAATCAAAACTTAGGAGTTCGTATGATTGATTACTAGCTTTTCAAGATGATTATATTACAAAAACACAATTTCTGTACATTTTACCCAGTTAAAACTCCAACATGTCCATTTTACGGCCCATTTAGACCCGCTCGTCTGAAACCTCTACAAAAAGGACCGCAAAACAAGTTTTAAACAACATTTAGGAGTTCATATCATTGATTACGAGTTTTTCAACAAGATTATATTACAAAACTCAATTTATGTACTTTTTACTCAGTTAAAAGTCCAATGGGTCGATTTTACGGACCGTTTAGACCCGCTCGTCCGAAACCTCTACAAAAAGGACCGCAAAACAAGTTTTAATCAAAACTTAGGAGTCCATATCATTGATTACGAGCTTTTGAACACAATTATATTGCAAAAATTCAATTTCTGTACTTTTTACTTGGCTAAAATTCCAAAGGGTCCATTGTTCGGCCCATTTATATCCTCTCGTTCGAAACCTCTACAAAGGACCACAAAACAAGTTTTAATAAAATTTTAGGACTTCATATCATTGATTAGGAGCTTTTCAATACGATTATATTACAAAAATTCACTTTCTGTACTTTTGACTCAGTTAAAAGTCCAACGGGTCCATTTTACGGCCCATTTAGACCTGCTCGTCCGAAACCTCTACAAAAGGACCGTAAAACAAGTTTTAATCAAAAGTTAGGAGTTCATATCGTTGATTACGAGCTTTTGAACACGATTATATTGCAAAAACTCAATTTTTGTACTTTTTACTTAGTTAAAAGTCCAACGGTTCCATTGTTCGGCCCATTTTGACCCACTCGTCTAAAACCTCTACAAAAAGGACCGCAAAACAAGATTTAATCAAATCTTAGGAGCTTTTCAAGATGATTATATTGCAAAAACACAATTTCTATAGTTTTTACTTAGTTAAAAGTCCAACGGGTCCTTTTTACGGCCCATTTAGACCCGCTCGTCCGAAAACCTCTAAAAAAATGACCGTAAAACATATTTCAATCAAAATTTAGGAGTTCGTATCATTTATTACGAGCTTCTAACCACAATTATATTGTAAAAACTCAATTTATATACTTTTTACTCATTTAAAAATCCAACGATTCTATTGTTCGTCCCATTTTGACCCGCTCGTCTAAAACCTCTACAAAAAGGACCACAAAACAAGTTTTAATCGAATCTTAGGAGCTCGTATGATTGGTTACGAGCTTTTCAAGATGATTATATTGCAAAAACACAATTTCTGTACATTTTACCCAGTTAAAAGTCCAACATGTCCATTTTACGGCCCATTTAGACCCGCTCGTCCGAAACCTCTACAAAAAGGACCGTAAAAAGAGTTTTAATCAACATTTAGGAGTTCATATATTTGGTTACGTGTTTTTCAACAAGATTATATTACAAAACTCAATTTATGTACTTTTTACTCAGTTAAAAGTCCAATGGGTCCATTTTACGGACCATTTAGACCCGCTCGTCCGAAACCTCTACAAAAAGGACCGCAAAACAAGTTTTAATCAAAATTTAGGAGTTCATATCATTGATTACGAGCTTTTAAACACAATTATATTGCAAAAACTCAATTTATGTACTTTTTATTTAGTTAAAATTCCAACGGGTCCATTGTTCGGCCTGTTTATACCCTCTCGTTCGAAACCTCTACAAAAAGGACCGCAAAACGTGTTTTAATGAAATTTTAGGACTTCATATCATTGATTAGGAGCATTTCAAAACGATTATATTACAAAAATTCACTTTCTGTACTTTTTACTCAGTTAAAAGTCCAACGGGTCCATTTTACGGCCCATTTAGACATGCTCGTCCGAAACCTCTATAAAAAGGACCGTAAAACAAGTTTTAATCAAAAGTTAGGAGTTCATATCGTTGATTACGAGCTTTTGAACACGATTATATTGTAAAAACTCAATTTTTGTACTTTTTACTAAGTTAAAAGTCCAACGGGTCCATTTTACGACCCTTTTAGACCCGCTCATACGAAATATCTACAAAAGGACTGTAAAACAAGTTTTAATCAAATTTAGGAGTTCATATCATTGATTAAGAGCTTTTCAACATGATTATATTGCAAAAACACAATTTCTATAGTTTTTACTCAGTTAAAAGTCCAATGTGTCTATTTTACGGCCCATTTAGACTCGCTCGTCCGAAAACCTCTAAAAAGGACTGCAAAACATATTTCAATCAAAATTTAGGAGTTCATATCATTTATTACGAGCTTCTCAACACAATTATATTGTAAAAACTCAATTTATGTACTTTTTACTCATTTAAAAGTTCAACGGTTCCATTGTTCGACCCATTTTGACCCGCTCTTCTAAAACATCTACAAAAAGGACCGCAAAAAAGTTTTAATCAAAACTTAGGAGTTCGTATGATTGATTACTAGCTTTTCAAGATGATTATATTGCAAAAACACAATTTCTGTACATTTTACCCAGTTAAAACTCTAACATGTCCATTTTACGGCCCATTTAAACCCGCTCGTCTGACACCTCTACAAAAAGGACCGCAAAACAAGTTTAAATCGACATTTAGGAGATCATATCATTGATTACGAGTTTTTCAACAAGATTATATTACAAAACTCAATTTATGTACTTTTTACTCAGTTAAAAGTCCAATGGGTCCATTTTACGGACCGTTTAGACCCGCTCGTCCGAAACCTCTACAAAAAGGACCGCAAAACAAGTTTTAATCAAAACTTAGGAGTTCATATCATTGATTACGAGCTTTTGAACACGATTATATTGCAAAAACTCAATTTCTGTACTTTTTACTTGGCTAAAATTCCAAAGGGTCCATTGTTCGTCCCATTTATATCCTCTTGTTCGAAACCTCTACAAAAGGACCGCAAAACAAGTTTTAATAAAATTTTAGGACTTCATATCATTGATTAGGAGCTTTTCAACACGATTATATTACAAAAATTCACTTTCTATACTTTTGACTCAGTTAAAAGTCCAACGGGTCCATTTTACGGCCGATTTAGACCTGCTCGTCCGAAACCTCTACAAAAAGGACCGTAAAACAAGTTTTAATCAAAAGTTAGGAGTTCATATCGTTGATTACGAGCTTTTGAACATGATTATATTGCAAAAACTCAATTTTTGTACTTTTTACTTAGTTAAAAGTCCAACGGTTCCATTGTTCGGCCCATTTTGACCCGCTCGTCTAAAACCTCTACAAAAAGGACCGCAAAACAAGATTTAATCAAATCTTAGGAGCTTTTCAAGATGATTATATTGCAAAAACACAATTTCTATAGTTTTTACTCAATTAAAAGTCCAACGGATCCATTTAGACCCGCTCGTCCGAAAACCTCTAAAAAAAGGACCGCAAAACATATTTCAATCAAAATTTAGGAGTTCATATCATTTATTACGAGCTTCTAACGACAATTATATTGTAAAAACTCAATTTATATACTTTTTACTCTTTTAAAAATCCAACGATTCTATTGTTCGGCCCATTTTGACCCACTCGTCTAGAACCTCTACAAAAAGGACCGCAAAACAAGTTTTAATCGAATCTTAGGAGTTCGTATGATTGGTTACGAGCTTTTCAAGATGATTATATTGCAAAAACATAATTTCTGTACATTTTACCCAGTTAAAAGTCCAATATGTCCATTTTACGGCCCATTTAGACCCGCTCGTCTGAAACCTCTACAAAATGGACCGCAAAACAAGTTTTAATCAACATTTAGGAGTTCATATATTTGGTTACCAGTTTTTCAACAAGATTATATTACAAAACTCAATTTATGTACTTTTTACTCAGTTAAAAGTCCAATGGGTCCATTTTACGGACCATTTAGACCAGTTCGTCCGAAACCTCTACAAAAAGGACCGCAAAACAAGTTTTATTCAAAACTTAAGAGTTCATATCATTGATTACGAGCTTTTGAACACGATTATATTGCAAAAAATCAATTTCATGTACTTTTTACTTAGTTAAAATTCCAACGGGTCCATTGTTCGGCCCATTTATACCCTCTCGTTTGAAACCTCTACAAAAAGGATCGCAAAACAAGTTTTAATAAAATTTTAGGACTTCATATCATTGATTAGGAGCTTTTCAACACGATTATATTACAAAAATTCACTTTCTGTACTTTTGACTCAGTTAAAAGTCCAACGGGTCCATTTTTCGATCCATTTAGACCTGCTCGTCCGAAACCTCTACAAAAAAGGATCGTAAAACAAGTTTTAATTAAATGTTAGGAGTTCATATCATTTATTACGAGCTTTTGAACACGATTATATTGCAAAAACTCAGTTTTTGTACTTTTTACTCAGTTAAAACTCTAACGGGTCCATTTTACGTCCCTTTTAGACCCGTTCATACGAAATCTCAACAAAAGGACCGCAAAACAAGTTTTAATCAAATTTAGGAGTTCATATCATTGACTACGACCTTTTCAACATGATTATATTGCAAAAACACAATTTCTATAGTTTTTACTTAGTTAAAAGTCCAACGAGTCAATTGTACGGTCGATTTAGACTCGCTCGTCCGAAAACCCCTAAAAAAAGACCACAAAACATATTTCAATCAAAATTTAGGAGTTCACATCGTTGATTACGAGCTTTTGAACACGATTATATTGCAAAAACTCAATTTTCGTACTTTTTACTTAGTTAAAAGTCCAATGGTTCCATTGTTCGGCCCATTTTGACCCGCTCGTCTAAAACCTCTACAAAAATGACCGCAAAACAAGATTTAATCAAATCTTAGGAGTTCGTATGATTGATTACGAGCTTTTCAAGATGATTATATTGCAAAAGCACAATTTCTATCATTTTTATTCAGTTAAAAGTCCAACGGGTCCATTTTACGGCCAATTTAGACCCGCTCGTCTGAAAACCTCTAAAAAAAGGACCGTAAAACATATTTCAATCAAAATTTAGTAGTTCATATCATTTGTTACGAGCTTCTAACCACAATTATATTGTAAAAACTCAATTTATATACTTTTTACTCATTTAAAAGTCCAACGATTCTATTGTTCGGCCCATTTTGACCCGCTCGTCTAAAACCTCTACAAAAAGGACCGCAAAACAAGTTTTAATCAAATCTTAGGAGTTCATATTGCAAAAACACAATTTATGTACATTTTACCTAGTTAAAAGTCCAATTGGTCCATTTTACGGTCCATTTAGGCCCGCTCGTCTGAAACCTTTACAAAAAGGACCACAAAACAAGTTTAAATCAACATTTAGGAGTTCATATCATTGATTACGAGTTTTTCAACATGATTATATTGCAAAAACACAATTTCTATAGTTTTTACTCAGTTAAAAGTCCAACGGGTCCATTTAGACCCGCTCGTCCGAAAACCTCTAAAAAAGGACCGCAAAACATATTTCAATCAAAATTTAGGAGTTCATATAATTTATTACGAGCTTCTCAACACAATTATATTGTAAAAACTCAATTTATGTACTTTTTACTCATTTAAAAATCCAACGGTTCCATTGTTCGGCCCATTTTGAACCGCTCGTCTAAAACCTCTACAAAAAGAACCGCAAAACAAGTTTTAATCAAATCTTAGGAGTTCGTATGATTGATTACAAGCTTTTCAAGATGATTATATTGCAAAAACATAATTTATGTACATTTTACTCAGTCAAAAGTCCAATGGGTCCATTTTACGGCCCATTTAGACCTGCACGTCCCAAATTTTTACAAAAGGACCGCAAAACAAGTTATAATCAAATTTTAGGAGTTCATATCATTGATTACGAGCTTTTAAACATGATTATGTTGCAAAAACACAATTTCTGTACTTTATACACAGTTAAAAGTCCAACGGGTCCATTTTACGGCCCATTTAGACCCGCTCGTCCAAAACTTCTACAAAAAGGACCGCAAAACAAGTTTTAATCAAATTTTAGGACTTCATATCATAGATTACGAGCTTTTCAACACGATTATATTACAAAAACTCAATTTCTATACTTTTTCTCAGTTAAAAGTCTAACGAGTGAGGCTCACTTTTTCAAAAAAAGTCCAACAGATCCATTTTACTACCCATTTAGACTTGCCAGTCCGAAATCTCTACAAAAAGGACCGCAAAACAAGTTTTAATTTTTAATAAAATTTTAGGAGTTCATATTATTGATTATGAGATTTTCAATATGATTATATTGCTAAAACACAATTTATGTAGTATTTACTCATTTAAAAGTCCAACGGGTCTCATGTTCAGCCCATTTTGACCCGCTCGTCTAAAACCTCTATAGAAAGGACCGCAAAACAAGTTTTAATAAAATCTTAGGAGTTCATATGATTGATTACGAGCTTTTCAAGATGATTATTTTGCAAAAGCACAATTTCTATACATTTTACCCAGTTAAAAGTCCAACAGGTCCATTTTACGGCCCATTTAAACCCGCTCGTCTGAAACCTCTACAAAATGGACCGCAAAACAAGTTTTAATCAACATTTAGGAGTTCATATCATTGATTACGAGTTTTTCAACAAGATTATATTACAAAACTCAATTTATGTACTTTTTACTCAGTTAAAAGTCCAATGGATCCATTTTACGGACCATTTAGACCCGCTCGTCCGAAACCTCTACAAAAAGGACCACAAAACAAGTTTTAATCAGAACTTAGGAGTTCATATCATTGATTACGAGCTTTTAAACACGATTATATTGCAAAAACTCAATTTCATGTACTTTTTACTTAGTTAAAATTCCAACGGGTCCATTGTTCGGCCCATTTATACCCTCTCGTTCGAAACCTCTACAAAAAAGGACCGCAAAACAAGTTTTCATAAAATTTTAGGACTTCATATCATTGATTAGGAGCTTTTCAACATGATTATATTATAAAAATTCACTTTATGTACTTTTTACTCAGTTAATAGTCCAGCGGGACTATTTTACGGCCCATTTAGACCTGCTCGTCCGAAACCTCTACAAAAAGGACCGTAAAACAAGTTTTATCAAAAGTTACGAGTTCATATCGTTGATTACGAGCTTTTGAACACGATTATATTGCAAAAACTCAATTTTTGTACTTTTTACTTAGTTAAAAGTCCAACGGGTCCATTTTACGGCCCTTTTAGACCCGCTCATATGAAATCTCTACAAAAGGACCACAAAACAAGTTTTAATCTAATTTAGGAGTTCATATCATTGATTACGAGCTTTTCAACATACTTATATTGCAAAAACACAATTTCTATAGTTTTTACTCAATTAAAAGTCTAACGGGTCCATTTAGACCCGCTCGTCCGAAAACCTCTAAAAAATGACCGCAAAACATATTTCAATCAAAATTTAGGAGTTCATATCATTTATTACGAGCTTCTCAACACAATTATATTGTAAAAACACAATTTATGTACTTTTTACTCATTTAAAAGTCCAACAGTTCTATTGTTCGGCCCATTTTGAGCTGCTCGTCTAAAACCTCTACAAAAGGACCGCAAAACAAGTTTTAATCAAATCTTAGGAGTTCATATGATTGATTACGAGCTTTTCAAGATGATTATATTGCAAAAATATAATTTCTGCACATTTTACCCAGTTAAAAGTCCAACAGGCCCATTTTATGGCCCATTTAGACCCGCTCGTCTAAAACCTCTACAAAAGGACCGTAAAACAAGTTTTAATCAACATTTAGGAGTTCATATCATTGATTACGAGTTTTTCAACAAGATTATATTACAAAACTCAATTTATGCACTTTTTACTCAGTTAAAAGTCCAATGGGTCCATTTTCGGACCATTTAGACCCGCTCTTCCGAAACCTCTACAAAATGGACCGCAAAACAAGTTTTAATCAAAACTTAGGAGTTCATATCATTGACTACGAGCTTTTGAACACGATTATAGTGCAAAATTAAATTTCTGTACTTTTTACTTAGTTAAAATTCCAACGGGTCCATTGTTCGGCCCATTTTTACCCTCTCGTTCGAAACCTCTACAAAAAGGACCGAAAAACAAGTTTTAATAAAATTTTAGGACTTCATATCATTGATTAGGAGCTTTTCAACACGATTATATTACAAAAATTCACTTTTTGTACTTTTTACTCAATTAAAAGTCCAACGGGTCCATTTTACGGCCCATTTAGACCTGCTCGTCCGAAACGTCTACAAAAGGATCGTAAAACAAGTTTTAATCAAAAGTTAGGAGTTCATATCGTTGATTACGAGCTTTTGAACACGATTATATTGCAAAAACTCAATTTTTGTACTTTTTACTTAGTTAAAAGTCCAACGGGTCCATTTTACGGCCCCTTTAGACCCGTTCATCCGAAATCTCTACAAAAGGACCGCAAAATAAGTTTTAATCAAATTTAGGAATTCATATCATTGATTACGAGCTTTTCAACATGATTATATTGCAAAAACACAATTTCTATAGTTTTTACTCAGTTAAAAGTCCAACGGGTCCATTTTACCGCCCATTTAGACCCGCTCGTCCGAAAACCTCTAAAAAAGGACCGCAAAACATATTTCAATAAAAAATTAGGAGTTCATATCATTTAGTACGAGCTTCTCAACACAATTATATTGTAAAAAACTTAATTTATGTACTTTTTACTCATTTAAAAATCCAACGGTTCCATTTTTCGCCCATTTTGACTCGCTCGTCTAAAACCTCTACAAAAGGAATGTAAAACAAGTTTTAATCAAATCTTAGGAGTTCGTTTGATTGATTACGAGCTTTTCAAGATGATTATATTGCAAAAACATAATTTCTGTACATTTTACTCAGTCAAAAGTCTAATGGGTCCATTTTACGGCCCAATTAGACCTGCACGTCCAAAATCTTTACAAAAAGGACCGCAAAACAAGTTTTAATCAAATTTGAGGAGTTCATATCATTGATTACGAGCTTTTAAACATGATTATGTTGCAAAAACACAATTTTTGTACTTTGTACTAAGTTAAAAGTCCAACGGGTCCATTTTACGGCCAATTTAGACCCGCTCGTCCAAAACTTCTACAAAAAGGATCACAAAACATGTTTTAATCAAATTTTAGGACTTCATATCATTGATTACGAGCTTTTCAACACGATTATATAACAAAAACTCAATTTCTATACTTTTTTCTCAATTAAAAGTCCAACGGGTGAGGCCCACTTTCATCAAAAAAAGTCCAATGGGTCCATTTTACTTCATATTTAGACCTGCCAGTCCGAAATCTCTATAAAAAGGACCGCAAAATAAGTTTTAATTTTTAATAAAATTTTAGGAGTTCATATTATTGATTATGAGATTTTCAACATGATTTTATTACAAAAACACTATTTATGTACTTTTTACTCATTTAAAAGTTCAACGGTTCCATTGTTCGGCCCATTTTGACCCGCTCATCTAAAACTTCTACAAAAAGGACTGCAAAACAAGTTTGAATCAAATCTTAGGAGTTCATATGATTGATTACGAGCTTTTCAAGATGATTATATTGCAAAAGCACAATTTCTGTACATTTTACCCAGTTAAAAGTCCAACAGGTCCATTTTACGGCTCATTTAGACCCGCTCGTCTGAAACCTCTACAAAAAGGACCGCAAAACAAGTTTTCATCAATATTTAGGAGTTCATATCATTGATTACGAGTTTTTCAACAAGATTATATTACAAAACTCAATTTATGTACTTTTTACTCAGTTAAAAGTCCAATGGGTCCATTTTACAGACCATTTAGACCCGCTCTTCCGAAACCTCTACAAAATGGACTGCAAAACAAGTTTTATTCAAAACTTAGGAGTTCTTATCATTGATTACGAGCTTTTGAACACGATTATAGTGCAAAAACTCAATTTATGTACTTTTTACTTAGTTAAAATTCCAACGTGTCCATTGTTCGGCCCATTTATAACCTCTCATTCGAAACCTCTACAAAAGGACTACAAAAAAGTTTTAATAAATTTTTAGGACTTCATATCATTGATTAGGAGCTTTTCAACACGATTATATTACAAAAATTCACTTTTTGTACTTTGTACTCACTTAAAAGTCCAGCGGGTCCATTTTACAGCCTATTTTTGTATAGTTTTTACTCAGTTAAAAGTCCAACGGGTCCATTTTACGGCCCATTTAGACCCGCTCGTCTGAAAACCACAAAAAAATGACAACAAAACATATTTCAATCAAAATTTAGGAGTTCATATCATTTATTACGAGCTTCTCAACACAATTATATTTTAAAAACTCAATTTATGTACTTTTTGCTCATTTAAAAGTCCAACGGTTCCATTGTTCGGCCCATTTTGACCCGCTCGTCTAAAACCTCTACAAAAGGACTGCAAAACAAGTTTTAACCAAATCTTAGGAGTTCATATGATTGATTATGAGCTTTTCAAGATGATTATATTGCAAAAGCACAATTTATGTACATTTTACCCAGTTAAAAGTCCAACAGGTCCATTTTACGGCCCATTTAGACCCGCTCGTCTGAAACCTCTACAAAATGGACCGCAAAACAAGTTTTAGTCAACTTTTAGGAGTTCATATCAATAATTACGAGTTTTTCAACAAGATTATATTACAAAACTCAATTTTTGTACTTTTTTACTCAGTTAAAAGTTCAATGGGTCCATTTTACGGCCCATGTAGACCCGCTCGTCTGAAACCTTTACAAAAAGGACTGTAAAACAAGTTTTAATCAATTTGTAGTAGTTCATATCATTGACTTCGAGCTTTTCATCACGATTATATTGCAAAAGCTCAATTTGTGTATTTTTTAAGTAGTTAAAAGTCTAGCCGGTCCATTTTACGGCCATTTAGACACACTCGTCTGAAACCTCTACAAAAAGGACCGCAAAATAAGTTTTAATCAAAATTTAGAAGTTTATATCATTGATAACGAGCTTTTCAACACGATTATATTGAAAAAGTTTAATTTATTTACTTTCACTCAGTTAAAAGTCCAACGAGTTCATTGTACGACCCATTTAGACCTGCTCGTCTGAAACCTCTACAAAAAGGATCGCAAAACAAGTTTTTATCAAAATTTAGGAGTTCATATCATTGATTACGAGCTTCTCAACACTATTATATTACAAAACTTAGTTTATGTACTTTTTACTCAGTTAAAAGTCCAACGGGTCCATGGTTCAGCCCATTTAGACCCGCTCGTCTGAAACCTCTACAAAATGACCGAAAAACAAGTGTAAAGTGTCCAAAAGTCCTATATTTCATGCACTTTCCAACTTTTATAATTACAGTTTTCCAGCTCATTTTAGTCATAAGTAGGTTTAGGCATAGCATTTTACTGTGTTTCAATTTTCTACCTTACTTTTACAACTTATCATTCATTTGGTGAACAAGAGGCACTGTTCTAGTGTATTCTTGCTTGTAGGTACTAATTGCTGAATGAGGAACCGAGGAACGGAGGACACAACACTGAGAAGCAAACCCATGAGCTGTACTAAAGCAGTTCCAACTGAAGTAAGTTGCTGCCGAGCACCTGTCGAGTATCTGCCGAGGAAAAGCTACTGCCAACCTTGCTGCCCTCGGCAGCTGACTATAGAAGTTTGGAGAACTGGAGCACGATTTGTAGAGCTAAAACTCCTAATTCTATCGCCAGTGTTCACGTTATTTTTCGACGTCTGTAGCAGCGACTAGGGCTACCGAAGCGAAATTCCCAAGCTTACTTGCGGGCTAAGGAAAACGAGGATGAGTTCATATTCCAAGCAAAGAAATCAGCATTTAAAGCTACATTAAAGAAGAAAAGATACTTTAGAGGACTTCTTCTCCAAGGAGGACTTGACCTAGTTTTGTAACACCAGGGTTTCGGGGTCGGGTGAAATTAAATTATTAAAATATAATTTTGGGCCTTGTATTTTCAAAATAGATAAAAATATGTTGGGCTTGTTTTAACTTAAACCCAAATGGGCATGGGTTTTACACTATTGTAATTACCCATTCTCATTAAGGGTAAAAAGGTCCTTTGGTATTTAGAAATAAAACAAAACAAATAAAGACATCTATTTGCTCATCTTCTTCCCCTCCTCTTTCAAAACTAACGCCATCTCCCCCTCCCCTTGCAAGTTACTATTCCATTTCTTCCTTGCTTCATTCTTGAGGATTTTTGAAAGGTAATGATTTTTTGAGTTGTCCTTATCTTTCTCTTCATTTCTATACCATTAGTTTTCAATAAAACCTATTATATTGCATTTTGATGTTTTTGAGTTTTGAAATAAAAATGATAACTTTGATAGCTTTAGGTTAAGCTTTCGATTTGTTGTTGTTAGATAAGTTATTTACTATTCAAAAGGTCCAACATATCTAATTTTTACATGGTTTTATGATGATTTTCGGATATGGGTTTTAGAGAGGTTTTAGGTGGTTCAAAAGATGGTTTTTGGGGCTGTTTATGAGTGGAAATCGATGGCTGATGATTGTACGATGTTTAAGGGTTAATTTGTAATTTGGAAGCTTATGGGTATGTTAAAAGTGTTGGAATCGATGGTTAATTGCTGTGTGTTTGGGCTGCTCGAAAATACTAGTTTGGGGTGTGTTCTTAGTTGGCTAATTGCTTGAAAACGTGTTCCGGGTTTGCTTCGGTGATTGATGACTGATTGTTGATGTTTTTGCTTGTGTTGGATTGCTTAGCATCAAGGTTTTGTGTTGGTGAGACATCAGGAACTAATCCGGATAGCTTGGTGGATTGATTGCCTAGAGTTGTTGAGCTTGGAGTAGCCGGTGAGTGGTTCTTCGGTTTTAAATTGGTTTTCAAATGCCTTGGTCCGAGCATATAGACCTAGGTCGGGCTTGGTAAACCCACCTAGAGTTGGGATTAGATTGGTAGTCTAATCTCAAGCTTTAGTTTAGAAGACTATGGTTGAACTTTGAATGTTGTGTTTATGCCTCATGTATTAAATGTGATTGATGTTGCTATGCATATTGTGGCTATGTGTAATGATGAGGCATGAGGTTTTATTTATGCATTGTGATATGCATGTGGTTGTTGAAATGTGGGTTGCATGATTGTAAATCATGGTGGATACGTGCTAAGCACGAGAATTGGTAAGGATATTGTGTTATGATGAGCTTGTGATGAGATAGTATTGGCACTAGTATGCTTGGGTACAAATGATCGATCATTAGGATGTTAGAGTGCACACGAGAGTCGAAATGCGCGTATGGTCTTGGTGATGGTAGTCACCAAGATGGAGTACGGGTACGCCCGTAAATCTTCATTTATATTTTAGTCGATGATGAGTGGAATCCCATCGATGGGGTGTGAGGATGAGTGGAATCCCCTCCGCGTGAAACGGTGATGACTGGAATCCCACCGTAAGGTAATGAAATGGTTGGGTTGTTAGATGTGCGTTCCAACGGTTGTTATCCGCGTATTCGGGTCATAGCTAGGTGCCAATACGGTTTGTTAAATGTGTTTCATATGGTTGTATTATGGACATGTTGAGCATGGCATGATAATTGATGTTATGTTCATGCATTTCATATATTTGATTCATGTGGTTCCGAAGGTAAGGAAACATGCATTCATCCTTGGTTTTGTTGCTCGTGCTTGGACCCTGCATTGTCGAGGTTTGTTTTATGAGCTTACCCACACTAAGCTTTACGCTTACGCTCTCTTTGTTCGACAATGCAGATCCTTAGTTCGTGGGTTGCTTGTGCGAGGAGAAGGGTCTCCAAGTGTGCTATTTTCTACCTTCAAGTATAGACTTTTAAGTTAATTGATGTAATAGCTAAGCAATGGGATTCGAGTATGTTGTTTGTGTTAAGGATCTTGTTAAGACTCCTTTAGTATGTTGATGTTTTGGTTGTGGCTTGTTTATGCCATGTATGTTGGCCTTGTGCCCTTATTTTTATGCTTATGTGTATGTTCTGTTCTAAGGCATGAAAACCTTGATATGCTATGTTTGTCTCTTTTGGTGAATGCTTGATTCCTTAAAATGTTTGGCATTTTCATGTATGTTTTGTGATGAACATGTTTGAAGTAGGGTGACTGCCTCTAGAGTATGTAAATGCATGTTATATCTTGTTTCTTGATGTTTGAGGCTTGTTGGGAGCTTTTGGAGATGCAAAAATCTGGTTTTTAGTAACACACAGACTGCAGACGTTTCGGAACGGGTGTGGTTCCAGGGACACCCGTACCGGAACGCGTTCCGGTACGGTTTGGCTACTATGAACCCCTGTTCCGATACGCGTATCGAAACGTTTTGGCTACTGTGAGGGCCTGTTCCGGAACGTGTTTCGGAATGCCTAGGCAAAATAGACCCCTTTATCAAAACAGGGTGGAGCGTTTTGGTACGGTTGGTTTGGCTTTTTGAACTGGGGCCCGTGTATCGAAACAGGCAAGCCTGTTTCGAAACACATGCCTGAAATGTGGGCTTTTGGCATCTCTAAAGGTTCTCAAGTGTTGGGCTTAGGCCCTGTTTGATGTTAGCTTTCTTGTGAGCCATGTTCGTAATCATTTATGTGTGTTTTGGTCGCGTTTGCAAGAAATCGGATTAACTTGACATTTGGTAAATTTAAATTAACTTATGCTCATTGTCTCGTCTTGTCCTCGTTTTCCGCTGCCGGTTGTCACACATATGACTAACAAAATATCTAGACAAGACAATGTTAAAAGAAAGTTTTCTAGGGTCGTTAACCGAAGTGGAGCCTTAACGGGTTTCACCTCAGTTTTCCCCGTGTATCCCACTCGGACCGGTCGGCCGTCCAGACCGGGACGAGTGTACTACACTTGTTGGTATCAGAGCCTGAGGTTTCCGAGACCTCGTGCAGGTAAGTGAGGTAAGTTGAATTCTTGCATTGTAATTGCATGGTGTTTGCTTGCCATGTAAGTATGTTCGCTTGCTTATCAAGTTTGCTTTGATGCTTGCTTAAATGATCGCATGTGTGTGTTGTTTGAAGCATGTTGATAAGTGATTTGTCCGTTAAGTGTTGAGTAGAGTCCCATTACTTCTATTACATCGAAAAAAGTGATTTTTAGGTGAGGGAAACATACTTGAGCCACTTGGACCCTTTCCCTTGCTAACCCGGTTTTGTATGTTGTTGTTGTAGTTGTTATCTGTGAGCTGTTATGTCGAGGCCTAGAGGTAGATCCAGGCTGGATCGTCAGGAACCCCGTGTTACGGCTCTTACTGTTGAGCCAGAGGTTGGGGTAGAGGCTCCTGTGGTAGAGCCTGCTGTTGGAGTCGGAGTTCCTCCACCACCACCACCTCCTCAACTTGATATGAAGGGCGAGGCTAGAGCAGAAGGAGCGGGACCTCAAGTTGGCCAGGGTGGCCAAGGTCCTGCAAGGATAGATATGGCTCCGCTAGTTCAGGCTATAGCGGGAGCGTTTCAGGCTGCAGTTGCCGGAGCTCAGGCTGCAGCCTAGTCGAGAGGAGATGATGCTAGCTTACCCTTAGAGAGGCTTCGTAGCCTTGGAGCGAATGAGTTCAGGGGATCTACACTTGAGAGATCATAGTTATGGTTAGAGAAGACGGTTCGTATTTTGGCTCAGATAGGATGTGTTGGGGCTCGTATGTTGGGTTGTTTGGTTTCGTTACTTCAGGGTGATGCCTACACCTGGTGGGTCACCATTACTTCCGGCATGCCTGAGGCCGAGATCGGTTGGGATTTCTTTGAGATTGCTTTCAGAAAGAGGTATTTAGGCCCGAGATATTTAGATGAGAAGAAGAGGGAGTTCATGGCTCTTGTTCAGGGAGACACATCAGTGACAGATTACGAGATCCGCTTTGTCCGGTTGAGTCAGTATGCTCCGGAGTTGGTTCCTACTGAGAGGGACCGTTGTGATCGATTCAGGAGTGGACTTCATGAGGAGGTCAAGAGGTACACCTTGGCTACAAATTATTCTGATTTTGATGTCTTGGTTGTAACCCCCTTAGCCCGGCCTAGACGGTTGACCCGAACTACGAAGATTACACGGGGAAAACCAAAGTGATTTTTGGCTTTGGTAAACAAATCGAGTTTGTTTTAAAAGTGATTTTTGGCTCGCTGCATTGATGGTGTTTTGGTTTTGAGCATTCCTCACTAAGCATTATGTGCTTACGCTCCTTTTTGTCCATCAATGCAGATTCTTGAAGTTTGGACAGCGAGGAGCAAGGGATTCAAGAAGGACTCCACTTGAGATGTATGTCTCGGTTAATAGCTATAGTTAATAAAGGCAATGGGGTAGAATCTCTTGGGTTGATGTATGTGTTTGTTTATGTTTAGACAAGTTTGGTTTTGTGTTGTTAATGTTGTTGGAACATGGCTTGGCTTATGAGATTGAATTGGAAGTATGTTGCTTAAATGGATTGCTTGTGTTGGAAGCTTAGTCTTAAAATTGGGGCTTTTCATGTTTGATGGCATTTTGTTGAATTGTTGATGCAAGTATGTCCCGTATATGTTGTATTGCATGTTGGCAAAGTTTGGTGGCTTTTGGAGCATGATTGGATGTTTAATTGCATGTTTAAATAGGCAAATTTCTGCATTTTGTGCAGGGTGTTTCGGAACAGGGTGAACCGTTTCGGAACGGGTGCCTCGAAGCAGCCCAGGCGTCCGAAACGGGTGACACCGTTCCGAAACGGAAAGGCTTCTGCCAGACCCCCGTTTCGGAACCCGTTGCGGAACGGCCCCGCGTTTCGAAACGGGCTGTCTCCCGTTTCGGAACGGTTGACCGTTGGGGGCTGACAGTGGCAGTTATGTGTTTCAAAATGTTTGCATTTTGGTCATGAATCTTGTATGAGCAATTGTATGAGTTTGAGATGTCCGTTTGAGCTGAAATTTGGCCGAGAAGCATGAAACATGATTAATTTTAAGTTGGTAACTTAAAATCTGGTTAAGGCCTCAAAGTTTTCAGAATTTACAATTTGGTCCCTAAAGTTGTGTTTTGTGCAATTGGGTCCCTGAACGATCTCTGATGGTTGTGATCTTTGAGTATGATGTTTGTGTGATCATATATAGGGTTAATGAGCATTTAGACAAGATTAAAAAGAAAAAAAAAGGGTCGTTAATCAAGGTTGACTTTCGGGTTGACTTTGGTTTTCCCCGTGTAACTTTCTTAATTCGGGTCAATCGTCTAGGCCGGGTTAAGGGGGTTACATTTGGTGGTATCAGAGCTGTGTTGCAAATGCTTGGGGAAAACGGTAAGTTGTTGTGATGTGTGCTTGTTGTTTACCCTGATGTGTGGTTGAATGTTGGTTGAAACACGTGTTTCTAGGCATGATGCTGGTGTTTCTGAGCAAATTGCTGATGTTTCTGAGCATGTTGCTGATGTTTTCAAGCATGTTTTATGGTTATGAATCTTGGTTGAGCTTATGTGGTTTGTGCTGATGATAAGCTGATGCTGTGAGTTGGTTTTATGCATGATGAAAGTGCTGTGAGTATGTTATGTAATAATATGCTGTTGCAAGTGGATGCTGTTTGATGTAAGCATGATCAAGGTGTGTTGTTTGATATGCTTGATGTTGTGATATCCATGTTGTGTTGACTGTTATGTCATGTAAGGGGAGGATTCGGGATACCCATTACCTTATTAATATAGCTATTGTGTTATTTGGAGTTGGAGTTTGAATCCTTGCTTAATGCTGGTCTAACTGGTTTGTTTGTTTGTTGTGATTGTATGTTTGTTGTTGTTAGTAGTATGGCTAAGTCGATGAAAGAATGGCAGTTGGGTGAGATGGTTGCTGCCTTGGGGCAGGTTGTTAAGGCAAGGAATTCACCCTTTTGTAGAGGTGTTTTGTCTCAACCTTCTGTGCCTAGTGTTGAGGTGATAAGGCAAGGGAAAGAAGCTAGTTCTGCGGTGAAGAGTTCATCATCTGATGTTCAGGAGGTGTTGGGAACATCTCAGGCTGTGGTAAAGATAAAGTCAGTGGATGTGCTGGCTGTGGAATGTGTGGGTTTGCCGAAGCAGCGTTTGCTTGATTTGGGTGCTGTGGAATATCATGGTTCTACACCAGAGATGTTTGAGGCTTGGTTGGCCAGTGTGGTTCTGATCTTGGATCAGGAAGGCTGTGATCTTGCTTGTAAGTTGGGGAGTGTTGTTTCTCTGATGTTGGAGGATGCCTGTGTCTGGTGGACATCAGTGGCTGTAGCGTCACATATTCCTGATATTGATTGGGATTTCTTTGTATCTGCCTTTTATGAAAGGTATCTTGGAGGGAAGTTTTCAAGGGTTGAGCAAAGTGACGGTGGTGCTGTTGTGGAGCAAGTGTTGCTTGAGCAAGGAGTGGAAGTTCAGCCACCGGTGTGTGACCGTTGTGAAAGGCGCCATGTTGGAGGTTGTTGGGGCGCGGGTGCTTGCTGGAACTGTGGTTCCAAAGTGCATGTTAAGCGTGATTGTCCTCTTGGAGTGAAGTCGGCTTTGGTGATAGCCAAAGGATCTCAGAAAGGTCGTGGGCACGGCCGAGGCAAGGTTCAGAAGTGGCAGAAAGAGCAGAAAGTTGTGAAGAGTGTGGGAAAGGAGAATTGCTGGAAATGTGGGTCTGCTGGACACATGAGACGTGATTGTTTGATGTTGGCTCGGAACAGTCAAGGTTCTTTACCGCAAGGAGGTGGTGGTGGCCCTAGTGTGTTAGCTAGTGCTGCAGTGGTGCGGCAGGAGGATGATGGTTCCGCAAGGAAGAGAGCTCGTCTGATGAAGCTTCAGAGAGGTGTTGTGTTTTCAGGTAACCTTGTTTAGTAATCTTTGCTCTAGTTACCTTAGTTTGGTTTCTGTTGGTTTTCCTTGCGTGGTAAGTTTAGTCTTGTTGCTAGCATGTTTGGGGTAATGGTTGTAGTTTGGAAATGTCTTTGATGTGAAGAGGGCTTTGTGAGAATCTTGTGGTTAGTAGTTGCTGGTATGATGGAGTTAGATAAGCTAGAAGTGCGGTAGGAGGTTGTTCTTAGACGGATTTGAGGATGTTATTAGAGGGTGTGAACTGGCATTCATGCACAGTTAAAATCATTGTTATATGCTATATTATATATGTTGGTCCATGCATACATGTGGCATGACATTAGAGGTTTTGCATACATGTACATCAGGCATTGATAGGGCATGTAAGTGATCATGCATACGATGTTCACACTCGCTAATAATTAATCGAATCTGTTAGAGTGGTGGTTGGGTTAGGTTGGATGGTGGGTTTTTAGAGGTTGTGTTGGTGCTGAGTGGAAGTTAGAGGTAATGGAGTTTGTTAAGCTAGTTGCTAGTAATAGTGAGGGTGGTATAGCCTGTTGGTAGAAGATTGGTGTTTGATGCTTTATGAGTTTAGTGGTTTGGTGGTGAGGGGTACCGGTTGAGGTTAGGATCGATCAGGTGGTTTGATAGCTAAGTGGGAGTGGTAGTTCCTTGGTGCTAAGTGAGGTTGCAGTTTGGTGGTTGTTTTTCCAAGTGCTGAGGTAGCTTAGCATTTAAGTTGAAGTGGAAGGATCATGAAGGATCGAAGGCTTGTGTTGTTTGGAAGGATTCTTATGAGAAGTGGTTGGCTGGTTGTGTGTATGTGAATTTCTTTTGAGGTCAGCTGGTGGTGTATGGAGCAGCTGGCGGAGCCGAGTTGAGGTTGTGATGTAATTTTGGTTTGTGGGTGAGTAGACCTGGTGAGTCGTGGTGGTAATGTTAGCAACAGTTGTGGAGGTTTATCAGCTTTTGTTGAGGAGTTTGGGGTAAGCAGTTGATGCTTAAGAATTTTTGCTTGTTGGGAAGATTCTTGGAAGAGGTTTGAGAGTTGCAAGAGTTTTGGAAGTAGAGAAGTTTGTATGGTGGTTGAATTGGATTGGTTAGAGTCCCTGTGTGAACCAGTCTTGGAAGTTGTGTGTTACAGTAGTGTGTGCTGTGGAAGCTAAAGTTCTTTATGGTTGAAGTTGGGGCTGTGTACAGTCTGGAGATGTGGAAGGTTAAGTTGTGGCTATCTTTGAGTGTTCTGGGTTTGTGAACAGCATGTAGTGGTGTTGGGTTCAGTGGAGTTTTGTGTGGAAAGTGTTCAGTGTTGGTTGAGGGTTTTGTGTTGCCTTGTGTGTGTTTTGAGAAAGTTGTTGTTCTCTTTTCGCCGGTTGAAATTTCGAGGACGAAATTTCCTAAGGGGGGGAGAGTTGTAACGCCCCGGTTTTGGGCTCAGAAGTTTTGGGCGTTGACCGGTTTGGTCAAAGTGCTGTTCGAATCTAAAGAGGTGAAATTAGGAAAGCCTAGTTCGGGTTGCATTAAAAATATGGAAAAATGTTCTAAAATCATCTTTTAATATATAAAAGTGAACTGTGAAATCAATTTTGGAAAATGAGGTTCGGAAGGTTGACATTTTGGCTAGTGACCAAAATGTAATTTTTGAAAGTTCGGTGACAGTTTTATAAAGGATTGAAACTTTGAATCTTTAAGGAGCTATTTACCCAATGGGAGTTTCTCCAGATTTTCTAAATATATTAAATGATTAATTAAGTGTTTTTAAACAAAAGAAAAGTGGAGGGAAGATATTTTCCTAAATCTAACTAACTTTTCTCTCAACCATTTTCTCTCATCTTTTCTCTCAAACCAAACACATTCTCTCCAGATTTCCTCCTCTGATTTTGTCACTCAAATCACTCATTTCAACTCTCATTTGATTCCTAATCATCTCATCAACAAAACCTCTCAATTTGCAAGTTGTTTCATCAAGCTTTTTGGCTCCAAAAAGGAGAAACTCAAGTTTGGAGGTAAGAACGTCCTTCTCCTCTGAACTTCAAGTTCTTTACTGAAATTCCCAAGTTCTCAATCCTTGGTTTGTGTTTTGTTAAAGGCTTTTCAATAGAAATCTTGATTTTGGCTTAAAATGCAAGATTTGGTGATTTTGGTGAAATTTTCGTGTGATCTGTTTGGGCAGTGTTTTGAAGTGTCAAAATGATGTTAAATGAATGCTAAATTGATTAGAAGTTGAGGTTTAACTAATGTAATCCCGGATAGGTTGAATTTCCTAAGTTTTGCTTGAGTTTTTGGTTGTTTTTGGAGTGTTTTTGGTGATCTGTTATACCTGGGAGTATAAGGACGTGTTTGTGATCATTTTGGATGTTAATGGATGTTTAAAAATGGTTAGAAGTGATGGATCTTGGCTGGGTTAAGTTTTGGTAGTGTTTGGAGGTGATTTCGGTTGTGTTTGGTAGCCGAATTGTTGTATTTGTGTCGAGCAGCGAGTTTGGTTGTGTGGCTGCTGTTCTTAATGCATAATGATGCATTAATGTGCTGTTTTTGTGTGCTTGAAACAGGGGAGTTTGATCCGTGAGCTTTAGAGGTGTTGCGGAAGGTTTCGGATGCTTGGAAGGCTTGGTGGCTAGCTTTGTTTTGGTTATCGGTGAGTGAAGTTGGGTTTTCGGCTTTTAAACAAAGGTTTGAAGGTTTTGGGAGCTTAGTTTAAGTCTAAACAACTTTGCTAAGCTCAAGAGTAAGTAAATGGATTTCTTACTTGATTTGTGATATGAATTGGCTTTTTAAGCAATTGTGGTTGATGATTGAAATGCATGTGTTTTGCATGGTTTAAATATGTTTTGAAAGCATATTTTAGCATGGTTTAATGCTGGTTTTGAAAGCCATTGTGAAGGATGCTCAAGGTAAGAGATCCTTGGTTTTATACATTGAAAATGTGGATTTGATGCATGGTGTTGCATGTTGTTCAATGGCTTTGTTTAGTGCTTTAAAACAGTGAATTAATGTTGGTAAATGATGGTTTTTGCATATTGGTTATGCATGTGAATCATTTGATTAATGTGGTAATGGTTTTGCATAATGGTTATGCATGTGAAACATTGGACTAATGTGGTAAGATGGTTATATTGGCAAGTGATGTAAGTGGTTCTTGGTTCTTTGATCGGATATAGTTAGCCGGCTATAGGATTGGGTGCACCGTGAATTAAGTCGCCTTGGAGGTGGAGTGGTCAAGAGTGGACCGGGAAACTCCCTTCAAGTATCCTAACGAGATGGTTGAGGTCATAATGGAGGTGTTGCCCATTCGAGGACCTTGGTTGAGCAAAGGTTATATGGAGGTGTTGCCCATATGTGAGAACCTTGTGCTTGTTGAGATCACAATGGCAGTGTTAAGTCCATGTGTGGATCTTGTGTAGGGTGTCCCGGATCTCGTTAGTGATGTTCTACAACTACCAATCGGTGAATGCAAAGGTTATATGGAGGTGTTGCCCATATGTGAGAACCTTGTGCATGTCAAGGTTGTATAGTGGTTAAAAGTCCATACATGAGAACCTTGGGGAAGAGCTAAGGTTGTGTGGTGTTTAAAAGTCCATACATGGGAACCTTAGGATGTTGAGGTCATAATGGAGGTTGTTGCCCATTCGAGGACCTTGGATTGGTAGGGTGTAGGGAGCGTAGGGACAACGCTCGGAATCTGCGTATCCGATTGGGTGTTGAGTTGAAAAGTGAATGTGGTTGATCATTTGAAGGCCAATATGATGTTCTTGATTGTGATGAAGCATGTGGTGCTTGAAATGAAGCATATTTGCATGTGAAGCATGAGATGCTTGAATTGATGCATAATTGCATGTGAAGCATGAGATGCTTGAAAAGATGCATGGTTGCATGGAAAGTGTATAATGCTTGTGAATGCATGTTTACTTGTTAAGTTGAACAAGTGTTGATTATCATTTGGAGAATGATGCATGTGAGCATGAAATATCTTTAAGTGCATTGGAGTCTTGTTAAGACTTGTTTTTAAAGGCATGTGTTGATGATGTTGTGGTTCATATATGTTGCCTTTGGTTTAATGCATGTGTTGGTTGGTTAGTGAAATGGTGGATTTTTGCAAGTTGTTCTTTGAAAAGGGTTTTCTTAGTTTGCTAAACTAAGGGTTGGTTTCATGTATGTGCGATGCATGGTTTTGAGCTTGTTGTTGAAAAGGAGTTTTCAAACATGGCTTTGGTAAACAAATCGAGTTTGTTTTAAAAGTGATTTTTGGCTCGCTGCATTGATGGTGTTTTGGTTTTGAGCATTCCTCACTAAGCATTATGTGCTTACGCTCCTTTTTGTCCATCAATGCAGATTCTTGAAGTTTGGACAGCGAGGAGCAAGGGATTCAAGAAGGACTCCACTTGAGATGTATGTCTCGGTTAATAGCTATAGTTAATAAAGGCAATGGGGTAGAATCTCTTGGGTTGATGTATGTGTTTGTTTATGTTTAGACAAGTTTGGTTTTGTGTTGTTAATGTTGTTGGAACATGGCTTGGCTTATGAGATTGAATTGGAAGTATGTTGCTTAAATGGATTGCTTGTGTTGGAAGCTTAGTCTTAAAATTGGGGCTTTTCATGTTTGATGGCATTTTGTTGAATTGTTGATGCAAGTATGTCCCGTATATGTTGTATTGCATGTTGGCAAAGTTTGGTGGCTTTTGGAGCATGATTGGATGTTTAATTGCATGTTTAAATAGGCAAATTTCTGCATTTTGTGCAGGGTGTTTCGGAACAGGGTGAACCGTTTCGGAACGGGTGCCTCGAAGCAGCCCAGGCGTCCGAAACGGGTGACACCGTTCCGAAACGGAAAGGCTTCTGCCAGACCCCCGTTTCGGAACCCGTTGCGGAACGGCCCCGCGTTTCGAAACGGGCTGTCTCCCGTTTCGGAACGGTTGACCGTTGGGGGCTGACAGTGGCAGTTATGTGTTTCAAAATGTTTGCATTTTGGTCCTGAATCTTGTATGAGCAATTGTATGAGTTTGAGATGTCCGTTTGAGCTGAAATTTGGCCGAGAAGCATGAAACATGATTAATTTTAAGTTGGTAACTTAAAATCTGGTTAAGGCCTCAAAGTTTTCAGAATTTACAATTTGGTCCCTAAAGTTGTGTTTTGTGCAATTGGGTCCCTGAATGATCTCTGATGGTTGTGATCTTTGAGTATGATGTTTGTGTGATCACATATAGGGTTAATGAGCATTTAGACAAGATTAAAAAGAAAAAAAAGGGTCGTTAATCAAGGTTGACTTTCGGGTTGACTTTGGTTTTCCCCGTGTAACTTTCTTAATTCGGGTCAATCGTCTAGGCCATGTTAAGGGGGTTACACAAAGTGTTTTGAAAAACCTCTACCCGTTTCGAAACACCCAGTCCAAATCAAGCACCTGTTTCGAAACAGGCAAGGGTGTTTCGAAACACCCTGCCCAGAAACAGAAGATAGGCCTGTTTTAACACATTTAAACCCCATCGAACATGCTCCAAACCATTCCACAACAAATCAACAACATGCCAAGCATCATACCTACCAAATTGCATCAAAAGCTAGATACAAAACCACCCCTAGGTGCACCAACTCTTTCAACACATCCAACACTTAATCATGATTTTAAAACAAGAAGCATAGCACAACGACTTATGAATAAGAAGATTCAAACGTTGCAAGAATTAAACCACATAGTTCAAAACATAAACCGAACTTGTCCAACATACACAATCTCATTAAACATCAACATAAAAGACTCTCCCCCCATTGCCTTTATTATCTATAGCTATTAACCGAGACATACATCTCAAGTGGAGCTCTCCTTGAATCCCTTGCTTCTCGCTGTCCCAACTTCAAATATCTGCATTGATGGACAAAAAGGAGCGTAAGCACATAATGCTTAGTGAGGAATGCTCAACACCAAAACACCATCAATGCAGCGAGTCATAAAACCTCTTTAAAAAGGAAACACATTTCGATAAACCAAAGTAGTGTTTGAAAACCCCTTTTTAAACAACATGCTTTAAATCATGCATTGCTCAAACATGAAAACCAACCCTTAGCTTAGAAAAGCTAAGTAACTCAGTTCAAAGCACACCCTTGCAAAACCATGAATTTAACCTTTCCATGCATGAACATCATATGCAAAGTTAAATACAAATTCCTTGGAAAACACTTCCACTTCACATTATACTTTTCTCATTCTTGAAAATCATCTCAAAGCAAGAAACCTTTTAAAACCACTTACTCCTTCAATCTATCTCATGCATTAAACAAATGCAACATATGAACCACAAAATCAACATTTGCATTACATGCCTTTAAAAACAAGCCTTCACAAAACTTCAATGCACTAAAGAGATTCCCATGTACATATGCACCATTCTTAATATAAGATAAACACTTGTACAGGTTAACAAGTAATACATGCATTCTTGGTACATTACACACTTTCCATGCAACCTTGCATCATTTCAAGCATCTCATGCTTCATTACATTCAAGAACATTATATTGGCTTCCAAGTGATAATTCACAAACCATCATAACACAAGACACAATCGGATACGCGGATTACAAGCGTTGTCCCACACGCTCCATACACACTTCTGAACAACACAAGGTGGAGTTTACCGGTACAATCACAACCCCCTCAACACCCGTGATGGATTTTAACGGTACAATCACAACCCCCTCAACATCACTCATCGGGAGTTGTATAATACACTAGCGAGAGCCGGGACACATCACAAGGCTTACACATGGAAGATACCACAACCATTGTAATCACCTTAACCAAGCTCACACACGGGAGCAACCCTCCACCGTTGTGACACTTAACAAAGTCCACCCATGAGAGCCATCCTCCATCATGGAGACATTTAACAAGGTTCACCCACGAGAGCCATCCTCCATCGTGGTGGCACTAAACCAAGCCCACCCACGAGAGCCAACCTCCATCGTGGTGACACCAATTTCCTCAATCGCTAGGATTCTTGGATGGAGTTTACGGTACAATTACAACCCCCTCGACATCCAAGGCGACTCAATTCACGGTGCACCCAATCCTATAGCCGGCTAACTATATCCGATTAAAGTAACCAACAACCACTTACATCACTTGCCAATACCACCAATTACCATCATCAATTCACTGTTTTAAAGCATTAAACAAAGCCATTAAACAACATGCAACACTATGCATCAATTCCACAATTCCAATGTACAAAACCAAGGATCTCTTACCTTGAGCATCCTTCAACACATGACTTTCAAAACCAGCATTAAACCATGCTAAAACATGCTTTCAAAACAGAATTTAAACATGCAAATCACATACATTGCATCCAACCATCTCAAGTGCATTAAAAACCAATTCATAACACAAACCAAGAGAGAAATTCCATTTACTTACTCTTGAGCTTAGCTAAGTTGCTTAGACTTAAACTAAGCTCCCAAAACCTTCATACATTGGTTTTAAAGCTGAAAACCCCAACTTCACTCACCGATACACAAAACTAGGCTAGCCAACAAGCCTTCCAAGCATCCGAAACCTTCAACGCCACCTCTATTGCTCACGGATCATTCTCCCCTCTAAATGTGGATTTCTCCTTGTTTAGAGCCAAAATTCTTGAAAATTCAATAAGCAAATGATGAGGATTTAGTGTAGAAATGATTAGAAATCATTTAGGAATTGAAATCTCAACTTTAGGTGTGAAAATCAAAGGGAAAGTTGCTGTGGAAATGTGTTTGGCTGAGGGAAATTTTGAGAGAAAATGAAATGGGAAAATTTTGGTAAAAGTTAGTTATGAAACTAAAATATCTCTTTCCCCTCTTTTCTTTTTATTAATTATCATTAAATGAGTCTTTAAAATCTAAGAAATATCTGGAGAAACCCTCCCTTGGGTAAATTAGCTCCTTAAAGATTCAAAGTTTCAATCCTTTTAAAACAGTCACCAACTTTTCAAAAATTACATTTTAGTCACTAACTTGAAATGTCATATTTCCAAACCCCATTTTGTAAAATTGATTCCACCACTCTCTTATATATAATAAAAGAGGATTTTTAGATATTTTCCCATATTTTTAATGCATCCCGAACTAGGCTTTCCCTAAAACCACCTTTTATATTCGAACCGAAAATCCGACCAGTCCGGTTCAAACCCAAAACTTCTAAGCCCAAAATTGGGATGTTACATTGGTTGCTAGGGCCAAGGACATCGAGCATAGCTTGGGGCTGACCAAGCGTTCGGGAGGATTCAGTTTAGGGAAGAGACACAACAACTTTGATCGTGGTGATGCCAAGAGGCATCGGGGCAGTGGACAACAGTATGATCATAGGCGTGGCGGTGGACACCACGGTAGAGGCCATAAGGGCCAGAGAGCTGGAGGGCGTTTACCCGAGTCTGCCCGATGTGGGAGACAACATTCAGGAGAGTGTTGGGGAAACTATCATGCTTGCTGGAACTGTGGATCGAGAGACCACTTCAGGAGAGAGTGTCCGCATAAGGCGGGACAGGCACTGATTCAGGAACAGGCTCCTACGAGAGCGATCGACTATCTGAGAGGCCGTGGGCGCGTTCGTGGTTACTTCCAGCCGAGGGCTGATGCACCTAGGATAGAGGCACCGAGGAGTCTTGCTCATGTAGTGGCAGTTCAGCCATAGGCCGGTGGACCAGCTAGAGTCTACGCACAGAGAGAGGCAGGGAATGACACAGATGTGATATCATGTAATTTTGAGTTACAGTCTATGTCTTTGCTTTCCTTAGTCGATTCGGGTTCCACGCATTCTTATATTTTGAGTGAACATGCAAAGAAGTTAGACATACCTATTGAGATTTTAGACGTAGGGATGCATGTGACTAGCTCCTTCGGTGAGACAGTTGTAGTTAGACGGATGTATAGGAGGTGTCTGCTGAAGATTTAGGGTCATGTGTTTCCTATTGATATGATGGAGCTTCTGTTTTACGGTTTTGATATCATTTTGGGTATGGATTGGTTGGTTGAGCACAGAGCTAGTGTAGATTTTGAGCCAAAGAGAATTTCGTTGAAGCTTTTTGATGACTGCGAGGTAGTGGTAGTAGGCGAGAACGTTAAGTTCTTGTCAAACGTTGTGTCAGCTTTAGAGGATCATAGGTTGATGGACTCCGGTTGTGGGGCTTATTTAGCGTACGTGATGAATCCGAATATGAGTGAGGTTAGACCGAAAGATATCAGGACAATTTGTGATTATCCGGATGTGTTTCCAGAAGAGTTACCGGGTTTGCCTCCTGACAGAGATATAGAGTTTGTGATTGAGACTGTTTCAGGGTCTACTCCAGTTTCTATTGCTCCGTACCGTATGGCTCCGAAAGAGTTGAAAGAATTGAAAAGTCAGCTTCAGGAGTTGTTAGACCGAGCTTTTATTAGGCCTAGTAGTTCGCCTTGGGGTGCTCCCGTGTTGTTTGTGAAGAAGAAGGATGGCAGTATGGGGATGTGTATCGACTATAGGCAGTTGAACCAGTTGACAGTGAAGAACAAGTATCCGTTGCCTCGTATAAATGACCTGTTTGATCAGTTGAGAGGTGCCTCAGTGTTTTCGAAGATAGATTTGAGATCAGGGTACTATCAGTTGAAGGTAGAGGAGTGTGATGTACCGAAGACAACTTTTAGGACTAGATACGGTCATTATGAGTTCCTTGTGATGCCATTTGGGCTAACGAATGCACCGGCAGCTTTCATGAACATGATGAACATAGTTTTCCGAGACTATCTAAACCGATTTGTAGTTGTTTTCATAGACGACATCCTTGTGTACTCAAGATCAGAAGAAGAACATGATGAACACTTGAGACTCGTTTTGTAGAGATTGATGAGCAACCAGTTGTATGCTAACTTGAGTAAATACGAGTTCTGGATCATAGAGGTTGTGTTTCTTGGCCATATGGTATCAACTGAAGGTATCTGAGTTGATCCAAAGAAGATTGAAGCCAGTGTTGAGTGGAAACAACCTAAGTTAGTGACAGAGATTAGGAGTTTCCTAGGACTATCTAGTTACTATAGGAGATTCGTTGACGAATTCTCTAGGGTAGCTGCTTCGTTGACTAAACTTTTGCATAAAGAAGTGAAGTTTGAGTGGTCAGATGCGAGACAAAATGCATTTGAGAAATTAAAAGAAGCTTTGATGAAAGCTCCAGTGTTGGTAGAGCCAGTTTCAGGGAAAGAGTTCGTAATCTATAGTGATGCTTCCTACGTAGGTTTAGGTTGTGTTCTGATGCAAGAAAGGAGAGTTGTTGCTTATGCTTCGAGACAGTTGAAGGTGCACGAGAAGAACTACCCTACTCGCGATATTGAGTTAGCAGCAGTTGTGTTTGCATTGAAGATTTGGCGTCACTACTTGTATGGTGAGAAGTGCACGGTTTACACTGATCATAAAAGCTTGAAGTATCTGATGACTCAGAGAGAGCTGAACTTGAGGCAAAGAAGATGGCTTGAACTATTGAAAGACTGTGATTTGACTATTGAGTATCATCCGGGTAAGGCAAATGTAGTGGCCGACGCGTTGAGCAGAAAAGTTGCAGTAGAGTTGCGAGCTATGTTTACTAGGCTGAGTGTATCAGAGAACAGTGGTTTGATTACAGAGTTGCAAGTGAAGCCTTCGTTGATTCAGATGATCTGAGAGAAACAGTTGCAAGACGTAACATTAGCTTCACATGTTCAGGACATTGCAGAGGGTAGACCGACAGAGTACAGTTTCAGTGATGAAAATGTGTTGTGTTTCAGAGACAGAGTGGTAGTGCCTGCAGATGTTGAGTTGAGACGTATGATTCTGAGTGAAGCACATTCGAGTCCTTTTTCTATGCATCCGGGCAGTACTAAGATGTACCGAGATCTGAAGAGTGATTATATCTGGGTTGGTTTGAAGAAGGATGTGGCCGAGTATGTGAGCTGTTGCATGGTATGTTAGAGAGTAAAGGCAGAATATCAGGTTCCTTCAGGTTTGTTACAGCCTTTGAAAATTCAGGAATGGAAATGGGAAAGAATCACTATGGATTTTGTGTCAGGGTTGCCGTTGTCTCCTTCGAAGAAGAATTTTGTCTGGGTGATAGTTGATAGATTCACTAAGTGTGCTCATTTCTTAGCAGTGAACATCACATATTCTTTAGACAAGCTGGCAGATTTGTATGTCCGCGAGATTTTGAGACTGCATGGAGTTCCGAAGTCTATTGTATCAGACAGAGATTCGAGATTCACATCGAGGTTCTGGAGTTGTTTGCATAGTGCCCTAGGTAGTCGTTTGCATTTCAGTACTTCATATCATCCGCTGTCAGATGGTCAGTCAGAGCGAGTGATACAAGTATTAGAGGATATGCTCTGTTGTTGTGTGATCGACTTCCAGGGATCGTGGGAGAAGCATTTACCCTTAGTCGAGTTTTCTTACAACAATAGTTACCAGGCTAGTATCCAGATGGCTCCTTATGAGGCATTGTATTGTAGGCGATGTAGGACTCCGATCTGTTGAGCCGAAGTGGGTCAGAAATTGTTACATATGCCGGATTTGCTTAAGGGGACTACCGATAAAGTGAAGATGATTTGTGACCGTCTGAAAGCAGCTTCCGATCGTCAGAAGTCTTACGCAGATTTGAAGAGAAAAGAGATTGAGTTTTCGGTGGGTGAGAAAGTGTTTCTGAAAGTGTCTCCGATGAAGAAGGTAATGCGATTTGGACGGAAATGCAAGTTGAGTCCGAGGTTTATCGGTCCGTATGAGATAGTTGAGCGGATTGGGCCAGTAGCTTACCGTTTGAGATTGCCTTCAGAGTTAGAGAACATCCACGATATATTCCATGTGTCGATGCTCAGGAGATATAGATCGGATCCATCTTATGTTATGTCCGTTGAAGAAATAGAACTGAATCCAGATTTGTCGTATAATGAAGAACCAATTGAGATACTCGCTTCAGATAGCAAGGTGTTGCGTAGCAAGACCATAGAGTTGGTCAAGGTGTTGTGGCGACATAAAGGTGTGGAAGAGGCCACGTGGGAGAGGAAAGCGGATATGCTTGAGCAGTTTCCGTATCTGTTTCCACCAGGTAATTTCAAGGACAAAATTCCTTAAGTGGGGGAGAGTTGTAACACCCAGGTTTGGGGGTCGAATGAAATTAAATTATTAAAATATAATTTTGGGCCTTGTATTTTCAAAACAAATAAAAATATGTTGGGCTTGTTTTAACTTAAACCCAAATAGGCATGGGTTTTACACTATTGTAATTACCCATTCTCATTAAGGGTAAAAAGGTCCCTTGGTATTTAAAAATAAAACAAAACAAATAAAGATATCTATTTGCTCATCTTATTCCCCTCCTCTTTCAAAACTAACGCCATTTTCCCCCTCCCCTTGCAAGTTACTATTCCATTTCTTCCTTGCTTCATTCTTGAGGATTTTTGAAAGGTAATGATGTTTTTGAGTTGTCCTTATCTTCCTCTTCATTTCTATACCATTAGTTTTCAATAAAAACCTATTATATTGCATTTTGAAGTTTTTGAGTTTTGAAATAAAAATGATAACTTTGATACCTTTAGGTTAAGCTTTGGATTTGTTGTTGTTAGATAAGTTATTTACTATTCAAAAGGTCCAACATATCTAATTTTTACATGGTTTTATGATGATTTTCGGATATGGGTTTTAGAGAGGTTTTAGGTGGTTCAAAAGATGGTTTTTGGGGCTGTTTATGAGTGGAAATCGATGGATGATGATTGTATGATGTTTAAGGGTTAATTTGGAAGCTTATGGGTATGTTAAAAGTGTTGGAATCGATGGTTAATTGTTGTGTGTTTGGGCTGCTTGAAAATGCTAGTTTGGGGTGTGTTCTTAGTTGGCTAATTCCTTGAAAATGTGTTCCGGGTTTGCTTCGGTGATTGATGACTGATTGTTGATGTTTTTGCTTGTGTTGGATTGCTTAGCATCAAGGTTTTATGTTGGTGAGACATTGGAAACTAATCCGGATAGCTTGGTGGATTGATTGGCTAGAGTTGTTGAGCTTGGAGTAGTGGGTGAGTGGTTCTTCGGTTTTAAATTGGTTTTCAAATGCCTTGGTCCGAGCATATAGACCTAGGTCGGGCTTGGTAAACCCACCTAGAGTTGGGATTAGATTGGTAGTCTAATCTCAAGCTTTAGTTTAGAAGACTATAGTTGAACTTTGAATGTTGTGTTTATGCCTCATGTATTAAATGTGATTGATGTTGCTATGCATATTGTGGCTATGTGTAATGATGAGGCATGGTGTTTTATTTATGCATTGTGATATGCATGTGGTTGTTGAAATGTGGGTTGCATGATTGTAAATCATGGTGGATACGTGCTAGGCACGGGAATTGGTAAGGATATTGTGTTATGATGAGATTGTGATGAGATAGTATTGACACTAGTATGCTTGGGTACAAATGATCGATCATTAGGATGTTAGTGTGCACACGAGAGTCGAAATGCGCGCGTGGTCTTGGTGATGATAGTCACCAAGATGGAGTACGGGTACGCCCGGAAGTCTTCATTTATATTTTAGTCGATGATGAGTGGAATCCCATCGACGGGGCGTGAGGATGAGTGGAATCCCCTCCGCGTGAAACGATGATGAGTGGAATCCCACCGTAAGGTAATGAAATGGTTGAGTTGTTGGATGTGCGTTCCGACAGTTGTTATCCGCGTATTCGGGTCATTGCTAGGTGCCAATACGGTTTGTTAAATGTGTTTCATATGGTTGTATTATGGGCATGTTGAGCATGGCATGATAATTGATGTTATGTTCATGCATTTCATACATTTGATTCATGTGGTTCCGAAGGTAAGGAAACATGTACTCATCCTTGGTTTTGTTGCTTGTGCTTGGACCCTGCATTGTCGAGGTTTGTTTTATGAGCTTACCCTCACTAAGCTTTACGCTTACGCTCTCCTTTGTTCGACAATGCAGATCCTTAGTTCGTGGGTTGCTTGTGTGAGGAGAAGGGCCTCCAAGTGTGCTATTTTCTACCTTCAAGTATGGACTTTTAAGTTAATTGATGTAATAGCTAAGCAATGGGATTCGAGTATGTTGTTTGTGTTAAGGAGCTTGTTAAGACTCCTTTAGTATGTTGATGTTTTGGTTGTGGCTTGTTTATGCCATGTATGTTGGCCTTGAGCCCTTATTTTTATGCTTATGTGTATGTTCTGTTCTAAGGCATGAAAACCTTGATATGCTATGTATGTTTCTTTTGGTGAATGCTTGATTCCTTAAAATGTATGGCCTTTTCATGTATGTTGTGTGATGAACATGTTTGAAGTAGGGTGAATGCCTTTAGAGTATGTAAATGCATGTTATATCTTGTTTCTTGATGTTTGAGGCTTGTTGGGAGCTTTTGGAGATGCAAAAATCTAGTTTTTAGTAACACACAGACTGCAGGCGTTTCGGAACGGGTAAGGCTGTTTCGGAACGGGTGTGGTTCCAGGGACACCCGTATCGGAACGCCTTCCGGTACGGTTTGGCTACTGTGAACCCCTGTTCCGATACGCGTATCGAAACGTTTTGGCTATTGTGAGGGCCTGTTCTAGAATATGTTTCGGAACGCCTAGGCGAAATGGACCCCTGTATCGAAACGGGGTGGAGCGTTCGGTACGGTTGGTTTGGCTTTTTGAACTGGGGCCCTTGTATCAAAACGGGCAAGCTTGTTTCGAAACACAGGCCTGAAATGTGGGCTTTTGGCATCTCTAAAGGTTCTTAAGTGTTGGGCTTAGGCCCTGTTTGATGTTAGCTTTCTCGTGAGCCATGTTCGTAATCGTTTATGTGTGTTTTGGTCGCGTTTGCAAGAAATCGGATTAACTTGACATTTGGTAAATTTAAATTAACTTATGCTCCTTGTCTCGTCTTGTCCTCGTTTTCCGCTACCGTTTGTCACACATAGGACTAACTAAATATCTAGACAATGTAATGTTAAAAGAAAGTTTTCTAGGGTCGTTAACCGAAGTGGAGCCTTAACGGGTTTTGCCTCGGTTTTCCCCGTGTAGCCCACTCAGACCGGTCGGCCGTCCAGACCGGGACGAGGGGGTTACAAGTTTTAAGTCTATAAATACCCATTGTACTTCTAGTTTAAATCATCCTAGGTTTTCTATAGACTTTTCTTGTGCTCTTCTCCGCCGCCATGTTCTAAATCCCCCTTGGGTTAGGGGTATGTTGTAACTAGTGAGAAACGGTTGTTTTAGGTTTTTGAGTTATTTCTTCAATAAAATATTCCAAGTTTACTTAATCCATTGTTCTTCATTTGTTCAATCTTTCCACACCAGTCGTTTGAGAGAATCTATTTTTCGGGCACGAAAGTGCAAGGCTCACTAAGGGGTTAAGTACGGTCACAATGGGAGGCGTGACTAACTTGGTTCCACACTAGTCCACAAGTTTCAGCGACTAAAAGGGATCTCTAACCGAGTTGATTGATTTGGTTCCACACTAGACCTCAAGTTATCAATCTCGAGCATCCTAACCTAGAAATAGGAGGGATCACTGTCGACTATCCTGCCGAACTTAGAGTATCTGCCAGACTTGCCGCCAGGACGTCTTTCCATTCCACCTGCCGAGACAGTACACACTCCTGCAGTGGCAGTGACCTGTTGCGGCTGCGTGACAGGGTGGTAGTTTTCTGCCCATCTACCCACCGAGGAAGCATATCGTGGCAGCAAATGATAACTCATACCTAATTCCACGCAGTTTTCGCACTAAGTGGCAGCATAACCCTGCCTACTATATCAACCTGATTCACCTCTTCTCTTTTACTGGTGTTTTATTTACTTTCCAATCTCAACCAATCATTGACTTGTGTTTTTACTTTACTTTGTGCAGGAACTAAAGAACGAGACAAGCTATCCAATCCTTGTGGGATTCGAAATCTTTTATACTATAACTTGACAGGAGTGTGCACTTGCGCTCCCACAAAAAGGGAACACCTTCACGCCCTACAAGTTTTTGGCGCCGTTGCCGGGGATTGGTAATAGCAAATTTCGTTTTTAATTTATGCACCTTTTTACTTTTCGTTTATTTCAATTTTTAATCGAAAAAAAGAATTTTACCGTGTCCTTTGCAAGTGTATGACCAGGGCTAACCCTAGCGGAAACTTCATTATTTATGACGATCTTGAGCGTGAAACTAGACGAATCAATAGGGAGCTAAGGGAAGCCTTAAAGAACAAAGACAAAGGTAAAGCAAAGGAAGAGACCATGGTAAACGAGAACCCCCAGTTGATGCCATGAATGGCAGGGGTGGGCAGCCAGATTTGCCGCCCAGAGGACCACAAGTATAGCAGAGGCAGGATCCCCATGATCCACCCCAAGTGCGGACAACTAGAGACTATCTTGAACATGACTTTCAAAGGTTCGAGCCAATAGTAACGGAACCAGAGATAGGGGCAGATCATTTTGAACTGCCACAGAAGATGCTCGGCAGCATCTACGAGGATTCCTAGACATCTGCCGAGCATTCAAGATTCATGGGGTACACCAGGACGTATTGCGGCTAAGGTTATTTCCCTATTCACTGAGGGATAGGGCGAAACAGTGGTTGAATAACCAGCCAGTCGGATCTTTCACTTCATGGGCGGAGCTCTGCAAGGACTTTCTAGACCGGTTCAGCCCATCCAACGTCACCGATAGGCTGCGAAATGAGATCACAGCTTTTAGACAAGGGGATGACGAGTCGATGTATGAGGCATGGGAGCGGTACCAACAAATGTTGAACAACTGTTTGCTTCATGGTTTACCGGCTTGGACTCATATATCTATATTCTACAATGGGGTTAACTACCGGACTCGAATGATGTTAGATGCCTCGGTTAACGGGATCATCCTAGACAGACCTCCGGAGGAAGCACTACGGCTACTTAACATAGCAGCTAAAAACGATAATAAATACCCGATAGCCCGCCGAGGCGGCACAAGGCGGCCAACTACTGTAAATGAGGTGGAAGCCTCCAAATATTTTAACGCCCGCCTTGACACTCTGATAGAGCTGGTGATGAAGATGGTGCAATCCCCAGGGAAGGTCCATGAAGTAAAAGCCGCTGAGCCTTTTTGTGAAGAATGCGGTGGCAACCATGGGTCCACTGACTATGGCGAGTCTGCTAATTATATGAGAGGATACGAGAGAAATAGCAGACCTATGTAGAATAACTACAACCCAGGACTGAAGGACCATCCTAACTACGTGAGAAGTAAACCCAGAACGGTTGCAAACCCACCGCAGCAACTAGGAGATTATCAACAGAACCTGCCACGACAGCTACCGCCACAACAGGACAAAAATACTTCATCTTTAGAATCTACCTTGCATGAATTCATGTCCTATACTAAAGACTTTATTTCCAGCACAACTAAATTCATTAATAAAACTGAATCTTTCATGTACAAGACCGAAAACTGGATGAGCAATCAAGAGGCAGCTTTGAAAAATCTGTAAACACAGTTCGGGAAATTTTCCCAAATCATCAACACTAGGCCAATGGGTGGATTACCTAGTGACACTGAACTAGCAAAAGGAAAAGCCCTTGAACAGTGTAAGGCCGTAACAACCCGAAGCGGGATAACATTACAGGACCCATTCATACCCACTGCAAGAGAAGCAGGAATTACCGCGACAGTACCTGAGCATGAATCAGCAATTGACAGCAGAATTGAACAGATAGAATCTGAACCAGCTGCTCAGAATAATATAGCCACCAAGAAAAAAACTGCCAACCTTACACCTCCACCTCCATTTCCCCAGAGGCTAAAGAGACAAAAGCAAGAGATGCAGTATAAAAGATTCTTGGATGTGCTAAAACAAGTCAAAATCAACCTTCCACTAATAGAGTTGATTGAGAAAATGTCGAGTTATGCCAAATTTTTGAAAGATATGGTATCGAATAGAACAATGATTGGGGAGTTTGAAACGGTGGCAGTAACGAAAGGATGCATGGCTATGTTACACAACAAAGCACCGCCCAAATAGAAAGATCCCGGCAGCTTTATAATCCCTTACAAAATCGGCAGCAACCACTCTGTACGAGCATTATGTGACATAGGGGCAAGCATAAATTTGATGCCCGAGTATGTTTTTCAGAAACTTGGGATAGGAGATGCCCGCCTGTTGAGTTGTGTGGTGCTCGATTCGTTCAACCGATTATGCTCACCAAGTGGTGGAGAGGTGGATATTTTGGTGGAAGGGTTTAGGAAGCTAGAAAGAATAAAGACACAATAATTTTAGAGTGGTTCGGCCTTCTAACAAGCACCTACATCCACTACCTTAGCTCCCCACTAAGGATTTCACAATCAATCCACTAATTGATTCGTCCCCTTTTCTAGGCTTAGGAGGAAACCCTTACAAGCAATCAAGCTTTCTACCCAAAGCCTTGATTGAAACCCTCTTTACAAGAGATAAACAAAGAAAACTTGTAATCCTCTAATAGGAGTTTGTTTGCACAAATAAGCACTCACCCAAACCTAAAACACTTGAGCAAATTTGACAATTTTGGCTCACTAGTGTTTGTCTATACAAGAATTGACAATTTAAGTGCTAAGACAATTTCTTGATCATTTGATGTTTGACAATATGAGCATTAGCCTTCTCTTGATGCTTGGAGGTCCCTTTTATACTCCCAATTGAGTTTGTAGCCGTTACTAGCCGTTGGGATCAAATTGGAGCCGTTGAGGACTTTATTCCCACCATAAATGCAGTTCTGCTGCTCCCCGTTTCGAAACGCTCGAGGCCGTTTCGAAACACGCTCAATGTAGAAAGAGCCGTTGCAGTCTGTCAGGGTACCCGTTTCGGAACACCCCCTTGCCGTTTCGGAACGCGTATCGAAACGCTATAAGCCCGTATCGAAACGCCTGCATTTAAAAGTTAGTTGGGAAGATAGCCGTTGGGGTTTATGACCGTTGTGGTCATTGCCACGTGGGCGTATCGAAACGGCCTAGCCCGTTTCGAAACGCTGGGCAAAAATCAAGTCCAGGGAAAGCCCGTTTCGAAACACGTTTCGAAACGAATATGCTACTGGAATCCCCTGTTTCGAAACGCCCTAAGGTGTTTCGAAACACCTGGACTGGTTTGTATAAATTGGCCTTTGAAACACATTAAAAACCCTTTTGAAAACTTCCTAAACACAATTTCAAGTTGTTTGGACTTTGTAAATGTTTTAAATACTTTTTTAAATCAGTCCAAAACATTTTTCAATTATTATATCAAAACATTAGTTCTACAATCTCCCCCTTTTTGATATAATAAAACTCACTTGAAAAATTGTTTGGGATTCTCCCCCTTTAACTTTAAAAATGTGAATAAGAGTTGAAAGTTTTTAATTCAAATAAAGCTCCCCCTTATTCATTTGAAAATTCAAATTTTCAAACCATTTCTCCCCCTTTTTGTTATATCAAAAAGAATTTAAAACATTAAGTTCAAAATAACAATGGAGATAAAAACTTTGACAAAAATAAGAATTTGGTTTAAAAATGGCTCCCCCTTACTCAAGACATCATTGAAATGTTAGTCCATCATAAATGATCATCTAGTTGAATTTAAACTAAGAAATAAACAAATGAAAGCACAAAACAACTAGAAAATTTACCAACACTTGAACTCAAGGTAGGATGTGAAGTCTTCCTTCTTCAAGTGTTCTTCCTTGTGTGCATGGAGCTCCCCCTCAATGTTTGACTTGTTGAACATCTCCATCACACCTAGCAATAGACAATCAAGTAATTTTTGGTATCCAAATTGCTTTGGATCCATGAACGTTAGTAGCACAAATTTTTGACCCCTTAGGAATCCATTTTTCAATGTCATCCTTTTTAATTGAAATGGTTAGTCCTTTTGGGACCCAAACACTTCTAAAACATTTACCATTTTTAAATCTAGGGGCACTAGATTGTCTAACATAAAAATTTGATTTTCCAAAATTGTTTTTCTTTTCAAGCTCTTTGGAAATCAAATCTTTTTCTTCTTGAACATTTTGAAGCAATTTTTGTAAATCAAAACATTTTAATTCAAACTCTTCAAGTTTTGCTTCAAGTTCAAGTTTGGTTTTAGAAAGCAAATCATTTTGAATTTTTAACTTTGAAACCAATTTTTTGTTTTTCAAAAAGTGGCTTTTAAAATCTAAAACCAAATCATCATAGGCATCTTGTAATTCATCAAAGGAATAAGAACATGAAGTAGATGAATTAGAAGTTACCCTTGAATCTTCTTCGATGGCCATAAGGCAAAGGTTGGCTTGTTCATCGTCGGTGGAGTCTTCATCACTCCAAGTAGCCAAATGTGCCTTCTTCTTATGGCTTGAAGTGCTTGCCCTCTCCTTTCTCTTAGGTTCTCGTTCAAGCTCTCTCAAGGCTTTCTTCATGAACGGGGCACACTTCTTGAAGAGATGAACTATCTCTTCTTCTTCATCCTCCTCTTCACTTGAGTAGACATGATGGCAAGTGGAGGATTTGAGAGCCATGGCACTAGCATTGATGTCAAGCCCTTTGATTTTCTTCTCTCCCATAGCTCTAATTTCTTCCCTTTTCTTCTCCTCTTCCTTGTTCTTCTTCATAATTTGATGAGTGAGAAGAGACCCCATAAGTTCATCAAGCTTCAAAGTCTTCAAATTTTTGGCTTCGATGATGGCGGTCCTCTTTGAGTCCCAAGACTCGGGAAGTGAGTAGATGAGCTTTCGGACAAGCTTCTCTTCCGGGATGGCTTCTCCATAACCTTTAAGACCGTTGGTGATGGTGGAGAACCTATCAAACATCTTCTCGATGTTCTCTTCCGGATCCATCTTGAAGTTCTCATACTCTAATGTTAGGAGCCCAATCTTGGTCTCCTTGACTTCATCGGTCCCCTCGTATGTGACTTCAAGCTTGTCCCATACCTCCTTGGCACTCTCACAAGAAGACATCTTTTCGTAGATGGATGGGCCAAAAGCACAAAACAAGATGTGCAAGGCTTTGCAATTAAGCTCCATCTTCTTGCGATCGTCAGCACTCCACTCCGCTTTGCTTCGTTGAGGCACGAACGGACCATCTTCAACTATGTCTCATAGCTTGTAATCTCTAGACTTGATGAAGAACTTCATCTTTATCTTCCAATGGGCATAGAATGTTCCGTCGAAGAAAGGCGGTTTGTCTATGGATTGCGCTATTTGAGCCGGTTGATGAACTAGTGATCGAGCTTGCCGGATCTTCTCAATAGGATGTTAATCCTCTTCGATTGAGCCAAGCTCTGATACCAATTGTTGAGTTGTGTGGTGCTCGATTCGTTCAACCGGTTATGCTCACCAAGTGGTGGAGAGGTGGATATTTGGGTGGAAGGGTTTAGGAAGCTAGAAAGAATAAAGACACAATAATTTTAGAGTGGTTCGGCCTTCTAACAAGCACCTACATCCACTACCTTAGCTCCCCACTAAGGATTTCACAATCAATCCACTAATTGATTCGTCCCCTTTTCTAGGCTTAGGAGGAAACCCTTACAAGCAATCAAGCTTTCTACCCAAAGCCTTGATTGAAACCCTCTTTACAAGAGATAAACAAAGAAAACTTGTAATCCTCTAATAGGAGTTTGTTTGCACAAATAAGCACTCACCCAAACCTAAAACACTTGAGCAAATTTGACAATTTTGGCTCACTAGTGTTTGTCTATACAAGAATTGACAATTTAAGTGCTAAGACAATTTCTTGATCATTTGATGTTTGACAATATGAGCATTAGCCTTCTCTTGATGCTTGGAGGTCCCTTTTATACTCCCAATTGAGTTTGTAGCCGTTACTAGCCGTTGGGATCAAATTGGAGCCGTTGAGGACTTTATTCCCACCATAAATGCAGTTCTGCTGCTCCCCGTTTCGAAACACTCGAGGCCGTTTCGAAACACGCTCAATGTAGAAAGAGCCGTTGCAGTCTGTCAGGGTACCCGTTTCGGAACACCCCCTTGCCATTTCGGAACGCGTATCGAAACGCTATAAGCCCGTATCGAAACGCCTGCATTTAAAAGTTAGTTGGGAAGATAGCCGTTGGGGTTTATGACCGTTGTGGTCATTGCCACGTGGGCGTATCGAAACGGCCTAGCCCGTTTCGAAACGCTGGGCAAAAATCAAGTCCAGGGAAAGCCCGTTTCGAAACACGTTTCGAAACGAATATGCTACTGGAATCCCCTGTTTCGAAACGCCCTAAGGTGTTTCGAAACACCTGGACTGGTTTGTATAAATTGGCCTTTGAAACACATTAAAAACCCTTTTGAAAACTTCCTAAACACAATTTCAAGTTGTTTGGACTTTGTAAATGTTTTAAATACTTTTTTAAATCAGTCCAAAACATTTTTCAATTATTATATCAAAACATTAGTTCTACACCGCCCAAAAACAATGATGCTTCAGTTGGCTGACAGAACCTATGTCCAACCAGAAGGAAAAATTGAGGACATTCTAGTACAAGTGGATGACTTTATTTTTCCCTCTGATTTCTTGGTACTTGATTGTGAAGAAGACGAAAAAGCACTGATAATACTGGGGCGACCTTTCCTTGCTACGGGGAGAACTCTGATTGATGTAGAAAATGGCGAACTCACTGTGCGAATAGACGATCAGCAGATAAAACTCAACATTTATCTATCAATGCGACATGCTAAAGATCCGGAAGAATGCCAGCTATTGGATGCCGTCACAGAGTTCAATCTGGAAGAAAATAGACCTTGCCTACAGCACGGATGCCCCGGCGACAAACTTGGTAGCTGCCAAGGCAGCCATTTAGAGAGCTACCCGGAAGACAATGGGTGGCGGAACAAGAAACGGAGGAGTAGGAGGAAGCCCTTTGGATGACGAACAGACCAGGTAAGTACTTTGAACCTCTGAATTATTCAGAAAAAGGAGGAATGATATTCAAACCCTCCATTGAACAGCCTCCTACCCTCGAATTAAAAACCTTACCTGCACAACTTAAATATGTTTTCCTAGGACCTAATGATACCCTGCCAGTTATAATTTCATCCAAGTTGCAGCCCAAACAGGAACAACAGTTAACTGAACTATTGTGGCTGCATAAGAAAGCTATAGGCTGGACCATTGCAGACATATAGGGAATCAGTCCTGCGATTTGCATGCACAAAATTCAACTTGAGCAGGACCAAAAACCAACTGTGGATGTCGTACGAAGATTAAATGATGCCATGAGAGAAGTGGTCAAAAAGGAGATCGTCAAGTGGCTAGATGCTGGCATTATATACCCGATTGCAGACAGCGAATGAGTAAGCCCGGTACAATGTGTACCAAAGAAAGGCGGCATAACTGTGGTAAGCAATGAAAATAATGAATTAATCCAAACTCGAACAGTAACAGGTTGACGAATATGTATGGATTACCGCAAGTTAAATAAAGCAACAAAAAAGGATCACTTTCCATTACCTTTTATTGATCAGATGCTTGACCGCCTCACTGGCAAACCCTTATATTGTTTTTTGGATGTATATTCAGGGTATAACCAGATCACCATCGCACCAGATGACCAGGCCAAAACAACCTTCACATGCCCATATGGCATTTATGCCTTCCGAAGAATGTCGTTTGGTTTGTGCAATGCCCAGCCACCTTTCAAAGATGCATGATGTCAATCTTCTCAGACATGATAGAAGACTTCATGGATGACTTCTCCTTCTTTCGAAGCAGCTTCGACAGCTGCCTCGGCAACCTTGAGAAAGAAATGACCAGATGTGAGGAAACAAACCTAGTGCTTAATTGGGAAAATGCCACTTTATGGTTGACGAAGGCATAGTCTTGGGGCATAAAATCTCCGCACAAGGAATAAAGGTGGACAAAGCAAAAATCAAAGTCATAACTGATTACAAGCTTTTCAACACGATTATATTGCAAAAATTCAATTTATGTACTTCTCACTTAGTTAAAAGTCCAATGTGTCAATGGTTCGACCCATTTAGACCCGCTCGTCCGAAACCTCTACAAAAGAACCACAAAACAAGTTTTAATCAAGTTGTAGTAGTTCATATCATTGATTACGAGCTTTTCAACACTATTATATTGCAAAAACTCAATTTCTGTACTTTTCTCGTAGTTAAAAGTCCAACCGGTTCAATTTACGGCCCATTTAGACCCGCTCGTCCGACCCCTTACAAAAAGGACCGCAAAACAAGTTTTAATCAAAATTTAAGAGTTCATATCATTGATTACGAGCATTTTAACACGATTATATTGTAAAAACTTAATTTCTGTACTTTTTACTCAGTTAAAAGTCCAACGGGTCCATGGTTCAGCCCATTTAGACCCGCTCGTCCGGAACCTCTACAAAAGGACCGAAAAACAAGTTTTAATCAAATTGTAGGAGTTCATATCATTATTTACAAACTTTTCAACACGATCATATTACAAAAACTCAATATATGTACATTTTACCCAGTTAAAAGTCCAACGGGCCCATGGTTCGGCCCATTTAGACCTGCTCGTCCGAAACCTCTACAAAAAGGACTGCAAAACAAGTTTTAATCAAATTGTAGTAGTTCATATCATTGATAACGAGCTTTTCAACGTGATTATATTGCAAAAGTTCAATTTATGTACTTTTTACTTAGTTAAACTTCCAAAGGGTCCATTCTACGGCCAATTTAGACCTGCTCGTCCGAAACCTCAACAAAAATGACTGCAAAACAAGTTTCAATCAAAATTTAGGAGTTCATATCATTGATTACAAGCTTTTCAACACGATTATATTGCAAAAGCTCAATTTATGTACTTTTTACTCAGTTAAATATCCAACGGGTCCATTGTTCGGCCAATTTAGACCTGCTCGTCTGAAACCTCTACAAAAATGACCGCAAAACAAGATTTAATAAAAATCTAGGAGTTCATATCATTGGTTACGAGCTTTTCAACACGATTATATTGCAAAAACTCAATTTCTGTACTTTTTACTTAGTTAGAAGTCCAACGGGTCCATGGTTCGACCCATTTAGACCCGCTCGTCCGAAATCTCTACAGAAAGAACCACAAAACAAGTTTTAATTAAATTGTAGGAGTTCATATCATTGATTACCAGCTTTTCAACACAATTATTTTGTAAAAACTCAATTTTTGTACTTTTTACTCACTTAAAATTCCAACGGGTCCATTCTACGGCCCATTTAGGCCCGCTCGTCCGAAACCACTACAAAAAAGACCACAAAACAAGTTTTAATCAAATTGTAGGAGTTCATATTATTAATTATGAACTTTTCAACACGATTATATTGCAAAAATTCAATTTCTCTACTTTTTACGCAGTAAAAATTCCAACTGGTCCATTTTACGGCCCATTTAGACCTGCTCGTTCGCAACCTCTACAAAAAGGACATCAAAACAAGTTTTAATCAAAATTTAAAAGTTCATATAATTGATGACAAGCTTTTCAACACGATTATATTGCAAAATTTCAAATTTTTGTACTTTTTACTCAGTTAAAAGTCCAACGGGTCAATGGTTCAGCCCATTTAGACCCGCTCGTCCGAAACCTCTACAAAAAGGACCGCAAAACAAGTTTTAATCAAGTTGTAGTAGTTCATATCATTGATTACGAGCTTTTCAACACTATCATATTGCAAAAACTCATTTTTTGTACTTTTCACGTAGTTAAAAGTCCAACCGGTTCAACTTATTGCCCATTTAGACCCTCTCGTCCGAAACCTTTACAAAAAGAACCGCAAAACAAGTTTTAATCAAATTTTAGGAGTTCATATCATTGATTAGGAGCTTTTCAACACGATTATATTGCAAAAACTCAATTTTTGTACTTTTTACTCAGTTAAAATTCCAAAGGCTCCATTGTTCGGCCCATTTAGACCTGCTCGTTCGAAACCTCTACAGAAAGGACCGCATAACAAGTTTTAAACAAATTTTAGGAGTTCATATCATTGATTACGAGCATTTTCAACACGATTATATTGCAAAAACTCAATTTCTGTACTTTTTACTTAGTTAAAAGTCCAACGGGTCTATTGTTCAGCCTATTTAGACCCGTTCGTCCGAAACCTTTACAAAAAGTACCGCAAAACAAGTTTTAATCAAAATTTAGGAGTTCATACCATTGATTATGAGTTTTTCAACACGATTTTATTACAAAAACACAATTCCTGTACTTTTTACTCAATTAAAATTCCAATGGGTCCATTTTACTACCCATTTAAACCCGCTCGTCCGAAAGTTCTACAAAAAGGACCGCAAAACAAGTTTTAATCAAAATTTAGGAGTTCATATTATTGATTACAAGCTATTCAACACGATTATATTGTAAAAACTCAATTTCTCTACTTTTTACTTAGTTAAAATTCTACCGGGTCCATTGTTCGGCCCATTTAGACCCGCTAGTCCGGAACCTTTAACAAAAGTACCGCAAAACAAGTTTTAATCAAATTATAGTACTTTATATCATTGATTTCGACCTTTTCAACACGATTATATTGCAAAAGCTTAATTTATTTACTTTTTACTCAGTTAAATGTCCAACGAGTCAAATTGTAGTACTATAAAAACTTAGGAGTTCATATAATTGATTACGAGCTTTTCAACATGATTATATTGCAAACACTCAATTTCTGTACTTTTTACTTAGTTAAAAGTCCAACGTATCAATGGTTCGACCCATTTAGACTCGCTCATCCGAAACCTCTACAAAAAGGACAGTAAAATAAGTTTTAATCAAATTGTAGGAGTTCATATCATTGATTACGAGATTTTCAACACGATTATATTTTAAAAATACAATTTCTATAACTTTTACTCGGTTAAAATTCCAACGAGTCCATTCTACGGCCCATTTAGACCCGCTCGTCCGAAACCTCTACAAAAAGGACCGCAAAACAAGTTTTGATCAAATTGTAGGAGTTCATATAATTGATTACGAGCTTTTCAACACGATTAAATTAAAAAAATTCAATTTTTGTACTTTTTACTCAGTTAAAAGTCCAACAGATCCATTTTACGGCCCATTTAGACCCGCTCGTCCGGAATCTCTACAAAAAGGACCGCAAAACAAGTTTTAATCAAAATTTAGGAGTTCATATCATTGATTACGAGATTTTCAACACGATTATATTGCAAGAACTCAATTTCTGTACTTTTTACGCAGTTAAAATTCTAACTGGTCCACTTAGACCCGCTCGTCGTAAACCTCGACAAAAGGACCGCAAAACAAGTTTTAATCAAAATTTAGGAGATCATATCATTGATTACGAGCTTTTCAACACGATTATATTGCAAAAATTCAATTTATGTTCTTTTTACTCAGTTAAAATTCCAACGTGTTCATTGTTTGGCCCATTTAGTCCCGCTCGTCCGATACCTCTACAGAAAGGATCGCAAAACAAGTTTTAAATTTTTTTAGGAGTTCATATATTTGATTATGAGCTTTTTAACACGGTTATATTGTAAAAACTCAATTTCTGTACTTTTTGCTCAGTTAAAATTCCAGCGGGTCCATTGTTCAGCCCATTTAGACCCGCTCGTCCGAAACCTCTACAAAAAGGACAACAAAACAAGTTTTAATCAAATTTTAGGAGTTCATATCATTGATTACAACTTTTTCAACACGATTATATTACAAAAACTCAATTTATGAACTTTTTACTTAGTTAAAAGTCCAACGGGTGGTGGGTCTAAGGCATCACAATTCACAAACTCCCAAAAGGAACAATGCTTAAACCATTCACCTAGAAATCATACCTTACACAATGAGGCTTCTTTTTTATATGCCCTTTCATGTGGGAATTTCTATGACCTGCCAATGCCCAATGCCATGAATCTACCTTTTCTTTTTTACATAGGATCACAATTGAGTGGAGTGAGGCTAAAGACTAGAGAAAAGGGCATTTATTTATTGCAAATGTGATAGATTTTGTGCAAGTGTAAACATCAGCTTTATCCCCTATCTCAATGAATCCATGTGCTATGTGACCATAGGTCTTTTACTATTAGGTTCTTGGTGATTATGGATGCAAACCAAACTCTACCCTCCTTCTTGGGTAAAAATCATTATGCTCCACTTTTCTCTATCTTTTACTTTATATATATATATATATATATATATATATATATATATATGTATGTATATATGTCCTCTCTTTATCATTATTCATGAGTGGTTACTTTGTCTAAAAGTGTTTGTAAATAGTTCCTTCTTGTCAACATTAGGCAACCAATGTAAAAGCCAACCACACAAATCATTCATGTAGTTTTGCTGGGGTTGAGTAAAGTTGGAAGACATGATATCCAACATATATAGAATATGATAGATTTGTTTAGGTTTAAGACTTCTGATGATCCGTAGTCACAAGAGTCTTGATTAGATCTGAAATCAAGTCAAGTTAGACTTATTTTGAAAAAGAATCAAACTCGAGACTTCATTTAAAGGACACTGAGTTTCTTATCACATAATCTAAAGATATTTGGACAAACTACTGCTACAACACCTAACATGTTAAAGTGATTTTCTGATGTAAATGCAATGACTTGTTTCAAGAAGAAAAGATAGATGGTCTGTACTATGTTCTTTTTTCATCTGTATTCCCCCATTTTCTGTCTTTCTTTCTTTCAAAGTTGTACATTCTAACAGTGACAAAGACATTAGCATGGAGTTGAAGATGACACTACAAAAGAATCAGCCATCTCTTTTGAACCAGGTACTATTTGTCCATCATCACAAATGCATGATAATAACATATGGTGCTGTCTCTCAGGACAATTCATTATCATATGCAGAGGGAGAGGGGAAAGGTTTTGGCCCACCAATAATGGAATGGACCATGCAAAATTTCTTGTCCCTAAAAAAATCACAACTCCAGATACATGATCTTGACACTAACATGCTTTTCTGCACTCATAATGTACATATACCTATATATAATATTAAATGAAATGAAAGGAACTGTGTTTATGCAGTGTCCAAATTCTCTCAAAAAAAAGTCCAACGGGTCCATGGTTTGGCCCATTTAGACCCACTCGTCCGAAACCTCTAAAAAAAGGACCGCAAATCAAGTTTAATCAAATTGTAGGAGTTCATATCATTGATTACGAGCTTTTCAACACGATTATATTGAAAAAACAAAATTTCTATACTTTTTACTCAATTAAAATTCCTACTGGTCCATTTTACGGCACATTTAGGCCCGCTCGTCTGAAACCTCTACAAAAAGGACCACAAAACAAGTTTTAATCAAAATTTATGAGTTCATATCTTTGATTATGAGCTTTTCCACACGATCATATTGCAAAAACTCAATTTCTGTACTTTTTATGCAGTTAAAAGCCCAACTGGTCCATTTTACGGCCCATTTAGACCTGCTCGTCTGCAACCTCTACAAAAAGGACCGCAAAACAAGTTTTAATCAAAATTTAAGAGTTTATATAATTGATTACGAGCTTTTCAACATGATTATATTGCAAACACTCAATTTCTGTACTTTTTACTCAGTTAAAAGTCCAACGTGTCCATGGTTCAGCCCATTTAGACCCGCTCGTCCGGAACCTCTACAAAAAGGACAGCAAAACATGTTTTAATCAAATTGTAGTAGTTCATATCATTTTTTACGAGCTTTTCAACACTATTATATTGCAAAAACTCAATTTCTTTACTTTTTACGCAGTTAAAAGTTGAACGGGTCCATTGTTCGTCCCATTTAGACCCGCTCGTCTGAAACCTCTACAAAAAGGACCGCAAAACAAGTTTAAATCAAACTTTAGGAGTTCATATCATTGATCAATACTTTTTCAACACGATTATACTACAAAACTTCAATTTATGAACTTTTTACTCAGTTAAAACTCCAACGGGTCGATGGTTCGACCCATTTAGACCCACTCGTCCGAAGCCTCTACAAAAAGGACCCCAAAAACAAGTTTTAATCAAATTGTAAGAGTTTATATCATTGATTACGAGCTTTTCAACATAATTATATTGCAAAAGTAAAATTTCTATACTTTTTACTCAATTAAAATTCCAACGGGTCCATTTTACGGCCCATTTAAACCCGCTCGTCCGAAACCTCTACAAAAAGGACCACAAAACAAGTTTTATTCAAAATTTAGGAGTTCATATCATCGATTACGAGCTGTTTAACACGATTATATGTAACAACTCAATTTATGTACTTTTTATTCAATTAAAGTTCCAACGGGTCCATTTTACTGCACATTTAAATTCGCTCGTCCGAAACTTCTACAAAAAGGACCGCAAAACAAGTTTTAATAAAAATTTAGGAGTTCATATCATAGATTACGAGCTATTCAACACAATTATATTGTAAAAACTCAATTTCTGTACTTTTTTCTTAGTTAAAATTCAATAGGTTCCATTGTTCGGCCGATTTAGACCCGCTCGTTCGGAACCTCTACAAAAAAGACCGCAAAACAAGTTTTACTCAAATTGTAGGAGTTCATATCATTTATTACGAGACTTTTAACACGATTATATTGCAAAAACACAATTTCTATACTTTTTACTCAATTAAAATTCCAACGGGTCCATTTCACAGCTCATTTAGTCCTACTCCTCCGAAACCTCTTCATAAAGTACCATTTTACGCATTTATATTGCAAAAACTCAATATCTGTACTTTTTACTCAATGATATGAGCTTTTTAACATTATTATATTGCAAAAACTAAATATCTGTACTTTTTACGCATTCAAAAGTCCAACTGGTCCATTTTTCGGCCCATTTAAACCTGCTCGTCCGCAACCTCTACAAAAAGGACCGCAAAACAACTTTTAATTAAAATTTAAGAGTTCATATAATTGATTACGAGCTTTTCAACATGATTATATTGCAAAACCCAATTTCTATACTTTTTACTCAGTTAAAAGTCCAACGTGTCCAAGGTTCAGCCCATTTAGACCCACTCGTCCGAAACCTCTCGAAAAAAGGACCGTAAAACAAGTTCTAATCAAATTGTAGTAGTTCATATCATTGTTTACGAGCTTTTCAACACTATTATATTGCAAAAACTCAAATTTTGTACTTTTTACTTAGTTAAAAGTCCAACCGGTTCAATTTACGGCCCATTTAGAACTGCTCGTCCGAAACCTTTACAAAAAGGACCGCAAAACAAGTTTTAATCAAATTTTAGGAGTTCATATAATTGGTTACGAGCTTTCCAACAACATTATATTGCAAAAACTCAATTTTTGTACTTTTTACTCAATTAAAATTCCAAAGGGTCCATTGTTCGACCCATTTAAACCAGCTCGTCCGAAACCTCTACAGAAAGGACCGCAAAACAAGTTTTAATCAAATTGTAGGAGTTCATTTTATTGATTACGAGCTTTTCAACGCGATTATATAGCAAAAACACAATTTCTGTACTTTTTACGCATTTAAAAGTCCAACAGGTACATTGTTCAGCCCATTTAGACCCGCTCGTCCGAAACCTCTACAAGAAGGACCACAAAACAAGTTTTAATCAAATTTTAGGAGTTCATATCATTGGTTACGAGCTGTTAAACACGATTATATTGCAAAAACTTAAATTTTGTACTTTTTACTCAGTTAAAATTCCAACGGGTCCATTGTTTGGCCCATTTAGACCCGCTCGTCCGAAACCTCCACAAAAAGGACCGCAAAACAAGTTTTAATCAAATTGTAGGAGTTCATATCATTGATTATGAGCTTTTCAAAATGATTATACTGCAAAAACACATTTTCTATAGTTTTTACGCAGTTAAAATTCTAATTGGTCCATTTTTCGGCCCATTTAGACCCGCTCGTCCGAAACCTCTACAAAAAGGACTACAAAACAAGTTTTAATCAAAATTTAGGAGTTCATATCATTGATTATGAGCTTTTCAACAAGATTATATTGCAAAAACACAATTTCTGTACTTTTTACTTAGTTAAAATTCCAAAGGGTCCGTTGTTCGACCCATTTAGACCCGCTCGTCCGAAACCTCTACAGAAAGGACCACAAAACAAGTTTTAAACAAATTTTAGGAGTTCATATCATTGATTACGAGCTTTTCAACACGATTATTTTGCAAATACACAATTTCTGTACTTTTTACACAGTTAAAAGTCCAACGGGTCCACTGTTCGGCCCATTTAGACACGCTCATCCGCAACCTTTACAAAAAGGACAGTGAAACAAAATTTTAATGAAATTTTAGGAGTTCATATCATTGATTACAACTTTTTCAACACGATTATATTACAAAAACTAAAATTATATACTTTCTACTCAGTTAAAATTCCAACAGGTCCATGGTTCGGCCCATTTAGACCAGCTCGTCCGAAACCTCTACAAAAGGACCGCAAAACAAGTTTCAATCAAATTGTAGTAGTTCATATCATTGATTACGTGATTTTCAACACGATTATATTGCAAAAACTCAATTTTTGTACTTTTTACGTAGTTAAAAGTCCAACTGGTCCATTTTACGGCCCATTTCAACCCGCTCATCCGAAACCTCTACAAAATGGATCGCAAAACAAGTTTTAAACAAATTTTAGGAGTTCATATCATTGATTACGAGTTTTTTTACACAATTATATTGTAAAAACTCAATTTCTACACTTTTTACTCAGTTAAAATTCCAACGGGTCCATTGTTCGGCCCATTTAGACCCGCTCGTCCGAAACCTCTAAAGAAAACACTGCAAAACAAGTTTTAAACAAATTTTAGGAGTTCATATCATTGATTACGAGCTTTTCAACATGATTATATTGCAAAAACACAATTTATGTACTTTTTACTCCATTAAAATTCCAACGGGTCCATTTAGACCCGCTCGTACGAAACCTCTACAAAAGGGACCGCAAAATAAGTTTTAATCAAAATTTAGGAGTTTATATAATTGATTACGAGCTATTCAAAACAATTATATTGTAAAAACTCAATTTCTATACTTTTTACTTAGTTAAAATTCAACAGGGTCCATTGTTCGGCCCATTTAGACCCGCTCGTCTGGAACCTCTACAGAAAGGATCGCAAAACAAGTTTTAATCAATTTGTAGTAGTTCATATCATTGGTTACGAGCTTTTCAACATGATTATATTGAAAAAAAATCAATTTTTGTACTTTTTACTCAATTAAAATTCCAAAGGGAACGTTGTTCAGCCATTTAGACCCACTCGTCCGAAACCTCTACAATAAGGACCGCAAAACAAGTTTTAAACAAATTTTAGGAGTTCATATCATTGATTACGAGCTTTTCAACACGATTATATTGCAAAAACTCAATTTATGTACTTTTTACGGAGTTAAAAGTCCAACGGGTTCATTGTTCGTCCCATTTAGACCAGCTCATCTGAAACCTCTACAAAAAGGACCGCAAAACAAGTTTTAATAAAAATTTAGGAGTTCATATCATTGATTACGAGCTTTTCAACACGATTATATTGCAAAAACTTAATTTTTGTTCTTTTTACTCAGTTAAAATTCCAACGGGTCCATTGTTTGGCCCATTTAGACCCGCTCGTCCGAAACCTCCACAAAAAGGACCGCAAAACAAGTTTTAATCAAATTGTAGGAGTTCATATTATTGATTATGAGCTTTTCAAAATGATTATACTGCAAAAACACAATTTCTATACTTTTTACTCAATTAAAATTCCAACTGGTGCATTTTACGGCCCATTTAGACCCGCTCTTCCGAAACCTCTACAAAAAGGACCACAAAAAAAGTTTTAATCAAAATTTATGAGTTCATATCATTGATTATGAGCTTTTCAACACGATTATATTGCAAAAACTCAATTTCGGTACTTTTTACATAGTTAAAAGTCCAACTGGTCCATTTTACGGCCCATTTAGACCTGCTCGTCCGCAACCTCTACAAAAAGGACTGCAAAACAAGTTTTAATCAAAATTTAAGAGTTCATATAGTTGATTACGAGCTTTTCAACACGATTATATTGCAAAAACTCAATTTCTTTACTTTTTACTCAGTTAAAAGTCAAACGGGTCTATGGTTCAGCCCATTTAGACCCGCTCGTCCGAAACCTCTACAAAAGACCGCAAAACAAGTTTTAATCAAACTGTAGTAGTTCATATCATTGATTACGAGCTTTTCAACACTATTATATTGCAAAAATTCAATTTTTGTACTTTTTACGCAGTTAAAAGTCCAACCGTTTCAGTTTACGGCCCATTTAGACCCGCTCATCCGAAACCTTTACAAAAAGGACCACAAAACAAGTTTTAATCAAATTTTAGGAGTTCATATCATTGGTTACAAGCTTTTCAACACGATTATATTGCAAAAACTTAATTTTTGTACTTTTTACTCAGTTAAAATTCCAAAGGGTCAATTGTTCGGCCCATTTATACCTTCTCGTCCGAAACCTCTTCAAAAATGACCGCAAAACAAGTTTTAATAAAAATTTAGGAGTTGATATAACTAATTACGAGCTTTTCAACATGATTATATTGCAAAAACTCAATTTATGTACTTTTGTAACCACCTTAGCCCGGCCTAGATGCCCGACCCGAGCTGAGAAGATTACACGGGGAAAACCAAAGTCAACTCGTAAAAGTCAACCTCGATTAACAACCCTTTTTTTCCTTTTTATATTTTCTTGTTGCATATTATTATCCTATTTGATTAGCATATTGTTTTTGCGAAAGCGATACAGCGAACGGAACTCAAATAGGGGTCCAATTACATACAAACGTCTTTTAGGGACTAATTTGTAAATTTCCAGAATTATAAGGATTAAGCAGGTTTTAAGTTACCAATCCCTAATTAATCATATTACATGCCAACATGTCAAATTTCATCTTAAACAGATCATCCAAACTCATTTAATTAAACATCCAACATTTAGGGACCATAACGTAAGAAAACAGAAACCTGGAACAATTCAAATTCAAATCCAACGGTTTGGTGTTTCGAAACACAAGACCCTGTATCGGAACGACCATTTCAAAACCAGATTGACCTTTTTGATACGCTGGTGCGTTCCAAAACCCATTTCGAAACAATACTTTCCAGTAGCAAAATGTTTCAGAACATGCTTACCAGTTCAGAAACGCCATGACCCTTCCAGGCCGCCTTTCCGAAACAGATAAGAGCGTTCCAAAACGCCTTGCCTGCAACTTCACAATTTTCTGGTTTTTCTCAAACTTTCCCCTCCGAAATCATTCCAACACATGCCACATCAAACATTCAACATGTATAAGCATCAATGACCAACATTACGAAGCACAAACTAAAACATAGCATCATTCACGCTAGCATTAGATCTATAGGCATGCTTCCTAGTCTTCAAAATCATACAAAAACTAAAAACCACATACAAGTACAATTCAATCCTCAAAGGCCATTTACAAACAAAAATAAGCAAACCAAACATGATTAAGTTGTTTAACATCACCAAATACCAATATGAGTAGAAATCCCACCCATTGCCTCTTATTACACCAAGGTGAAACTACATACTTTGCTTAACCAAAAGCTTGGATTCCACTTGCTATTGGGCTACCTTGAATGCTCAATTTTCTGCATTGATGAAATAAAGGAGCGTAAGCATATAGCTTAGTGAGGATTGCTAAAATAACATTCATCAATGCATTTCATAAAACCATTGCATCATCAATTGCAAACTCATGCCTTTCTTTTAAACATGCTCTTCTAAGCATCAATGCACTTTTCAAACCACATGCTTTTAACATCATATAATAACAACAAATAATCTTTTGCTCATGCTTAAACCAAGAATCACATGCATTCTAGCATAAACCTCAAGCATCCCATGCTTAAATCATTAATCAACAACATTATATTGGCTTGCAAGTGATCTATTCTCAATGATACCAAAACCAACACAAATGACACAATCGGATACGCGGATTACAAGCGTTGTCCCACACGCTTCATACACACTACCGGACTACACAAGGCTCACACACGAGAGCAACCCTTCATTGTTGTGACACCCGTGGTGGAGTATAACGGTACAATCACAACCCCTCAACCCCACTCATCGGTAGTTGTATAATTCCACTATCGAGAGCACGGGACACATAACACAAGATTCACACACGGGATTAACATCCACCGTTGTGATCTTAACCTCAATCGTTAGGGTACTTGGATGGAGTATACGGTACAATCACAACCCCTCGATATCCAAGGCAACTTTATTCACGGTGCACCCAATCCTATAGCCGGCTAACTATATCCGATTAAGGTAACCAAAACCATTTTCATCACTTGCTAATATAATCATTTAACATCAATATTCCACTGTTTTACAAGCATAAACACAATACCATGTTCACAAGCATAACCATGCTTAATCTCAAATACATACATTTCTCAAATCCAAGGATCATCTACCAAATGCATCCTTAACAACATGGCATTAAACACCGGCATTATCAATGCTCAAAACATGCTTTAAAATAGTAGATAAAATCACATTTACATCAAGTGCATTTTCCAACAAAAACATAGCACATTCCGAGAGAGACTTTCGAATCACTTACTCTTGAGCTTAGCTAAGTAATTCAAACTTACACTAAGCTCCCCAAGACCACGCTCAAAGCGTTATAAAGCTGGAAAGTCCATTTCCAATCACCGATACACGAAGCCTTGCTTGCCGACACGAAAATCACTCTTTCGAAGCCTCCAAAAACGTCTTGTTTGCTCCCAAATCAAGATCCAATGTTTTCACATCATCAAAACAGAGATCTAAATGCATTAAAATGCATTTCAACACCAGCAACTAATCACAAACTCGTTGTTCACCCAAACTACACCAATTTACCCATCCGAAACAACTGAAAACTCAATCGATTGCTTTCTAAACCATTTAGACCCGATCGTTCCAAACCTCTACAAAAAGGACCGATAAACAAGTTTTAATCAAATTCGAGGAGTTCGTATCATTGCCTAGGAGCTTTTCAACATGTTTATATTGAAAAACTGAATTCATGTATTTTTTACTTAGTTAAAATTCCAACGGGTTCATTGTACGACCCATTTAAACCTACTCGTCCGCAACCTCTACAAAAAGGACCGTAAAACAAGTTTTAATCAAAAGTTAAGAGTTCATATAATTGATTACGAGCTTTTCAACATGATTCTTTTTGCAACGGGTCCATTTTACGGCCCATTTATACCCGCTCGTCCGAAACCTGTACAAAAAGGACCACAAAACAAGTTTTAATCAAAATTTAGGAGTTCATATCATAGATTACGAGCTTTTCAACACGATTATATTGCAAAAACTCAATTTATGTTCTTTATACAAAGTAAAAAGTCCAACTGGTCTAATTGACGGCCCATTTAGACAAGCTCTTCCGAAACCTTTACAAAGAGGACCGCAAAACAAGTTTTAATCAAAATTCAGGAGTTCGTATCGTTGATTACGAGCTTTTCATCATGGTTATTTTGTAAAAACTCAATTTCTGTTCTTTTTACTCAGTTAAAATTCCAACGGGTCTGTTGTTCGGCCCATTTAGACCCGGTCGTTCGAAACCTTTACAAAAAGGACCGCAAAACAAGTTTTAATCAAATTTGAGGAGATCATATTATTGATTACGAGCTTTTCAACACGATTATATTGCAAAAACTGAATTTATGTACTTTTTACTTAGATAAAATTCCAACGGGTTCATTGTACGACACATTTAGACCTGCTCGTCCGCAACCTCTACAAAAAGGACTGCAAAACAAGTTTTAATCAAAATTTAAGAGTTCATATAATTGACTATAAGCTTTTCAACACGATTATATTGCAAAAACCCAATTTCTGTACTTTTTACTCAGTTAAAAGTCCAACAAGTCCATGGTTCGGCCCATTTAGACCCGCTCGTCCAAAAACTCTACAAAAAGGACAGCAAAACAAGTTTTAATCAAATCGTAGAAGTTCATATCATTGATTACGAGCATTTCAACACGATTATATTCCAAAAACTCAAGTTCTGTACTTTTTACATAGTTAAAAGTCCAATCGGTCCATTTTACGGCCCATTTAGACCCCCTCTTCCGAATCCTTTACAAAAAAGACCACAAAACACGTTTTAATCAAATTTTAGGAGTTCATATCATTGATTACGAGCTTTTCAACACGATTATATTGCAAAAACTCTATTTTTGTACTTTTCACTCCGTTAAAATTCCAACGGGTCCATTGTTCGGCTCATTTAGACCCGCTCGTCTGAAACCTCCACAAAAAGGACCGCAAAACAAGAGTTAATCAAAATTTAGGAGTTCATTTCATTGATTAAGAGCTTCTCAACACGATTATATTGAAAAAACACAATTTCTGTACTTTTTACTCAATTAAAATTCCAACAGGTCCATTTTACGGCCCATTTAGACCCGCTCGTCCGAAACCTGTACAAAAAGGACCGCAAAACAAGTTTTATTCAAAATTTAGGAGTTCTTATCATTGATTACGAGCTTTTCAACATGATTATATTGTTAAAACTCAATTTTTGTATTTTTTACTTTATTAAAATTCCAATGGGTCCATTGTTCGGCCCATTTAGACCCGCTCGTCCAAAACATCTACAAAAACACCGCAAAACAAGTTTTAATCAAATTTGAGAAGTTCATAACCTTGGTTACGAGCCTTTCAACACGATTATATTGCAAAATCTGAATTTATGTAATTTTTACTCAATTAAAAGTCCAACGGGTCCATGGTTCGACCCATTTAAACTCGCTCGTCTAAAAACTCTACTAAAAGGTCCGCAAACAAGTTTTAATCAAATTGTAGTAGTTCATATCATTAATTACGACCATTTCAACATGATTATATTGCAAAAACTCAATTTCTGTACTTTTTACTTAGTTAAAATTCAACCGGGTCCATTGTTCGGCCCATTTAGACACGCTTGTCCGGAACCTCTATAAAAAGGACCGCAAAACAAGTTTTAATCAAAATTTAGGAGTTCATATCATTGAATATGTGCTTTTCAACACGATTATATTGCAAAAACTCAATTTCAATACTTTTTACTCAGTTAAAAGTCCAACGGGTCCATGGTTCGGCCCATTTAAACATGCTCTTCCTAAACCTTTAAAAAAAGAACCGCAAAAAAGGTTTTAATCAAAATTTAGGAGTTCATATCATTGATTACGAGCTTTTCAACATGATTATAATGCAAAGACTCAATTTTTGTACTTTTTACGCAGTTAAAAGTCCAACGAGTCCATTGTTCGGCCCATTTAGACCCTCTCGTCCGAAACCATTACAAAAAAGACCGTAAAACAAGTTTTAATCAAATTTTAGGAGTTCATATCGTTAATCACGAGCTTTTCAACAAGATTATAATGGAAAAACTCAATTTTTGTACTTTTTACTCAGTTAAATTTCCAAAGGATCCATTGTTCGGCCCATTTAGACCCACTCGTCCAAAACCTCCACAAAAAGGACTGCAAAACAATTTTTAATCAAATTCTAGGTGTTCATATCATTGATTACAAGTTTTTCAACACGATTATATTGCAAAAATTTAATATTTGTAGTTTTTGCATTGTTAAAAGTCCAACAGGTCCATTTTATGGCCCATGTAGACCCGTTCGTCCGAAACCTTTACAAAAAGGACCGCAAAATAAGTTTTAATCAAATTTTAGGAGTTCATATCATTGATTACGAGCTTTTAACCATGATTATAATGCAAAAACTCTATTTTTGTACTTTTTACTCAGTTAAAATTCCAACGGGTCCATTTTTCGGCCCATTTAGACCCGCTCGTCCGAAACCTCAACAGAAAGGACCGCAAAACAAGAGTTAATCAAATTTTAGGAGTTCAAATCATTGATTACGAGCTTTTCAACACAATTATATTGCAAAAACACAATTTCTGTACTTTTTACGCAGTTAAAATTCCAACGGGTCCATTGTTCGGCCCATTTAGACCCGATCGTTCAAAACATCAAAAAAAGGACCGCAAAACAAGTTTTAATCAAAATTGTAAGAGTTCATATCATTGATTACGAGCTTTTAAACACGATTATATTGCAAAAACTCAGTTTCTATACTTTTTACGCAGTTAAAAGTCCAACTGGTCCATTTTACAGCCCATGTAGACCCGCTCGTCCGAAAGCTCTACAAAAAGGACAGCAAAACAAGTTTTAATCAAAATTTAGGAGTTCATATCATTGATTATGAGCTATTCAACACGATTATATTGTAAAAACTAAATTTCTATACTTTTTACTTAGTTAAAATTCCAAAGGGTCCGTTGTTCGACCCATTTAGACCCGCTCATCCGAAACCTCTACAGAAAGGACCACAAAACAAGTTTTAAACAAATTTTAGGAGTTCATATCATTGATTACGAGCTTTTCAACACGATTATTTTGCAAATACACAATTTCTGTACTTTTTACGCAGTTAAAAGTCCAACGGGTCCACTGTTCGGCCCATTTAGACACGCTCATCCGCAACCTTTACAAAAAGGACAGTGAAACAAAATTTTAATGAAATTTTAGGAGTTCATATCATTGATTACAACTTTTTCAACACGATTATATTACAAAAACTAAAATTATATACTTTCTACTCAGTTAAAATTCCAACGGGTCCATGGTTCGGCCCATTTAGACCAGCTCGTCCGAAACCTCTACAAAAAGGACCGCAAAACAAGTTTCAATCAAATTGTAGTAGTTCATATCATTGATTACGTGATTTTCAACACGATTATATTGCAAAAACTCAATTTTTGTACTTTTTACGTAGTTAAAAGTCCAACTGGTCCATTTTACGGCCCATTTCAACCCGCTCATCCGAAACCTCTACAAAATGGATCGCAAAACAAGTTTTAAACAAATTTTAGGAGTTCATATCATTGGTTACGAGTTTTTTTACACAATTATATTGTAAAAACTCAATTTCTACACTTTTTACTCAGTTAAAATTCCAACGGGTCCATTGTTCGGCCCATTTAGACCCGCTCGTCCGAAACCTCTAAAGAAAACACTACAAAACAAGTTTTAAACAAATTTTAGGAGTTCATATCATTGATTACGAGCTTTTCAACATGATTATATTGCAAAAACACAATTTATGTACTTTTTACTCCATTAAAATTCCAACGGGTCCATTTAGACCCGCTCGTACGAAACCTCTACAAAAGGGACCGCAAAATAAGTTTTAATCAAAATTTAGGAGTTTGTATAATTGATTACGAGCTATTCAAAACAATTATATTGTAAAAACTCAATTTCTATACTTTTTACTTAGTTAAAATTCAACAGGGTCCATTGTTCGGCCCATTTAGACCCGCTCGTCTGGAACCTCTACAGAAAGGATCGCAAAATAAGTTTTAATCAATTTGTAGTAGTTCATATCATTGGTTACGAGCTTTTCAACATGATTATATTGAAAAAAATCAATTTTTGTACTTTTTACTCAGTTAAAATTCCAAAGGGAACGTTGTTCAGCCATTTAGACCCACTCGTCCGAAACCTCTACAATAAGGACCGCAAAACAAGTTTTAAACAAATTTTAGGAGTTCATATCATTGATTACGAGCTTTTCAACACGATTATATTGCAAAAACTCAATTTATGTACTTTTTACGGAGTTAAAAGTCCAACGGGTTCATTGTTCGTCCCATTTAGACCAACTCATCTGAAACCTCTACAAAAAGGACCGCAAAACAAGTTTTAATCAAAATTTAGGAGTTCATATCATTGATTACGAGCTTTTCAACACGATTATATTGCAAAAACTTAATTTTTGTTCTTTTTACTCAGTTAAAATTCCAACGGGTCCATTGTTTGGCCCATTTAGACCCGCTCGTCCGAAACCTCCACAAAAAGGACCGCAAAACAAGTTTTAATCAAATTGTAGGAGTTCATATCATTGATTATGAGCTTTTCAAAATGATTATACTGCAAAAACACAATTTCTATACTTTTTAGAGACGCTCGTCCGGAACCTCTACAAAATGGACCACAAAACAAGTTTTAATCAAAATTTAGGAGTTCATATCATTGATTATGTGCTTTTCAATACGATTATATTGCAAAAACTCATTTTTTCTTTTTTTTTACTATGTTAAAATTCCAACGGGTCCATTGTTTGGCCCATTTAGACCCGCTCGTCCGAAAACTTTACAGAAAGGACCGCACAACAAGTTTTAAATAAATTTTAGGAGTTCATGTCATTGATTATGAGCTTTTCAACACGATTATATTGTAAAAACAAAATTTCTGTACTTTTTACTCAGTTAAAATTCCAACGGGTCCATTGTTCGGCCTAATTAGACTCGCTCGTCCGAAACCTCTAAAGAATGGGCCGCAAAACAAGTTTTAAATAAATTTTAGGAGTTCATATCATTGACTATGAGCTTTTCAACACGATTATATTGCAAATACTCAATTTTTGTACTTTTTACGCAGTTAAAAGTCCAACATGTCCATTGTTCGGCCCTTTTAGACCCGCTCGTCTGAAACCTCTACAAAAAGGACCGCAAAACAAGTTTTAATCAAATTTTAGGAGTTCATATCTGTAGAACTAATGTTTTGATATAATAATTGAAAAATACTTTTGGACTAAATTGAAAAGATTTTAAAAATAATTTTAAGTTCAAACAACTTGAAAATAAGTTTGTGGATGTTTTAAATGATTTTGGCAATGTTTGAAACGTTTTTAAGTAGCCAAACTTGTGCTTTTAATGTACTCGTTTCGATACAGGCATAACCTATTTCGAAACGTTTTGAAACTGTCAAAACCCATTCCTATACGGCCTCACCTATTTTCTATACACCCGTTTCTATACGACCTCACCCGTTCCTATATGCCCTACCCGTTCCTATACGGCCATACCCGTTTCTATACGGTCTCCTTATTTCACATAACGACTCTTTCTATTTCAAGAGTGTTTCGAAACGGGGTCGAGTGTTTCGAAACCGGGAGTTGCAGAACTGCATTTATGGTGGGAAACAAAGTCTCCAACGGCTCCAAAACATCCCTAACGGCTAGTAACGGCCACAAACTCAATTGGGACAATAAATTGAAGGCTGGAACACTTGAAGATGATTAGAGACTACATCCAAGCAACATGATCAAGAGAATTAGAGTTTAAGTCTTATTTTTACTATTCTCTTGTACATAGTCTTTAGAGAGAGTGATTAATTGTAAATCCTTGTACTCTTGTGAGCTTAAATTGTGTAAACACTAACCTTGTGAGGTATTTGGTTTACTCAAACAAATCCCTTGTAAAAGGAGAGGTTCTAGTTTAGCCTTGAGAGAAAAACTAGAGTTGGTTCTATCTTAGCCAAGTCCAAAAGATAGGGTTGTAACAGTTTCCTCCTAAACCGGGAAAAGGGGACGAATTCATTGTTGAGTGAATTGGGAAATCCTTAGGGGTGTGCTAAGGTAGTGGATGTAGGTGCTTAGTTAATAGCCCGAACCACTCTAAAATCATTGTGTCTCTTGTCTATCTTATTTCGATTTTAGCCAATTCAACCACCAAACTTTTACAACCCTTCTTAACGGTTTCGGTGATCGATTCGAGCGTGCTAAAAACCCAACAATTGGTATCAGAGCCTCGTCTCCATCGAAGGACTAACATCCGGGAGTAAATATCATTTTCTCGAAGTCTACCGTTCAAGAAAATGGCAAGATTTTAAGAAGACCGCTCTATCTCGTGTCCTCCACTCTTCGAAGGAGAAGCATACTTCCAATGGGCAAATATCATGAAATTCTTCATCAAGTCTCAAGACTATGAGGTTTGGGACATCATTGAAGATGGGTATTTGGAAGCTCCAAAAAAGAAGAAAAAGCAAAGGAGTGCCAACGACACGAAGTCAAAGCTAAACACCAAGGCGATGCACTTTCTCTATTGTGGCCTCAACGAAGAAGTTTCCAAGAAGATCTCCACATGCAAAAGTGCCAAAGAATTGTGGGAGAAACTTGAGAAGCTTTATGGCAAGAAGAAGGGAGAAAAGAAAGATGATGATCAATCATGTGTAAACCCTCTCTCCAATCCAAAGGTGGATGGTGTTTTGGCTCTCGAGGAGCCTAAGGTATCTTCTAACTCAAGTGAGCTTTATTCTTACTCTTTCGATGAGTTGCAAGATGCTTTCGATGAATTATTTTTGGAATTTGAGACCATGAATTCCAAATTTAAGAAAATGATTTCAAAACTTGAATTTGAAAATGATTTTCTTTTGAAAACAAAATTGGATTTTGAAAACCAAAATAAAATTTTAAAAAATGATTTAGAGTTTTCAAAAACAAGTAAAGATGTTTTAGAAAAAGAAAATATTGATTTGAAAGTTAAGCTTGAAAGCTTAACAAAAGAAAAAGAAATCATTTTTAGTAATTCATCTTGTCACATAATGGCAAAATGCTCACATTGCCATTATCATGGCCATTCTATACATACTTGTCCTATAAAGAAGAGACAATCTTATAGGATTAGACAAGTATGGTATCCTAAGGGAACTAAAGGCATTGTGACTAACGTAAATGGATCCAAAGCAATTTGGATACCAAAAATCAAGTGAATGTCTTTTGTAGGTGTGTTGGAGCAATGGCAAGCAAAGCAAAATCAAAGAATGCTCAAATCACACATGAGAAGAAGATTGGGTAACCTCTAAGCTTAATGCTTTTATTTTATACATTTGGTTATCTAACTTTTGTTTAAAGTCTTGGATTATTTGTTAAGCCTAACAATGATGCTTTGAGTAAGGGGGAGCCATTTTAAAACCAAAATTCTTAATTTTGTCAATTTTTCACCTCTATTGTTATTTTGAACTTAAAAGTATTTTGAATTCTTTTTGATATAACAAAAAAGGGGAGAAATGGTTTGAGAAATTGAATTTTCAAAAGAATAAGGGGGGGCTTTAACTTCTTCTTTTTTAAATCTCTTATTTAAAATTTTAAAATACAAAGGGGGAGAATCCAAAAAAAATTCAAGTTGGTTTTATTATATAAAAAGGGGGGATTTTTGAACTAATATTTTGATATAATAATTGAAAAATACTTTTGGACTAAATTGAAAAGATTTCAAAAATGCTTTTAAGTCCAAACAACTTGAAAATAAGTTTGTGGATGTTTTAAATGGTTTTGGCAATGTTTGAAACTTTTTTAAATAGTCAAACTTGGGCTTTTAATGTACCCGTTTCGATACAGGCATAACCTGTTTCGAAACGTTTTGAAACTGTCAAAACCCGTTCCTATACGGCCTCACCCGTTCCTATATGACCCCACATGTTTCTATACGGCCGTTCCTATACGGCCTCACATGTTTTCTATACACCCGTTTTTATACGGCCTCACCCATTCCTATATGGCCCTACCTGTTCCTATACGGCCCTACCCGTTCCTATACGCTCTCCTTATTTCACATAACGACTCTTTCTATTTCAAGAGTGTTTTGAAACGCGGTCGAGTCTTTCGAAACGGGGACCTGCAGAACTGCATTTATGGTGGGAAACAAAGTCTCCAACGGCTCCAAAACATCCCTAACGGCTAGTAACGGCCACAAACTCAATTGGGACTATAAATTGAAGGTTGGAACACTTGAAGATGATTAGAGACTACATCCAAGCAACATGATCAAGAGAATTAGAGTTTAAGTCTTATTTTTACTATTCTTTTGTACATAGTCTTTAGAGAGAGTGATTAATTGTAAATCCTTGTACTCTTGTGAGCTTAAATTGTGTAAACACCAACCTTGTGAGGTATTTGGTTTACTCAAACAAATCCCTTGTAAAAGGAGAGGTTCTAGTTTATCCTTGAGAGAAAAACTAGAGTTGGTTCTATCTTAGCCAAGTCCAAAAGATAGGGTTGTAACGGTTTCCTCCTAAACCGGGAAAAGGGGACGAATTCATTGTTTAGTGAATTGGGAAATCCTTAGGGGTGTGCTAAGGTAGTGGATGTAGGAGCTTAGTTAATAGCCCAAACCACTCTAAAATCATTGTGTCTGTTGTCTATCTTATTTCGATTTTAGCCAATTCAACCACCAAACTTTTACAACACTTCTTGATGGTTTCGGTGATCGATTCGAGCGTGTTAAAAACCCAACAATATCATTGATTACAACTTTTTCAAAATGATTCTTTTATAAAAACTCAATTTATGAACATTCTACTCTGTTAAAAGTCCAACGGGTCCATAGTTCAGCTCATTTAGACCCGCTCGTCTGAAACCTCTACAAAAAGGACATCAAAACAAGTTTTAATCAAATTGTAGGAGTTCATATCATTGATTATGAGCTTTTCAACACGACTATATTGCAAAAATACAATTTTTATACTTTTTACTCAATTAAAAGTCCAACGGGTCCATTTATGGCCTATTTAGACCCGCTCGTCCGAAACCTCTACAAAAAGGACCGCAAAACAAGTTTTAATCAAAATTTAGGAGTTCATATCATTAATTAGGAGCTTTTCAACACGATTATATTGCAAAAATATAATTTATGTACTTTTAACACAGTTAAAAGTCCAACGGGTATATTGTTCGGCCCATTTAGACCAGATCGCACGATGCCATTATAAAAGGACCGTAAAACAAGTTTTAATCGAATTTTAGGATTTCATGTCATTTATTACGAGCTTTTCAACACGATTATATTATAAAAACTCAATTTATGTATTTTCTGCTCAGTTAAAAGTCCAACGAGTCCCTGGTTCGACCCATTTAGACATGCTCGTTCGAATCCTCTACAAAAAGGACCGCAAAACAAGTTTTAATCAAAATTTAGAAGTTCATATCATTGATTGCGAGCTATTCAACACCATTATATTACAAAAACTCAATTTATGTACTTTTTACTCAGTTAAAATTCAACTGGGTCCATTGTTCGGCCCATTTAGACTGGCTCATACGAAACCTCTACAAAAAGGACCACAAAACAAGTTTTAATCAAAATTTAAGAGTTCATATCATTGGTTACAAGCTTTTCAACATGGTTATATTGCAAAAACTCAATTTCTAGACTTTTTACGTAGTTAAAAGTCCAGTTGGTCCATTTTACGGCCCATTTAGACATGTTCGCCCGAAACCTATGCAAAAAGGATCGCAAAACAAGTTTTAATCAAAATTTAGGAGTTCATATCATTGATTACGAGCTTTTCAACACGATTGTATTGCAAAATCTAAAATTCTGCACTTTTACGCAGTTAAAAGCCCAACCGGTCCATTTTACGGCCCATTTAGACATGCTCGTCCGAAATTTCTACAAAAAGGACCGCAAATTTTTTTAATCAAATTGTAGTAGTTCATATCATTGATTACGAGCTTTTCAACATGATTATATTGCAAAAACTCAATTTCTGTACTTTTTACGCAGTTAAAAGTCCAACGGGTCTATTGTTCGGCCCATTTAGACCCGCTCGCCCGAAGGCTATACAAAAAGGACTGTAAAAAACAAGTTTTAATCAAATTTTAAGAGCTCGTATCATTGATTACGAGCTTTTCAACACGATTATATTACAAAAACTCAATTTATGTACTTTCTGCTCAGTTAAAAGTCCAACGAGTCCATGGTTCAGCCCATTTAGACATGCTCGTCTGAAACCTCCATAAAAAGACATCAAAACAAGTTTTAATCAAATTTTACGAGTTCATATCATTGATTACGAGCTTTTCAACACGATTATATTGTAAAAACACAATTTATGTACTTTTTACTCAATTAAAATTCCAACGGATCAATTTTACGGCCCATTTAGACCCGCTCGTCCGAAACCTCTACAAAAAGGATCGCAAAACAAGTTTTAATCAAAATTTAAGAGTTCATATCATTGATTACGAGCTTTTCAACACGATTATGTTTCAAAAATTCAATTTTTGTACTTTTTACTCAGTTAAAATTCCAATGGGTCCATTCTATGGCCCATTTAGACACGCTCGTCCGAAACCTTTACAAAAAGGACCGCAAAACAAATTTTAATCCAATTTTAGAAGTTCATATCATTGATTATTAGTTTTTCAACACGATTATATTGCAAAAACTCAATTTCTATACGTTTTACGCAGTTAAAAGTCCAACTGGTCCATTTTACGACCCATTTAGACATGCTCGTCCGAAACCTCTACAAAAAGGACCGCAAAACAAGTTTTAATAAAAATTTAGGAGTTTATATCATTAATTACGAGCTTTTTAACACGATTATATTGCAAAAACTACATTTTTGTTCTTTTTACTCGATTAAAATTCCAACGGGTCCATTGTTCGGCCCATTTAGACCCGGTCGTTCGAAACCTTTACAAAAAGGACCAGAAAACAAGTTTTAATCAAATTTGAGAAGTTCCTGTCATTGATTACGAGCTTTTCAACACGATTATATTGCAAAAACTGAATTTATGTACAATTTACTTAGTTAAAATTTGAACGGGTTCGTTGTACGACCCATTTAGACCTGCTCGTCCGCAACCTCTACAAAAAGGACCACAAACAAGTTTTAATCAAAATTTAAGAGTTCATATAATTGATTACGAGCTTTTCAACACGATTATATTTTAAAAACTCAATTTCTGTAATTTTTACTCAGTAAAAAGTCCAACGGGTCCATGGTTCGGCCTATTTAGACCAGCTCGTCCGAAAACTCTACAAAAAGGACCGCAAAACAAGTTTTAATCAAATAGTAGTTGTTCATATCATTGATTACGAGCTTTTCAACATGATTATACTGCAAAAACTCAATTTTTGTACCTTTTACGTAGTTAAAAATGCTACCGATCCATTTTACGGCTCATTTAGACACACACTTCCGATACCTTTACAAAAGGACCACAAAACAAGTTTTAATCAAAATCTAGGAGTTCATATCATTGATTACGAGCTTTTCAACACGATTATGTTTCAAAAACTCAATTTTTGTTCTTTTTACTCAGTTAAAATTCCAACGGGTCCATTGTTCGGCCCATTTAGACCCGATCGTGCGAAACAAATACAAAAAGGACCGCAAAACAAATTTTAATCAAATTTGAGGAGTTCATATCATTGATTACGAGCTTTTCAACATGATTATATTGCAAAAACTGAATTTATGTAATTTTTACTCAGTTAAAAGTCCAACGGGTCCATGGTTCGGACCATGTAGACACGCTCTTCCTAAACTTTTACAAAAAGGACAGCAAAACAAGTTTTAATCAAAATTTAGGAGTTCTTATCATTGATTACGAGCTTTTCAACATGATTATAATGCAAAAACTCAATTTTTGTAGTTTTTACGGAGTTAAAAGTCCAACGAGTCTATTGTTCGGCCCATTTAGACCCGCTCATCCGAAACCTTTACAAAAAAGACCGCAAAAGAAGTTTTAATCAAATTTTAGGAGTTCATAACATTGATTACAACTTTTTCAACATGAATATATTACAAAAACTTAATTTATATACTTTCGACTCAGATAAAAGTCCAATGGGGTCAATGGTTCGGCTCATTTAGATCCGCTCGTCCAAAACCTCTACAAAAAGGACCGCAAATCATGTTTTAATCAAAATTTAGGAGTTCATATCATTGATTACGAGCTTTTCAATACGATTATATTGCAAAATATCAATTCATGTACTTTTTACGTAGTTAAAAGTCCAACCGATCCATTTTACGGCCCATTTAGACACACACTTCCGATACCTCTACAAAAAGGACCGCAAAACAAGTTTTAATCAAAATTTAGGAGTTCATATCATTGAATACGAGCTTTTCAACACGATTATTATTGAAAAACTCAATTTCTGTTCTTTTTACTCAGTTAAAATTCCATCGGGTCCATTGTTCGGCCCATTTAGACCCGGTCGTGCGAAACATCTACAAAAAGGACCGCAAAACAAGTTTTAATCAAATTTGAGGAGTTCATATCATTGATTACAAGCTTTTCAAAATGATTATATTGCAAAAACTAAATTTATGTAATTTTTACTTAGTTAAAAGTCCAACGGGTCCATGGTTCGGCCCATTTAGACCCGATCGTTCGAAACCTCTACAAAAAGGACCGCAAAACAAATTTTAATCAAAAAGTAGGAGTTCGTATCATTGATTACGAGATTTTCAACACGATTATAATGCAAAAACTCAATTTTTGTACTTTTTACGTAGTTAAAAGTCCAACGAGTCTATTGTTCGGCCCATTTAGACCCGCTCGTCCGAAACCATTACAAAAAGGACCGCAAAACAGGTTTTAATCAAATTTTAGGAGTTCATATCATTGATTACGAGCTTTCCAACACGATTATAATGCAAAAACACAATTTTTGTACTTTTTACGCAATAAAAATTCCAACGGGTCCATTTGACGGCCCATTTAGACCCGCTCGTCCGAAACCTTTACAAAAGGACCGCAAAACAAGTTTTAATCAAAATTTAGGAGTTCATATCATTGATTACGAGCTTTTCAACACGATTATAATGCAAAAACTCAATTTTTGTACTTTTTACGCAGTTAAAAGTCCAACGAGTCTATTGTTCGGCCCATTTAGACCCGCTCGTCCGAAACCTTTACAAAAAGGACCGCAAAACAAGTTTTAATCAAATTTTAGGAGTTCATATCATTGATTACAACTTTTTCAACATGAATATATTACAAAAACTCAATTTATGTACTTTCTACTCAGTTAAAAGTCCAATGGGGTCCATGGTTCGGCCCATTTAGACCCGCTCGTCTGAAACCTCTACAAAAGGACCGCAAAATATGTTTTAATCAAAATTTTGGAGTTCATATCATTTATTACGAGCTTTTCAACACGATTATATTGCAAAAACACAATTTCTGTACTTTTTACGCAATAAAAATTCCAACGGGTCCATTTGACGGCCCATTTAGACCCGCTCGTCCGAAACCTCTATAAAAAGGACCGCAAAACAAGTTTTGATCAAAATTCAGGAGTTCATATCATTAATTACGAGCTTTTCAACACGATTATATTGTAAAAACTCAATTTATGTACTTTTTACTTAGTTAAAATTCCAACGGGTCCATTGTTTGGCCCATTTAGACTCGCTCATCCGAAACCTCTACAAAAAACACCGCAAAAAAGTTTTAATCAAATTGTAGTAGTTCATATCATTGATTTTGAGCTTTTTAACATGATTATATTGCAAAAACTCAATTTCTGTTCTTTTTACTCAGTTAAAATTCCAACGAGTCCATTATTTTGCCCATTTAGACCCGATCGTTCGAAACCTCTACAAAAAGGACTGATAAACAAGTTTTAATCAAATTCGAGGAGTTCATATCATTGCCTAGGAGCTTTTCAACACGTTTATATTGAAAAACTGAATTTATGTACTTTTTACTTTGTTAAAATTCCAACGTGTTCATTGTACGACCCATTTAAACCTACTCATCCGCAACCTCTACAAAAATGACCGTAAAACAAGTTTTAATCAAAAATTAAGAGTTCATATAATTGATTACGAGCTTTTCAACATGATTATATTGCAAAAACTCAATTTATGTACTTTTTATTATGTTAAAAGTCAAACGAGTCCATGGTTCGACCCATTTAGACCTGCTCGTCCGAAAACTCTAGAAAAAACACCGCAAAATAAGTATTAATCAAATTGTAGTAGATCATATCATTGATTACGAGCTTTTCAACCCAATTATATTGCAACAACTCAATTTATGTACCTTTTACGTAGTTAAAAAGTCCAACCGGTCCATTTTACAGCCCATTAAAACCCTCTCTTCCGAAACCTTTACAAAAAGGACCGCAAAACAAGTTTTAATCAAAATATATGAGTTCATATCATTGATTACGAGCTTTTCAACACGATTATATTACAAAAACTCAATTTATGTACTTTTTACTTAGTTAAAAGTCCAACGGATCCATTTTACGGTCCATTTAGACCGGCTCGTCTGAAACCTCTACAAAAATGATCGCAAAACAAGTTTTAATCAAAATTTAGGAGCTCATATCATTGAATACGAGCTTTTCAACACGATTATATTGCAAAAACACAATTTTTGTACAAATTTACTCAATTAAAATTCCAACGGGTCCATTTTACGGCCCATTTAGACCCGTTAGTTCGAAACCTCTACAGAAAGGACCGCAAAACATGAGTTAATCAAATTTTAGGAGTTCATATCATTGATTAGGAGCTTTTCAACACGATTATATTGTAAAAAACTAAATTTTTGTACTTTTTACGCAATTAAAAGTCCAACGGGTCCATTGTTCAGCCAATTTAGACCAGCTCGTCCGAAACCTCTACAAAAAGGACCGCAAAACAAGTTTTAATCAAATTTTAGGAGCTCATATCATTGATTATGAGCTTTTAAACATGATTATATTGAAAAAAACTTCAATTTTTGTACCTTTTACTCATTTAAAATTTCAACGAGTCCTTTGTTCCGCCCATTTAGACTCGCTCGTCCAAAACCTCTACAGAAAAGACCCCAAAACAAGTTTTAAACAAATTTTAGGAGTTCATATCATTGATTACAACTTTTTCAACATGGATATATTACGAAAACTCAATTTATGTACTTTCTACTCAGTTAAAAGTCCAAAGGGGTCCACGGTTCGACCCATTTATACCCCCTCGTCCGAAACCTCTACAAAAAGGACCACAAAACAAGTTTTAATCAAATTCTAGGAGTTCATATCACTGATCACGAGCTTTTTAACACGATTATATTACAAAAACTCAATTTTTGTACTTTTTACTCAGTTAAAAGTCCAACGGATTCATTTTACGGCCCATTTACACCCACTCGTCCGAAACTTCTACAAAAGGACTGCAAAACAGGTTTTAATCAAAATTTAGGAGTTCATATCTTTGATTACGAGCTTTCCAACACGATTATAATGTAAAAACACAATTTCTGTACTTTTTACTCAATAAAAATTCCAACGGGTCCATCTTACAGCCCATTTAGACCCGCTCGTCCGAAGCCTCTACAAAAAGGACCACAAAACAAGTTTTAATCATAATTTAGGAGTTCATATCATTAATTACGAGCTTTTCAACACGATTATATTGTAAAAACTCAATTTCTGTACTTTTTACCCAATTAAAATTCCAACGAGTCCATTTTACAGGTCATTTAGACCCGCTCGTCCGAAACCTCTACAAAAAGGACCATAAAACAAGTTTTAATCAAAATTTAGGAGTTCATATCATAGATTACGAGCTTTTCATCATGGTTATTTTGTAAAAACTCAATTTCTGTTCTTTTTACTCAGTTAAAATTCCAACTGGTCCGTTGTTCGGCCCATTTAGACCCGGTCGTTTGAAACCTTTACAAGAAGGACCGCAAAACAAGTTTTAATCAAATTTGAAGACGTCATATTATTTATTACGAGCTTTTCAACACGATTATATTGCAAAACCTGAATTTATGTACTTTTTACTTAGATAAAATTCCAACGGGTTCATTGTACGACACATTTAGACCTGCTCGTCCGCAACCTCTACAAAAAAGGACCGCAAAACAAGTTTTAATCAAAATTTAAGAGTTCATATAATTGACTATGAGCTTTTCAACACGATAATATAGCAAAAACTCAATTTCTGTACTTTTTACATAGTTAAAAGTCCAATCGGTCCATTTTACGGCCTATTTAGACCCGCTCTTCCGAATCCTTTACAAAAAGACCACAAAACACGTTTTAATTAAATTTTAGGAGTTCATGTCATTGATTACGAGCTTTTCAACACGATTATATTGCAAAAACTCTATTTTGTACTTTTCACTCTGTTAAAATTCCAACGGGTCCATTGTTCGGCCCATTTAGACCCGCTAGTCTGAAACCTCCACAAAAAGGACTGCAAAACAAGAGTTAATCAAAATTTAGGAGTTCATATCATTGATTACGAGCTTCTCAACACGATTATATTGCAAAAACACAATTTCTGTACTTTTTATTCAACTAAAATTCCAACGGGTCCATTTTACGGCCCATTTAGACCCGCTCGTCAGAAACCTCTACAAAAAAGACCGCAAAACAAGTTTTAATCAAAATTTAGGAGGTCATATCATTGATTACGAGCTTTTCAACATGATTATATTGGTAAAACTCAATTTTTGTATTTTTCACTTTGTTAAAATTCCAACAGCTCCATTGTTCGACCCATTTAGACCCGCTCGTCCAAAACATCTACAAAAAACACCGCAAAACATGTTTTAATCAAATTTGAGAAGTTCATATCATTGATTACGAGCCTTTCAACGTGATTATATTGCAAAAACTGAATTTATGTAATTTTTACTCAATTAAAAGTCCAACGGGTCCATGGTTCGGCCCATTTAAACTCACACGTCTGAAAACTCTACAAAAAAGTCCGCAAAACAAGTTTTAATCAAATTGTAGTAGTTCATATCATTAATTACGAGCTTTTCAACACGTTTATATTGCAAAAACTCAATTTCTGTACTTTTTACGTAGTTAAAAGTCTAACCGATCAATTTTACGGCCCATTTAGACACGTTCTTTCTAAACCATTACAAAAAGGACTGCAAAACAAGTTTTAATAAAAATTTAGGAGTTCATATCATTGATTACGAGCCTTTCAACCCGATTATATTACAAAAACTCAATTTCTATTCTTTTTACTCAGTTAAAATTCCAACGGGTCCATTGTTCGGCCAATTTAGACCCGGACGTTCAAAACATCTAGAAAAAGTACTCCAAAACAAGTTTAAACAAATTTGAGGATTCATATCATTGATAACGAGCTTTTCAACACGATTATATTGCAAAAACACAATTTTTGTAATTTTACGCAGTTAAAAGTCCAACTGGTCCATTTTACGGCCCAACTAGACCCGCTCGTCCGAAACCATTACAAAAAGGACCGCAAAACAAGTTTTATCAAATTTTATGGGTTCATATCGTTAATTACGAGCTTTTCAACATGATTATAATGGAAAAACTCAATTTTTGTACTTTTTACTCAGTTAAAATTCCAACGGCCCATTTAGACCCACTCGTCCGAAACCTCCACAAAAAGGACCGCAAAACAAGTTTTAATCAAACTCTAGGTGTTCATATCATTGATTACAAGCTTTTCAACATGATTATATTCCAAAAATTTAATTTTTGTACTTTTTACAAAGTTAAAAGTCCAACAGGTCTATTTTACGGCCTATGTAGACCCGTTCGTCCGAAACCTTTACGAAAAGGACCGCAAACAAGTTTTAATCAAAATTTAGGAGTTCATATCATTGATTACGAGCTTTTAACCACGATTATAATGCAAAAACTCTATTTTGGTGCTTTTTACTCAGTTAAAATTCCAACGGGTCCATTGTTCGGCCCATTTAGACCCGCTCGTCCGAAACCTCTCCAGAAAGGACCGCAAAACAAGAGTTAATCAAATTTTAGGAGTTCATATCATTGATTACGAGCTTTTCAACACAATTATATTGTAAAAACTCAATTTCTGTACTTTTTACTCAATTAAAATTCCAATGGGTCCATTTTACGGCACATTCAGACCCACTCGACCGAAACCTCTACAAAACGGACCGCAAAACAAGTTTTAATCAAAATTTAAGAGTTCATATCATAGATTACGAGCTTTTCAACACGATTATATTGCAAAAACTCAATTTCTGTTCTTTTTACATAGTAAAAAGTCCATCTGGTCTATTTGACGGCCCATTTAGACAAGCTCTTCCGAAATCTTTACAAAAAGGATCGCAAAACAAGTTTTAATCAATATGTAGGAGTTCATATCATTGATTACGAGCTTTTCAACGTAGTTATATTGCAAAAACTCAATTTCTGTTCTTTTTACTCAGTTAAAATTCCAATGAGTCTGTTGTTCGGCCCATTTAGACCCGGTCGTTCGAAACCTTTACAAAAAGGACCGCAAAACAAGTTTTCATCAAATTTGAGGAGTTCATATCATTGATTACGAGCTTTTCAACACGATTATATTGCAAAAAATGAATTTATGTACTTTTTACTTAGATAAAATTCCAACGGGTTCATTGTACGACACATTTAGACCTGCTCGTCCGCAACCTCTACAAAAAGGACCGTAAAACAAGTTTTATTCAAAATTTAAGAGTTCATATAATTGACTATGAGCTTTTCAACACGATTATATAACAAAAACTCAATTTCTGTAATTTTTACATAGTTAAAAGTCCAATCGGTCCATTTTACGGCCTATTTAGACCCGCTCTTCCGAATCCTTTACAAAAAAGACCACAAAACACGTTTTAATTAAATTTTAGGAGTTCATGTCATTGATTACGAGCTTTTCAACACGATTATATTGCAAAAACTCTATTTTGTACTTTTCACTCCGTTAAAATTCCAACGGGTCCATTGTTCGGCCCATTTAGACCCGCTCGTCCGAAACCTTTACAAAAAGGACCGCAAAACAAGTTTTAATCAAATTTTAGGAGTTCATATCATTGATTACAACTTTTTCAACATGAATATATTACAAAAACTCAATTTATGTACTTTCTACTCAGTTAAAAGTCCAATGGGGTCCATGATTCGACCCATTTAGACCCGCTCGTCCGAAACCTCTACAAAAAGGACCGCAAAACATGTTTTAATCAAAATTTAGGAGTTCATATCATTTATTACGAGCTTTTCAACACGATTATATTGCAAAAACACAATTTATGTACTTTTTACGCAATTAAAATTCCAACGGATCCATTTGACGGCCCATTTAGAACCGCTCGTCCAAAACCTCTACAAAAAAGGATCGTAAAAAAAGTTTTAATAAAAATTTAGGACTTCATATCTTAGATTTTGAGCTTTTCAACACGATTATATTTTAAAAACACAATTTCTATTCTTTTTACCTAGTTAAAATTACAACGGGTCCATTGTTCGGCCCATTTAGACCTAGTCGTTCAAAACCTCTACAAAAAGGACTGCAAAACAAGTTTTAATCAAATTTGAGGAGTTCATATTTTTGATTACGAGCTTTATAACACGATTATATTGCAAAAACCGAATTAATGTACTTTTTACTTAGTTAAAATTCCAGCGGGTTCATTGTACAACACATTTAGACCTTCTCATCCGCAACCTCTACAAAACGGACCGCAAAACAAATTTTAATCAAAATTTAAGATTTCCTATAATTGACTACGAGCTTTTCAACACGATTATATTGCAAAAATACAATTTCTGTACTTTTTACTCATTTAAAATTCCAACGGGTCCATTTTACGGCCCATTTAGACCCGCTCGTCCGAAACCTCTTCAAAAAGGACAGCAAAACAAGTTTTAATCAAAATTTCAGAGTTCATATTATTGATTACGAGCTTTTCAACCCTATAATTTTGTAAAAACTCTATTTATGTACTTTTTACTTAGTTAAAATTCCAACAGATCCATTGTTCGGCCCATTTAGACCCGCTCCTCCTAAACCTCTACAGAAAGGACTACAAAACAAGAGTTAATCAAATTTTAGGAGTTCAAATCATTGATTACGAGATTTTCAATACAATTATATTGCAAAAACACAATTTCTGTACTTTTTACACAGTAAAAAGTCCAACGGGTCCATTGTTCGACCCATTTAGACCCGCTCCTCCGAAACCTTTACAAAAAGGACCGCAAAACATGTTTTAATCAAATTTTAGGAGTTCATATCATTGATTACGAGCTTTTCAACACGATTATATTGCAAAAACTCAATTTTTGTACTTTTTACTCAATTAAAATTCCAAAGGGTCCATTGTTCGGCCCATTTAGACTCGCTCGTCCGAAACCTCTACAAAAAGGACCGTAAAACAAGTTTTTAAAAAAAATTAGGAGTTCATGTCATAGATTACGAGCTTTTCAACACGATTATATTACAAAAACACAATTTCTTTACATTTTACGCAGTTAAAAGTCCAATGGGTCCATTGTTCGGCCCATTTAGACCCGCTCATCCGAAACCTTTACAAAAAGGACCGCAAAACAAGTTTAATCAAATTTTAGGAGTTCATATCATTGATTACAACTTTTACAACATGAATATATTACAAAAACTCAATATGTGTACTTTCTACTCAGTTAAAAGTCCAAAGAGGTCCATGGTTCAGCCCATTTAGACCCGCTCGTCCGAAACCTCTACAAAAGGACCGCAAAATAAGTTTTAATCAAATTGTAGGAGTTCATATCATTGATTACGAGCTTTTCAACACGATTATATTACGAAAACTAAATTTATGTACTTTTTACAGAGTTAAAATTCCAACTGGTCCATTTTACGACCCATTTAGACTCGCTCTTCCGAAACCCTTACAAAAAGGACCACAAAACAAGTTTTAACCAAAATATAGGAGTTCATATCCTTGATTACGAGCTTTTCAACACGATTATATTACAAAAACTCAATTTATGTACTTTTTACTTAGTTAAAAGTCCAACGGATCCATTTTACAGCCCATTTAGACCCGCTCGTCCAAAACCTCTACAAAAAGGACTGCAAAACAAGTTTTGATCAAATTTTAGGAGGTCATATCATTGATTACGAGCTTTTCAACACGATTATTTTGCAAAAACACAATTTTTGTACTTTTTACTCAATTAAAATCCAACGGGTCCAATTTACGGACCATTTAGACCCGCTCGTTCGAAACCTCTACAAAAAGGACAGCAAAACAAGTTTTAAGCAAAATTTAGGAGTTCATATCATTGATTACGAGCTTTTCAACACGTTATATTGTAAAAAATCTATTTATGTACTTTTTAAGCAGTTAAAAGTCTAACTAGTCCTTTTTACGGCCCATGTAGACCCGCTCATTTGAAACCTTTACAAAAAGAACCGCAAAACAAGTTTTAATCAAATTTTAGGAGTTCATATCATTGATTACGAGATTTTCAACATGATTATATTGCAAAAACACAATTCTTGTACTTTTTACTCAATTAAAATTCCAACGGGTCCATTTTAATCAAAAAAGACTTTTTACTTAGTTAAAATTCCAACAGGTCCATTGTTCGTCCCATTAGACCCGCTCGTCCGAAACCTCTACAGAAAGGACCGCAAAACAAGAGTTAATCAAATTTTAGGAGTTCAAATCATTGATTACGAGCTTTTCTACACAATTATAATACAAAAACACAATTTTTGTACTTTTTACGCAGTTAAAAGTCCAACGGGTCCATTGTTCGACCCATTTAGACCCGCTCCTCCGAAACCTTTACAAAAAGGATCGCAAAACATGTTTTAATCAAATTTTAGGAGTTCATATCATTGATTACGAGCTTTTCAACACGATTATATTGCAAAAACTAAATTTATGTACTTTTTACTTAGTTAAAGCTTAGCCGTTAGAATTTTAACTGAGTAAAAAGTACAGTAATCGAGTTTTTGCAATATAATCGTGTTGAAAAGCTCGTAATCAATTATATGAACTCCTAAAATTTGATTCTAACTTATTTTGCGGTCTTTTTTGTTGAGGTTTCGGACGAGCATGTCTAAATGGGCCGAACAATGGACCGTTAGAATTTTTACTGAGTAAAAAGTACAGAAATAGAGTTTTTGCAATATAATCGTGTTGAAAAGTTCGTATTCAATTATATGAACTCCTAAATTTTTATTAAAACTTATTTTGCGGTCCTTTTTGTAAGGTTTCGGACGAGCGAGTTTAAATGGGCAGAACAATGGACCCATTAGAATTTTAACTGAGTAAAAAGTACAGAAATTGAGTTTTTGCAATATAATCGTGTTGAAAAGCTCGTATCAATTTTATGAACTCCTAAATTTGGATTAAAATTTATTTTGTAGCCCTTTTTGTAGAGGTTTCAGACGAACGGATCTAAATGGGCCGAACAATGGACCTGTTAGAATTTTTTTTGAAGAAAGCCCGTTAGAATTTTAACTGAGTAAAAAGTACAGTAATCGAGTTTTTGCAATATAATCGTGCTGAAAAGCTCTTAATCAATTATATGAACTACTAAAATTTGATTCTAACTTATTTTGCGATCTTTTTTGTAAAGGTTTCGAACGAGCGGGTCTAAATGGGCCGGACAATGGACCCGTTAGAATTTTTTTTTTGAGAAAAGAGGGCCTCATTAAAAACCCCTACTAACATCCCCAGGCACAAGTCCCGAAGATCCCTAAAAAGGAGAAAAGAGTACCCTAATAATATTAATTTAAAAAGAACAAGAAGAAAGCTCGCCAAGTACAAAGTGGCGGATACAAACTAGAAGATCAGAACCAAAAGACATTGACGTCATGGTTCAGAGAGCATGGGTAGCTAAAGTATGAGCTACTAAGTTTGCCTCACGGCTTACATAAAGTACATGTGCAAGAGGAAATGCAGAAAGTAAGTCTCGAGCATACAGAAGCGTCGAACCTAAGGTAGAGAGATCAGGCCCCGTATGGTTAAGCCTGTTCGCAAGAGATGCACAGTCTGTCTCGAAAAGCAGTCGCCTCCAACCCTGGAACTGAGCAAAAGTAACACCAGCAAGAAGGCCCACACCTTCGGAAGTAGCATCATCCAAACAACTGCCCAAAGGGTATGCCAGGCCCCCAACAACCGTACCCGAATCATCGCGCACCACAACTCCATCAACCGCTGCACGAGTGGCTGGATCAAAAGCCCCATCCACATTAATCTTAATGTAATCACGGGGGGAGGGGGAGGCCTCCAGCGGGGAGGTGAGAGCGAAGAGGAATTCGGGGGGGGGAGTGGGGTGAAGAGATAGAATTGCAGTTATCTTTATGTAGGCTAATAGAGTTGATGGCGGTAAGCCAAGGGGGTTGTAGATGGTGACTGTGGACCCAGTCATTACGCCGGTTCCAGATATTCCATACGGTAGTGAGGAAAAACCCAAAAGGTTCAGGAGATAAAAGTCGAGCACACTCTCCCAACCATTGGAGGCCTGAAGCAGCCGAACTATTAGATAGAAGAACATGAATGCCTACTAAACGGAGGGCCTCTGAGGCCTCAGGACAATCGCGAAGTGCATGCAGAGTGGATTCCGAAGATGAGCCGCAAATAGGACAAGGGCCAGAATCCGGTGCAAAAGTTTGCAATCTCAAACCAACAGGTAGAGCCTCAGAGCCCATACCCCAACCAAAGGTTTTAACCTTAGGAAGAGCCTTAACTTTAGCCAAGACTTTCCAAATCCGAGCAGGACGATTTCGTGGTTCCGGTGGACGCTGGAGATATTGATAGCCAGATCGAACTAAATAGATACCAGAATCATTGGGATTCCAAAGAATGGAATCACAAGTATCATTGATGATGGGAATATTAAGGATAGCATCGGCATCGTCAGCATTGAAATAGCGTTGAACCTTAAAAGGATCCCAGGCAGCCTGGTTCCGGATCATAAAATCTCGACAGCGAACATAGACTTCATCAGACATCTCGTACTCCCCATAGAGATTTACCGGAGAGGAGCCTCCCCAATTATCCTTATGGATACGAATATTACTATTAATACCAGGACGATAAAGGAACCCTTCAAAGAGGTGATGCATGGCATTGTATAGTCCTTTCCAAACAAACGACCCTCGTTGCAGACGGGTAGCATCTAAAATATTGCCAGAGGGGAAGTACTTCGCTTTGTAAATTTGACCCAACAAAGACTCCGGCTCGCAAATAAGCCTCCAAAGCTGCTTCCCAAGGAGGGCAATGTTGAAATTATTGAGATCCCGGAAGCCCATGCCCCCAGCAGATTTTGGTAAGCAAACCTGATCCCAAGGGAACATGTGCCAGTCTTTTTTGTTGTTCTTGCCAGACCACCAGTACCGATGGATAGCAGAAGTCATATCATCCACTATGTTCTGGGGTAGTAGATAGCACGACATAACATACTGGGGCAGAGATTGCAAAACCGCTTTGATAAATATTTCTCTACCACTAAAGGAGAGAAGTTGTTTATCCCAAGTAGAAAAGCAGTCATGAACTTTATCACGAATGAAGCCTAAAGATTCAGTCTTATTTTTACCGATGAGGAGTGGTACACCTAAATAGACACCAGGGTTATTGACCTCGCGAACCTGCAAGGAGCCATTTATTGCATCACGAATCGAGCGGGGGGTGCATGGATTATAGAAAATAGTCGACTTTTCAAAGTTGACTGCTTGTCCTGATGCAGAAGCATAGGTTTGGAGAGCCATTTTAAGATGTGTCACTTCCTCTGGGTTTGTATTGAGAAAGACCATGCAATCATCCGCAAAGAGAAGATGATTAACCTTAGGACCCAGTCTACCAGCACCAAGGCCATGAAGGGAATTAAGTTGTTGAGCCTTAGCGAGATACGCAGAGAGACCTTGGGTACAAAAGATGAAAAGAAAATGTGATAGGGGGTCGCCTTGCTGAAGATCTCGTTGGGGCTGAAAGAATGGTGAGAAGGAGTTACTAACCTTAACAGAAAAAGATACCGAGGAGATGCATCGCATGATAAGAGAGACCCAGGAGGGTGCAAAACCCATTCGCTGCATTACATTTGCATGAAAGGACCATTCTACTCTATCGAAAGCCTTTTCCATATCTAACTTGAGGGCAGCACCTTGGGAGGACTTGGTGTTCCCAGAGTTTATGTTGTGTATGATTTCATGGGCAATGAGTATGTTATCAGTGATATTGCATCCCTGAACGAAGGCAACTTGATTTTTACTAATGCAAAAGGGAATTGTTTGCTTCATTCTATTGACCAGGACCTTAGCGACAATTTTGTACATCACCGTACAAAGACTAATAGGACGGAGATGCCGCATAGTGGTCGGGTCTTTGATTTTGGGGATAAGGACCAAAATTGTCTTATTGACCGATGCCATGTCGGCTGTACCGTTAAGGAGGTTGAGGCAGAGTGTAGTAACATCTGCACCCATAGTGTCCCAATGCTGACGAAAGAACCCACTAGGGAGGCCATCTATTCCTGGAGCCTTTCGGGGGTCAATGTCTCGGAAGGCATGAAGGATTTCATCAGCCGTGAAGGCCTTAGTGAGGGACTCATTCATAGTGGAAGTAACAGTGAATGGAATTTTGGATAACATTTGATCCGAAAATTGAGGGTTGGAGGATGTGAAAAGGTTTTGGAAATAGTTGGATGCAATATCCATAATGTCATTTACGTTAGTGCACCAGTTATGGTTAGCGTCATATAGGCCGGTAATGGTATTCTTTTTCCGGTTGTTGTTAGCATGGGCATGAAAGAAACGAGTATTTTTGTCTCCCTAGGAAAGCCATAGATTACGAGATCTTTGTGCCCAATAGGTTTCTTGTTCATTAAGTAATTTATTAAGTTCAGATCTTATCTTTAAATAAGCCTTCTCGGTTGAGGTCGTTAGTGGCTTACGGAGGTATTTATTAATTTTCCTAGTGAGGATAGTAATGTGCCATGTTGTATTGGAACGTTGCTGTGATTGCCAAACATCTAAACATGAACCAATAGCATGGATTTTTTCCAAAGTATTTCCTTTGGTAAGAGCCCAAGTTCGTTGAACAAGAGAGATACATTCTTCGTTGGTAGCCCAACAACTTTCAAAATGAAATTTAGGGGGAGGCGGATGAGGATGTTTATGTAAGGTGGGGGAGGTATCTAACAACAAAAAACAGTGATCGGATTTGGCAACAAAATCCGAATAGATTCGATGGGAGGCGTAAGAGGCTTTCCAAGCCGAATTACCTAGGAAGCGGTCAAGGCGTTCTAGGATTGTCGGGGTTTGTAGACCGATTTTTGTCCAAGTGAACCATTCGGAAGTTGGTTTACAATCAAAATGGTCATTACGCGAAAGACAATTGCGAAAATTATTTATTTGGGATCTAGCACGACGAATACCCCCTTGTTTCTCATTATCCGAAAGGATTTCATTAAAGTCACCGCCTAGGAGCCAAGGAAGACCATTGTTATTGTTTAAAGAATCTATAATATTCCAAGTTTTATATTTTTGGCTAGTTTCAGAAAATCCATGTATACCAGTAAAGTACATCGAAGACGTTTCAAATTGGATTTGGGTGTGAATAAAGCGATCCGAGTACGAAAGCAAAGTAACATTTATATTATTAGAAATAAAAGGTGTGATACATGAACAATTGTCTTTTGGGGCAATAGAAATAACTTCAATCATACCTAGGGAAAAACTAAGTCGGCTACATGCCTCATTATTTAACTTTGTTTCACATAAAAATAAAATATCCGGGGAGGTACGTCGAACATATTGATGTAGATGGCGAACTGCCTGGACCTGACCAAGACCCTGACAGTTCCAACATAGCACTATCATTTCCCTCGGCGGGGTTGAGAGTCAACTGCCGTCGGAGAGTTTTTTGAGCTGCTCATCCCAGCTTTAGGAGTAGAACCGGAGGGTTTCACTTTCTTAGGTTGGAGGACCACTTGAATAGGGGACCGGCGTTTAGTGCCACGATGGGGGGGGGGCTGGAACAGGAGCTGGAGCATTAGCTGCATCATTCGGGTAAGTCTTTAGTAGCCAAAGGTCAAATTCATGAATAAGGGGGATATCGGTTTTAAGGAGAGGCTTACGCAGTTGGGCATCCAAGTTTTTGATCTGTTGGGCCGTGGGGCTTGGAACACTGTCATCCTGGGCATCCCAGTCATCATCAGTAGCATCTTCCGGAATGAGAAAAATTGTGTTCAGAGGCTGCGGAGCAATGACCCTGGGGGGTAGCGTGACTTGCGGATTTGAGCGGGGAGAGGGATTTTTCATCTTGGAACCAGATGCATTGGTATCTTTCGGCATGGGAGAAGCTTCACCCATAGCCGCATCATTATGAGGTGCCTCCTCTAAGGGCTGTTCCGAGAAGGATGCAGCATCACCATCGTTCAAATTACCTATGTGAGCAAGGGGAGGCAACTGTAGGTTTAGATATAAAATTCGAGAGGAAAGTAGAATTAAAGTATGAAGTGAGAGAGGGAAAGGACTTGTGTTGTTCAAGTCAGCGAGTTCTTTCTCATTGGCAGTCGGATCTATAGGAAAGAGGAGGGAAATTATTCGAAATATAAAGAAAGGGTAAAACAAAATTGAATTGTAATAGAAGAAAATAGGCACAAAATAGGGATAAGATAGAGTCATCCTACCAGAGGGATTTGGGTTTGCCTGGCCACATTCAGCTCCGACATTTCTAATCCTGCCCCGAGGGCCTAGAGGACGACGTCGTGGAGGGAGGTAGCGTAGCCATTCCCCATATTGCAGTTTAGACAGGTCGAGAGAGGATCAAGTCGGACAGTTGTCAATTGTGTGGCTGATAATCCCACAGCCATGGCACAAAGTAGTGAGGCGTTCATATTGTAGACGACACATCGTTTTGTTTGTTCCTTTCCCGATGAAGAGGAAGCGAGTCACTGGACGGGTAACATTGAGCATGATTTCAACTCTTAAAAATTCGGTCATATTGCCCTCAAGTTCACGTGTGTCAGTTCGAAGAACATTGCCAACAATTGAGCCGAGCGCATGGCCGACAAGATAAGCACGATCAACATCTTCATAGATAGAGGCTGGAATACCAAAGATTCGGATCCAGATGCGCATGAGAGTAAAAGTATAGTCATTCGTGTTTTTGGAGGGGTCATATTCGGTCACAGCGAGCCATTCATCCTTGTATAACCAAGGCCCTCGGTTGAGAACCTCGTAACAATGTTTTGTCTCCTTGAATTTGATTTTGAAGAAATTCTCCTTGATAACCGAGATAGAGACCAAGTTGCTGGATTTCCATATTCCTTCAAACGCACTGAGAACTGCGTAGCTGTCAATGGGTTTAGACGAGATAAAATGTCCAATAAGAAAATGCTTGGGATCCTCCTCTGCAAAATCCCAACCGAAGTCAGGGGTGTACAGGAGTTCAGCTTCTTCATTGGTAAGTGCAAGGGAGTTGAGTTGGGGGAAGGAAGCAGATGCCATAGTTGAGGGTGGAAGATCGTAACGAAGGAGAATGGAAGAAAAGGGGAGGTCGATATTGGAGTTAGGAGAAGTATGTCGGATATAAATAGTGAGGGGGAAGGTAATAAGAGTGGTCAAAGCAGTAGGATGGAAAGAAATAAAAAAAGGAAGGAGAATTTGATTACATAATATTGCAATCAAGGTCGAATCCCTAATAGTTAGGGGTAAACGATTAAACGAGGAAAGAAAACATATTGGTAAGGCAAGTGTTAAAATTGAAGGGATTGTTAACATGATAATGGGTAGAGTTAAGTAGACATAATTGGCAGTAAAACAATTAAAAAAGGTAGAATTTAAACAAGGAAAAGTAATTATATTGTGTTGGAAAGAAAAGGTAGAGAAACAATTAATCTGGGAATATAGGGTATATATCGTATTACAAAAGTAATATGGTAGTAGGATGGGCATAGGAAAGGAAAGTTTATTTAGTTTACTAGGCAAGCCTTGAAGATGTAAATTAATATATTTGATAAAACAGATCTGATGAGTTAAGGGTTTTGGAAAATATAAAGTAGGTTCGAATTTGGAAGGTAGAAAAATTAATAGTAGAAACTTTTCCACCTTGAAGGTGGTTGTGTAAAAATCCCTGAAGAGGGATTGAATTGTAGCACCTGAGAAGGTGTAGTAGTTAAAAAAAGTGTTTGGCATAGAGACCAAATAAATCTTAAGAGAACTATATTTATGTGGGTATGATCTACCGAATGAGTGGAAAGTACCTTTTAAAGATATCGTTAAACCGTAAAAGTGCAACATAGAATCATCATATAAGCAAAAGAGAAAAGAAAAAGTAAAGAAATAAAAGAGAAAAGAGCAGATAGGGGGGGTTAAAATAATAAATACAACCCAGGGAAAGAAAAGGAGCGGGGAGGAGAAAATATATACATACCAAATGAGCAAAAAGAGGGGGGAAATATAATAAAAGAAATATAATTACAGATCAAATAATAGAGAGAAAACAGCTGTTGAACGGAGGAGTCTTTAGCCAAAAGTCCAGCTTGCTGGCCTGGTAAGCCCATATTAATAAAGTGGGTCTCGAGGTGATGCAAGAAGAAATAGAAAAAAATTATATTAATCCAATAGATAAAGAAACATAAACTAAAAGGAAAAGACGCATGTAAGAAAGAATAAAAGGTAGAATTAAAAAGAATAAAGAGAGAAGAGTAAAAACAGAAATTTAAAATAAAGAGCATAGCATTAGGAGAAATGTTAGAGAAGGATGCAGGTGTGTAGGTAGGGGAAGGGAGCATAAAAATGATGTAGCGAGCTAAAACCATAAGGGAATGCAGAACAGATGGGGAATGATTAAGACCCATTCTCGCAAGGAAGAGAGAAACATGGATACAGTAGAAAAGAAGCAACAAAGTATAAACGGAGGAGACATAAATTGTAAAGAAAAGACACAAGAGCAGCAGTAATAACATAATCATACATAGCTCAGCCAGGAAAGAGAAATAAGGAAGTGATAATTAAATTGGATGCATGACAAAGTTAAAGGTACAATAGAATATATAAAGGACCTGAATGTGAATTATAGAAGCAAAGAAAAGATGCAAAATATTGTATGCAAGGGAGAATAGGGTACATAGAAATCCCACCATGTGGGACGTCTTAGATTTTCTTAGAAGGGATCGCTTAGGTATATGGAACCAGATGTTTAACGAGTATACAGGAAACAAATAAAGAGACAACGCAACAAGACTGAATGCCAAGGGAAGGGTATCACAGCACAGAGGAGAATAGCACAGGCAATTTAGCCACTTAAAAATACAATACCATAGCAGAGACATAAGAAGAGTTAACTTAGACTTAGAAAGGCAGTAAATGGACATGATGGGGAGGTAACAAAGACAAAGATATACAACGCAGCAATGGCCAAAAATAAAAGTAATATAAAAAAGGTAAATGAATGTAGGAGCTAGTCCAAGCAGAGAGCATATGTGTCCCACTAGGTGGGTTGTAATAAGTTTCCCTAAAAGGGATCGAAATGACACAACATGGAAGATGTATCGACTTATGCAATGGCACAGAGCAGAGATGTACAGAAAGCCATAGAAGATGATTAGCATGGCAAAAATAACAGTATCGAAGAGCATATCGAGAAGGGATCGAAATAATGCAACATAGAAGATGTATTGATTTATGCAATGGCACATATCAGAGATGTACAGAAGGGCATAGAAGATGGTGAGCATGGTAAAATTAACAGTATTGAAGAGCAGATCAGAAATGAAAAAATAATAAATTGCATGAATATGATCTAGAGATAACGAAAAGTAAAAAGAACAAAAATGGAGACATGAACAATATCCAGAATTAAGAAGGAGTGGAAGAGAAGAGAGGCAGGCGTACCGGTGTACTTCGTTAAAAGCCACTGATGTTCCGTTACATCTCAAAAGAAGGGATGAGAGATTTTGTATCGGATTTGAAAAGAAACAGAAAAATTAGAAAATGGTATAATACAAAAAACCCTAAATAGAAATCGAAGATGAAACGACGATGCAAAGGGGGAAAGAACCAGATCTGGGTAGAAAAAACCCAGATCGGAGGGGGAAAACCCAAATCGTAGCTTTGTATTAGGTTTTCTAGGAACCCCAAAACGGAAAGATCTATCGACCAAGGGGTGGCTAGTCTTCGAACGAGAAGCTGTTGGGGATGGGGGCAGATCGGAGAGTCCCAATTGACACTCTCGCACAACCTATTGAATATGCAACAAAGAGTAAAGGGAAAGTGAAAATATTTAATAACGAAAAATATTAAATAACCCAGATTCGTAAAGGAAGACAAAGAAAGGGAAGAGGGAACAAATTTCGTGAGTCTGTGCGATAGGAATGGCTTTGATCCCTTCGGAGATGGCATGTGGAGATTACGATACGTAGAGGACCAAATCTCGTGAACAAAATTAGGGTAATTGTTAGAGATGGACGACCGGTGAAAACCAACGAGTGAAATAATTAAGAAATTAAAGAAATGAACCAAAAATCGGGGTGGGATAGCCCTCAAAATTCCCTTACCATTAAGCATTTGTTCGTCGTGATGGTGGTTGTCTCTGGAGAAGGCTAGGGAGAGCGGCGGAGGGAAGGATGAAAATGCGGTAAGGGGGAGGGGAAATGGGGAAGAGGGAGGGGTGGAACGGTAGACTGAAAAAAGAGGGGAAAATGAAGAGACAAAACCAAGAAAGGAACCTGGAAAAGTTGAGAGAAAATCAAGAGCCATCCCAGGACACGTTGAAATTTTTACCCGTTGCAATTTTAACTGAGTAAAAAGTACAAAAATCGAGTTTTTGCTATATAATCATGTTGAAAAGCTCGTATTCAATTATATGAACTCCTAAATTTTGATTAAAACTTATTATGCGGTCCTTTTTGTAAGGTTTCGGACGAGCAAGTCTAAATGGGCAGAACAATGGACCCGTTAGAATTTTAACCGAGTAAAAAGTACAGAAATTGAGTTTTTGCAATATAATCGTGTTGAAAAGCTCGTAATCAATTATATGAACTCCTAAATTTGGATTAAAACTTATTTTGCAGCCCTTTTTGTAGAAGTTTCGGACGAACGGGTCTAAATGGGCCGAACAATGGACCCGTTATAATTTTTTTTGAAGAAAGCCCGTTAGAATTTTTTTTAAAGAAAGTGGGCCTCTTTAAAAACCCCTACTAACATCCCCAGACACAAGGCCTGGAGAAACCTAAAGGGGAAAAGAGTACCCATAGTTTATTTATATAAATCGAGGTGAGGCCTCGCGGAGTACAGAGTTGCGAATACAATCACGAGAGATGGACCCAAAAGACAAAGAAGTCATGGTCCTAAGGGCCTGGGTAGCCAGGGTATGAGCAACTAAATTAGCCTCGCGGCAAACAAACTGAACATGAGCAAAGGTAAAACGGGACAAAGCTGAATGGGCTTGCAAGATCGTCGGACCCATAGAGGAGAGATCAGGCCCCAAAAGGTTGAGTCTGTTTGCAAGAGATGCACAGTCCGTCTCAAAAATCAATCGACTCCATCCTTGAGATTGAGCAAAAGTAATACTAGCTAGAAGGCTCACCCCTTTAGATGTAACGGCATCCAAGCAACTGCCCAAAGGGTAAGCCAAACCGCCAACCACCGTACATGTATCATCACGGGCCACAACACCAACCGCCGCAGCACGTATGGAAGGGTCAAAAGCCCCATCCACATTAATTTTAATGTGCCCCCGAGGGGGATGTCTCCAGCGAGGAGGAGAGACCGGCGAAGAGGTAGGGCAAAATAGCATCAGAGTAGTCACGATGAAGACTGATAGAATTGACGGCAGTTAACCATGGGGGTTGAAGATGATGGTTATGGATCCAGTCATTTCGCCGGTTCTATATGTTCCACAGAGTAGTCAGGAAAAGCCCGAAGAGGTCATAGGATAGGTTACTAGCACCTTCCTCCAACCATTGTAGGCCGGTGGATGTCGTGCTGTTAATCAAAGAATTAGGGAGGCCGACCAAACGGAGGGCTTCCGAGGCACCAGGGCAGTCACGGAGAGCATGGAGGATAGACTCCGTACCGGAGTGACAAACAGGGCAGGGGCCAGTGTCTGGTGAAAAAGCCTGTAGACGAACCCCAACGGGTAGAGCCTCAGATCCAAGACGCCATCCAAAGGTTTTGACTTTAGTCAAGACCTTGAGCTTAGAGAGAAACTTCCAAATCCGGGAGGACGAATTCTGCGTTCCGGAGGGCGTTGCAGGAATAGGTAGCCAGATCTGACCGAGTAAATACCAGAATCATTGGGACTCCAAAGGATTGAATCACGACTATCATTAATAATAGGGATTGACAAAATAGAGTCGGCATCGGCCGTAGTAAAATACGCACGGACCTTAGCAGGGTCCAAGGCTGCTTGGTTCTGAATCATAAAATCGCGACAGCGAATGTGGACTTCATCCGAAATCTCATAATCCCCATAGAGGTGAAGGGTCGAAGAGCCTCCCCAATTATCCTGATGGAGTCGAATATTGCTATTAATACCAAGATGATAGAGGAAACCTCCAAAGAGATGTTGCATAGCATGATAGAGACCTTTCCATGCAAAAGATCCACGAGAAGGCCGAGATGCATGAAGGATATTACCTGAAGGAAAGTATTTAGCTTTATAGATTTGACCCAGAAAAGAATCTGGTTCGCAAATAAGGCGCCATAATTGTTTGCCAAGAAGTGCAATGTTAAAATTATTGAGGTCCCGAAATCCCATACCTCCTACTGATTTAGGTAAGCACACCTGGTCCCAAGGGAGCATGTGCCAACCTTTCTTGTTAGTTTTACCAGACCACCAATATCGTCTGATGGCAGCAGTCATATCATCAATGATGTTTTATGGTAATAAATAGCATGACATAACATATTGAGGTAGAGATTGTAACACGGCCTTGATAAAGATTTCCCTGCCACTGAAGGAGAGGAGTTGTTTGTCCCATTTGGACAAACGTTCATGAACTTTATCACGTATAAATCCTAAGGATAAAGTCTTATTTTTACCAATAAGAAGTGGTACCCCTAGATAGACGCCAGGATTGGAGACGTCGCGAACTTGAAGGTAGGAATTAATAGCATGACAGGTCGAGCTGGGGGTACGAGGATTGTAAAAGATAGTGGACTTATAAAAATTAACTGCCTGGCCGGAGGCAGAAGCGTAAGTTTGGAGAGCCAATTTAAGGTGAGCGGCTTCCTCTGGTTTTGAGTTGAGAAAAACTATACAATCATCTGCGAATAGGAGGTGGTTAACCTTCGGACCCTGTTTGCTGGCCCCAAGACCAGAAAGCAGACCATGCTGTTTGGCATCAGACAGAAAGGTTGAAAGCCCTTGAGTGCAAAAAAGGAAGAGGAAAGGGGACAAAGGGTCTCCTTGGCGGAGGCCCCGTTGGGGGCGAAAAAAGGGAGAGAAAGAGTTATTGACCTTAACCGAGAAAGAGACCGAGGATATACATCGCATTATTAGAGAGACCCATGATGGCGCAAAGCCCATACGGGTCATAACATTTTCAAGAAAGGTCCATTCAACCCTATCAAAAGCGTTATCCATATCAAGCTTAAGAGCGGCACCTTGAGAGTACTTAGAGGTACCAGTATTGATAGAGTGAATTATTTCGTGAGCAATAAGAATGTTGTCTGAAATATTACGTCCCTGAACGAAAGCAGCTTGGTTGGAGCTAATGCAAAAGGGAATAGTATGTTTCATCCTGTTAACCAAGACCTTGGCAACAATTTTGTAGATTACTGTGCAAAGACTAATGGGTCTAAGATGCCTCATAGTTGTTGGATCCTTTATCTTAGGTATAAGCACCAAGATGGTTTGGTTAACCGAAGCCATGTCTGCGGACCCGTTGAGATGATTTAGGCAAAGAGTAGTGACATCAGTCCCTACCGTATCTGTAACCCCCTTAACCCGGCCTAGACGGTTGACCCGAATTAAGAAAGTCACACGAGGAAAACCAAAGTCAACCCGAAAGTCAACCTTGATTAACGACCCTTTTTTTTCTTTTTAAACTTGTCTAGATGCACTTTAGACCTAATTGTGATCACACAAACATCATACCAAAAGATCACAAACATCAGAGATCAAACAGGGACTCAATTGCACAAGATACAACTTTAGGGACCAAATTGTAAATTCTGATAATTATAAGGACTTAATCCAAATTGAAGTTACCAACTTGAAATTAATCAGGTTTCATGCTTCTCTGTGAAATTTCAGCTCAAAAGGACTTCCCAAACTCATACAATTGCACAAACAAGTTTCAGGACCAAAACGCAAACAATTCAAAACACATAACTGCCAATGTCAGCCCCCAACGGTCAACCGTTCCGAAACGGGAGACAGCCCGTTCCGAAACGCGGGGCCGTTCCGAAACAGGCATAGCCCGTTTCGAAACGGGGGTCTGGCAGTGGCCTTTCCGTTTCGGAACGGCCCCTCCCGTTTCGGACGCCTGGGCACGATTAAGGCACCCGTTCCGAAACGGTAGGTGCTGTTCCGAAACACCCTGCCCAGATTGCTCCAAAACTCCACTTTAAACATGCAATTACACAAACAATCATGCTCTGAATGTCACCAAACTTTGCCAACATGCAATTCAACATATAAGGGACATATTAGCATCATCAATTCAACCAAACATCATCATATGCAAAAAGCCCCAATTCTATAGGCATGCTTCCTACACAAGCTAGATATTCAAGCACCAAACTTACAAAACAAGCATAAGAAGGCCAACCAGAAAACCAGCATTCTCAACAACATTCAACATACTTAGGGAGTACAAAACATCTCCCAAAACATACACATTGGTCCCCCATTGCCAAATCACCCAAAAGCTAAAATGTTTAACAAAAACCTTCCATACATTGAGCTTTACTTGCACTTGAATTCTTGCCCTTCTTGCTTCCCTCAAAAGGTCTCTAATGCTCTGCATTATTGAATTAAGGAAAACGAAGAGAGCGTAAGCAAAGGCTTAGTGAGGAATGCTCAATAAAACCATCCAATAATGCATTTGTAAAACACTCTATAAAACATGCTTCAAACCATCATTTACACATGCTCAAAAGCATACTTAAACATGCATCTCATGCATCAAATCATAACATGTCATATTGGCCACAAGTGATAAATTCCATTTCTTTAAACACAAGTTCATCAACTTTCACCCCAAGGACTTTTAAACACCTTGGCCCCAAGGACTTTTAAACACCTTGGCCTATGGACTTTTAAACACCATAGAATGTATCTCATCAAGGACTTTTAAACACCTTGATCCCAAGGACTTTTAAACACCTTGGCCATGGACTTTTAAACACCATGAAATGTATCACATCAAGGACTTTTAAACACCTTGATCCCAAGGACTTTTAAACACCTTGGCCTATGGACTTTTAAACACCATAGAAAAGGATCACCTAAGGACTTTTAACCACCTTAGTGTCCACAACATGAACCATCCAAGGACTTTTAACCACCTTGATGTTCATAAGTAACAAGGCTCGCTCAAGGACTTTTAACCACCTTAGTGACCTTAACATTTTAAAAACATCACTTGCCAATATACATCATTTTCATCACTTACATCACTGTTTTTAAAGCATAAAACCAAGCCATATTCATCATGCATTTAAAAGCATTAAACCACATCATTTCAATGTACAAAAGCAAGGAACTCCTACCTAGAGTTACCTTCAACATATGGCTTACATCATCAGCAAAAACCATGCTAAAACATGCTTCCAAAACAGTATGTAAAACATGCAAATTATCATTTCGCATCACAACAAAATCATGGCCACCACTAGAGAGAAATTCCGAAAACTTACGCTCGAGCTTAGCAAAGTTGTTTAGACTTAAACTAAGCTCCCAAGACATTGGTTTCAAAGCCGAAAACCCAATTTCACTCACCGATTCCACTTCGCCACTTGCCGAAGCACGAAATCAAGCTTCCGAATCAACAACTCTTGGATCCAAAGATGCCTCCCCTGATTAAACACATTAAAGCAGAGGTTTAATGCATCATCAAGCATCAAAAGCTTCAATGAAAGCACTCAAACTCGCTGCTCTCATTCCCACTCCAATTTCGGCCACCAAACACAACCGAAATTGCATCAAAACCACTTCTCAACAAAGCCCAGCCATAAACCAGCAAAACCTAACATCCATTAACACCATAAAACATCTAAAAACAACCTACAAACATCCTTATACCTCCAGCAACAACAGATCCACAAGATCACCACAAAAACATCCAAGAAACATAAGCTAAACTTAGGAAACTCAACCTATCCGGGATTGCATTAATCAAAACTCATTTCCTTATCAATTTAGAGTTCATTTAACATCAAAAACACATCTCAAATCACAGATCAATCAGATCTAACGAAAAATCATGAAAAACCATCAAATCTTGCATTATAAGCCAAGATACAATTCCAAACTCAAAAGCCTTTAATTAAACATCAATCAAGAGTTGATAACTTGGGAATTTCAGTAAAGAACTGATAGTTTAGAGGAGAAGGACGTTCTTACCTCCAAACTTGTGTTTCTCCACTTTTTGGAATGAAAATCCTTGTTGAAACACTTAGCAATTGAAGAGATTTGAAGATACAATGATTTGGAATCAAATGAGAGTTGAATGGAGGGATTTAGGTGAAGAAATCAGATCCAATTCTCTGGAAAAGTAGTGTTTGGTTTGAGAGAAAATGAGAGAAAGAAAGTTTAGCAAAGTTGGTTACAAAATCCAAAAATAGCCAAAATGGCTTCCCTCCAATTTTAATGACCTTTAAAATCAGACTTTAGACTTAAAATATCTTAGAAAAATCTGGAGAAATCATCTTTGGATTAATAGCTCCTTAAGGATTCAAAGTTTCAACTCTTTATAAAATAGTCACCAAACTTTCAAAATTTACATTTTGGTCACTAGCCAAAATGTCATACTTCCAAAACCCATTTTTCAAAATTGATTTCACAGTTCACTTAATTATACTAAAAGATGATTTTAGAACATTTTTCCATATTTTTAATGCAACCCGAACTAGGCTTTCCTAATTTCACCTCTTTAGATTCGAACAGCACTTTGACCAAACCGGTCAACGCCCAGAACTTCTAAGCCCAAAACCGGGGCGTTACAACTCTCCCCCCCTTAAGAAATTTCGTCCTCGAAATTTACCTGAAGGAAAGAGATAAGGAAACTGCTTCAGCATGTCTTCCTTCCGCTCCCACGTGGCTTCCTCAACACCGCGATGCTTCCACAGCACCTTCACCAACTCAATGGTCTTGCCACGAAGAACCTTGCTATCCGAATCCAGAACCTTCACCGGTTCCTCATCATAGGTCAAATCCGGATTCAAAACCACTTCCTCCACAGGCATCACATGCGAAGGATCAGATCTATACTTCCGGAGCATAGAAACATGAAACACATCATGAATCTTCTCCAACTCCTGAGGTAACCTCAACCGATACGCAACAGGACCCACACGCTCAACCACCTCATATGGTCCAATGTATCTAGGGCTCAACTTGCCCTTCCGGCCAAACCGCATCACCTTCTTCCAAGGCGAAACCTTCAAGAACACACGGTCACCCACTGCATACTCTATCTCCTTACGCTTCAAATCCGCGTAAGACTTCTGCCGATCAGAAGCAGCCTTTAACCGCTCACAAATGAGCTTCACCTTCTCTGTGGTCCCTTTCAACAAAGCCGGCATCGAAACCAACTTTTGACCAGTTTCAGCCCAACAAAGAGGAGTCCTACACTTCCTCTCGTACAAAGCCTCATAAGGTGCCATCTGTATGCTCGCCTGATAACTGTTGTTATAAGCAAACTCAACCAAAGGCAGATGCTTCTCCCAAGAACCTTGGAACTCAATCACGCAGCACCTCAACATATCCTCCAAAATCTGGATAACTCGCTCAGACTGACCATCCGACTGAGGATGATAGGATGTACTGAAATGCAACCTTGTACCCAGAGCTTGATGCAAACACTGCCAGAACCGCGATGTGAACCTCGGATCCCTATCCGACACAATCGACTTAGGCACACCATGCAGCCGCACAATCTCAGCAATGTACAGCTCTGCCAGCTTATCCAAAGAAAACGTAGTATGCACAGGCAAGAAATGCGCACACTTCGTCAGGCGATCCACAATCACCCAGACCGAATTCTTTTTCGATGGAGACAAAGGTAAACCAGATACAAAATCCATGGTAACCCTCTCCCACTTCCATTCAGGGATTTTCAACGGTTGCAACAACCCTGAAGGAAACTGATGCTCAGCCTTAACTCGCTGACACACCAAACACTTACTCACGAACTCTGCAACATCCTTCTTCAAACCCACCCAATAGTACTCATCACGAAGATCACGGTACATCTTAGTACTACCAGGGTACATAGCAAAAGGACTACTATGACCTTCAGTCAGAATAGCACGCCTCAACTCAGCATCATTGGGCACTACTATCCGACTACCAAAACACAGCACACCATCATCATTGAAACAGAAATCCGAAGGTCTACCCTCCGCGATATCCTGAACATGAGACACCAAGGAATCATCCAACAACTGCTTATCCTTGATCAACTGAACCATAGACGGCTTCACATGCAACTCAGCCACAAGACCACCATCACGCGATATGCTCAAGCTAGCAAACATGGCTCTCAACTCAACAGCTACCTTCCTACTCAAGGCATCAGCAACAACATTAGCTTTTCCAGGATGATACTCAATCGTCAGATCATAATCCTTGAGCAACTCCAACCAACGCCGCTGCCTAAGATTCAACTCCTTCTGAGACATCAGATACCTCAAACTCTTGTGATCTGTGTACACAGTACATTTCTCACCATACAGATAATGCCTCCAGACCTTTAGAGCAAAAACCACTGCAGCCAGCTCAATATCGTGCGTAGGGTAATTGCGCTCATGCACTTTCAACTGCCGCGATGCATAAGCCACCACCTTACCCTCCTGCATTAGCACACACCCCAAACCAACATAGGATGCATCACTGTAAACCACAAACTCTTTCCCTGATTCAGGCTGAATCAAGATAGGAGCTTGCGTCAAAGCCGCCTTCAGCTTCTCAAAAGCCTGCTGTCTCGCTTCTGTCCACTCATACTTAACATCCTTCTGCAACAGCTTTGTCAAAGGAGCAGCAATCTTGGAAAACCCATCCACAAACCTTCGGTAGTATCCCGCCAAACCAAGGAAACTACGGACCTCATGAACAGACTTAGGAACCTTCCAGCTCATCACCGCCTCAATCTTCTGAGGATCAACACGAATCCCCTCGGCTGAGACCACATGCCCAAGAAAAACCACCTCCCTTAACCAGAACTCACACTTGCTCAGCTTAGCATAAAGCTGATTCTCCAACAAAGCTTGCAAAACAATCCTCAAATGCTCTTCATGCTCCTCCTCAGTACGCGAGTACACGAGGATATCATCAATGAACACCACAACAAACTTGTCCAGGTATTCATGAAACACACGATTCATCATGTCCATGAAAGCAGCAGGAGCATTTGTCAAACCAAACGGCATCACAAGGAACTCATAATGCCCATACCTTGTCCTGAAAGCTGTCTTAGGCACATCCACATCCTTCACCTTCAACTGGTAATACCCTGACCTCAAGTCAATCTTAGAGAACACAGCAGCTCCCCGAAATTGATCAAAGAGATCATCAATCCTCGGCAAAGGATATCGATTCTTGATAGTCAACTTGTTCAGCTGACGGTAATCAATGCACATTCTCATAGTGCCATCCTTCTTCTTCACGAACAAGACTGGTGCTCCCCAAGGTGACACACTCGGCCGGATGAAACCACGATCAAGCAACTCTTGCAACTGCGTCTTCAGCTCCTTCAGCTCCTTAGGTGCCATTCTATAGGGAGTAATGGACACAGGAGTTGTATTCTCATACAGCTCAATTCCAAACTCCACCTCGCGGTTAGGAGGTAAACCAGGCAACTCCTCAGAAAAACGCCAGGAAACTCCTTTACAACCCTGATATCTTGCACCCTCAACTCCTTAGAGCTAGGATTCATCACAAAAGCTAGATAGGCTTCGCAACCTTGCCTCAGCATCCTGCTCGCCTCCAAAGAAGATACCACATTGGCAAGAAACTTCACATTCTCACCAACCACCACAACTTCATAATCATCCGCAAGCTTAAGCGAAACACGCTTATTCTCACAATCCACAACAGCACGATGCTCAGCAAGCCAATCCATACCAAGGATCACATCGAAACCATAGAAGGGCAACTCCATAAGACCAACATGAAAGACATGCTCTTGAACAACCAAAGGGCACCTTCTATACAACTTTCGAGTCACAACAGTCTCACCAAAAGAACTAGTGACCCGAACACCAACATCCAAAGACTCAACAGGCAAACCAAGCAATTCAGCATGCTCACGAAGAATATATGAATGCGTAGATCCAGAATCAATCAAAGAAAGCAATGACAAGGACTGCAAAGTAAAGGTACCTGCAATCACATCTGCATCATTCCTGCCCTCTCTCTGAGCATACACCCTCGCTTGGCCTCCACCTTCAGGCTGAATAGCTACAACATGAGCTACCCCTCGGCCACCTTCCTCTCTCCTCTGAAAATTACCACGGCCGCGCCCACGACCTCTCTGTGGTGCAGCAACAACAGGAGCACGCACCTGCTCACCAGCCATCCTCGGACAATCTCGCCTTATGTGGTCTGCAGAACCACAACTCCAGCACCCGTTACCAGCAGCCGCAACAGGAGCTTGTGCCACTCTCTCAACACGATGACAGTCACGCTTCAAGTGACCACGGGAACCACAGATCCAACAAGCACTGGGATCAGCTCTAGCATTGCCTCCTCTAGCAGGTGCACCACCACCTCTCCTGGCTGAGGACTGATACTTCTGATCTCGTCCCTTCTTGTTTCGTCCACCTCCGGAACTATACTCAGCAGCTCGCTTGCCAGCACCCTTAGCAGAAAAACTCAGGTTCATCTCAACGTCCTTAGCTCGACCCACCAACACATCAAAATCAACATACTCGGCGGCCAGCAAATACATCTTAACATCCGTCACAAGACCGTAACAAAACCTCTCGCACCTAGCCCTCTCATCAGGTATCAGCTCCGGTGCATACTGACTGAGCCGTACAAACTGTACCTCGTACTCAGCTACACTCATGCCCCCTTGGGTAAGAGACATGAATTCCCGCTTTTTCTCATCCAGATATCTCACTCCCAGATATCTTCTTTTAAACACATTCTGAAAGAATGTCCAGGTAACATCAGCTTCAGCCATTCCAGAAATGGTAGTCGTCCACCATGTATAAGCATCATCCTGCAGCAAGGACACAACACAGCCCAGCTTTTGCACATCCGTGCAACTCATCTGACCCAAGATACGCTTGGTACTTTCCAGCCAAGCCTCAGAACTCTCAGCTGACAAACCTCTAAACTCAGTCCCTCCAAGACTGCGCAGACGCTCCAAAGGCAATCTGACTCCCGCATCTCCCTGATGCCCAGCTCCCTGAGCTCCAGCTACTGCTGCTCGAAAAGCACCCGCAATAGCTTGTACCAAAACAGACATATCAGGCATAGCTTGCCCCTGACCAACCTCTGGTCCAGCAGCTCCAGCATCAGCTGCAGCTTCAGCTCTCGCACCTCCAGCACCACCACCAGGCGGAGGAGGGGGTAACACAGCACTACCAATGTGCTCTTCATTCTCATTCTCGTTAGGAGCCGTAGCTCTCGCATTACCTCTTAACTCTCTACGTGGTGCCATACTTTTACCATGCAATCACAACACAAATAAAACAAAGTCAGGCCCAGCAAGGTAAGCAATCCAAGTATTCAAGCTCAATTTCATTTCAAAACAACATCTTTCCTTTAGCTTTTGTTTGGCAATGGGTACCCTCAACATGCAACATCAGAGCATACAACTCAACTGCATCAACATTTCAAACCACTGAACATGCTTCCAAACAACAAGCATTCATAGCATACATACTTCAATCATGCATACAAACATTCCCAATTACTCGAGAACTCAGCTCTGATACCACCAAATGTAACCCCCTTAACCCGGCCTAGACGGTTGACCCGAATTAAGAAAGTCACACGGGGAAAACCAAAGTCAACCCGAAAGTCAACCTTGATTAACGACCCTTTTTTTTCTTTTTAAACTTGTCTAGATGCACTTTAGACCTAATTGTGATCACACAAACATCATACCAAAAGATCACAAACATCAGAGATCAAACAGGGACTCAATTGCACAAGATACAACTTTAGGGACCAAATTGTAAATTCTGATAATTATAAGGACTTAATCCAAATTGAAGTTACCAACTTGAAATTAATCAGGTTTCATGCTTCTCTGTGAAATTTCAGCTCAAAAGGACTTCCCAAACTCATACAATTGCACAAACAAGTTTCAGGACCAAAACGCAAACAATTCAAAACACATAACTGCCAATGTCAGCCCCCAACGGTCAACCGTTTCGAAACGGGAGACAGCCCGTTCCGAAACGCGGGGCCGTTCCGAAACAGGCATAGCCCGTTTCGAAACGGGGGTCTGGCAGTGGCCTTTCCGTTTCGGAACGGCCCCTCCCGTTTCGGACGCCTGGGCACGATTAAGGCACCCGTTCCGAAACGGTAGGTGCTGTTCCGAAACACCCTGCCCAGATTGCTCCAAAACTCCACTTTAAACATGCAATTACACAAACAATCATGCTCCGAATGTCACCAAACTTTGCCAACATGCAATTCAACATATAAGGGACATATTAGCATCATCAATTCAACCAAACATCATCATATGCAAAAAGCCCCAATTCTATAGGCATGCTTCCTACACAAGCTAGATATTCAAGCACCAAACTTACAAAACAAGCATAAGAAGGCCAACCAGAAAACCAGCATTCTCAACAACATTCAACATACTTAGGGAGTACAAAACATCTCCCAAAACATACACATTGGTCCCCCATTGCCAAATCACCCAAAAGCTAAAATGTTTAACAAAAACCTTCCATACATTGAGCTTTACTTGCACTTGAATTCTTGCCCTTCTTGCTGCCCTCAAAAGGTCTCTAATGCTCTGCATTATTGAATTAAGGAAAACGAAGAGAGCGTAAGCAAAGGCTTAGTGAGGAATGCTCAATAAAACCATCCAATAATGCATTTGTAAAACACTCTATAAAACATGCTTCAAACCATCATTTACACATGCTCAAAAGCATACTTAAACATGCATCTCATGCATCAAATCATAACATGTCATATTGGCCACAAGTGATAAATTCCATTTCTTTAAACACAAGTTCATCAACTTTCACCCAAAGGACTTTTAAACACCTTGGCCCCAAGGACTTTTAAACACCTTGGCATATGGACTTTTAAACACCATAGAATGTATCTCATCAAGGACTTTTAAACACCTTGATCCCAAGGACTTTTAAACACCTTGGCCATGGACTTTTAAACACCATGAAATGTATCACATCAAGGACTTTTAAACACCTTGATCCCAAGGACTTTTAAACACCTTGGCCTATGGACTTTTAAACACCATAGAAAAGGATCACCTAAGGACTTTTAACCACCTTAGTGTCCACAACATGAACCATCCAAGGACTTTTAACCACCTTGATGTTCATAAGTAACAAGGCTCGCTCAAGGACTTTTAACCACCTTAGTGACCTTAACATTTTAAAAACATCACTTGCCAATATACATCATTTTCATCACTTACATCACTGTTTTAAAGCATAAAACCAAGCCATATTCATCATGAATTTAAAAGCATTAAACCACATCATTTCAATGTACAAAAGCAAGGAACTCCTACCTAGAGTTACCTTCAACATATGGCTTACATCATCAGCAAAAACCATGCTAAAACATGCTTCCAAAACAGTATGTAAAACATGCAAATTATCATTTCGCATCACAACAAAATCATGGCCACCACTAGAGAGAAATTCCGAAAACTTACGCTCGAGCTTAGCAAAGTTGTTTAGACTTAAACTAAGCTCCCAAGACATTGGTTTCAAAGCCGAAAACCCAATTTCACTCACCGATTCCACTTCGCCACTTGCCGAAGCACGAAATCAAGCTTCCGAATCAACAACTCTTGGATCCAAAGATGCCTCCCCTGACTAAACACATTAAAGCAGAGGTTTAATGCATCATCAAGCATCAAAAGCTTCAATGAAAGCACTCAAACTCGCTGCTCTCATTCCCACTCCAATTTCGGCCACCAAACACAACCGAAATTGCATCAAAACCACTTCTCAACAAAGCCCAGCCATAAACCAGCAAAACCTAACATCCATTAACACCATAAAACATCTAAAAACAACCTACAAACATCATTATACCTCCAGCAACAACAGATCCACAAGATCACCACAAAAACATCCAAGAAACATAAGCTAAACTTAGGAAACTCAACCTATCCGGGATTGCATTAATCAAAACTCATTTCCTTATCAATTTAGAGTTCATTTAACATCAAAAACACATCTCAAATCACAGATCAATCAGATCTAACGAAAAATCATGAAAAACCATCAAATCTTGCATTATAAGCCAAGATACAATTCCAAACTCAAAAGCCTTTAATTAAACATCAATCAAGAGTTGATAACTTGGGAATTTCAGTAAAGAACTGATAGTTTAGAGGAAAAGGACGTTCTTACCTCCAAACTTGTGTTTCTCCACTTTTTGGAATGAAAATCCTTGTTGAAACACTTAGCAATTGAAGAGATTTGAAGATACAATGATTTGGAATCAAATGAGAGTTGAATGGAGGGATTTAGGTGAAGAAATCAGATCCAATTCTCTGGAAAAGTAGTGTTTGGTTTGAGAGAAAATGAGAGAAAGAAAGTTTAGCAAAGTTGGTTACAAAATCCAAAAATAGCCAAAATGGCTTCCCTCCAATTTTAATGACCTTTAAAATCAGACTTTAGACTTAAAATATCTTAGAAAAATCTGGAGAAATCATCTTTGGATTAATAGCTCCTTAAGGATTCAAAGTTTCAACTCTTTATAAAACAGTCACCAAACTTTCAAAATTTACATTTTGGTCACTAGCCAAAATGTCATACTTCCAAAACCCATTTTTCAAAATTGATTTCACAGTTCACTTAATTATATTAAAAGATGATTTTAGAACATTTTTCCATATTTTTAATGCAACCCGAACTAGGCTTTCCTAATTTCACCTCTTTAGATTCGAACAACACTTTGACCAAACCGGTCAACGCCCAGAACTTCTAAGCCCAAAACCGGGGCGTTACAGTATCCCAGTGTTGTCTGAAGAAGTCGCTAGGTAAACCATCAATACCTGGGGCTTTCCTAGGGTCAATATCGCGAAAAGCGATGATAATTTCCTCCGCTGTGAATTCCCTAGTGAGGGACTCATTCATAGCAGGCGTAATGGAAGAAGGAATTTTTTATAGTATTTGATCTGAAAAGGAGGGGTTGGAGGAGGTAAAGAGAGTGTGGAAGTATGAGGATGCAATGGTCATAAGATCTGAGTCGGCGGTACACCAGTTATTGTTTGTATCAAAAAGACCAGAGATGGTATTCTTCTTTTTCCTGCTAGTAGCACGGGCGTGAAAAAAACGGGTATTTTTATCACCTTGAGACATCCATAAATTACGAGAGCGTTGTGCCCAGTACACTTCCTGTTCATTTAATAATTTGTGGAGCTCAGATCTAGCAGCGATGTATTTACCTTCAGCAGCGGCTGAGAGGGGGCGTTGTAGGAATTTGTTGATTTTCTTAGAGAGAATGTTGATACGGCCAGAGGATTTGAAGCGTTGTTGAGATTGCCATTCTCCTAAACAGGAGCCAATAGCTTGAATTTTGTCAAGGGTATTGCCCTTGGTAGAGTTCCAAGTTTGCTTGACTACAGAGATGCCTTCTTCATTGGTTGCCCAGCAATTTTCGAAGCGGAATTTAGAGGGGGGTGGTCGGTAATCGGCTTGTAATGGAGGCTCTGTATTCAAGAGTAGAAAGCAATGATCAGATTTAGCATCAAAATCTGAGGTGATTTTATAATTGGGATTAGTAGCTTTCCATGCCATATTACCGACGAAACGGTCTAATCGCTCGAATAACGCAGGGGTTTTAGGCCCAAGTTTAGACCATGTGAACCAACCCGAAGTTGGTTTGCAATCAAAAAGGTTATTGCGTGAGAGGCATTGTCGAAAATTGTTGATTTGAGATCTTGCGCGTCGACAGCCTCCTTGTTTCTCATTATCAGATAGGATTTCATTGAAATCACCACCTAGAAGCCAAGGTAGACCGTCGTTGTTGTTTAGTGAGTCAATTAAATCCCAAGTTTTAGTTTTTTGACTTGTTTCAGAATAACCATGTATACCAGTGAAATAAAACGAATAAGAATCACAATGAATTTGAGTATGAATAAAACTATCCGAGTAAGAAAGCATAGTAATGTCATATTTATTCGTAGAAAATAAAGCAATACCAGAGCAACGTTCACTGAAATCAATCGAAAAAACCTCATGCATACCTAATAAAGAACTAAGACGGCTACGAGCCGTATTTTTAAGTTTTGTTTCACATAAAAAAAGAAAATCAGGAGAATGATGTTGAACATATTGCTGGAGGTGTTGAACTGCCTGGACCTTCCCAAGACCCTGACAGTTCCAGCATAAAATGATCATTTCCCTCGGCGGGGCTGTGAGTCAGCCACCGCCGTAGAGTTTTTTCCGCTGCTCATCCCAGCTTTTGGAGTTGAAGAAGGAGAGGGCCTGGACTTCTTTTGCTGGAGGATCACTTCGATGGGGGAGTGTCTCTTGGTACCACGGTTAGGAGGAATCGGTATAGGTGCGGGAGCCGATGCTGTATCATTGGGATAGTTTTTAAGAAGCCATGAGTCAAATGCATCAAAAAGTGAAATACCGGTTTGAAGGAAAGGCTTACTTAATTGAGCATCCAGATTATTCACTTGTTGAGCAGTAGGGCTAGGAACACCATCATCTTGGCCATCCCAATCGCCTTTCTCGGAGTTCTCAGGGATAGGGAATATTGTGTTCAGAGGTTGTGGTGAGATAACCCGAGGAGGGAGAGTGACTCGAGATGTTTCTGGGGGTCCATTTTGGTCGTAGGTGGCTCGGATGATTCCTCTCCCATCGTCTCATCATTATTGTTAGTATCCTTAGCATGAAGATCTGCAAAAGAGGCAGCATCCCCTTCATTGAGTTTCCCTAAAAATTCAGAGAAAGAGGAGTTGAGATTCAATTGTGGGAAACGGCGGATAAAAAGCAAATGATGGGTATTGATAAAGGACAAACCCGATTCTTGTGCGGATGCAACAGGTTTAGCAACAGATTTGCACTTGTTCTTTGGATCTATATAAAAGGAAGAATAGATAAGTGAGCATAGATAAGAATAAAGAAATAGTTGTAACCAGAATAAAAGAGATAAAGTACCTAACGGTGGTTGGCAGCTAGCATTAGTTGAAGGCTCAACTGCTCGGATTCGGCCACGAGGTCCCTGATCCCGGCGACGCGGGGGAAGGTACCGAAGCCACTCGCCATATTGAAGTTTGGCCGGATCATATGCGGCTTTATTAGGACAGTTCTAAAAAATATGGCTGATAAGGCCACAGCCGTGGCATAAAAGAGGCAAGCGTTCGTATTGGAGGCGACAAGAAGTAGTACGTGTACCTTTTCCTATGAGGAGAAAGCGGCGGACTGGCTTGGTGATATCCATCAGAATCTCTACTCGCAAAAATTCTGTCATATTTCCTTCTTTTTTCCGTGTATCAGTTCTGAGTACTGTGCCAACCATAGCACCAAGAGATTGGCCCACTAGATGGGTTCTGTCAGGGTCTTCGTCCGTGCTTATCATCAGAGGTTTGGGCAAAGCAAGTATACGAAACCAGATTCACATAGGGTTGAAAGAGTATTCTTCCATACTTTTTTCCAGGATTGTATTCAGCCAGAGCTAGCCACTCATCTTTATATAACCATGGGCCCCGTTCAAAAACATTGTCACGATCACTCAAAGTTGTGAACTCGATCCTGAAGAAGGAGTCTCGAATAATGGACATAGATTTGAGGTTTTTTTTTTTCAAATTCCTTCAAAAGCTTGAAGAACTGCCCAATCATCAATAGGTTTTGAAGATATGAATTTCCCAATGAGGATGGTTTTTGGGTCTTCCTCAAAGAAATCAAAGTCGGGGGTGTAGATGGCGGTTGCCTCTTCATTAGTAAGGTCGAGGTTAGAGTAATGGGGAAGAGAAGAAGAGGAAGCCATGTGAGAGGGTTTGACGAGAAAGATGAGATGGTTGATAGAGAGAGTTGTCAAATGATGTTGAGTAAGTAGAAAGAGGGGGATAAAAAAGTTGAATGCTTTATGTAGAATGTATTTGAAAAGATGGAAAGTAATTGATAGCGGAAAAGAATGGTAATAAAAATAATATGGTATTATGGAATAGGAGTTTCCAAATTGAAGATAGAAATTTCGGAAGATTAGTGTGAGTGAAAGAGGAAGTTTATAGAAGATTATGGTATGAAAAGAAAGAGGAAAGAAAAGTTGAAACAAATATGGGAATTTAGTGGCCGAGTGCCTAAGATTATGGAAGGGAATGTTGTAGAGAATGGAAAGAAAAGGGAGAATCGGAGAGGGTGGATAGGGAAAGTAATTCATGGAGATATTATAGAATAGGAATTTGAAATTTAGGATCTTAGGTATTAATAAGGAGTGAGAGGAGAAAAGGAAAGAAAGCATGAAATTTAAGGGAAGAAATTCGTGGAAGGAAAAAACACATTTAGTTATGTATAATGTATTATGAGAATATTGGATGTGGAGAATTATTTCTTGTGAATAAAGGGAAAGAAGGTATATATGGCAGTGAGAAGTCAAAGTCTTCTGATTGAGAGCGATGCATAAAGGATATGGGAAACAGAGAAAAATTAGGAAATCATTAATGAGGATGACAAATACATTATAATTTGATTGGGAATTGAAAAAATTTATATCCAAAAAATGGAAATCCTTAATGAGGGTGACAAATGAATTATAATTAATTCGATAGTGGAAATCAGGTGGAGTTGATAATTGGTGAAAATAGTTAAGATAAGTACTAATTGATTTACACATCGGTTGGTTGTATAGATAAGTCGTCAGAGTTAATTGAAGGTTTGCATATTGAGATTTATTTATGGTTAAGGAAATGAGGAGATTTATTTGTAACCATATTGTGTTGTATTTTAATTTGAGGTATAATTTCACCAGGGAGGTGATCGTTGCAAATTCCCCTTCAGGGGATAGAAAATACGCACCTAAAAAGGTGTAGTGTAGAATAGGAGATTGGTAGTAGAAGATTACGGGATGGCAATAGAAAAGAGAAAGTATAACAAGAGCAAGCCGATACATTAGGGAAAGAAGATAAAAAAACACACATCGAATTTTAGAAATAGATTTGAAGGGTAGATGTAGAGATGGAGAGGTATATTGTTTCATCATTAAGAATAATAGGTTCACCGAAAGGGTGATTGTAAGGTAATCCCTTGAGAGGGCTCGTGTAAATTCACCCTGATGGGTGTCGATAGGTGCGAGAAAAGAGAGAGTGTACATACAAAAGCTAGCAGTAGGTAAAGTATATATATTTATATAACAATATAAACAAATCACATATAAAAAAGAAGGAAAAAGAAAATTCATGCTTAAAAATGACGGGAGATTAAAATTGATCCAAAAAATGGGAGCATGTATGGGAAACGCAAAATATAAAATTAGATGAGCATAAGCAAGGAAAACTAGCAAGGTGATATAATATATGCGAAGAAGTAGAAATAAAAACAAAAGACGTAGGCATGAAAAAAAGAAAAGCAGGAGGAAGAGGCAAGAAGAAGAAAATAAATACAACCCAGTGATAGAGAGAAGGGGGGTTAAGAAGCCTAGAACATACCAAAAGAGCAAAAAAAATATGGGGGATTGAAATAATAAAAACAATAAAGAGAAAGGAAATAGATACGGTGCTAGCAGGATGGGTAGAGTACCCGAAACAGGAAATTCCTTGGAGCTTTGGGGTCCTCGAAGGCATGCATAAAAGGAAATAAAAGAATTAGAAACAGATAGGTAATTCTAATAGAATGAACTAGTAAATAAAAAGGGAAAATGGATATTAATAAAATGGGGAGATGTAGTTGAATAGAGCAGTAGGTAGATGTATCTTACATTGGTTTGGCAGTAGATGTAGAAATGAGAGTTATAGAGAAGGAACCAGATATCTGTTAGAATCAAAAGACAATGAAAGTAGTTGTGATTGTGCAATAGAGTCATAAAAAGAGCATCATAATAGTTAACAAAGTTGAAGAATCCCACAATATGGGTCGTAAAGAATTTCCCATGAAGGAATCGATAGAGAGCAGTAGGTGATGTGAAGTTTCCTGTATAGTGAGGTGAACAATAGCAATGTACCATTAGGCATACATGCAAGCAAGTCATAGCCATAAGGGTTGATGAAAAAACAAAACCAAAATTTGGACAGAGAAAAGAATAAAAATTGAAGCAAAAGAAGGGAAAAATAAAGCAAAGAAACCATAAGTGAAAACTTAAACATGGATCAGAATGTAATAGTATCTGAAACAAAAAAATAGGAATCAAAAGGTGAGAAGTTAAAGACATTAAGAAAAAAACCTAAACAAGTAGGATGAAAGCAAACATGTGTATGGTTGTATGAAATTAAACACAAGAGGGTAAACCGTAATAACCATAGGCGAGCATGAACATAAGCATCATAGAAATTGGGAAGGACCACAAACTCGTAATGTACATGGGTTCCTATGAAAAATTAACATAGCCATTAATAGATAGAGTCCAAAAAAGATTATGTGATCATAGGACCAGTAAAATGAAGAGTGTCTATAAAAATTATTAGTTGTTCCCACAAAGTGGGTTGATGAGTAATTCCCGTATAGGGATCGATGAGTAAAACTAAGAACATTAGCATAGGAAGTGAGAGCAGTAGGTACACTGAATAGCAAATTCAAAGATATATACAAACCATAAGGGGGAATGAAACATACGTGAACAAAGATCAAGCAATAGATATTGTTCCAAACCAAACGTATAGACTTTAAGCCTAAAAATACTACAAAATCATATCGAAAATAAAGGAGATGAAGGGAGGAGAGATTACCGAGAAGGCTTGGAGACCAGATCTGTCGATTTGATGATGAAGAGAGGATAGTGCCCTCTGGGTACTCGTGACAAAGGGAGAAAATCGCCCCTGAGTCAATCTGAAATAAGAACAGACGTAGGGGGTTAATAAACAAAACTTGAAGGAAATAAAAACAAATCCTTAGGGGAATAATCGTAGAAAACCGGAAAGAAGGGGAGAGGTAGGGATTAGGTTTTGCGGTGATGAGAGTTTTCAACTCCGGATCTATAGAGGGGAATTTTGAACGACAGCAGAGACTCTCGCAACAGAGGTCGACGATAGAGATCAGAAAGAGAAACCCAGATCTGAATCGGCAAGTGAAAACCTCATGACCATAGAAGAGGGAAAACGTAAGAAAAAACCCAGACCATAGTTAGATCGGAAAAATGAAATATGAAAACAAATAAACCAAAAAAGAAAAAAACTTAAACAAACCGGCAGAATGAAACTCATATCAGAACTGAGGCAATTGGAGCGAGACCGTCCCGATTCCGAAAGGGCGAATGGGGATCTGAGGCGGTAATGGAGGATTCCTTGAGGAGCAGGATTTCCCCTCACAAGAAACAACAAAAACCAAAAGTTAAGAGAAACATAGATGATATTTAATAAAGACAACAAAGACAAAACATTGAACAAGTGAAACGAAGTAGAAAAAATCATGTTGAGAAATAGGAATGGGTCGGGGTTGGATCTCGAATTCTTTTTACCATGAAGAACATGGATCTCGTAGATGTAATATGCGCCGGCTGAAAAAGAGACGATCGGCATGGTGAAAACTGTGAGAAAAGTGGTGGAGAGGGGAGAAGAAAAGGCCAAAACCAAGGCGGAGAGGGTAAAGGCCGGTGCGGGGAGGGAAAGAAAAGTGGAGGATATGAAAAAAGGGAAATGCCAAACGCTTGAGAGACCCGGGAAAGTTGAGAGAATTTCGAGAGCCATACCCGTTACGCCCGTTGCCCGTTAGAATTTGAACTGAGTAAAAAGTACAGAAATCGAATTTTTGCAATATAATCGTGTTGAAAAGATCGTAATCAATTATACGAACTCCTAAAATTTGATTCTAACTTGGTTTGCGGTCTTTTTTGTAGAGGTTTCAGACGAGTGGGTCTAAATGGGCCGAACAATGGACCCGTTAGAATTTTAACTGAGTAAAAAGTACAAAAGTCGAGTTTTTGCAATATAATCGTGTTGAAAAGCTCGTAATCAATTGTATGAACTCCTAAATTTGGATTAAAACTTATTTTGCTTCCCTTTTGTAGAGGTTTCGGACGAGCGGGTCTAAATGGGCCGAACAATGGACCCGTTAGAATTTTAAAAGAGTAAAAAGTATAAAAACCAAGTTTTTGCAATGTAATCGTATTGAAAAGATCGTAATCAATTATATAAACCAATAAAATTTGATTCTAAAAATTTGATTCTAACTTGTTTATGGTCTTTTTTGTAGAGGTTTCAGAGGAGCGGGTTTAAATGGGCCGAACAATGGACCCGTTAGAATTTTAACTAAGTAAAAAGTACATAAATCGAGTTTTTGCAATATAATCGTGTTGAAAAGCTCGTAAACAATTGTATGAACTCCTAAATTTGGATTAAAACTTATTTTCAACCCTTTTGCAGAGGTTTCGGATAAGCGGGTCTAAATGGGCCGAACAATGGACCCGTTAGAATTTTAACTGAGTCAAAAGTACAATAATCCACTTTTTGCAATACAATCGTGTTGAAAAGCTCTTAATCAACTAAAAGAACTCCTAAAATTTGATTCTAACTTATTTTGCGATCTTTTTTGTAAAGGTTTTGGACGAGCGGGGCTAAATGGGCTGAACAATGTAACTGTTAGAATTTTAACTGAGTAAAAAGTACAGAAATCGAGTTTTTGCAATATAATCGTGTTGGAAAGTTCGTAATCAATTGTATGAACTCCTAAATTTGGATTAAAACTTATTTTGCAACCCTTTTGTAGAGGTTTCGGACGAGCGGGGCTAAATGGGCCGAACAATGGACCCGTTACAATTTTAACTGAGTAAAAAGTACTGTAATCGAGTTTTTGGAATATAATCGTGTTGAAAAGCTCGTAATCAATTATATAAACTCCTAAAATTTGATTCTAACTTATTTTGCGGTCTTTTTTGTAAAGGTTTCGGACGAGCGGGTCTAAATGGGCCGAACAATGCACCCGTTACAATTTTAACAGAGTAAAAAGTACAAAAATCTAGTTTTTGCAATATAATCGTGTTGAAAAGCTCGTAATAAATTGTATGAACTCAAAAATTGGGGTTAAAACTTATTTTGCAACCCTATTTTAGAGGTTTCGGACGAGCGGGTCTAAATGGGCCGAACAGTGGACCCGTTAGAATTTTAACTGAGTAAAAAGTACAGAAATCGAGTTTTTGCAATATAATCATGTTGAAAAGCTCGTAATCAATTATATGAACTCCTAAATTTGGATTAAAACTTATTTTGCAGCCCTTTTTGTAGAGGTTTCGGATGATCGGGTCTAAATGGGCCGAACAATGGACCTGTTAGAATTTTAACGGAGTAAAAAGTACAGAAATCTAGTTTTTGCAATATAATCGTATTGACAAGCTCGTAATCAATTGTATGAACTCCTAAATTTGGATTAAAACTTATTTTGCAAACATTTTGTAGAAGTTTCGGACGAGCGGGTCTAAATGGGCAGAACAATGAACCCGTTATAATTTTAACTGAGTAAAAAGCACAAAAATCGAGTTTTTGCAATATAATTGTGTTGAAAAGCTCGTAATCAATTGTATGAACGCCTAAATTTAGATTAAAACTTATTTTGCAACACTTTTGTAGAGGTTTCGGACGAGCAGGTCTAAATGGACCGAAGAATGGACCCGTTAGAATTTTAACTGAGCAAAAAGTACAGTAATCGAGCTTTTGCAATATAATCATGTTGAAAAGCTCTTAGTCAATTATATGAACTCCTAAAATTTGATTCTAACTTATTTTGTGATCTTTTTTGTAAAGGTTTCGGACGAGCGGGTCTAAATGGGCCGAACAATGGACCCGTTAGAATTTTAACTGACTAAAAAGCATAAAAATCGAGTTTTTGCAATATAATTGTGTTGAAAAGCTTGTAATCAATTGTATGAACTCCTAAATTTGGCTTAAAACTTATTTTTCAACCCTTTTGTAGAGGTTTCGGACGAGCAGGTCTAAATGGGCCGAACAGTGGACCCGTTAGAATTTTAACTGAGTAAAAAGTACAGAAATCGAGTTTTTGCAATATAATCATGTTGAAAAGCTCGTAATCAATTATATGAACTCCTAAATTTGGATTAAAACTTATTTTGCAGCCCTTTTTGTAGAGGTTTCGGATGATCGGGTCTAAATGGGCCGAACAATGGACCTGTTAGAATTTTAACGGAGTAAAAAGTACAGAAATCTAGTTTTTGCAATATAATCGTATTGACAAGCTCGTAATCAATTGTATGAACTCCTAAATTTGGATTAAAACTTATTTTGCAAACATTTTGTAGAAGTTTCGGACGAGCGGGTCTAAATGGGCAGAACAATGAACCCGTTATAATTTTAACTGAGTAAAAAGCACAAAAATCGAGTTTTTGCAATATAATTGTCTTGAAAAGCTCGTAATCAATTGTATGAACGCCTAAATTTGGATTAAAACTTATTTTGCAACACTTTTGTAGAGGTTTCGGACGAGCAGGTCTAAATGGACCGAAGAATGGACCCGTTAGAATTTTAACTGAGCAAAAAGTACAGTAATCGAGCTTTTGCAATATAATCATGTTGAAAAGCTCTTAGTCAATTATATGAACTCCTAAAATTTGATTCTAACTTATTTTGTGATCTTTTTTGTAAAGGTTTCGGACGAGCGGGTCTAAATGGGCCGAACAATGGACCCGTTAGAATTTTAACTGACTAAAAAGCATAAAAATCGAGTTTTTGGAATATAATTGTGTTGAAAAGCTTGTAATCAATTGTATGAACTCCTAAATTTGGCTTAAAACTTATTTTTCAACCCTTTGTAGAGGTTTCGGACGAGCAAGTCTAAATGGGCCGAACAATGGACCCGTTAGAATTTTAACAGAGTAAAAAGTACATAAATCGAGTTTTTGCATTATAATCATGCTGAAAAGCTTGTAATTAACTATACGAACTCCTAAAATTTGATTCAAACTTGTTTTGCGGTCTTTCTTGTAGAGGTTTCGGACGAGCAGGTCTAAATGGGCCAAACAATGGACCCGTTAGAATTTTAAAGGAGTAAAAGGTATAGAAATCGAGTTTTTGCAATATAATCGTGTTGAAAAGCTCGTAATCAATTGTATGAACTCCTAAATTTGAATTAAAACTTATTTTGCAAATCTTTTGTAGAGGTTTCGCACGAGCGGGTCTAAATAGGCCGAACAATGGACCCGTTAGAATTTTAACTGAGTAAAAAGTACAGTAATCGAGTTTTTGCAATATAATCGTGTTGAAAAGCTCGTAATCAATTGTATGAACACCTAAATTTAGATTAAAACTTATTTTGCAAACCTTTTGTAGAGGTTTCGGACGAGCGAGTCTAAATGGGCCGAACAATGGACCCGTTAGAATTTTAACTAAATAAAAAGTACAGTAATCGAGTTTTTGCAATATAATCGTGCTGAAAAGCTCTTAATCAATTATATGAACTACTAAAATTTGATTCTAACTTATTTTGCGGTCTTTTTTGTTGAGGTTTCGGACGAGCGGGTCTAAATGGGCCGAACAATGGACCCGTAAGAATTTTAACTATGTAAAAAGTACAAAAATCGAATTTTTGCAATATTATCGTGTTGAAAAGCTCGTAATAAATTGTATGAACTCCATTATTTGGATTAAAACTTATTTTGCAACCCTTTTGTAGAGGTTTTGGACGAGCAGGTCTAAATGGGCTGAACAATTGACCCGTTAGAATTTTAACTGAGTAAATAGTACAGTAATCGAGTTTTTGCAATATAATAGTGTTGAAAAGCTCTTAATCAATTATATGAACTTCTAAAATTTGATTCTAACTTATTTTGCGATCTTTTTTGTAATGGTTTCGAACGAGCGGGTCTAAATGGGCCGAACATAGGACCCGTTAGAATTTTAACTGAGTAAAAAGTATAGAAATCGAGATTTTGCAATATAATCGTGTTGAAAAGCTCGTAATCAATTGTATGAACTCCTAAATTTGGATTAAAACTTATTTTGCAACTATTTTGTAGAGGTTTCGGATGAGCAGGTCTAAATGGGCCGAACAATGTACCCGTTAGAATTTTAAAGGAGTAAAAAGTAAAGAAATCGAGTTTTCGCAATATAATCGTGTTGAAAAGCTCGTAATCAATTGTATGAACTCCTAAATTTGGATTAAAACTTATTTTGCAAACCTTTTGTAGAGGTTTCGGACGAGCGGGTCAAAATGGACTGAACAATGGACCCGTTAGAATTTTAACTGAGTAAAAAGTACAGTAATAGAGTTTTTGCAATATAATTTTGAAAGGCTCGTAATCAATTGTATGAACTCCTAAATTTGGATAAAAACTTATTTTGCAACCCTTTTGTAGAGGTTTCGGAATAGCGGGTCTAAATGGGCCGAACAATGGACCCGTTAGAACTTTAACTCAGTAAAAAGTACAGAAATCAAGTTTTTGCAATATAATCGTGTTGAAAAGATCTTAATCAATTATATGAACTCCTGAAATTTGATTCTAACTTATTTTGCTATCTTTTTTGTAAAGGTTTCGGACGAGCGGTTCTAAATGGGCGGATAATGGACCCGTATGAATTTTAACTGAGTAAAAAGTACAGAAATCGAGTTTTTGTAATATAATTTTTTTGAAAAGCTCGTAATCAATTGTATGAACTCCTAAATTTGGATTAAAACTTATTTTGCAACCCTTTTGCAGAGGTTTCGCACGAGCGGGTCTAAATGGGCCTAACAATGGACCCGTTAGAATTTTAACTGAGTAAAAAGTACTAAAATCGAGTTTTTGCAATTAATCGTGTTGAAAAGCTCGTAATCAATTATATAAAATCCTAAAATTTGATTCTAACTTGTTTACGGTCTTTTTTGCAGAGGTTTCGGACGAGCGGGTCTAAATGGGCCGAATAATGGACCCGTTAGAATTTTAACTGTGTAAAAAGTACAGAAATCGAGTTTTTGCAATATAATCTTGTTGAAAAGCTCGTAAACAATTGTATGAACTCCAAAATTTAGATTAAAACTTATTTTGCAACCTTTTTGAAGAGGTTTCGGACAAGCGGGTCTAAATGGGCTGAACAATATAATCATGTTGAAAAGCTCTTAATCAACTATATGAACTCCTAAAATTTGATTCTAACTTATTTTGCGATCTTTTTTGTAAAGGTTTCGGACGAGCGGTGCTAAATGGGCCAAACAATGTACCCGTTAGAATTTTAACTGAGTAAAAAGTTCAGAAATCGAGTTTTTGCAATATAATCGTGTTGAAAAGTTCGTAATCAATTGCATGAACTCCTAAATTTGGATTAAAACTTATTTTGCAACCCTTTTGTAGAGGTTTCGGACGAGCGGGGCTAAATGGGCCGAACAATGGACCCGCTAGAATTTTAACTGAGTAAAAAGTATTGTAATCGAGTTTCTGCAATATAAACATGTTGAAAAGCTCGTAATCAATTATATGAAATCCTAAAATTTGATTCTAACTTATTTTGCGGTCTTTTTTTTAAATGCTTCGGACGAGCGGGTCTAAATGGGCCGAACAATGGACCCGTTATAATTTTAACCGAGTAAAAAGTATAGAAATCGAGGTTTTGCAATAAAATCGTGTTGAAAAGCTCGTAATAAATTGTATGAACTCCTAAATTTGGATTAAAACTTATTTTGCAACCCTTTTTTAGAGGTTTCGGACGAGCAGGTCTAAATGGGCCGAACAGTGGACCCGTTAGAATTTTAACTGAGTAAAAAGTACAGAAATAGAGTTTTTGCAATATAATCATGTTGAAAAGCTCATAATCAATTATATGAACTCGTAAATTTGGATTAAAACTTATTTTGCAACCCTTTTGTAGAGGTTTTGGGCGAGCGGGTCTAAATGGGTCGAACAATAGACCCGTTAGAATTTTAACTAAGCAAAAAGTACAGTAATTGAGCTTTTGCAATATAATCGTGTTGAAAAGCTCTTAATTAATTATATGAACTCCTAAAATTTGATTATAACTTAATTTGCGATCTTTTTTGTAAAGGTTTCGGACGAGCGGGTCTAAATGGGCCGAACAATGGATCCGTTAGAATTTTAACTAAGTAAAAAGTACAGAAATTGAGTTTTTGCAATATAATCATGTTGAAAATCTCGTAATCAATTGTATGAACTCCTAAATTTTGATTAAAACCTATTTTGCATCCCATTTGTAGAGGTTTCAGACGAGCAGTTCTAAATGGGCCGAACAATGGACCCGTTAGAATTTTAACTGAGTAAAAAGTACAGAAATCAAGTTTTTGGAATATAATCGTGTTGAAAAGCTTGTAATCAATTATATGAACTCCTAAAATTTGATTCTAACTTGTTTTGCGGTCTTTTTTGTAGAGGTTTCGGACGAGCGGGTCTAAATGGGCCAAACAATTGACCCGTTAGAATTTTATCTGGGTAAAAGTATAGAAATCGAGTTTTTGCAATATAATCGTGTTGAAAAGCTCGTAACCAATTGTATGAACTCCTAAATTTGGATTGAAACTTATTTTGCAGCCATTTTTGTAGAGGTTTCGGACGAGCGGGTCTAAATGGGCCGAACAATGGATCCGTTAGAATTTTGACTGAGTAAAAATTACAGAAATCGAGTTTTTGCAATATAATCGAGTTGAAAAGCTCGTAATAAATTGTATGAACTCCTAAATTTGGATTAAAACTTATTTTGCAACCCTTTTTTAGAGGTTTCGGACGAGCGGGTCTAAATGGGCCGAACAATGGACCCGTTAGAATTTTAACTGAGTAAAAAGCACAAAAATCGAGTTTTTGCAATATAATTGTGTTGAAAAGCTCGTAATCAATTGTATGAACTCCTAAATTTGGATTAAAACTTATTTTGCAACCTTTTTGTAGAGGTTTCGGACGAGCGGGTCTAAATGGGCCGAACAATGGACCCGTTAGAATTTTAACTAAGTAAAAAGTACACTAATCAAGTTTTTGCAATATAATCGTATTGAAAAGCTCGTAATCAATTGTATGAACTCCTAAATTTGGATTAAAACTTATTTTGCAAACCTTTTGTAGAGGTTTCGGACGAGCTGGTCTAAATGGGCAGAACAATGAACCCGTTAGAATTTTAACTGAGTAAAAAGCACAAAAATCGAGTTTTTGCAATATAATTGTGTTGAAAAGCTCGTAATCAATTGTATGAACACCTAAATTTGGATTAAAACTTATTTTGCAACCCTTTTGTAGAGGTTTCGGACGAGCGGGTCTAAATGGGCCGAACAATAGACCCGTTAGAATTTTAACTGAGCAAAAAGCACAGTAATCAAGCTTTTGCAGTATAATCATGTTGAAAAGCTCTTAATTAATTATATGAACTCCTAAAATTTGATTATAACTTAATTTGCGATCTTTTTTGTAAAGGTTTCGGACGAGCGGGTCTAAATGGGCCGAACAATGGATCCGTTAGAATTTTAACTGAGTAAAAAGTACAGAAATTGAGTTTTTGCAATATAATCATGTTGAAAAGCTCGTAATCAATTGTATGAACTCTTAAATTTTGATTAAAACTTATTTTGCAACCCTTTTGTAGAGGTTTCGGACGAGCAGTTCTAAATGGGCCGAACAATGGACCCGTTAGAATTTTAACTGTGTAAAAAGTATAGAAATCAAGTTTTTGCAATATAATCGTGTTGAAAAGCTTGTAATCAATTATATGAACTCCTAAAATTTGATTCTAACTTGTTTTACGGTCTTTTTTGTAGAGGTTTCGGACGAGCGGGTCTAAATGGGCCAAACAATTGACCCGTTAGAATTTTATCTGAGTAAAAAGTATAGAAATCAAGTTTTTGCAATATAATCGTGTTGAAAAGCTCGTAACCAATTGTATGAACTCCTAAATTTTGATTGAAACTTATTTTGCAGCCATTTTTATAGAGGTTTCGGACGAGCGGGTCTAAATGGGCCGAACAATGGATCCGTTAGAATTTTAACTGAGTAAAAAGTACAGAAATTGAGTTTTTGCAATATAATCATGTTGAAAAGCTCGTAATCAATTGTATGAACTCCTAAATTTTGATTAAAACTTATTTTGCAACCCTTTTGTAGAGGTTTTGAACGAGCGGGTCTAAATGGGCCGAACAATGGACCCGTTAGAATTTTAACTGAGTAAAAAGCACAAAAATCGAGTTTTTGCGATATAATTGTGTTGAAAAGCTCGTAATCAATTGTATGAACTCCTAATTTTGGATTAAAACATATTTTGCAACCCTTTTGTAGAGGTTTCGGACGAGCGGGTCTAAATGGGCCGAACAATGGACCCGTTAGAATTTTAACTAAGTAAAAAGTACACTAATCGAGTTTTTGTAATATAATCGTGTTGAAAAGCTCGTAATCAATTATATGAACTCCTAAAATTTGATTCTAACTTGTTTTGCGATCTTTTTTGTAGAGGTTTCGGACGAGCGGGTCTAAATGGGCCAAACAATTGACCCGTTAGAATTTTATCTGAGTAAAAATTATCGAAATCGAGTTTTTGCAATATAATCGTGTTGAAAAGATCGTAACCAATATTATGAAATCCTAAATTTGGATTGAAAAATATTTTGCAGCCATTTTTGTAGAGGTTTCGGACGAGCGGGTCTAAATTGGCCGAACAAAGGACCTATTAGAATTTTAAAGGAGTAAAAATTACAGAAATTGAGTTTTTGCAATATAATCGTGTTGAAAAGCTCGTAATAAATTGTATGAACTCCTAAATTTTGATTAAAACTTATTTTGCAACCCTTTTTTAGAGGTTTCGGACGAGAGGGTCTAAATGGGCCGAACAATGGACCCGTTAGAATTTTAACTGAGTAAAAAGCACAAAAATCGAGTTTTTGCAATATAATTGTGTTGAAAAGCTCGTAATCAATTGTATGAACTCCTAAATTTGGATTAAAACTTATTTTGCAACCTTTTGTAGAGGTTTCGGACGAGCGGGTCTAAATGGGCCGAACAATGGACCCGTTAGAATTTTAACTAAGTAAAAAGTACACTAATCGAGTTTTTGCAATATAATCGTATTGAAAAGCTCGTAATCAATTGTATGAACTCCTAAATTTGGATTAAAACTTATTTTGCAAACCTTTTGTAGAGGTTTCGGACGAGCTGGTCTAAATTGGCAGAACAATGAACCCGTTAGAATTTTAACTGAGTAAAAAGCACAAAAATCGAGTTTTTGCAATATAATTGTGTTGAAAAGCTCGTAATCAATTGTATGAACACCTAAATTTGGATTAAAACTTATTTTGCAACCCTTCTGTAGAGGTTTCGGACGAGCGGGTCTAAATGGGCCGAACAATAGACCCGTTAGAATTTTAACTGAGCAAAAAGTACAGTAATCGAGCTTTTGCAATATAATCATATTGAAAAGCTCGTAATCAATTGTATGAACTCCTAAATTTGGATTAAAACTTATTTTGCAAACCTTTTGTAGAGGTTTCGGACGAGCTGGTCTAAATGGGCAGAACAATGAACCCGTTAGAATTTTAACTAAGTAAAAAGCACAAAAATCGAGTTTTTGCAATATATTTGTGTTGAAAAGCTCGTAATCAATTGTATGAACACCTAAATTTGGATTGAAACTTATTTTGCAGCCATTTTTGTAGAGGTTTCGGACGAGCGGGTCTAAATTGGCCGAACAAAGGACCTGTTAGAATTATAAAGGAGTAAAAATTACAGAAATTGAGTTTTTGCAATATAATCATGTTGAAAAGCTCGTAATAAATTGTATGAACTCCTAATTTTGGATTAAAACATATTTTGCAACCCTTTTGTAGAGGTTTCGGACGAGCGGGTCTAAATGGGCCGAACAATGGACCCGTTAGAATTTTAACTAAGTAAAAAGTACACTAATCGAGTTTTTGTAATATAATCGTGTTGAAAAGCTCGTAATCAATTATATGAACTCCTAAAATTTGATTCTAACTTGTTTTGCGATCTTTTTTGTAGAGGTTTCGGACGAGCGGGTCTAAATGGGCCAAACAATTGACCCGTTAGAATTTTATCTGAGTAAAAAGTATAGAAATCGAGTTTTTGCAATATAATCGTGTTTAAAAGCTCGTAACCAATTGTATGAAATCCTAAATTTGGATTGAAACTTATTTTGCAGCCATTTTTGTAGAGGTTTCGGACGAGCGGGTCAAAATTGGCCGAACAAAGGACCTGTTAGAATTTTAAAGGAGTAAAAATTACAGAAATTGAGTTTTTGCAATATAATCATGTTGAAAAGCTCGTAATAAATTGTATGAACTCCTAAATTTTGATTAAAACTTATTTTGCAACCCTTTTGTAGAGGTTTCGGACGAGCGGGTCTAAATGGGCCGAACAATGGACCCGTTAGAATTTTAACTGAGTAAAAAGTACATAAATCGAGTTTTTGCAATATAATCATGTTGAAAAGCTCGTAATCAATTGTATGAACTCCTAAATTTTGATTAAAACTTATTTTGCAACCCTTTTGTAGAGGTTTCGGACGAGTAGTTCTAAATGGGCCGAACAATGGACCCGTTAGAATTTTAACTGTGTAAAAAGTACAGAAATCAAGTTTTTGCAATATAATCGTGTTGAAAAGCTTGTAATCAATTATATGAACTCCTAAAATTTGATTCTAACTTGTTTTGCGGTCTTTTTTGTAGAGGTTTCGGACGAGCGGGTCTAAATGGGCCAAACAATTGACCCGTTAGAATTTTATCTGAGTAAAAGTATAGAAATCGAGTTTTTGCAATATAATCGTGTTGAAAAGCTCGTAACCAATTGTATGAACTCCTAAATTTGGATTGAAACTTCTTTTGCAGCCATTTTTGTAGAGGTTTCGGATGAGCGGGTCTAAATCGGCCGAACAATGGATCTGTTAGAATTTTGAATGAGTAAAAATTACAGAAATCGAGTTTTTGCAATATAATCGTGTTGAAAAACTCATAATAAATTGTATGAACTCTTAAATTTGGATTAAAACTTATTTTGCAACCCTTTTGTAGTGGTTTCGGACGAGTGGGTCTAAATGGGCCGAACAATGGACACGTTAGAATTTTAACTGAGTAAAAAGCACAAAAATCGAGTTTTTGCAATATAATTGTGTTGAAAAGCTCGTAATCAATTGTATGAACTCCTAAATTTGGATTAAAACTTATTTTGCAACCCTTTTGTAGAGGTTTCGGACGACCGGGTCTAAATGGGTCGAACAATGGACCCGTTAGAATTTTAACTAAGGAAAAAGTACACTAATCGAGTTTTTGTAATATAATCGTGTTGAAAAGCTCGTAATCAATCATATGAACTCCTAAAATTTGATTCTAACTTGTTTTGCGATCTTTTTTGTAGGGGTTTCGGACGAGCGGGTCTAAATGGGCCAAACAACTGACCCGTTAGAATTTTATCTGAGTAAAAAGTATAGAAATCGAGTTTTTGCAATATAATCGTGTTGAAAAGCTCGTAACCAATTGTATGAAATCCTAAATTTGGATTGAAACTTATTTTGCAGCCATTTTTGTAGAGGTTTCGGACGAGCGGGTCTAAATGGGCCGAACAAAGGACCTGTTAGAATTTTAAAGGAGTAAAAATTACAGAAATCGAGTTTTTGCAATATAATCGTGTTGAAAAGCTCGTAATAAATTGTATGAACTCCTAAATTTTGATTAAAACTTATTTTGCAACCCTTTTGTAGAGGTTTCGGACGAGCGGGTCTAAATGGGCCGAACAATGGACCCGTTAGAATTTTAACTGAGTAAAAAGCACAAAAATCGAGTTTTTGCAATATAATTGTGTTCAAAAGCTCGTAATCAATTGTATGAACTCCTAAGTTTGGATTAAAACTTATTTTGCAACCCTTTTGTAGAGGTTTCGGACGAGCGGGTCTAAATGGGCCGAACAATGGACCCGTTAGAATTTTAACTGAGTAAAAAGTACAGTAATCGAGTTTTTGTAATATAATCGTGTTGAAAAGCTCGTAATCAATTATATGAACTCCTAAAATTAGATTCTAACTTATTTTGCAGTCTTATTTGTAGAGGTTTCGGACGAGCGGGTCTAAATGGGCCGAGCAATGGACCCGTAAGAATTTTAACTAAGTAAAAAGTACAAAAATCGAATTTTTGCAATATTATCATGTTGAAAAGCTCGTAATAAATTGTATGAACTCCATTATTTGGATTAAAACTTATTTTGCAACCCTTTTGTAGAGGATTTGGACGAGCAGGTCTAAATGGGCCGAACAATGGACCCGTTAGAATTTTAACTGAGTAAATAGTACAGTAATCGAGTTTTTGCAATATAATAGTGTTGAAAAGCTCTTAATCAATTATATGAACTTCTAAACTTTGATTCTAACTTATTTTGCGATCTTTTTTGTAATGGTTTCGAACGAGCGGGTCTAAATGGGCCGAACATAGGACCCGTTAGAATTTTAACTGAGTAAAAAGTATAGAAATCGATATTTTGCAATATAATCGTGTTGAAAAGTTCGTAATCAATTGTATGAACTCCTAAATTTGGATTAAAACTTATTTTTCAACAATTTTGTAGAGGTTTCGGATGAGCAGGTCTAAATGGGCCGAACAATGTACCCGTTAGAATTATAAAGGAGTAAAAAGTAAAGAAATCGAGTTTTCGCAATATAATCGTGTTGAAAAGCTCGTAATCAATTGTATGAACTCCTAAATTTGGATTAAAACTTATTTTGCAAACCTTTTGTAGAGGTTTCGGACGAGCGGGTCAAAATGGACTGAACAATGGACCCGTTAGAATTTTAACTGAGTAAAAAGTACAGTAATCGAGTTTTTGCAATATAATTTTGAAAGGCTCGTAATCAATTGTATGAACTCCTAAATTTGGATAAAAACTTATTTTGCAACCCTTTTGTAGAGGTTTCGGAATAGCGGGTCTAAATGGGCCGAACAATGGACCCGTTAGAACTTTAACTCAGTAAAAAGTACAGAAATCAAGTTTTTGCAATATAATCGTGTTGAAAAGATCTTAATCAATTATATGAACTCCTGAAATTTGATTCTAACTTATTTTGCTATCTTTTTTGTAAAGGTTTCGGACGAGCGGTTCTAAATGGGCGGATAATGGACCCGTATGAATTTTAACTGAGTAAAAAGTACAGAAATCGAGTTTTTGTAATATAATTTTTTTGAAAAGCTCGTAATCAATTGTATGAACTCCTAAATTTGGATTAAAACTTATTTTGCAACCCTTTTGCAGAGGTTTCGCACGAGCGGGTCTAAATGGGCCTAACAATGGACCCGTTAGAATTTTAACTGAGTAAAAAGTACTAAAATCGAGTTTTTGCAATTAATCGTGTTGAAAAGCTCGTAATCAATTATATAAAATCCTAAAATTTGATTCTAACTTGTTTACGGTCTTTTTTGCAGAGGTTTCGGACGAGCGGGTCTAAATGGGCCGAATAATGGACCCGTTAGAATTTTAACTGTGTAAAAAGTACAGAAATCGAGTTTTTGCAATATAATCTTGTTGAAAAGCTCGTAAACAATTGTATGAACTCCAAAATTTAGATTAAAACTTATTTTGCAACCTTTTTGAAGAGGTTTCGGACAAGCGGGTCTAAATGGGCTGAACAATATAATCATGTTGAAAAGCTCTTAATCAACTATATGAACTCCTAAAATTTGATTCTAACTTATTTTGCGATCTTTTTTGTAAAGGTTTCGGACGAGCGGTGCTAAATGGGCCAAACAATGTACCCGTTAGAATTTTAACTGAGTAAAAAGTTCAGAAATCGAGTTTTTGCAATATAATCGTGTTGAAAAGTTCGTAATCAATTGCATGAACTCCTAAATTTGGATTAAAACTTATTTTGCAACCCTTTTGTAGAGGTTTCGGACGAGCGGGGCTAAATGGGCCGAACAATGGACCCGCTAGAATTTTAACTGAGTAAAAAGTATTGTAATCGAGTTTCTGCAATATAAACATGTTGAAAAGCTCGTAATCAATTATATGAAATCCTAAAATTTGATTCTAACTTATTTTGCGGTCTTTTTTTTAAATGCTTCGGACGAGCGGGTCTAAATGGGCCGAACAATGGACCCGTTATAATTTTAACCGAGTAAAAAGTATAGAAATCGAGGTTTTGCAATAAAATCGTGTTGAAAAGCTCGTAATAAATTGTATGAACTCCTAAATTTGGATTAAAACTTATTTTGCAACCCTTTTTTAGAGGTTTCGGACGAGCAGGTCTAAATGGGCCGAACAGTGGACCCGTTAGAATTTTAACTGAGTAAAAAGTACAGAAATAGAGTTTTTGCAATATAATCATGTTGAAAAGCTCATAATCAATTATATGAACTCGTAAATTTGGATTAAAACTTATTTTGCAACCCTTTTGTAGAGGTTTTGGGCGAGCGGGTCTAAATGGGTCGAACAATAGACCCGTTAGAATTTTAACTAAGCAAAAAGTACAGTAATTGAGCTTTTGCAATATAATCGTGTTGAAAAGCTCTTAATTAATTATATGAACTCCTAAAATTTGATTATAACTTAATTTGCGATCTTTTTTGTAAAGGTTTCGGACGAGCGGGTCTAAATGGGCCGAACAATGGATCCGTTAGAATTTTAACTAAGTAAAAAGTACAGAAATTGAGTTTTTGCAATATAATCATGTTGAAAATCTCGTAATCAATTGTATGAACTCCTAAATTTTGATTAAAACCTATTTTGCATCCCATTTGTAGAGGTTTCAGACGAGCAGTTCTAAATGGGCCGAACAATGGACCCGTTAGAATTTTAACTGAGTAAAAAGTACAGAAATCAAGTTTTTGGAATATAATCGTGTTGAAAAGCTTGTAATCAATTATATGAACTCCTAAAATTTGATTCTAACTTGTTTTGCGGTCTTTTTTGTAGAGGTTTCGGACGAGCGGGTCTAAATGGGCCAAACAATTGACCCGTTAGAATTTTATCTGGGTAAAAGTATAGAAATCGAGTTTTTGCAATATAATCGTGTTGAAAAGCTCGTAACCAATTGTATGAACTCCTAAATTTGGATTGAAACTTATTTTGCAGCCATTTTTGTAGAGGTTTCGGACGAGCGGGTCTAAATGGGCCGAACAATGGATCCGTTAGAATTTTGACTGAGTAAAAATTACAGAAATCGAGTTTTTGCAATATAATCGAGTTGAAAAGCTCGTAATAAATTGTATGAACTCCTAAATTTGGATTAAAACTTATTTTGCAACCCTTTTGTAGAGGTTTCGGACGAGCGGGTCTAAATGGGCCGAACAATGGACCCGTTAGAATTTTAACTGAGTAAAAAGTACATAAATCGAGTTTTTGCAATATAATCATGTTGAAAAGCTCGTAATCAATTGTATGAACTCCTAAATTTTGATTAAAACTTATTTTGCAACCCTTTTGTAGAGGTTTCGGACGAGTAGTTCTAAATGGGCCGAACAATGGACCCGTTAGAATTTTAACTGTGTAAAAAGTACAGAAATCAAGTTTTTGCAATATAATCGTGTTGAAAAGCTTGTAATCAATTATATGAACTCCTAAAATTTGATTCTAACTTGTTTTGCGGTCTTTTTTGTAGAGGTTTCGGACGAGCGGGTCTAAATGGGCCAAACAATTGACCCGTTAGAATTTTATCTGAGTAAAAGTATAGAAATCGAGTTTTTGCAATATAATCGTGTTGAAAAGCTCGTAACCAATTGTATGAACTCCTAAATTTGGATTGAAACTTCTTTTGCAGCCATTTTTGTAGAGGTTTCGGACGAGCGGGTCTAAATCGGCCGAACAATGGATCTGTTAGAATTTTGAATGAGTAAAAATTACAGAAATCGAGTTTTTGCAATATAATCGTGTTGAAAAACTCATAATAAATTGTATGAACTCTTAAATTTGGATTAAAACTTATTTTGCAACCCTTTTGTAGTGGTTTCGGACGAGTGGGTCTAAATGGGCCGAACAATGGACACGTTAGAATTTTAACTGAGTAAAAAGCACAAAAATCGAGTTTTTGCAATATAATTGTGTTGAAAAGCTCGTAATCAATTGTATGAACTCCTAAATTTGGATTAAAACTTATTTTGCAACCCTTTTGTAGAGGTTTCGGACGACCGGGTCTAAATGGGTCGAACAATGGACCCGTTAGAATTTTAACTAAGGAAAAAGTACACTAATCGAGTTTTTGTAATATAATCGTGTTGAAAAGCTCGTAATCAATCATATGAACTCCTAAAATTTGATTCTAACTTGTTTTGCGATCTTTTTTGTAGGGGTTTCGGACGAGCGGGTCTAAATGGGCCAAACAACTGACCCGTTAGAATTTTATCTGAGTAAAAAGTATAGAAATCGAGTTTTTGCAATATAATCGTGTTGAAAAGCTCGTAACCAATTGTATGAAATCCTAAATTTGGATTGAAACTTATTTTGCAGCCATTTTTGTAGAGGTTTCGGACGAGCGGGTCTAAATGGGCCGAACAAAGGACCTGTTAGAATTTTAAAGGAGTAAAAATTACAGAAATCGAGTTTTTGCAATATAATCGTGTTGAAAAGCTCGTAATAAATTGTATGAACTCCTAAATTTTGATTAAAACTTATTTTGCAACCCTTTTGTAGAGGTTTCGGACGAGCGGGTCTAAATGGGCCGAACAATGGACCCGTTAGAATTTTAACTGAGTAAAAAGCACAAAAATCGAGTTTTTGCAATATAATTGTGTTCAAAAGCTCGTAATCAATTGTATGAACTCCTAAGTTTGGATTAAAACTTATTTTGCAACCCTTTTGTAGAGGTTTCGGACGAGCGGGTCTAAATGGGCCGAACAATGGACCCGTTAGAATTTTAACTGAGTAAAAAGTACAGTAATCGAGTTTTTGTAATATAATCGTGTTGAAAAGCTCGTAATCAATTATATGAACTCCTAAAATTAGATTCTAACTTATTTTACAGTCTTATTTGTAGAGGTTTCGGACGAGCGGGTCTAAATGGGCCGAGCAATGGACCCGTAAGAATTTTAACTAAGTAAAAAGTACAAAAATCGAATTTTTGCAATATTATCATGTTGAAAAGCTCGTAATAAATTGTATGAACTCCATTATTTGGATTAAAACTTATTTTGCAACCCTTTTGTAGATGATTTGGACGAGCAGGTCTAAATGGGCCGAACAATGGACCCGTTAGAATTTTAACTGAGTAAATAGTACAGTAATCGAGTTTTTGCAATATAATAGTGTTGAAAAGCTCTTAATCAATTATATGAACTTCTAAACTTTGATTCTAACTTATTTTGCGATCTTTTTTGTAATGGTTTCGAACGAGCGGGTCTAAATGGGCCGAACATAGGACCCGTTAGAATTTTAACTGAGTAAAAAGTATAGAAATCGATATTTTGCAATATAATCGTGTTGAAAAGTTCGTAATCAATTGTATGAACTCCTAAGTTTGGATTAAAACTTATTTTTCAACAATTTTGTAGAGGTTTCGGATGAGCAGGTCTAAATGGGCCGAACAATGTACCCGTTAGAATTATAAAGGAGTAAAAAGTAAAGAAATCGAGTTTTCGCAATATAATCGTGTTGAAAAGCTCGTAATCAATTGTATGAACTCCTAAATTTGGATTAAAACTTATTTTGCAAACCTTTTGTAGAGGTTTCGGACGAGCGGGTCAAAATGGACTGAACAATGGACCCGTTAGAATTTTAACTGAGTAAAAAGTACAGTAATCGAGTTTTTGCAATATAATTTTGAAAGGCTCGTAATCAATTGTATGAACTCCTAAATTTGGATAAAAACTTATTTTGCAACCCTTTTGTAGAGGTTTCGGAATAGCGGGTCTAAATGGGCCGAACAATGGACCCGTTAGAACTTTAACTCAGTAAAAAGTACAGAAATCAAGTTTTTGCAATATAATCGTGTTGAAAAGATCTTAATCAATTATATGAACTCCTGAAATTTGATTCTAACTTATTTTGCTATCTTTTTTGTAAAGGTTTCGGACGAGCGGTTCTAAATGGGCGGATAATGGACCCGTATGAATTTTAACTGAGTAAAAAGTACAGAAATCGAGTTTTTGTAATATAATTTTTTTGAAAAGCTCGTAATCAATTGTATGAACTCCTAAATTTGGATTAAAACTTATTTTGCAACCCTTTTGCAGAGGTTTCGCACGAGCGGGTCTAAATGGGCCTAACAATGGACCCGTTAGAATTTTAACTGAGTAAAAAGTACTAAAATCGAGTTTTTGCAATTAATCGTGTTGAAAAGCTCGTAATCAATTATATAAAATCCTAAAATTTGATTCTAACTTGTTTACGGTCTTTTTTGCAGAGGTTTCGGACGAGCGGGTCTAAATGGGCCGAATAATGGACCCGTTAGAATTTTAACTGTGTAAAAAGTACAGAAATCGAGTTTTTGCAATATAATCTTGTTGAAAAGCTCGTAAACAATTGTATGAACTCCAAAATTTAGATTAAAACTTATTTTGCAACCTTTTTGAAGAGGTTTCGGACAAGCGGGTCTAAATGGGCTGAACAATATAATCATGTTGAAAAGCTCTTAATCAACTATATGAACTCCTAAAATTTGATTCTAACTTATTTTGCGATCTTTTTTGTAAAGGTTTCGGACGAGCGGTGCTAAATGGGCCAAACAATGTACCCGTTAGAATTTTAACTGAGTAAAAAGTTCAGAAATCGAGTTTTTGCAATATAATCGTGTTGAAAAGTTCGTAATCAATTGCATGAACTCCTAAATTTGGATTAAAACTTATTTTGCAACCCTTTTGTAGAGGTTTCGGACGAGCGGGGCTAAATGGGCCGAACAATGGACCCGCTAGAATTTTAACTGAGTAAAAAGTATTGTAATCGAGTTTCTGCAATATAAACATGTTGAAAAGCTCGTAATCAATTATATGAAATCCTAAAATTTGATTCTAACTTATTTTGCGGTCTTTTTTTTAAATGCTTCGGACGAGCGGGTCTAAATGGGCCGAACAATGGACCCGTTATAATTTTAACCGAGTAAAAAGTATAGAAATCGAGGTTTTGCAATAAAATCGTGTTGAAAAGCTCGTAATAAATTGTATGAACTCCTAAATTTGGATTAAAACTTATTTTGCAACCCTTTTTTAGAGGTTTCGGACGAGCAGGTCTAAATGGGCCGAACAGTGGACCCGTTAGAATTTTAACTGAGTAAAAAGTACAGAAATAGAGTTTTTGCAATATAATCATGTTGAAAAGCTCATAATCAATTATATGAACTCGTAAATTTGGATTAAAACTTATTTTGCAACCCTTTTGTAGAGGTTTTGGGCGAGCGGGTCTAAATGGGTCGAACAATAGACCCGTTAGAATTTTAACTAAGCAAAAAGTACAGTAATTGAGCTTTTGCAATATAATCGTGTTGAAAAGCTCTTAATTAATTATATGAACTCCTAAAATTTGATTATAACTTAATTTGCGATCTTTTTTGTAAAGGTTTCGGACGAGCGGGTCTAAATGGGCCGAACAATGGATCCGTTAGAATTTTAACTAAGTAAAAAGTACAGAAATTGAGTTTTTGCAATATAATCATGTTGAAAATCTCGTAATCAATTGTATGAACTCCTAAATTTTGATTAAAACCTATTTTGCATCCCATTTGTAGAGGTTTCAGACGAGCAGTTCTAAATGGGCCGAACAATGGACCCGTTAGAATTTTAACTGAGTAAAAAGTACAGAAATCAAGTTTTTGGAATATAATCGTGTTGAAAAGCTTGTAATCAATTATATGAACTCCTAAAATTTGATTCTAACTTGTTTTGCGGTCTTTTTTGTAGAGGTTTCGGACGAGCGGGTCTAAATGGGCCAAACAATTGACCCGTTAGAATTTTATCTGGGTAAAAGTATAGAAATCGAGTTTTTGCAATATAATCGTGTTGAAAAGCTCGTAACCAATTGTATGAACTCCTAAATTTGGATTGAAACTTATTTTGCAGCCATTTTTGTAGAGGTTTCGGACGAGCGGGTCTAAATGGGCCGAACAATGGATCCGTTAGAATTTTGACTGAGTAAAAATTACAGAAATCGAGTTTTTGCAATATAATCGAGTTGAAAAGCTCGTAATAAATTGTATGAACTCCTAAATTTGGATTAAAACTTATTTTGCAACCCTTTTGTAGAGGTTTCGGACGAGCGGGTCTAAATGGGCCGAACAATGGACCCGTTAGAATTTTATCTGGGTAAAAGTATAGAAATCGAGTTTTTGCAATATAATCGTGTTGAAAAGCTCGTAACCAATTGTATGAACTCCTAAATTTGGATTGAAACTTATTTTGCAGCCATTTTTGTAGAGGTTTCGGACGAGCGGGTCTAAATGGGCCGAACAAAGGACCTGTTAGAATTTTGACTGAGTAAAAATTACAGAAATCGAGTTTTTGCAATATAATCGTGTTGAAAAGCTCGTAATAAATTGTATGAACTCCTAAATTTGGATTAAAACTTATTTTGCAACCCTTTTGTAGAGGTTTCGGACGAGCGGGTCTAAATGGGCCGAACAATGGACCCGTTAGAATTTTAACTGAGTAAAAAGTACATAAATCGAGTTTTTGCAATATAATCATGTTGAAAAGCTCGTAATCAATTGTATGAACTCCTAAATTTTGATTAAAACTTATTTTGCAACCCTTTTGTAGAGGTTTCGGACGAGTAGTTCTAAATGGGCCGAACAATGGACCCGTTAGAATTTTAACTGAGTAAAAAGTACAGTAATCGAGTTTTTGTAATATAATCGTGTTGAAAAGCTCGTAATCAATTATATGAACTCCTAAAATTAGATTCTAACTTATTTTGCAGTCTTATTTGTAGAGGTTTCGGACGAGCGGGTCTAAATGGGCCGAGCAATGGACCCGTAAGAATTTTAACTAAGTAAAAAGTACAAAAATCGAATTTTTGCAATATTATCATGTTGAAAAGCTCGTAATAAATTGTATGAACTCCATTATTTGGATTAAAACTTATTTTGCAACCCTTTTGTAGAGGATTTGGACGAGCAGGTCTAAATGGGCCGAACAATGGACCCGTTAGAATTTTAACTGAGTAAATAGTACAGTAATCGAGTTTTTGCAATATAATAGTGTTGAAAAGCTCTTAATCAATTATATGAACTTCTAAACTTTGATTCTAACTTATTTTGCGATCTTTTTTGTAATGGTTTCGAACGAGCGGGTCTAAATGGGCCGAACATAGGACCCGTTAGAATTTTAACTGAGTAAAAAGTATAGAAATCGATATTTTGCAATATAATCGTGTTGAAAAGTTCGTAATCAATTGTATGAACTCCTAAATTTGGATTAAAACTTATTTTTCAACAATTTTGTAGAGGTTTCGGATGAGCAGGTCTAAATGGGCCGAACAATGTACCCGTTAGAATTATAAAGGAGTAAAAAGTAAAGAAATCGAGTTTTCGCAATATAATCGTGTTGAAAAGCTCGTAATCAATTGTATGAACTCCTAAATTTGGATTAAAACTTATTTTGCAAACCTTTTGTAGAGGTTTCGGACGAGCGGGTCAAAATGGACTGAACAATGGACCCGTTAGAATTTTAACTGAGTAAAAAGTACAGTAATCGAGTTTTTGCAATATAATTTTGAAAGGCTCGTAATCAATTGTATGAACTCCTAAATTTGGATTAAAACTTATTTTGCAACCCTTTTGTAGAGGTTTTGGAATAGCGGGTCTAAATGGGCCGAACATTGGACCCGTTAGAACTTTAACTCAGTAAAAAGTACAGAAATCAAGTTTTTGCAATATAATCGTGTTGAAAAGATCTTAATCAATTATACGAACTCCTAAAATTTGATTCTAACTTATTTTGCTGTCTTTTTTGTAAAGGTTTCGGACGAGCGGTTCTAAATGAGCCGGATAATGGACCCGTATGAATTTTAACTGAGTAAAAAGTACAGAAATCGAGTTTTTGCAATATAACCGTGTTGAAAAGCTCGTAATCAATTATACGAACTCATAAATTTGGATTAAAACTTATTTTGCAGCCCTTTTGTAGAGGTTTCGGACGAGCGGGTCTAAATGGGCTGAACAATGGACCTGTTAGAATTTTAAAAGAGTAAAAAGTATAGAAATCGAGTTTTTGCAAAATAATCATGTTGAAATGCTCGTAATCAATTGTATGAAATCTTACATTTTGATTAAAACTTATTTTGCAACCCTTTTGTAGAGGTTTCGGACGAGCGGGTCTAAATGGGCCGAACAATGGACCCGTTAGAATTTTAACAGAGTAAAAAGTACAGAAATCAAGTTTTTGCAATATAATCGTGTTGAAAAGATTGTAATCAATTATATGAACTCCTAAAATTTGATTCTAACTTGTTTTGCTGTCTTTTTTGTAGAGGTTTCAGCCGAGTGGGTCTAAATGGGCCAAACAAAGGACCCGTTAGAATTTTATCTGAGTAAGAAGTATAGAAATAGAGTTTTTGCAATATAATCGTGTTGAAAAGCTCGTAAAAAATTGTATGAACTCCTAGTTTTGGATTGAAACTTATTTTGCAGCCATTTTTGAAGAGGTTTCGGACGAGCGGGTCTAAATGGGACGAACAAAGGACCTATTAGAATTTTAAAGGAGTAGAAATTACAGAAATCAAGTTTTTGGAATATAATCGTGTTGAAAAGCTCTTAATAAATTGTATGAACTCCTAAATTTAGATTAAAACTTATTTTGTAACCCTTTTGTAGAGGTTTCGGACGAGCGGGGCTAAATGGGCCGAACAATGGACCCTTTAGAATTTTAACTGAGTAAAAAGCACAAAAGTCGAGTTTTTGCAATATAATTGTGTTGAAAAGCTCGTAATCAATTGTATGAACTCCTAAATTTAGATTAAAACTTATTTTGCAACCCTTTGTAGAGGTTTCGGACGAGCGGGTCTAAATGGGCCGAACAATGGACCCGTTAGAATTTTAACTGAGTAAAAAGTACAGTAATGGAGTTTTTATAATATAATCGTGTTGAAAAGCTCGTAATCAATTATATGAACTCCTAAAATTTGATTCTAACTTATTTTGTGGTCTTATTTGTAGAGGTTTCGGACGAGCGGGTTTAAATGGGCCGAACAATGGACCCATAAGAATTTTAATTGAGTAAAAATTACAAAAATTGAATTTTTGCAATATAATCGTGTTGAAAAGCTCGTAATCAATTGTATGAACTCCATTATTTGGATTAAAACTTATTTTCCAACCCTTTTGTAGAGGTTTTGGACGAGCGGGTCTTAATGGGCCGAACAATGGACCCGTTAGAATTTTAACTTAGTAAATAGTACAGTAATCGAGTTTTTGCAATATAATAGTGTTGAAAAGCTCTTAATCAATTATATGAACTCCTAAATTTTGATTAAAACTTATTTTGCAACTATTTTGTAGAGGTTTCGGATGAGCGGGTCTAAATGGACCGAACAATGGACCCATTAGAATTTTAAAGGAGTAAAAAGTACAGAAATCGAGTTTTTGCAATATAATCGTGTTGAAAAGCTCGTAATCAATTGTATGAACTCCTAAATTTGGATTAAAACTTATTTTGCAAACCTTTTGTAGAGGTTTCGGACGAGCGGGTCTAAATGGGCCGAACAATGGACCCGTTAGAATTTTAACTGAGTAAAAAGTACAGTAATCTAGTTTTTGCAATATAATCGTGTTGAAAAGCTCGTAATCAATTGTATGAACTCCTAAATTTGTATTGAAACTTATTTTGCAACCCTTTTCTAGATGTTTCGGACGAGCGGGTCTAAATGGGCCGAACAATGGACCCGTTAGAACTTTAACTCAGTAAAAACTTCAGAAATCGAGTTTTTGCAATATAATCGTGTTGAAAAGCTCTTAATCAATTATATGAATGCCTAAAATTTGATTCTAACTTATTTTGCTATCTTTTTTGTAAAGGTTTCGGACGAGCGGTTCTAAATGGGCCGAACATTGGACCGGTATGAATTTTAACTGAGTAAAAAGTACAGAAATCTAGTTTTTGCAATATAATCGTGTTGAAAAGCTCGTAATCAATTATACAAACTCCTAAATTTGGATTAAAACTTATTTTGCAGCCCTTTTGTAGAGGTTTCGGACGAGCAGGTCTAAATGGGCCGAACAATGGACCCGTTAGAATTTTAGCGGAGTAAAAAGTATAGAAATCGAGTTTTTGCAATATAATCGTGTTGAAATGCTCGTAATCAATTCGATGAACTCCTAAATTTGGATTAAAACTTATTTTGCAACCCGTTTGTAGAAGTTTCGGACGAGCGGGTCTAAATGGGCCGAACAATGGATCCGTTAGAATTTTAACTGAGTAAAAAGTACAGAAATCAAGTTTTTGCAATATAATCGTGTTGAAAAGCTCGTAATCAATTATATGATCTCATAAAATTTGATTCTAACTTGTTTTGCGGTCTTTTTGGTAGAGGTTTCGGACGAGCGGGTCTAAATGGGCCGAACAATGGACCCGTTAGAATTTTATCTGAGTAAAAAGTATAGAAATCGAGATTTTGCAATATAATCGTGTTGAAACGCTCGTAATCAATTGTATGAACTCCAAAATTTGGATTAAAACTTATTTTGCAACCCTTTTGTAAAGGTTTCGGACGTGCGGGTCTAAATGGGCCGAACAATTGACCCGTTAGAATTTTAACTTAGTAAAAAGTACAGTAATCGAGTTTTTACAATATTATCGTGTTGAAAAGCTCGTAATCAATTGTATGAACTCCTAAATTTTGATTAAAACTTATTTTGTAACCCTTTTGTAGAGGTTTCGGACGAGCGTGTCTAAATGGGCCGAACAATGGACCCGTTAAAATTTTAACTGAGTAAAAAGCACAAAAATTGAGTTTTTGTAATATAATTGTGTTGAAAAGCTCGTAATCAATTGTATGAATTCCTAAATTTGGATTAAAACTTATTTTGGAACCCTTTTGTAGAGGTTTCGGACGAGCGGGTCTAAATGGGCCGAACAATGGACCCGTAAGAGTTTTAACTAATGTAAAAAGTACAGAAATCGAGCTTTTGCAATATAATCGTGTTGAAAAGCTCGTAATCAATTATATGAACTCCTAAAATTTGATTCTAACATGTATTGCGGTCTTTTTTGTAGAGGTTTCGGACGAGCGGGTCTATATGGACCAAACAATAGACCCGTTAGAATTTTTTTTTGAGGAAAGGGCCTCATTAAAACCCCACTAATCACCATGTGCCGTATCACCGGATGAGCCAATGGGAAAAAGAGTGCCCTGATATATATTAGAATGAAAAGACTTCAAATCAGTCAGTACATCAGTTCGAATACAATCAGGAATATTAGAGTCAAAATAAATGGACGAAGTACAATGCAAAGCCCAAGAGGCTAACCTATGTGCCACAAAATTTGCGGACCTAGGAACAAAAAACACTCTAATATAGGAAGAGGCTCGAAGAAGGGCCTTGGCCTCAGCAATCTGAGGGCCCAAAAGGGAAACATCCTCCGATGACCTCGAGAGCTTTTTGACGACGATGGATGAGTCGGATTCGATGGCCACCTCAGTCCACCCTCTGTCTCGTGCAAGCATAATACCCGTAATGACGGCGTGGAGCTCAACTGTAGTGGTACCACGGCAGCCGGCTTCATGAACAGTGCAACCCCCAAGAATAGAACCCTGAGCATCACGGGCGACAACTCCGATTGCGGCAGATCCTGATCCTGGGTGAAAGGCACCATCCACATTGATCTTGATAGCATCCGTCGGTGGCAGTCTCCATCGTGGCGGGGCATCGGCAGGCTCGACTGACATGGGGTGGGAGTCTGGGAGAGAGTTGGCTCTGGCATAGTCCTGAAGCAAACCTTGTGCATTCATGGCAGTAAGCCATGGCGGCTGAAGTCGTTGAGAATGAGTCCAATCATTCCGACGATTCAAGATGTTCCAAAGTGATGTCAAAAGTAAGGCGAAACTCGTACTACTCAGACTCTTTGTGCCATCGGATAACCAGGATGCCATGGAAGCTGAATGGCTGGAATAGATGGTAGAGGGAAGTCCAACAAGGCGAAGAACCTCATTGGCCCCAGGGCAATCACGGAGCGCATGCACAGTCGTCTCCGCAACATTGGGGCAGAAGGGACAACTGCCATCAGAAAGGTTTATAGCCCGCAGACGATCCCCAGTGGGCAATGCATCACGGCCCGCCCGCCAACCGAAGGACCGGACTTTGGGTAATGTTGGGGCTTTGGCGATAACCTTCCAAAGTCTCGTAGGTCGCCCTAGTGGCCTGGGTGGCGCGTGTAAAAAGAAGTAGCCCGAACGAACGGAATAGGCCCCGGAGTCATGATGACCCCAAATCAGGGTATCCTGACGATTACAAGCTATGGGAACTCTTAAGATACGATCAACATCATCCCAATCAAAAAATTGACGAAGCATACCTTCATCCCAGCTATCAGAGCTGTGAGACATAAAATCACGGCAGCGGGCAGGCAGCTCATCATTGTCCGTATATTCCCCGAACAAAGGAATCGGAGAGTCACCTCCCCACTTGTCGTCAAGGATGTGAATATTACTTCTATGGCCTGGCCTCCAGAAATAGCCAGGGCCTAGAAGTTGTAACGCTTGACTAATCCCCTTCCAGGCGAAAGAGGCACGTTTATCCGCCTTAGCGCGCAGCAAGTCATCCGATGGGTAGTACTTCTCACGGAGGACACGTGCTAAGAGCGATTCTGGGTTGGAGATAAGGTGCCAAATCTGTTTCCCTAAAAGGGCGACGTTAAAGGCACTCAGATCCCGGAGCCCCAGGCCCCCTGCAGCTTTAGGGGCACATAGGGAATCCCAAGAAAGTAGCGGCCAGCCACGCTTGTTGCTGCGCCCCGTCCACCAGTAACAGCGTATAGAAGTAGTGATGTCATCGATGATGTTATGAGGTAACAAGTAAACCGACATAATGTATTGAGGCATCGCCTGAGCCACGGATTTGATAAGAATCTCTCGCCCACTATAGGAAAGAAAGTTGCTGTCCCATTTGCTCATCCGGGAGTGCACTTTGTCACGAACGAAGCCTAAAGAGGCGGTTCTGTTACGCTTGATTGAAAGAGGCACCCCCAAGTATATAACAGGGTCGTCAACCAAGCGTACCCCTAAGGTAGATCGCATCGTATCGAGGAATTCACTGGAGCATTTAGGGCTACAAAAGGCCGTAGATTTATCAAAGTTGACAATTTGCCCCGAAGACGAAGCATAGAGGGAAAGAACTTCTCTTAGGCGCTCGACTTCCTCAGAGCAGTTACGTAAAAATACAATGCTATCGTCAGCAAAGAGGAGATGGGTAACACGAGGCCCGTATCTGCATGTATTAAGACCCAGCAACCGTCCCTCCCTTTGTTCTGTTTCTAGGGCTGTCGAAAGCCCTTGAGAACAAATCAAGAAGAGGAAGGGTGATAGTGGGTCCCCCTGGCGGATACCCCTGGAAGGGAAAAATTCCTGGGATAGGGAGCCATTGACCTGTACCGAAAATGAAACCGAAGAAACACAACGAAGGATAAGATTCACCCATTCAGGCGCAAACCCCATACGTAGCATAATATCACGTAAGAAGGACCATTCGACCCGGTCGAATGCCTTCTTCATGTCGAGTTTAACTGCCGCCCCTTGAGCGCTAGCGGACCCATTCGAATGAAGCGAATGTACTTTTTCGTGCGTAATGAGGATGTTATCAGTAATGTTACGTCCACTAAGGAACGCAGCTTGAGAATCACTGATACAACATGGTAGGATAGTCTTAAGACGGTTAACCAGAACCTTGGAAACCGTTTTATAAATGACTGTACATAGACTGATGGGTCTAAATTGTTTCATGGTGGTCGGCTCCGATACTTTGGGGATGAGAACGATCACGGATCGGTTAACCGAAGCCATGTCCGCTTTCCCTTTGAGAAGATCCAGGCAGAGCGCAAGGAAATTCGGGCCTATCAGGTCCTAATGTTTTTAGTAAAAACTACTTGGGAAGCCATCAATACCCGGTGCCTTCCTTGGGTGAATATCGTGGAAAGCAGTTAAAACCTCTGCCTCAGTATAGGGTTTTAACAGAGATGCGTTCATGTCCGATGTGATAGTGGAGCGAACATGCTCAAGCAGTGCCGGGGAGTAGGCACAAGTGGACAACGCAAACATATTTTTGAAGTAGGATTATGCAATATGGAGTAGATCAGAATTTGATGTATGCCAGGTTCCATCATCAGCGAAGAGGCCACGGACGATGTTCTTTTTTTGACGTCGGGAGGCCCGAGCGTGGAAGTAATTGGTATTTTTATCACCGTTGGACAGCCAGGAGACACGTGAGCGCTGAGCCAAGTAAACCTCTCTTGCATCCAAAAGTCATCTAAGCTCTGACTTCGCGTTATGAAGGGAAGCCAGATCCTTATTTGAGAGTCGATGTCGCCTCAAGTAGTGGTTGATACGTCTTTACAAGATTGCAATTCGTTTTGCGGATCGTTTTCGATGGGCTACTTGCCATTCATGGAGCTTGTGGCCGAGAGTGACTAATTTGTCCACAAGCGGCCCAGAAGTGGAGGCCCACGTGTGTTGACAAAGTTGCACACAGGAAGGGTCAGAGGTCCAACATGCTTCAAATCGAAAATGATCAGGAGTTGTATGTTGGGAACCGTACGGATTGCTAGTGAATGTTGTGTCCATAACAATAACGATGTGGTCCGACTCGGCGGAGAAGTAGTGTGAAGTAGAAAAATGGGGGTAATTGTGCAACCAACGGGAGCATGCCACAAAACGATCCAAACGTTCACAAACAGGGTTGACGTTGGGCCCCGTTCTTGTCCAAGTAAACCACCCATTGTTGGGTTTGCAATCATATAAGTCGTTACGAGAGAGACAATCTCGGAAGTTATTGATTTGGGCGCGGGGCCGACGCCCCCTCCCTGTTTTTCCGAGTCGTCGAGGATGTCGTTAAGGTCACCTCCAATCAGCCAAGGAGAATGTGAATTAGGACGTAGCGAATCGATGAGATCCCAAGTTCTAGATTTTAAATTAGTGGCCGCAAACCTGTATAAACTAGTAAAGCAGAAGCAATTGTCATCACATTTCAAAAGAACATCTATATATCTCTCGGAGGACGAGAGCAAATCGAGTGTAATTTTTTTATTCCATAAAAGGCCTAAGCCCGAACAAGATGAGCTGCTGTCCACAGAAAAACAATTATCCATATCCAATAAAAGTTTAAAGCTAACAACCTTAGCAGAAAGTAAACGAGTTTCAGACAAAAATATAATATCCGGTTTTAAACGAAAAGCAATAAAGCGTAATTCATGAACTGCCGAGGACATACCCAGGCCTCGACAGTTCCAGAATAGGATCCTCATTTCTCTCGGCGGGGTTGACCGTCAACCACCGCCGAAGAGTTTTTGCTGCTCATCCCAGCTTTTGGAAGTTTGGATCCTTGTCGTGTACTTTAGGTGATGTTTGTTTCCCAGAGGTGCGAATGCGCTTGGCAATGCCTCCTGTGATAAGAGGAGGGCTTCTCTTGACTTTCTTATGGCCGGCATTGGCTTTCCCAGAGGTAGCAATGAGCCAAGCCTCAAAATCCGGGTTCATCGCATCCTCCCCCTGGTGCAGTCTCATCAATCGTGGGCAGAGGGAAGTCATCTTCCTGAATAAGAATGAACCATTTCCCGTTAGAATTTTAACTGAGTAAAAAGTACATAAATCTAATTTTTGAAATATAATCATATTGAAAAGCTCGTAATCAATTGTATGAACTCCTAAATTTGGATTAAAACTTATTTTGCAACCCTTTTGTAGAGGTTTCGAACGAGCGGGTCTAAATGGGCCGAACAATGGACCCGTTAGAATTTTTTTGAAGAAAATGGGCCTCATTAAAAACCCCGCTAACCACCCTGTGCCGAAGCACAAGGTGAACCTAAGGGGAAAGGAGTGCCTTGATATATATTAGAACAAAAAGACTGAATGTCAGTCAGTACATCGGTTTGAATACAATTAGGAATGGTAGAATCAAAATAAATAGAGGATGAAGAATGTAACGCCCAAGAGGCTAAACTATGTGCCAAAAAGTTGGCCGATCTAGGTACAAAGGACAGACTAATCAAAGGAGAAGCCTTAAGCAAAGCCTTGGCTTCTGCGATCTGCGGGCCCAATAAGGAAGCATCACCATCGGACCGAGAGAGCTTGTTAACGACAATGGCTGAGTCTGATTCGATGAGCACCTCACCTCAGTCCCTGTCTCTGACCAACATTATACCAGCAACGATGGCGTGAAGCTCGACCATGGTGGCATCACGACAACCAGCCTCATGAACAGCACATCCCCCAAGGATAGATCCCTCAGCATCACGAGCTACAACTCCGATTGCGGCAGAAAAAGTACAGTAATCGAGTTTTTGCAATATAATCATGTTAAAAATCTCTTAATCAATTATATAAATCCTAAAATTTGATTCTAACTTATTTTGCGATCTTTTTTGTAAAGGTTTCGGATAAGCTGGTCTAAATGGGCCGAACATAGGACCCGTTAGAATTTTAACTAAGTAAAAAGTACAGAAATCGAGTTTTTGCAATATAATCGTGTTGAAAAGCTTGTAATCAATTGTATGTACTCCTAAATTTGGATTAAAACTTATTTTGCAGCCCTTTTTATAGAGGGTCTAAATGGGCAGAACAAAGGACCCGTTAGAATTTTAACTGAGTAAAAAGTATAGAAAATAGAGTTTTTGCATTATAATCGTGTTTAAAAGCTCGTAATCAACTGTACGAACTCCTAAATTTTGATTAACTGATTTTGCAACCCTTTTGTAGAGGTTTCGGACGGGCGGGTATAAATGGGCCGAACAATGGACCCGGTTGAATTTTAACTGAGTAAAAAGTACAGTAATCGAGTTTTTGCAATATAATCGTGTTGAAAAGCTCGTAATCAATAATATGAACTCCTAAATTTGGAATAAAAGTTATTTTGCAGCCCTTTTTGTAGAGGTTTCGGACATTCGGGTTTAAATGGGCCGAACAATGGATCCGTTAGAATTTTAACTTAGTAAAAAGTGCATAAATTGAGTTTTTGCAATATAATCATGTTGAAAAGCTCGTAATCAATTGTATGAACTCCTAAATTTGGATTAAAACTTATTTTGCAGCCCTTTTGTAGAGGTTTCGGACGAGCGGGTCTAAATGGGCCGAACAATGGACCCGTTAGAATTTTAACGAAGTAAAAAGTACAGAAATCGAGTTTTTACAATATAATCGTGTTGAAAAGCTCGTAATCAATAGTATGAACTCCTAAATTTGGATTAAAACTTATTTTGCGACCCTTTTGTAGAGGTTTCGGTCGAGCGGGTCTAAATGGGCCGAACAATGGACCCGTTAGAATTTTAACCGAGTAAAAAGTACAGAAATCAAGTTTTTGCAAAATAATCGTATTGAAAAGCTCGTAATCAATTGTATGAACTCCTAAATTTGGATTAAAAATTATTTTGCAACCCTTTTGTAGAGGTTTCGGGCGAGCGAGTCTAATTGGGCCGAACAATGGACCAGTTAGAATTTTAACCGAGTAAAAAGTACAGAAATTGAGTTTTTGCAATATAATCATGTTGAAAAGCTCGTAATCAATTGTATGAACTCCTAAATTTGGATTAAAACTTATTTTGCAACCCTTTTGTAGAGGTTTTGGACGAGCAGGTCTAAATGGGCCGAACAATGGACCCGTTAGAATTTTAACTGAGTAAAAAGTACAGTAATCGAGTTTATGCAATATAATAGTGTTGAAAAGCTCTTAATAAATTATATGAACTCCTAAAATTTGATTCTATCTTATTTTGCGATCTTTTTTGTAAAGGTTTCGAACGAGCGGGTCTAAATGGGCCGAACATAGGACCCGTTAGAATTTTAACTGAGTAAAAAGTACATAAATCGAGTTTTTGCAATATAATTGTGTTGAAAAGCTCGTAATAAATTGTATGAACTCCTAAATTTGGATTAAAACCTATTTTGCAGCCTTTTTTGTAGAGGTTTCGGACGAGCGAGTCTAAATGGGCTTAAATTTGTAGAGGTTTTTGCAATAAGTTTTTGCAATATAATAGTGTTGAAAAGCTCTTAATAAATTATATGAATTCCTAAAATTTGATTCTAACATATTTTCCGATCTTTTTTGTAAAGGTTTCGAACGAGCGGGTCTAAATGGGCCGAACATAGGACCCGATAGAATTTTAACTGAGTAAAAAGTACAGAAATCGAGTTTTTGCAATATAATCGTGTTGAAAAGCTCGTAATCAATTGTATGAACTCCTAAATTTGGATTAAAACTTATTTTGCAGCCTTTTTGTAGAGGTTTCGGACGAGCGGGTCTAAATGGGCCGAACAAAAGACTTGTTTGAATTTTAACGGAGTAAAAAGTACAAAATTCGAGTTTTTGCAATATAATCGTGTTGAAAAGCTCGTAATCAATTGTATGAACTCCTAAATTTGGATTAAAACTTATTTGGCAACCCTTTTGTATAGGTTTCGGACGTGCGGGTCTAATTGGGCCGAACAATGGACCTTTCAGAACTTCAACTGAGTAAAAAGTATAGAAATCGAGTTTTTGCAATATAATCATGTTGAAAAGCTCTTAATCAATTATATGAACTCCTAAAATTTGATTCTAACTTATTTTGCGGTCTTTTTTGTAAAGGTTTCGGACTAGCGTGTCTAAATGGGCCGAACAATGGACCCGTTAGAATTTTAACTGAGTAAAAAGTATAGAAATCGAGTTTTTGCAATATAATCGTGTTGAAAAGCTCGCAATCAATTGTATGAACTCCTAAATTTGGATTAAAACTTATATTGCAACCCTTTTGTAGAGGTTTCGGACGAGCGAGTCTAAATGGGCCGAAAAATGGACCCGTTAGAATCTTAACCGAGTAAAAAGTACAGAAATCGAGTTTTTGCAATATAATCGTGTTGAAAAGCTCTTAATAAATTGTATGAACTCCTAAATTTGGATTAAAACTAATTTTGCAACCCTTTTGTAGAGGTTTCGGACGAGCGGGTCTAAATGGGCCGAACAATGGACCCGTTAGAATTTTAACTGAGTAAAAAATACAGTAATAGAGTTTTTGCAATATAATAGTGTTGAGAAGCTCTTAATAAATTATATGAACTCCTAAAATTTGATTCTAACTTATTTTGCGATCTTTTTTGTAAAGGTTTCGAATGAGCGGGTCTAAATGGGCCGAACATAGCACCCGTTAGAATTTTAACTGAGTAAAAAGTACAGAAATCGAGTTTTTGCAGTATGATTGTGTTGAAAAGCTCGTAATCAATTGTATGAACTCCTAAATTTAGATTAAAACTTATTTTATAGCCTATTTTGTAGAGGTTTCGGACGAGCGGGTCTAAATGGGCTTAACAAAGGACCTGTTAGAATTTTAACGGAGTAAAAGTACAAAAATCAAGTTTTTACAATATAATCGTGTTGAAAAGCTCGTAATCAATTGTATGAACTCCTAAATTTGGATTAAAACTTATTTTGCAGCCCTTTTTTAGAAGTTTCGGACGAGCGGGTCTAAATGGGCCGAACAAAGGACCTGTTAGAGTTTTAAAGGAGTAAAAATTACAGAAATCGAGTTTTTGCAATATAATCGTGTTGAAAAGATCGTAATCAATTGTATGAACTCCTAAATTTGGATTAAAACTTATTTTGCAACCCTTTTGAAGAGGTTCCGGACGGGCGAGTCTAAATGGGCCGAACAATGGACCCGTTAGAATTTTAACGGAGTAAAAATTACAAAAATAGAGTTTTTGCAATATAATCGTGTTGAAAAGCTCGTAATCAATTGTATGAACTCCTAAACTTGGATTAAAACTTATTTTGCAACCCTTTTGTAGAGGTTTCGGACGAGCGGGTCTAAATCGGCCGAACAATGGACCCGTTAGAATTTTAACGGAGTAAAAATTACAAAAATAGAGTTTTTGCAATATAATCGTGTTGAAAAGCTCGTAATCAATTGTATGAACTCCTAAACTTGGATTAAAACTTATTTTGCAACCCTTTTGTAGAGGTTTCGGACGAGCGGGTCTAAATGGGCCGAACAATGGACCCGTTAGAATTTTAACGGAGTAAAAATTACAAAAATAGAGTTTTTGCAATATAATCGTGTTGAAAAGCTCGTAATCAATTGTATGAACTCCTAAACTTGGATTAAAACTTATTTTGCAACCCTTTTGTAGAGGTTTCGGACGAGCGGGTCTAAATGGGCCGAACAATGGACCCGTTAGAATTTTAACTGAGTAAAAAGTACGGAAATTGAGTTTTTGCAATATATTCGTGTTGAAAAGCTCGTAATCAATTGTAAAAACTCCTAAATTTGGATTAAAACTTATTTTGCAACCCTTTTGTAGAGGTTTCAGACGAGCGGGTCTAAATGAGCCGAACAATGGACCCGTTAGAATTTTAACTGAGTAAAAAGTACAAAAATCAAGTTTTTACAATATGATCGTGTTCAAAAGCTCGTAATCAATTATATGAACTCCTAAAATTTGATTCTAACTTATTTTGAAGTCTTTTTTGTAGAGATTTCGGACGAGCGTGTCTAAATTGGCCGAACAATGGACCCGTTAAAATTTTAACCGAGTAAAAAGTACAGAAATCGAGTTTTACAATATAATTGTGTTGAAAAGCTCGTAATCAATTGTATGAACTCCTAAATTTGGATTAAAACTTATTTTGCAACCCTTTTGTAGAGGTTTCGGACGAGCGAGTCTAAATGGGCCGAACAATGGAACCGTTAGAACTTTAACTGAGTAAAAAGTATAGAAATCGAGTTTTTGCAATATAATCATGTTGAAAAGCTCTTAATCAATTATATGAACTCCTAAAATTTGATTCTAACTTATTTTGCAGTCTTTTTTGTAAAGTTTTCGGACGAGCGTGTCCAAATGGGCCGAACAATGGACCCGTTAGAATTTTAACTGAGTAAAAAGTACAGGAATCGAGTTTTTGCAATATAATCATGTTGAAAAGCTCGTAATCAATTGTATGAACTCCTAAATTTGGATTCAAACTTATTTTGCAACCCTTTTGTAGAGGTTTCGGACGAGCGAGTCTAAATGGGCCGAATAATGGACCCGTTAGAATTTTAACCGAGTAAAAAGTACAGAAATCGAGTTTTTGCAATATAATCGTGTTGAAAAGCTCGTAATCAATTGTATGAACTCCTAAATTTGGATTAAAACTAATTTTGCAACCCTTTTGTAGAGGTTTCAGACTAGCGGGTCTAAATAGGCCGAACAATGGACCCGTTAGAATATTTTTTTTGAAGAAAGATATGCCTCATTAAAAACCCCAGTAATCACTCTGTGCCGATGCACAAGATGGACCTAAGGGGAAAAGAGTGCCCTGATATATATTAGAACAAAAAGACTGAATATCAGTCAGTGCATCAGTTTGAATACAATACGGAATGACGGAGTCAAAATAAATGGACGAAGTACAACGCAAAGCCCAAGAGGCTAACCTATGTGCCACAAAATTGGCAGATCTAGGAACAAAAGACAATCTAATAGAAGGAGAAGCACGAAGCAGAGCCTTAGCCTCTGCTATCTGCGGGCCCAAAAGGGAAGCATCACCAGTGGATCGCAAGAGCTTGTTGATCACAATGGCTGAGTCAGATTTGATGATCACCTCACTCCATCCTCTGTCTCTGACCAGCATTTTACCAGCAATGATGGCGTGGAGCTCGACCACGGTGGCATCGCGGCAGCCGGCTTCATGAACAACACATCCCCCAAGAACAGCATATTGAGTATCACGGGCTATAACGCCGATTGCGGCAGAACTAGACACAGGGTGGAAGGCACCGTCCACATTGATCTTTATAATATCTATCGTCGGCGGTCTCCATCGAGGTGGTGCGGCGGCGAGCTCGGTAGACGGCGGGTGGGAGGCAGGGAGAGAGTTGGCTCTGGCGTAGTCCTGTAGCAGACCCTGTGCATTCATGGCAGTGAGCCATGGGGGCTGGAGTCGTTGAGAATGGTTCCAATCATTCCGACGATTCCAGATGTTCCAAAGAGTTGTCAAGAGTAGAGCGAAACCCATACTATCTAGACTCTTGGTACCATCAGATAGCCAGGATGCCATGGAAGCTGAGCGGTTAGCATAGACGACAGAGGGCAAACCAACAAGTCGAAGAACCTCGCAGGCCCTTGGGTAATCGCGAAGCGCATGCACTGTCGTCTCCGTAACATTGGGACAAAAAGGACAATTTCCATCGGATAGGTTGATAGCCTGCATTCTATCCCCCGTGGGCAGTGCATCACTACCCGCCCACCAACCAAAGGAGCGAATCTTGGGCAATGTTTGGCCTCCCCAAAGGCCTGGAATAGGTTCCGGAATCATGATGACTCCAAACCAGGGTATCACGCCGGTCATGAATGATGGGAACCCGTAGGATTCGATCAACATCGTCCCAATCAAAATACTGGCGGAGCTTACCTTCATCCCAGCTAGTAAAGTCGCGAGACATAAAGTCGCGACAACGGGCAGGCAGCTCCTCATTGTCCGTATATTCTCCGAACAAGGTAATCGGTGAATCACCTCCCCAGCTGTCACCAAGGATTCGTACAGTACTTTTATGCCCTGGCCTCCAGAAATAGCCCGGCCCTAAAAGCTGTATAGCCTGACTAATCCCCTTCCAGGCGAAAGAGGAACGTTTATCAGCTTTTGCGTGCAGTAAGTCCCCTGAGGGGTAGTACTTTGCACGAAGGACACATGCTAAGAGGGATTCCGGATTCGAAATAAGGTGCCAAATTTGTCTCCCTAAGAGGGCGACATTAAAAGCGCCTAGATCCTGGAGTCCCAAGCCCCCGACAGCTTTAGGGGTACAGAGGGTGTCCCATAAAAGAAGTGGCCAGCCACGCTTGTTACTGTGCCCCGACCACCAATAACGGTGAATAGATGCAGTGATGTCGTCGATGATGTTCTGAGGTAGCAAGTAGCATGACATAATGTATTGAGGCATAGCCTGTGCCACAGATTTGATAAGGATCTCTCTCCCACTGTATGAGAGAAAGTTATTGTCCCATTTACTCATCCGAGAGTGCACTTTGTCACGGACGAAGCCTAAGGAGGCAGTCCTGTTTCGCTTGATCAAAAGTGGCACTCCCAAATAGATGCCAGGGTCATCGACCAATCGTACCCTCAAAGTAGATCGCATTGTATTGAGGAATTCGGGGGAACACTTAGGGCTACAAAAGGTCGTGGATTTGTCAAAGTTGACAATTTGCCCTAAGGACGAGGCATAAAGTGAAAGAATGTCTCTTAATCGCTCGACTTCATCAGAGCAGTTACGAAGAAAAACAATGCTATCATCAGCAAAAAGGAGATGGGTTACTCGAGGCCCATGTCTGCATGCATTAAGGCCCAGCAACCGCCCCTCCCTTTGTTCGGTTTCCAAGGCTGCCGAAAGGCACTGTGAACAAATTAAAAAGAGGAAGGGTGACAGCGGATCCCCCTGACGGATGCCCCTGGAGGGAAAAAACTCCTGAGATAGTGAACCATTGATCCGGACTGTGAACGAGACCGATGATACACAGCAGAGGATAAGATTTACCCAATCACTCGCAAATCCCATGCGCAACATAATGTCACGTAGGAAAGACCACTCGACCCGGTCGAAGGCCTTTTCCATATCAAGTTTGATAGCCGCCCCTTGTGAGGATGCCGACCCGTTCGAATGTAGCGAATGCACCAGCTCGTGCGCTATGAGGATGTTATCAGTAATATTACGTCCACTAAGGAACGCGGCTTGTGATGTACTGATATAGCAAGGTAGGACGGTCTTAAGACGGTTGACTAGAACCTTGGATACCGTCTTATAAATGACTGTGCATAGACTGATGGGTCTAAACTGTTTCATGGTAGTCGGCTCAGATATCTTGGGGATGAGCACAATCACGGATCGGTTAACTGATGCCATGTCAGCTTTCCCATTAAGGAGATCTAAGCAAAGCGCAAGGAATTCAGGCCCTATCAGGTCCCAATGTTGTCGGTAAAAACTACTTGGGAAACCATCAATACCCGGTGCCTTCCTAGGATTTATATCGTGAAAGGCAGCCATGACCTCAACCTCAGTAAAGGGCTGCAAGAGAGATGTGTTCATGTTCGTCGTGACACTGGAGCGGACATGCTCGAGCAACGCTGGGAAAGAGACAAAATTGGATGAAGCAAACATATTCTGGAAGTAAGATGAGGCAATGCGGAGTACCTCAGAATTTGATGTATGCCAGTTTCCATCCTCATCAAGGAGGCCACGAATGGTGTTCTTTTTCCGACGCCGGGAAGTCCGAGCGTGAAAATACGTGGTATTTTTATCTCCGTTGGATAACCAGGAAACACGTGAGCGTTGTGCCCAGTATGCTTCCCTAGCATCCATGAGGCGCCTAAGCTCCGATTTTGCATTATGAAGAGATGCAAGATCCTTGTTGGAGAGACGACGTCGGCGCAAAAAATAATTAATCCAGCGTTGCAACGATATTATTCTATGTGCGGATTGTTGACGATAGGCTACTTGCCATTCGTGGAGTTTGTGGCCGAGATTAGAGAGCTTGTCAACAAGTGGTCCAGAAGCTGAGGCCCACGTTTGTTGACATAGTTGTACGCATGATGGGTCGAAGGCCCAACAAGATTCAAACCGGAAGTGATCCAGGGCGGTACATTGGGTACCATGTCGATGGCAATGGAAGGACGTATCTAAAATTATAACATTGTGGTCCGACTCCGAGGAAAAGGAGTGGGAAGTAGAAAAATGGGGGTGGTCGTGCAACCATTTAGAGCACGCCATAAAACGATCCAATCGTTCACAGAAAGGGTTGACATTGGGCCCCGTCCTCGTCCAAGTGAACCACCCATTGGTGGGCTTGCAGTCATATACGTCATTACGAGAGAGACACACTCGGAAGTTATTAATTTGAGTACGAGGCCAACGCCCCCCTCCCTGTTTTTCCTTGTCATCGAGAATGTCGTTAAGGTCACCTCCAATAAGCCATGGAAAAGGTGAATTAGGGCGTAGTGAGTCTATAAGATCCCAAGTACGAGATTTTAAGTTTGTAGCTGCAAACCCATATATTCCTGTAAATCGAAAGCAATTATCATCATAATTCAAATGGACATCAATATATCTCTCGCAGGACGAGAGCAAATCCAATGAAGTTTTATTATTCCAAAACAGGCCTAAGCCTGAACAAGAGGGGCTGCTATCCACAGCAAAATAACCATTCGTATCCAATAAAGATTTAAAACTAGCAATCTTAATAGAAAGTAAACGAGTTTCTGACAAAAAAATAACGTCCGGGTGTAAACGAAAAACAATAGAACGTAATTCATGAACTACCGAGGGCATACCCAGGCCTCGACAGTTCCAACATAGGATTCTCATTTCTCTCGGCGGGGTTGACCGTCAACCACCGCCGAAGAGTTTTTGCTGCTCATCCCAGCTTTTGAAAGTTTGGATCCTTTGTCTTGCACTTTAGGTAACACTTGGTTTCCAGAGGTACAGAGTCTCTTGGCAATGCCTCCTGTGATAAGTGGAGGGCTTCTCTTGGTTTTCTTTTGGCCGGCATTGGCTTTCCCAGAGGTGGCTATGAGCCAAGCCTCAAAGTCGGGGTTCATCGCATCTTTCCCCTCCGGTGCAGTCTCAACAATTGTGGGCAGAGGTAAGTCATCTTCCTCTATAAGAATGAACCGCTTGTTGGGTGGGGTGGAGTCTTCCTCTGCGTTGTCCGCGTCAGCAGACCCTTGCACGAAAGATTCCTCATCAGCCGGAATCATGTCGAGCGGTGCTACCTGGTGAGTGTCTTCATTGGTTGCATTTCCCTCAGCCCAAGTGATCATATCAGCTGCCTCCACAGCCTCTGCAGCCACATCCAAGATATCTTCTGCATCATCAGCAGCATCATCAGCAGCGTTCTCGACTGCTGGAGGGAGTTCCTCCTCACCCGTTGGTATGGGTTCGGGGGGGGGGGGGGCTATCATGCATTGTCGGGGCGACGATGCCTTTACCTTTGCGCAGACTTGCTGCGTTTTGAGGTCTCATTGGTGTAGTCGGAGCAACACCTACATACATTAACATAAATATGGTCCCATACGTGAGCTTCCTATATAATATGTTGCAAAGCGAAATGAAGAAAACCATAAATCTGGGTAACATATTATTAGAAATAGCTTTGAAAAATATGATAAATATGGTATTGTTACCCGCTACTGCTGCTGGGATTTTGGAGGAGGATCCAGGCTCCAAAAAACCGGCACCTACAAGCATGAACACAAACGTAGCCCAACACATAAGCTCACTGTGTAATATGATGCAAAGCAAACTGAGAAATATCATGAATCTTGGCATCATAATATTAGTAAGAAAGTCGGAAAGGGAGAAGATTATGATATTGTTACCTGCTGCTGCCGTTGGGAGTTTGGAGGAGGACCTAGGTTCGAAATATCGAACATTGCCTCGTACCTGGGGTTTAACAGCTGGTTTGGCAGGTGGGGCACGGAGCCACTCCCCATATTGAAGTGCAGCAACAGGAGTGTCTTCAAAATGCTCACAACTGGATCGGAGATGCCCAATCAAGCCGCACCCATGGCAGAAAGATGGTAATTTTTCATACTGAACAGGGATCATCTTCGGTTTGGGTTTGTCACCTCTCTCAACATAGGCAACACCCCTCCGTAGGGGCTGAGTGATATCCACTAGGACACAGACCCTCAAAAATTGTACCATATTTCCTTCCTCATCCCGTCGTGAGTCCGTTCCGATGACTGTACCCAGACCAGCGCCGAGTGAGGGACCGGTGATATTTGCAGCTGTGTCGCTCACCATGAATGCAAGTGGGACTCGAAGTATGCGTACCCATATACGCATGTATTGAAACTGATATTCATCAATCGTTAGATTGGGTTGAAGCATCTGTAGGGCCAACCAGTCACGTTTGAAGATCCAAGGCTCCCGTTTGATGACTTCCTTCATGTTTCGAACTGTGTCGAACTTGATGAGAAAGAAGCCTGAACCTAGGGCGGTGAAGAGGCTGAGTTTGTCACCTTTCCAAATAGATGTAAAAACCCTGATAACAGCAGCCTCATTAACAGTCGTTGTGGCAAAAAGTTTGTCGATCAAGGAGGACTTGTGGTCTTCGACTGGTGCGATATTGTTCGTTGAAGAGGTGAACACAAAGCTTTGCTCTTCAGCTGTGAACTGAAGATTGTCAAACCGTTCCAGGAATGAATCTGTGGATGCCATAGTTGGCGATGCATGAAAGTTGAAAATCGAAGGTAAGGGTTTGGAAGACCAGTTTGTTGGGTTAAGGGTTCTGCCAATGGAAGCAAGGGGTAATAACTTAGCAAACAAAGAACTGAATTTAGTTTGATAAGGCCAACTGTTTAATCCCAATAATATCGGTAGGATTATTGTTGGAAATATAGAATTAAATTTCAAATTAAATTTAAACAGAAGATTGGTATAAATCCATTTAAAATTTAAAAACAGATGGATAAGATAGGGATATTCCAGGGAATTTTGGAATGCGATATTTTCCTTAGAAATTTAAATTTAACTTTCAAATGAAATCCAAGGAAAAAGGAGGGAGATACCCGTTTAAATTTTAAAAACCAGGTGGATAAAGTAAATATATTCCAAGTATATTTGGAATAAAATACATTTCTTAAAAGTAGGAGGATATTGATTTTTTAAAAAACAATCATCTCCCCGATATGTATAATGGATAAAATCGAGAGTTTGAAGTTGATTAGGATTCCAAACATAAATTCGAGGTTGAAACAATGTGGAGTCTCTATCCTCTACGGCGATTTGGGAGTTACCTCTGTAGAGATATCCCATCCACCGTCCACAGTTGGGCTGCCAGCGGAGGCCGGCCACTCATAGCCATTGCAACTGGATTTGCAGGGCAGCCCAGAAACACATGTAGCGGACGACCTTGTTGTTAGAATAACCCAAACTACCAGCGTCATTAAGGAGATAAATGAAAAAATAAGAAACAATTGCCTTAAGCACACTGTTAAGTTTTTTGTAGAGATTGCATGACCAATATAAAGATGCACGTAAAGGGACCTGTGCATGAGCCATGCAATCTGGCTGGTGTGCCAATCATTGGCGTTGGGCCAATTGTTCACCTCATAGCATGGCTTTGTGGGCCACCATCGCGTCAACGCCCCAAGATGCGTGGAGCAAAACAGCCACGTAGCGGAGGCCCTTTTGCATAGCCATAATATTGACAGATTTGTGTTGATACAAAGCCTAAAAGGCCAGGGACAATCCCTTCGAAAGAAGGACAATAATTTGGACGAGATACAAGGCGAAAAAGGCCAGGAGGATGCCCGTAAACTGTTAAACAGTGACGGAGAGAGATGGGAGAATAAAATTCTCCCAACAAATAGATGCATGGTGAAACACAGAGATGTCAAACTCGTCATCTTTAAATTTCCAATCAAATGGTAAAGCCATGATAACGACATATAGCATCCATTATTAGTAATGGATGATAAGGCTGGTAGAATAAGAGTAGTTGAAATGATCAAGAATGATAAGCATAAAAATAATAAAATTAATAATAATAAACTTACCTTTGTTGTGGATGAACCGAGCCCAATCAAGTGTGTCGAGAGATGACACTGCCATAGGGCTGAGGGCGAGCGGAGGAGGAGAAGAGTGAGTGGAGGTCGGAGGAGGAGGAGGGTGGAGTGAAGGAGGAGGAGGCAGTGGGTAATGGTGGCCGGGAGAAAAAAGGAAGGAGAGAGAAAAGGGAAGTTGAGAGAGAATTTGGAGAGAATTTTCATTCCAACTAAACTACCCCGATGGAATTTTAACTGAGTAAAAAAAAAATTGGAGAGAATTTTCATTCCAACTAAACTACCCCGTTAGAATTTTAACTAAGTAAAAAGTACAGTAATCGAGTTTTTGCAATATAATAGTGTTGAAAAGCTCTTAATAAATTATATGAACTCCTAAAATTTGATTCTAACTTATTTTGCGATCTTTATTGTAAAGGATTCGAACGAGCGGGTGTAAATGGGCCGAACACAGGACCCGTTAGAATTTTAACTGAATAAAAAGTATAGAAATCGAGTTTTTGCAATATGATTGTATTGAAAAGCTCGTAATCAATTGTATGAACTCCTAAATTTGGAATAAAACATATTTTGCAGCCTTTTTTGTAGAGGTTTCGGACGAGCGGGTCTAAATGGGCCGAACAAAGGACCTGTTAGAATTTTAACTGAGTAAAAAGTACAAAAATCGAGTTTTTGCAATATAATCGTGTTGAAAAGCTCGTAATCAATTGTATGAACTCCTAAATTTGGATTAAAACTTATTTTGCAGCTCTTTTTTAGAGGTTTCGGACGAGCGGGTCTAAATGTACCGAACAATGGACCCGTTAGAACTTTAACTGAGTAAAAAGTACATAATTTGAGTTTTTGCAATATAATCGTGTTGAAAAGCTCGTAATCAATTATATGAACTCCTAAAATTTGATTCTAACTTGTTTTGCGGTCCTTCTTGTAGAGGTTTCGGACGAGCGGGTATAAATGAGCCGAACAATTGACCCATTAGAATTTTAACTGAGTAAAAAGTACAGAAATCGAGTTTTTGCAATATAATCGTGTTGAAAACCTCGAAACCAATTTTATGAACTCCTAAATTTGGATTAAAACTTATTTTGCAGCAATTTTTGTAGAGGTTTAGGACGAGCGGGTATGAGCCGAACAAAGGACCTGTTAGAATTTTAAAGGAGTAAAAATTACAGAAATCGAGTTTTTGCAATATAATCCTGTTGAAAAAGGTCGTAATCAATTGTATGAACACCTAAATTTGGATTAAAACTTATTTTGCAACCCTTGTGTAGCGGTTTCGGACGAGAGGGTCTAAATGGGCCGAAGAATGGACCCGTTAGAATTTTAAATGAGTAAAAAGTATAGAAATTGAGTTTTTGCAATATAATCGCGTTGAAAAGCTTGCAATCAATTGTATGAACTCCTAAATTTGGATTAAAACATATTTTGTAACCCTTTTGTAGAGGTTTCGGACGAGCGGGTCTAAATGGGCCGAAAAATGGACCCGTTAGAATTTTAACTGAGTAAAAATTACAGTAATGGAGTTTTTGCAATATAATCGTGTTGAAAAGCTCGTAATCAATTATATGAACTCCTAAAATTTGATTCTAACTTATTTTGGGGTCTTATTTGTAGGGGTTTCGGACGAGCGGGTCTAAATAGGCCTATCAATGGACCCGTTAGAATTTTAATGAGTAAAAAGTACATAAATCGAATTTTTGCAATATAATCATGTTGAAATGCTAGTAATCAATTGTATGAACTCCTAAATTTGGATAAAAACTTATTTTGCAACCCTTTTGTAGAGGTACCGGACGAGCGGGTCTAAATGGGCCGAACAATGGACCCGTTAGAATTTTAACGGAGTAAAAAGTACAGATATAGAGTTTTTGCAATATAATCGTGTTGAAAAGCTCGTAATCAATTGTATGAACTCTTAAATTTGGATTAAAACTTATTTTGCAACCCTTTTGTAGAGGTTTCGGACGAGCGGGTCTAAATGGGCGGAACAATGGACCCGTTAGAATTTTAACTGAGTAAAAAGTACAGGAAACAAGTTTTTGCAATATAATCGTGTTGAAAAGCTTGAAAACAATTGTATGAACTCCTACATTTGGATTAAAACCTATTTTGCAACCCTTTTGTAGAGGTTTCGGACGAGCGGGTCTAAATGGGCCGAACAATGGACCCGTTAGAATTTTAACTAAGTAAAAAGTACAGTAATCGAGTTTTTGCAATATGATCGTGTTGAAAAGCTCGTAATCAATTGTATGAACTCCTAAATTTTGATTAAAACTTATTTTACAACCTTTTTATAGAGGTTTTAGACGAGCGGGTCTAAATTGGCCGAACAATGGACCCGTTAGAATTTTAACTCAGTAAAAAGTACAGAAATCGAGTTTTTGCAATATAATCATGTTGAAAAGCTTGAAATCAATTGTATGAACTCCTAAATTTTGATTAAATCTTATTTTGCAACCATTTTGTAAAGGTTTCGGACGAGCGGGTCTAAATGGGCCGAACAATGGACCCGTTAGAATTTTAACTGAGTAAAAAGTACAAAAATCGCGTTTTCCAATATAATCATGTTGAAAAGCTCGTAATCAATTGTATGAACTCCTAAATTTTGATTAAGACCTATTTTGCAACCCTTTTGTAGAGGTTTCGGACAAGCGGGTCTAAATGGGCCGAACAATGAACCCGTTAAGCTTTTAACTGAGTAAAAAGTACAGTAATCGAGTTTTTGCAATAAAATCGTGTCGAAAAGCTCTTAATCAATTATGTGAACTCCTAAAATTTGATTCTAACTTATTTTGCGGTTTTTTTTGTAAAAGTTTCGGACGAGCGGGTCTAAATGGGCCGAAGAATGGACCCGTTAGAATTTTAACGGAGTAAAAAGTACAGAAATTGAGTTTTTACAATATAATCGTGTTGAAAAGCTCGTAATCAATTGTATGAACTCCTATATTTGGATTAAAACTTTTTTTGCAACCCTTTTGTAGAGGTTTCGGACGAGCAGGTCTAAATAGGTCGAACAATAAACCCATTAGAATTTTAATAGAGTAAAAGTACAGTAATCTAGTTTTTGCAATATAATCGTGTTAAAAAGCTCTTAATCTATTATATGAACTCCTAAAATTTGATTCTAACTTATTTTGCGATCTTTTTTGTAAATGTTTCGGACGAGCGGGTCTAAATGGGCCGAACATAAGACCCGTTAGAATTTTAACTAAATAAAAAGTACAGTAATTGAGTTTTTGCAATATAATCATGTTGAAAATCTCGTAATCAATTGTATGAACTCCTAAATTTGGATTAAAACTTATTTTGCAGCCCTATTTGTAGAGGTTTCGGACGAGCGGGTCGAAATGGGCCGAACAAAGGACCTGTTAGAATTTTAAAGGAGTAAAAATCATAGAAAGCGAGTTTTTGTAATATAATCGTGTTGAAAAGCTCGTAATCAACTGTATGAACTCCTAAATTTGGATTAAAACTTAATTTGCAACCCTTTTGTAGAGGTTTCAGACGAGCGAGTCTAAATGGGCGGAACAATGGACCCGTTAGAATTTTAACTGTGTAAAAAGTACAGAAATCGAGTTTTTACAATATAATCGTGTTGAAAAGCTTGTAAACAATTGTATGAACTCCTAAATTTCGATTAAAACTTATTTTGCAACCCTTTTGTAGAGGTTTCGGACGAGCAGGTCTAAATGGGCCGAACAATGGACCCGTTAGAATTTTAACTAAGTAAAAAGTACAGTAATCGAGTTTTTACAATATAATCGTGTTGAAAAGCTCGTAATCAATTGTATGAACTCCTAAATTTGGATTAAAACTTATTTTGCGATCATTTTTGTAAAGGTTTCGGACGAGCGGATCTAAATGGGCCGAACAATGGACCCGTTAGAATTTTAACTGAGTAAAAAGTACAGAAATCGAGTTTTTACAATATAATCGTGTTGAAAAGCTCGTAATCAATTGTATGAACTCCTAAATTTTGATTAAAACTTATTTTGCAACCCTTTTGTAGAGGTTTCGGACGAGCGGGTCTAAATGGGCCGAACAATAGATCCGTTAGAATTTTAACTGAGTAAATTGTACAGAAATCGAATTTTTGCAATATAATCGTGTTGAAAAGCTCGTAATCAATTATATGAACTCCTAAATTATGATTAAAACTTATTTTGCAGTCCTTTTTGTAAGGTTTCGGACGATCGAGTCTAAATGTGCAGAATAATGGACCCGTTAGAATTTTAGCCGAGTAAAAAGTACAGAAATTGAGTTTTTGCAATATAATCGTGTTGAAAAGCTCGTAATCAATTATATGAACGCCTGAATTTGGATTAAAACTTATTTTGCAGCCCTTTTTGTAGAGGTTTCGGACGAACTGGTCTAAATGGGCCGAACAATGGATTCGTTAGAATTTTTTTTGAAGAAAGCCCGTTAGAATTTCAACTGAGTAAAAAGTACAGAATTTGAGTTTTTGCAATATAATCATGTTGAAAAGCTCGTAATCAATTGCATGAACTCCTAAATTTGAATTAAAACTTATTTTGCAACCCTTTTCTAGAGGTTTAGGACGAGCGGTTCTAAATGGGCCGAACAATGGACCCGTTAGAATTTGAACTAAGTAAAAAGTACAGTAATCGTGTTGAAAAGCTCGTTATCAATTATATGAACTCCTAAAATTTGATTCTAACTTATTTTGCGGTCTTTTTTGTAGAGGTTTCGGACGAGCGGGTCTAAATGGGCCGAACAATGGACCCGTTAGAATTTTAACTGAGTAAAAAGTGCAGAAATAGAGTTTTTCAATATAATCGTGTTGAACAGCTCGTAATCAATTGTACGAATTCCTAAAATTGGATTAAAACTTATTTTGCAACCCTTTTGTAGAAGTTTCGGGCGAGCGGGTCTAAATGGGCCGAACAATGGACCCGGTTGACTTTTAACTGTGTAAAAAGTACAGTAATCGAGTTTTTGCAATATAATCGTGTTGAAAAGCTCGTAATCAATTACATGAACTCCTAAATTTGGATTAAAACTTATTTTGCATCCTTTTTTGTAGAGGTTTTGGACGATCGCGTCTAAATGGGCCGAACAATGGACCTGTTGAATTTTAACGGAGTAAAAAGTACAGAAATCGAGTTTTTGCAATATAATCGTGTTGTAAAGCTCGCAATCAATTGTATGAACTCCTATATTTGGATTAAAACTTATTTTGCAACACTTTTGTAGAGGTTTCGGACGAGCGGGTCTAAATGGGCCGAACAATGGACCCGTTAGAATTTTAACTGTGTAAAAAGTACAGTAATGAGTTTTTGCAATATAATCATGTTGAAAAGCTCTTAATCAATTATATGAACTTCTAAAATTTGATTCTAACTTATTTTGTGGTCTTTTTTTGTAAAGGTTTCGGACGAGCATGTCTCAATGGGCCGAACAATGGACCCGTTAGAATTTTAACTGAGTAAAAAGTACAGAAATCGAATTTTTGCAATATAATCGTGTTGAAAAGCTCGTAATCAATTATATGAACTCCTAAATTTTGATTAAAACTTATTTTGCGGTCCTTTTTATAAGGTTTCGGACGATCGAGTCTAAATAGGCAGAATAATGGACCCGTTAGAATTTTAACCGAGTAAAAAGTACAGAAATTGAGTTTTTGCAATATAATCGTGTTGAAAAGCTCGAAATCAATTATATGAACGCCTGAATTTGGATTAAAACTTATTTTGCAGCCCTTTTTGTAGAGGTTTCGGACGAACTGGTCTAAATGGGCCGAACAATGGACCCGTTATAAATTTTTTTTGAAGAAAGCCCATTAGAATTTCAACTGAGTAAAAAGTATATAATTTGAGTTTTTGCAATATAATCATGTTGAAAAGCTCGTAATCAATTGTATGAACTCCTAAATTTGGATTAAAACTTATTTTGCAACTCTTTTGTAGAGGTTTAGGACGAACGGGTCTAAATGGGCCGAACAATGGACCCGCTAGAATTTGAACTAAGTAAAAAGTACAGTAATCGTGTTGAAAAGCTCGTTATCAATTATATGAACTCCTAAAATTTGATTCTAACTTATTTCGTGGTCTTTTTTGTAAAGGTTTCATACGAGCATGTCTCAATGGGCCGAACAATGGACCCGTTAGAATTTTAACTGAGTAAAAAGTATAGAAATCGAGTTTTAGAATATAATCGTGTTGAAAAGCTCGTAATCAACTGTATGAACTCCTAAATTTGGATTAAAACTTATTTTGCAACCCTTTTGTAGAGGTTTCGGACGAGCGAGTCTAAATGGGCCGAACAATGGACCCGTTAGAATTTTAACTGAGTAAAAAGTACAATAATCGAGTTTTTGCAATATAATCGTGTTAAAAAGTTCTTAATCAATTATATGAACTCCTAAAATTTGATTCTAACTTATTTTGCAATCTTTTTTGTAAAGGTTTCGGACGAGCTAGTCTAAATGGGCCGAACATAGGACCTGTTAGAATTTTAATTGAATAAAAAGTACAGAAATTGAGTTTTTACAATATAATCGTGTTGAAAAGCTCGTAATCAATTGTATGAACTCCTAAATTTGGATTAAAACTTATTTTGAAACCCTTTTGTAGAGGTTCCGGACGAGCGGGTTTAAATGGGCCGAACAATGGACTCGTTAGAATTTTAACGGAGTAAAAAGTACAAAAAGCGAGTTTTTGCAATATAATCATGTTGAAAAGGTCGTAATCAATTGTATGAACTCCTAAATTTGGATTAAAACTTATTTTGCAACCCTTTTGTAGAGGTTTCGGACGAGCGTGTCTAAATGGGCCGAACAACAGACCCGTTAGAATTTTAACTAAGTAAAAAGTACAGTAATTGAGTTTTTGCAATATAATCGTGTTGAAAAGCTCGTAATAAATTATAAGAACTCTTAAAATTTGATTCTAACATGTATTGCGGTCTTTTTTGTAGAGGTTTCTGACGAGCGGGTCTAAATGGGTCGAACAATGGACCCGTTAGAATTTTAACTGAGTAAAAATTACAGAAATCGAGTTTTTGCAATATAATCGTGTTGAAAAGCTCGTAATCAATTATACGAACTCCTAAATTTGGATTAAAACTTATTTTACAGCCCTTTTTGTGGAGGTTTCGGACGAGCGGGTCTAAATGGGCCGAACAATGGACTCGTTAGAATTTTAACCGAGTAAAAAGTACTGAAATCGTGTTTTACCATATAATCGTGTTGAAAAGCTCGTAATCAATTATATAAACTCATAATATTTGATTCTAACTTATTTTGCGGTCTATTTTGTAAAGGTTTCAGACGAGCGGGTCTAAATGGCCGAACAATGGACCCCTTAGAATTTTAACTGAGTAAATTGTACAGAAATCAAGTTTTTGCAATATAATAATGTTGAAAAGCTCGTAATCAATTGTATGAACTCCTAAATTTGGATTAAAACTTATTTTGAAACCCTTTTGTAGAAGTTTTAGACTAGCGGGTCTAAATGGGCCGAACAATGGACCCGTTAGAATTTTAACTGTGTAAAAAGTACAGAAATCGAGTTTTTACAATATAATCATATTGAAAAGATCGTAATCAATTATATGAACTCCTAAATTTGGATTAAAACTTATTTTGCAGCCATTTTTATAGAGGTTTCGGACGATCGGGTCTAAATGGGCCGAACATTGGACCCGTTAGAATTTTAACGGAGTAAAAAGTACAGAAATCGAGTTTTTCCAATATAATCGTGTTGACAAGTTAGTAATCAATTGTATGAACTCCTAAATTTGGATTAAAACTTATTTTGCAACCCTTTTGTAGAGGTTTCGGACGAGCGGGTCTAAATGGGCCGAACAATGGACCCGTTAGAATTTTTTTTTTTGAAGAAAGGGCCTCATTAAAAACCCCACTAAACCTTACTGGGCTGACCCAGCAGGCCCTAGGAGGGGAAAAGAGTGCCCAAAATATATTATAAATTAAGGTGGTTGGTTAACAACCGGTACAAAAGTTCTCAGAGCATCGGGCAAGCCCGGCCCAAAATACATAGATGAATGAAAATGCAAAGCCCAATTGGCTACAGAATGAGCTAAAATATTAGCTCCACGCGGTACATAGAGTAGGCTAAGACCTGGTACAGTAGTAATGAAAGATCTCATGTCCTGCACCTGTCGCTGAAGAGGGGAGGCATCCTCGCTTGCTTTGCACAACCGGTTGATCAACAGGGCTGCATCTGATTCAAGAATAAACCCAGTCCATCCCGCCTCCACACCTAAATGGACACCATCCGAGATCGCCCGTAGTTCAGCTGCTGTAGCTGAGTAAAAAGCCCAAAAATCGAGTTTTTGCAATATAATTGTCTCGAAAAGCTCGTAACCAATTGTATGAACTCCTAAATTTGGATTAAGACTTATTTTGCAACCCTTTTGTAGAGGTTTCGGACGAGCGGGACTAAATGGGTCGAACAATGGACCCGTTAAATTTTTAACTGAGTAAAAAGTACATAAATCAAGTTTTTTCAATATAATCGTGTTGAAAAGCTCGTAATCAATTATATGAACTCCTAAAATTTGATTCTAACTTATTTTGCGGTCTTTTTTGTAGAGGTTTCGGACGATCTGGTCTAAATGGGCTGAACATTGGACCCGTTAGAGTTTTAACGGAGTAAAAAGTACAAAAATCGAGTTTTTCCAATATAAACGTGTTGAAAAGCTAGTAATCAATTGTATGAACTCCTAAATTTGGATTAAAACTTATTTTGCAACCCTTTTGTAGAGGTTTCGGATGAGCGGGTTTAATGGGCCGAACAATGGACCCGTTAGAATTTTAACTGAGTAAAAAGTACAGTAATTGAGTTTTTGCAATATAATCGTGTTGAAAATCTCTTAATCAGTTATATGAACTCCTAAAATTTGATTCTAACTTATTTTAAGATTTTTTTGTAAAGGTTTTGGACGAGCAGGTATAATTGGGCCAAACAATGGACCCGTTAGAATTTTAACTGAGTAAAAAGTACAAAAATCGAGTTTTTGCATTATAATCGTGTTGAAAAGCTAGTAATCAATTTTATGAAGTCCTAAATTTTGTTTAACAACCTATTTTGCAACCCTTTTGTAGAGGTTTCGGACGAGCGAGTCTAAATGGGTCAACAATGGACCCGTTAGAATTTTAACTGAGTAAAAAGCATAAAAATGAGTTTTTGCAAAATAATTGTGTTGAAAAGCTCGTAATCAATTGTATGAACAACTAAATTTGGATTAAAACTTATTTTGCAACCCTTTTGTAGAGGTTTCGGACAAGCGGGTCTAAATGGGCCAACAATGGACCCGTTAGAATTTTAACAGAGTAAAAAGTACAGTAATCGTGTTTTTACAATATAATCGTGTTAAAAAGCACTTAATAAATTATATGATCTCCTAAAATATTATTCTAACTTATTTTTGCGATCTTTTTTGTAAAGGTTTCGTACGAGCTGGTCTAAATGGGCCGAACATAGGACCCGTTAGAATTTTAACGGAGTAAAAAGTACATAAATTGAGTTTTTGCAGTATAATCGTGTTGAAAAGCTCGTAATCAATTGTATGAACTCCTAAATTTGGATTAAAACTTATTTTGCATCCTTTTTGTAGAGGTTTCGGACGAGCGGGTCTAAATGGGCCGAACAAAGGATCTGTTAGAATTTTAAAGGAGTAAAAATTACAGAAATTGAGTTTTTGCAATATAATCGTGTTGAAAAGCTCGTAATCAATTGTATGAACTCCTAAATTTGGATTAAAACTTATTTTGCAACCCTTTTGTAGAGGTTCCGAACGAGCGGGTCTAAATGGGCAGAACAATGGACCCGTTAGAATTTTAACGGAGTAAAAAGTACAGTAATTGAGTTTTTGCAATATAATCGTGTTGAAAAGCTCTTAATCAATTATATGAACTCGTAAAATTTGATTCTAACTTATTTTGCGGTCTTTTTTGTAAAGGTTTCGGACGAGCTTGTCGAAATGGGCATAACAATGGACCCGTTAGAATTTTAACTCAGTAAAAAGAACAGAAATTGAATTTTTGCAATATAACCACGTTGAAAAGCTCGTAATCAATTATATGAACTCCTAAAATTTGATTCTAATTTATTTTGCGGTCTTTTTTGTTGAGGTTTCGGATGATCGAGTCTAAAAGGGCCGAACTTTGGACCCGTTAGAATTTTAACTGAGTAAAAACTACAAAAATTGAGTTTTTGCAATATAATTGTGTTGAAAAGCTTGTAATTAATTGTATGAACTCCTAAATTTGGATTAAAACTTATTTTGCAACCCTTTTGTAGAGGTTTCAGATGAGCGGGTGTAAATGGGCCGAACAATGGACCCGTTAGAATTTTAACTGAGTAAAAAGTATAGAAATCGAGTTTTTGCAATATAATCGTGTTGAAACGCTCGTAATCAATCGTATCAACTCCTAAATTTAGATTAAAACTTATTTTGTGCTCCTTTTTGTAAGGTTTCAAACGAGCGAGTCTAAATGGGCCAAACAATGGACCCGTTAAAATTTTAACCGAGTTGAATAGCTCGTAATCAATTATATGAACTCATAAACTTGGATTAAAACTTATTTTGCAGCCTTTTTTGTAGATGTTTCGGACGAGCGGGTCTAAATGGGCCGAATAATGGACTCGTTAGATTTTTTTTAAAGAAAGCCCATTTGTATTTTAATTGAGTAAAAAGTACAAAAATCGAATTTTTGCAATCTAATCATGTTGAAAAGGTCGTAATCAACTATATGAACTCCTAAAATTTGATTCTAACTTATTTTGCGGTCTTTTTTGTTGAGGTTTCAGACGAGCGGGTCTAAATGGGCCGAACAATGGACCAATTAGAATTTTAACTAAGTAAAAAGTACAAAAATCAAGTTTTTGCAATATAATTGTGTTAAAAAGCTCGTAATCAATTGTATGAACTCCTAAATTTGGATTAAAACTTATTTTGCAACCCATTTGAAGAGGTTTCGGACGAGCGGGTCTAAATGGGCCGAACAATGGACCCGTCAGAATTTTAACTGAGTAAAAATTACAGAAATCGAGTTTTTGCAATATAATCTTGTTGAAAAGCTCATAATCAATTATATGAACTCCTAAAATTTGATTCTAACTTGTTTTGTGGTCTTTTTTTGTAGAGGTTTCGGACGAGCGGGTCTAAATGGGCCGAACAATGGACCCGTTAGAATTTTAACTTAGTAAAAAGTACAGAAATCGAGTTTTTGCAATATAATTGCGTTGAAAAGCTCGTAATCAAGTATATGAACTCCTAAAATTTGATTCTAAATAATTTTGCGGTCATTTTTGTAGAGGTTTTGGAGGAGTGGGTCTAAATAGGCCGAACAATGGACCCGTTAGAATTTTAACCGAGTAAACAGTACAGAAATTGAGTTTTTGCAATATAATCGCGTTGAAAAGCTCGTAATCAATTATATGAACTCCTAAAATTTGATTCTAAATTGTTTTGCGGTCATTTTTGTAGAGGTTTCGGACGAGCGGGTCTAAAAAGGCCGAACAATGGACTCGTTAGAATTTTAACTGAGTAAAAAGTACAGAAATTGAGTTTTGCAATATAATCGTGTTGCAAAGCTCGTAATCAATTATATGAACTCCTAAATTTGGATTAAAACTTATTTTGCAGCCCTTTTTGTAGAGGTTTCGGATGAGCGGGTCTAAATGGGCCGAATAATGGACCCGTTAGAATTTTAACTGTGTAAAAAGTACAGAAATCGAGTTTTTGCAATATAATCGTGTTGAAAAGCTCGTAATCAATTGTATGAACTCCTAAATTTGGATTAAGACTTATTTTGCAGCTCTTTTGTAGAGGTTTCGGACGAGCGGGTCTAAATGGGCTGAACAATGGACCCGTTAGAATTTTAACTGAGTAAAAATTACATAAATCAAGTTTTTGCAATATAATCATGTTCAAAAGCTCGTAATCATTTATATTAACTCCTAAAATTTGATTCTAACTTGTTTTGTGGTCTTTTTTGTAGAGGTTTCGGACGAGCGGGTCTAAATGGGCCGAACAATGGACCCGTTAGAATTTTTTTTGAAGAAAGCGGGCCTTTTTAAAAGCTCCTACTAACATCCCCAGGCACAAGTCATGGAGATACCTAAAAAGGGAAAAGAGTACCCTAGATTCATTTATATAAATCGAGATGAAATCTCACCAAGTACAATGTTACGGATACAATTGGGGTAAAGGGAACCAAAAGACATAGAAGTCATGGTCCTAAGAGCGTGGGTAGCCCGAGTATGAGCAACTAAATTAGCCTCGCGGCTTACATAATGAACATGTGAAAAAGTAAAAGAGGAAAGCGCATCATGAGCTTGTAAAAGCGTCAGCCCTAAAGTGGAGAGGTCAGGCCCCATATGGTTGAGTCTATTCGCAAGAGAAGCACAATCTGTCTCAAAGAGTAAGCGGCTCCATCCTTGAGATTGAGCAAATGTGATGCCAGCAAGAAGGCCCACACCTTCAGAAGTCATAGCATCCAGACAACTGTTCAGTGGGTAAGCCAAGTCCCCAACTACCACGCCCGAGTTATCACGGGCCACCACTCCAACCGCTGTTGCACGAGTGGATGGATCAAAAGCCCCGTCCACATTAATTTTAATGTACCCAGGAGGGGGATGCCTCCAGCGTGGAGGAGAGAGTGGCGGAGAAACCGGTAGGGAAGATGAAGAAGAAATAACGTTGGTGTAATCGCGATGAAGACTGAGAGAGTTGATGGAAATTAACCAGGGGGTTGCAGATGGCGATTATGGACCCAGTCATTGCGCCGGTTCCAGATGTTCCATAGTGTGGTTAGAAAAAGGCCAATGAGATCGGGAGATAGTTGGTGAGCACCCTCCTCTAGCCATTGGAGACCAGTGGAAGCCGAACTATTAAACAAAGAACTTGGGACGCCCACCAAACGAAGCGCCTCCGAGGCACCAGGGCAGTCGCGAAGATCATGAAGGATAGATTCCGAACTGGAATGACAAATGGGGAAAGGACCCGAGTCTAGCGCAAAAGCTTGCAAACGGGATCCAACAGGTGGAGCCTCGGAACCCATGCGCCAACCAAAGGTTTTAACCTTAGGTTGAGACTTTAGTTTAGCCAGAACTTTCCAAATCCGAGCAGGTTGATTATGAGGCTCCGGAGGCCGTTGTAGAAATTGGTAACCGGATCAGACCGAGTAAATGCCAGAATCATTGGGGTTCCAAAGGATGGAATCTCGAGCATCATTGATAATGGGAATATTTAAAATGGCATTGGCATCTTCCGTAGTAAAGTAGTTGTGAACCTTAATAGGATCCCAAGCTGCTTGGTTCCGAATCATAAAATCACGACAACGAACATATACTTCGTCGGAAATCTCATAGTCCCCATAGAGGTGTAGAGGAGAAGATCCTCCCCAATTATCCTGGTGGAGACGAATACTACTGTTAATGCCAGGGCAATAGAGAAACCCACCATAGAGATGTTGCATGGCATTGTAGAGACCTTGCCAGGCAAACGATCCTCGATGTGGTCGAGAAGCATCAAGGATGTTGCTAGATGGAAAATACTTTGTTTTATAGATTTGACCCAACAGAGACTCTGGTTCGCAAATAAGTCGCCAGAGCTATTTACCTAGAAGCGCAATGTTGAAGTTATTGAGGTCCCTGAAGCCCAGACCTCCCATTGATTTAGGTAAACAAACCTGATCACAGGGGAGCATGTGCCAGCCTTTTTTTGTTATTTTTACCAGACCACCAATAACGTCGAATAGCAGAGGTCATATCATCGATTATATTTTGGGGTAGCAGATAGAACGACATGACATACTGGTGTAAAGATTGTAATACAGCTTTGATAAAAATTTCTCTACCACTAAAAGAAAGAAGTTGCTTATCTCAATTGGACAATCTGTCATGAACTTTATCGCGAATGAAACCGAGGGATTTCGTTTTATTTTTTCCAATAAGTAGGGGGACACCCAAGTAAACCCCCGGGTTAGTGACCTCGCGTACCTGTAAGGAAGTATTAATTGTGGCACGTATCGAGCGGGGGGTACGTGGATTGTAGAAAATAGTAGATTTCTCAAAGTTGACTGCTTGTCTAGAGGCAGAAGCGTAAGTCTGGAGAGCCAGCTTAAGATGTTCAGCTTCTTCTGGTTTAGTGCTAATAAAGACGATACAATCATCCGCAAAGATGAGGTGATTGACTTTAGGGCCCAATCTGCTAGCACCAAGGCCAGGAAGTAAGCTAAGTTGCTGAGCCTCAGAGAGGTAAGCAGAGAGCCCTTGAGTACAGAAGAGGAAGAGGAAAGGGGACAGAGGGTCACCTTGGCGAAGACCCCGTTGTGGGTTAAAGAAGGGAGAAAAGGAATTGTTTACCTTAACAGTGAAAGATACCGAAGAAATGCATCGCATTATAATGGAAACCTAGGACGGTGCAAATCCCATTCGGTTCATAACATTCTCAAGAAAAGACCATTCCACTCTATCAAAGGCCTTTTCCATATCCAGCTTAAGAGCAGCTCCGTGTGAAAATTTAGAAGTCCTAGTATTAATGGAATGTATGATTTCTTGAGCTATGAGAATGTTATCGGAGATATTGCGCCCCTGAACGAAAGCCTCTTGGTTATCACTAATGCAAAAAGGTATTGTATGCTTCATTCTGTTGACCAGGACCTTGACTACAATTTTGTAAATCACTGTGCACAGTTATCCCAACAACGTTACAATGCTACAGGACCTGTTAGAATTTTAACTGAGTAAAAAGTACAGAAATTGAGTTTTTGCAATATAATAATGTTGAAAAGCTCGTAATCAATTATATGAACTCCTAAATTTGGATTAAAACTTATTTTGCAGCCCTTTTGTAGAGGTTTCAGACGAGCGGGTCTAAATGGGCCGAACAAAGGACCCGTTAGAATTTTAAATAAGTAAAAAGTATAGAAATCAAGTTTTTTCAATTTAATCGTGTTGAAAAGCTCGTAATCAATTATATGAACGCCTAAATTTGGATTAAAACTTATTTTGCAGCCCTTTTTAGAGAGGTTTCGGACAAGCGGGTTTAAATGGGCCGAACAATGGACCCGTTAGAATTTTAACTAAGTAAAAAGTACAGAAATCAAGTGTTTGCATTATAATCGTGTTGAAAATCTCGTAATCAATTATATGAACTCCTAAATTTGGATTAAAACATATTTTGTAGCCTTTTTTGTAGAGGTTTCGGACGAGCGGGTCTAAATGGGATGAACAATGGACCCGCTAGAATTTTAACTGAGTAAAAAGTACAGAAATCGAGTTTTTGCAATATAATCGTGTTGAAAAGCTCGTAATCAATTATATGAACTCCTAAATTTTGATTAAAACTTATTTCGCTGTCCTTTTTGTAAGGTTTCGGACGAGCGAGTCTAAATGGGCCAAACAATGGACCTGTTAGAATTTTAACCTAGGAAAAAGTACATAAATTGAGTTTTTGCATTATAATCGTGTTGAAAAGCTCGTAATTAATTATATGAACTCCTAAAATTTGATTATAACTTATTTTGCGGTCTTTTTTGTAGAGGTTTCGGACGAGTAGGTCAAATTGGGCCGAACAATGGATCCGTTAGAATTTTAATTGAGTAAAAAGTACAAAAATCGAGTTTTTGCAATATAATCGTGTTGAAAAGCTCGTAATAAGTTATATGAACTCCTAAATTTTGATTAAAACTTGTTTTGCGGTCCTCTTTGTAGAGGTTTCGGACGAGCGTGTCTAAATTGGCCGTAAAATGGACCGGTTAGAATTTTAACTGAGTAAAAAGTATAGAAATCAAGTTTTTTCAATATAATCGTGTTGAAAAGCTCGTAATCAATTGTATGAACTCATAAATTTGGATTAAAACTTATTTTGCGGTCTTTTTGTAGAAGTTTCACACGAGCGGGTCTAAATGGGCCGTACAATGTACCCGTTAGAATTTTAATTGAGTAAAAAGTACATAAATCCAATTTTTGCAATATAATCGTATTGAAAAGCTCGTAATAAATAATATGAACTCCTAAAATTTGATTCTAACTTGTTTTGCGGTCTTTTTTGTAGAGGTTTCGGACGAGCGGGTCTAAATGGGCCGAACAATGGGCCTGTTAGAATTTTAACTGAGTAAAAAGTACAAAAATCGAGTTTTTGCAATATAATCACGTTGAAAAGCTCGAAATCAATTGTATGAACTCCTAAATTTGGATTTAAACTTATTTTCCAACCCTTTTGTAGAGGTTTCGGACGAGCGGGTCTAAATGGGCCGAACAATGGACCCGTTAGAATTTTAACTGAGTAAAAAGTACGGAAATCGAGTTTTTGCAATATAATCGCGATGAAAGGCTCATAATAAATTATATGAACTCCTAAAATTTGATTAAAACTTGTTTTGTGGTCTTTTTTGTAGAGGTTTCGGACTAACGGGTCTAAATGGGCCGAACAATGAACCCGTTAGAATTTTAACTTAGTAAAAAGTACATAAATCGAGTTTTTGCAATATAATCATGTTGAAAAGCTCGTAATAAATTGTATGAACTCCTAAATTTGGATAAAACTTATTTTGTAACCCTTTGTAGAGGTTTGGGACGAGCTGGTCTAAATGGGCCGAACAATGGACTCGTTAGAATTGTAACTGAGTAAAAAGTACAGAAATCGAGTGTTTGCAATATAATCATGTTGAAAAGCTCGTAATCAATTTTATGAACTCCTAAATTTTGATTCTAACTCATTTTGCGGTCTTTTTTGTTGAGGTTTCGGACGAGTGGGTCTAAATGGGCCGAACAATGGACCCGTTAGAATTTTAACTGTGTAAAAAGTACAGAAATCGAGTTTTTGCAATATAATCGTGTTGAAAAGGTCGTAATCAATTATATGAACTCCTAAATTTTGATTAAAACTTATTTTGATGTCCTTTTCGTAAGGTTTCGGACGAGCGGGTCTAAATGGGCCAAACAATGGACCTGTTAAAATTTTAACCTAGGAAAAAGTACATAAATTGAGTTTTTGCATTATAATCGTGTTGAAAAGCTCGTAATTAATTTTATGAACTCCTAAAATTTGATTATAACTTATTTTGCGGTCTTTTTTGTAGAGGTTTCGGACGAGTGGGTCAAATTGGTCCGAACAATGGATCCGTTAGAATTTTAATTGAGTAAAAAGTACAGAAATCGAGTTTTTGCAATATAATCGTGTTGAAAAGCTCGTAATAAGTTATATGAACTCCTAAATTTTGATTAAAACTTATTTTGCGGTCCTCTTTGTAGAGGTTTCGGACGAGCGGGTCTAAATAGGCCAAACAATGGACCTGTTATAATTTTAACCTAGGAAAAAGTAAATAAATTGAGTTTTTGCATTATAATCGTGTTGAAAAGCTCGTAATTAATTATATGAACTTCTAAAATTTGATTCTAACTTGTTTTGCGGTCTTTTTTGTAGAGGTTTCGGACGAGCGGGTCTAAATGGGCCGAACAATGGACCCGTTAGAATTTTAAATGAGTAAAAAGTACCTAAATCGAATTTTTGCAATATAATCTTTTTAAAAGCTCGTAATCAATTGTATGAACTCCTAAATTTGGATTAAACTTATTTTGCAACCCTTTTGTAGAGGTTTCGGACGAGCTGGTCCTAATGGGCCGAACAATGGACCCGTTAGAATTTTAACTGAGTAAAAAATACAGAAATCGAGTGTTTCCAATATAATCATGTTGAAAAGCTCGTAATCAATTTTATGAACTCCTAAATTTGGATTAAATCTTATTTTGCAACCCTTTTGTAGAGGTTTAAGACGAGCGGGTCTAAATGGGCCGAATAATGGACCCGTTAGAATTTTAAATGAGTAAAAAGTAAAATAATCGAGTTTTTGCAATATAATCGTGTTGAAAAGCTCGTAATCAATTATATGAACTCCTAAAATTTTATTCTAACTCATTTTGCGGTTTTTTTTGTTGAGGTTTCGGACTAGCGGGTCTAAATGGGCCGAACAATGGACCCGTTAGAACTTTAACTGAGTAAACAGTATAGAAATATACTTTTTTCCAATATAATCATGTTGAAAAGCTCGTAATCAAATGTATGAACTCCTAAATTTTTTATTAAAACTTATTTTGCAACCCTTTTGTAGAGGTTTCAGACGATCAGGTCTAAATGGGCCGAACAATGGACCCGTTAGAATTTTAACAGGGTAAAAAGTACAGAAATAAAGTTTTTGCAATATAATCATGTTGAAAATCTCGTAATCAGTTATATGAACTCCTAAAATTTGATTAAAACGTGTTTTGCGGTGTTTTTTGTAGAGGTTTCGGACGATCGGGTCTAAATGGTCATAACAATGGACCCGTTAGAATTTTAACTCAGTAAAAAGTATAGAAATCGAGTTTTTGCAATATAATCGTGTTGAAAACCTCGTAATCAATTATATGAACTCCTAAATTTCGATTAAAACTTATTAAGCGGTCCTTTTTGTAATGTTTCGGAAAAGCGAGTCTAAATGGGCCGAACAATGGACCCGTTAGAATTTTAACTGTGTAAAAAGTACATAAAGCGAGTTTTTGCAATATAATCGTGTTGAAAAGGTCGTAATCAATTGTATGAAGTCCTAAATTTGGATAAAACTTATTTTGCAACCCTTTTGTAGAGGTTTCGGACGAGCTGGTCTAAATGGGCCAAACAATGGACCCGTTAGAATTTTAACTAAGTAAAAAGTACAAAAATCAAGTGTTTGCAATATAATCATGTTGAAAAGTTCGTAATCAATTTTATGAACTCCTAAATTTGGATTAAATCTTATTTTGCAGCCCTATTTGTAGAGGTTTCGGACGAGCGGGTCTAAATGGGCCGAACAATGGACCCGTTAGAATTTTAACTGAGTAAAAAGTACAGAAATCAAGTTTTTGCAATATAATCGTGTTGAAAATCTCATAATCAGTTATATGAACTCCAAAAATTTGATTCTAACTTATTTTGCGGTTTTTTTGTTGAGGTTTCGGACGAGCGGGTCTAAATGGGCCGAACAATGGACCCGTTAGAATTTTAACTGCGTAAAAAGTACATAAATCGAGTTTTTGCAATATAATCGTGTTGTAAAGCTCGTAATGAATTGTATGAACTCCTAAATTTGGATTAAAACTTATTTTGCAACCCTTTTGTAGAGGTTTCGGATGAGCGGGTCTAAATGGGTCGAACAATGGACCCGTTAGAATTTTAACAGGGTAAAAAGTATAGAAATCGAGTTTTTGCAATATAATCGTGTTGAAAAGCTCGTAATCAATTACATGAACTCCTAAAATTTGATTCAAACTTGTTTTGCGGTCTTTTTTGTAGAGATTTCGGACGAGCGAGTCTAAATGGGCAAAACAATGGACCCGTTAGAATTTTAACTCAGTAAAAAGTATAGAAATCGAGTTTTTGCAATATAATCGTGTTGAAAACCTCGTAATCAATTATATGAACTCCTAAATTTCGATTAAAACTAATTAAGCGGTCCTTTTTGTAATGTTTCAGACAAGCGAGCCTAAGTGGGCCGAACAATGGACCCGTTAGAATTTTAACTGTGTAAAAAGTACATAAATCGAGTTTTTGCAATATAATCTTGTTGAAAAGGTCGTAATCAATTGTATGAAGTCCTAAATTTGGATAAAACTTATTTTGCAACCCTTTTGTAGAGGTTTCGGACGATCTGGTCTAAATGTGCCGAACAATGGACCCGTTATAATTTTAACTAAGTAAAAAGTACAAAAATCAAGTTTTTGCAATATAATCATGTTGAAAAGTTCTTAATCAATTTTATGAACTCCTAAATTTGGATTAAATCTTATTCTACAGCCCTTTTTGTAGAGGTTTCGGACGAGCGGGTCTAAATGGGCCGAACAATGGACCCGTTAGAATTTTAACTGAGTAAAAAGTACAGAAATCAAGTTTTTGCAATATAATCGTGTTAAAAATCTCATAATCAATTATATGAACTCCAAAAATTTGATTCTAACTTATTTTTCAGTTTTTTTGTTGAGGTTTCGGACGAGCGGGTCTAAATGGGCCGAACAATGGACCCGTTAGAATTTTAACTGTGTAAAAAGTACAGAAATCGAGTTTTTGCAATATAATCGTGTTGAAAAGCTCGAAATCAATTGTATGAACTCCTAAATTTGGATTAAAACTTATTTTGCAATCCTTTTGTAGAGGTTTCGGACGAGCGGGTCTAAATGAGTCGAACAATGGACCCGTTAGAATTTTAACTGAGTAAAAAGTATAGAAATCGAGTTTTTGCAATATAATGGTGTTGAAAAGCTCGTAATAAATTTTATGAACTCCTAAAATTTTATTCTAACTTATTTGCGGTCTTTTTTGTTTAAGTTTCGGACGAGCGGGTCCAAATGGGCCGAACAATGGACCCGTTAGAATTTTAACTAAGTAAAAAGTACAAAAATCAAAATTTTGCAATATAATCGTGTTGAAAATCTCGTAATCAATTGTATGAACTCCTAAATTTGGATTAAAACTTATTTTGCAACCCTTTTGTAGAGGTTTCAGACGAGAGGGTCTAAATGGGCATAACAATGGACCCGTTAGAATTTTAACTGAGTAAAAAGTACAGAAATGGAGTTTTTGCAATATAATCGTGTTGAAATGCTCGTAATCAATTATATGAACTCCTAAATTTGGATTAAATCTTATTTTGCGGTTTTTTTTGTTGAGGTTTCGGACTAGCGGGTCTAAATGGGCCGAACAATGGACCCGTTAGAACTTTAACTGAGTAAACAGTATAGAAATATACTTTTTGCAATATAATCATGTTGAAAAGCTCGTAATCAAATGTATGAACTCCTAAATTTTTTATTAAAACTTATTTTGCAACCCTTTTGTAGAGGTTTCAGACGATCAGGTCTAAATGGGCCGAACAATGGACCCGTTAGAATTTTAACAGGGTAAAAAGTACAGAAATCGAGTTTTTGCAATATAATCGTGTTGAAAAGCTCGTAATCAATTATATGAACTCCTAAAATTTGATTAAAACTTGTTTTGCGGTCTTTTTTGTAGAGGTTTCGGACGAGCGGGTCTAAATGGGCAAAACAATGGACCCGTTAGAATTTTAACTCAGTAAAAAGTACAGAAATCGAGTTTTTGCAATATAATCGTGTTGAAAACCTCGTAATCATTTATATGAACTCCTAAATTTCAATTAAAACTTATTAAGCGGTCCTTTTTGTAAAGTTTCGGACAAGCGAGTCTAAATGGGCCGAACAATGGACCCGTTAGAATTTTAACTGTGTAAAAAGTATATAAATCGAGTTTTTACATTATAATCGTGTTGAAAAGGTCGTAATCAATTGTATGAAGTCCTAAATTTGGATAAAACTTATTTTGCAACCCTTTTGTAGAGGTTTCGGACGAACTGGTCTAAATGGGCCGAACAATGGACCCGTTAGAATTTTAACTAAGTAAAAAGTACAAAAATCAAGTGTTTGCAATATAATCATGTTGAAAAGTTCGTAATCAATTTTATAAACTCCTAAATTTGGATTAAATCTTATTTTGCAACCCTTTTGTAGAGGTTTCAGATGAGCGGGTCTAAATGGGCCGAACAATGGACCCGTTAGAATTTTAACTAAGTAAAAAGTACAGAAATCGAGTTTTTGCAATATAATCGTGTTGAAAAGCTCATAATCAATTATATGAACTCCTTAAATTTGATTCTAACTTATTTTGCGGTTTTTTTGTTGAGGTTTCGGACGAGCGGGTCTAAATGGGTCTAACAATGGACCCGTTAGAATTTTAACTGTGTAAAAAGTACAGAAATCGAGTTTTTGCAATATAATTGTGTTGAAAAGCTCGAAATCAATTGTATGAACTCCTTAATTTGGATTAAAACTTATTTTGCAACCCTTTTGTAGAGGTTTTGGACGAGCGGGTCTAAATGAGTCGAACAATGGACCCGTTAGAATTTTAACTGAGTAAAAAGTATAGAAATCGAGTTTTTGCAATATAATGGTGTTGAAAAGCTCGTAATCAATTTTATGAACTTCTAAAATTTGATTCTAACTTATCTTGCAGTCTTTTTTGTTGAGGTTTCGGAGGAGCGGGTCCAAATGGGCCGAACAATGGACCCGTTAGAATTTTAACTGAGTAGAAAGTACAAAAATCAAAATTTTGCAATAAAATTGTGTTGAAAAGCTCATAATCAATTGTATGAACACCTAAATTTGGATTAAAACTTATTTTGCAACCCTTTTGTAGAGGTTTCAGACGAGAGAGTCTAAAGGGGCCGAACAATCGACCCATTAGAATTTTAACTAAGTAAAAAGTACATAAATGGAGTTTTTGCAATTTAATCGTGTTGAAAAGCTCGTAATCAATTATATGAACTCCTAAAGTTTGATTCTAACTTGTTTTGCATTCTTTTTTGTGGAGGTTACGGACGAGCGGGTCTAAATGGGCCGAACAATGGACCCGTTAGAATTTTAACTTAGTAAAAAGTACAAAAATCGAGTTTTTGCAATATAATCGTGTTGAAAAGCTCGTAATCAATTGTATAAACTCCTGAATTTGGATTAAATCTTATTTTGCAACCCTTTTGTTGAGGTTTCGGACGAGCGGGTCTAAATAGGCCGAACAATGGACCCGTTAGAATTTTAACAGAGTGAAAAGTACGGAAATCGAGTTTTTGCAATATAATCATGTTGAAAAGCTCATAATCAATTATATGAAGTCCTAAAATTTGATTAAAACTTGTTTTGTGGTCTTTTTTGAAGAGGTTTCGGACGAGCGGGTCTAAATGGGTGGAACAATGGACCAGTTAGAATTTTAACTGAGTAAAAAGTACAGAAATCAAGTTTTGGCAATATAATCGTGTTGAAAAGCTCGTAATCAATTGTATAAACTCCTGAATTTGGATTAAAACTTATTTTGCAACCCTTTTGTAGAGGTTTCGGACGAGCGGGTCTAAATGGGCCGAACAATGGACCCGTTAGAATTTTAACTGAGTAAAAATTACAGTAATCAAGTTTTTTGCAATATAATAGTGTTGAAAAGCTCGTAATCAATTATATGAACTCCTAAAATTTGATTCTAACTTATTTTGCGATCTTTTTTGTAAAGGTTTCGTACGAGCGGGTCTAAATGGGCCGAACAATGGACCCGTTAGAATTTTAACTAAGTAAAAAAGTACAGAAATCGAGTTTTTGCAATATAATCGTGTTGAAAAGCTTGTAATCAATTGTATGAACTCCTAAATTTGGATTAAAACTTATTTTGCAACCCTTTTGTAGAGGTTTCGAGCGAGCGAGTCTAAATGGGCCGAACAATGGACCCGTTAGAATTTTAACAGAGTAAAAAGTACGGAAATCGAGTTTTTGCAATATAATCATGTTGAAAAGCTCATAATCAATTATATGAAGTCCTAAAATTTGATTAAAACTTGTTTTGTGGTCTTTTTTGTAGAGGTTTCGGACGAGCGGGTCTGAATGGGCCGAACAATGGACCAGTTAGAATTTCAACTGAGTAAAAAGTACAGAAATCGAGTTTTTGCAATATAATCGTGTTGAAAAGCTCGTAATCAATTGTATAAACTCCTGAATTTGGATTAAAACTTATTTTCCAACCCTTTTGTAGAGGTTTCGGACGAGCGGGTCTAAATGGGCCGAACAATGGATCCGTTAGAATTTTAACTGAGTAAAAATTACAGTAATCAAGTTTTATGCAATATAATAGTGTTGAAAAGCTCGTAATCAATTATATGAACTCCTAAAATTTGATTCTAACTTATTTTGCGATCTTTTTTGTAAAGGTTTCGGACGAGCGGGTTTAAATGGGCCGAACAACGGACCCGTTAGAATTTTAACTGAGTAAAAAAGTACAGAAATCGAGTTTTTGCAATATAATCGTGTTGAAAAGCTCGTGTTCAATTTTATGAACTCCTAAAATTTGATTCTAACTTATTTTGCGGTCTTTTTTGTTGTGGTTTCGGACGAGCGGGTCTAAATGGGCTGAACAATGGACCCGTTAGAATTTTAACTGAGTAAAAAGTATAGAAATCGAGTTTTTGCAATATAATCGTGTTCAAAAGCTCGTAATCAATTATATGAACTCCTAAAATTTGATTGCAACTTGTTTTGCGGTCTTTTTTGTAGAGGGTTTGGACGAGCGGGTCTAAATGGGTCGAACAATGGACCCGTTAGAATTTTAACTGAGTAAAAAGTACAGAAATCGAGTTTTTGCAATATTAATCATGTATCCCCCTCGTTCCGGTCTAGTCGATAGACCAGTCCAAACAGGTTACACGGGGAAAACCGAAGCGAAACCCGCTAAGGTCTCACTCCGATTAGCAACCCTTTTCTTTTTTTTTCGTCCTTTATCTTTTCTAGATGCATCTATTATACGCTATGTGATAGGACACGCAGCGAACATACACACGGATACAAAACACCAAGACATACAATTAAACAGCCCATCTTAACCTTTATAACAGGCCGTATCGATACGCTAGATGACTGTGTCGATACGCCTGGACCTGGTTAACGCTTTAAAGTCAACCCAGGGAGACCGTATCGGTACACAGCAAGACCGGACCGATACGCCCTCAACGGTTAACTTATCTCGGTCAAACTATAAAGACCGTATCGATACCCTTAGGACCCATACCGATACGCCAAAATCTCGTCAACTTCTCCGATTTCCAGAGAGCCTTTGGTGTATCGATACACCCCCGTGTATCGGTACGCTCTGCCCAAAATGAGCCCCAAAGCAAGGACTGTATCGGTATAGCCCTTGAGCGTACCGATACGCCCTGCACTGCAAATCTCATTTTAGCAGCTAAAAACACAAGGACTCAACTCTAGATGCATTTGACGACTCGACTAGCAACATACCAACTCACATACATCACTAAGCAACTATAGATAAGCATACAGAGCAGTTTAAGCATACAACGAAACAACGAACACCAATTAAGCATACATATAGGAAACTAGCAAACAAACATGCTTAGCAAACCAACAAAAGAGTTAAAGGCCTTAACAAACATACTCCCAAACCACAAGAAACATGAAACAGCAAACATACACATAACCTAGTGGCATTCCAACCTACCACAAGCATGATCAACCATAGAGCATACATATGATTCAAGGCAAGCAAAAGACATACGTTTAGATCCTTCCAACACATGCCAAAACATCAAACCATCAAACATGATATATATATAAGGTGTAACACCCAGGTTTAGGGGTTAGATGAAAATAATATTTTAATATTATTTGGACTCGGTTTTATAATTAAAACAATGTTCGGGTTTTGCTTTCAAAATAATTTGTGTTGGGCCTATTTTGATTTAAACCCAATAGTCATGGATTTCCACCCTTGTAAATGTCTCCCTTCATTAAGGGCAAAATGGCCTTTTGACTTTTATGTTTAAACAAAACAATTAAAAGAGAAAACCCCACTCCCCTATTCATCTTCTTCTCCATCAACGTGAAATAGAGCCCCTCTCACCCTCTCTACTATTCCATCACCATACACATTCATCCTTGGTGATTTTTGAAAGGTAAAAACGTTTCTAACTTGTCCTCACTTTCCTCTACATGTCTATACCTTTAGTTTTCATTAAAACCCTTGATTTTGTATTTTGAGGTTTTTGAGTTTTGAATTAAAAATGTTAACTTTGTCAACTTTAAGTTGAGCTTTTAACTTGGTGATGTTAGATGAGTCATTTGTTGTCCAAAAGGTCCAACATACCTAATTTTTACAAGGTTTTATAATGATTTTCGGATTTGTGTTTCAAGAGGGTTTTAGGAGGGTTTTAAAGTGGTTTTTTGGGGTGGTTTAATGTTGGTTTTTGAGGGCTGTTGTTAGTATGATATATGAGGGTCACTTTGGGTGTAATTGATGGTTATTTGGATGCTTGAAATGGAAGATTTCAGTGGGTTTTGTGGGTTGCTCGGAAATTCTGTTTTGGGCTTGGTTTTGAGTGTTGGTTGCTTGAAAACGTTAATCCGGGTTAGTTCCGATGATGGGATATTGATTGTGGATGTTTTGTTTGTGTTTGGGATTGATTAGAATCGAGGTTGGGCATCGGTGAAGCATCGGAAGGGAATCCGGGAATTTGAAGACGGTCGCTTGCTTGGTCTTTAAGCTTGGGAGCTTAGGTGAGTGGTTAAATGTTTTAAATGGATTTAAAATGGTTGGTTCGAGTATATGGACTAGGTTGGGCTTGGTAGACCCACCTAGAGTTAGGATTGGGGTGGTAGCCTAATCCTAAACTTGATCTAGAGCCTTTGGATGAACTCATTTATATGGTTGTATATGTCTCGTATGAAATGTGATATGAATGCTTATGTATATTGTGTTATACATGTGAGATGAGACATGAATTGTGATGCTTGAGACATGCATGATGATGGTTGTTGGTGAGTACGTGCTAAGCACGGAATTGATTGAAATGAGTAATGTGAAGTGAGTAAATATTGGCACTAGTATACTTGAATACAAATGATCGATCATTAGGATGTTAGTGTGTACACATGAGTCAAAAGTCGCGCGTGGCCTTGGTGGCGTTGAGTCACCAAGGAGGAGTACGGGTACGCCCGGAAATTGTATTTAAATATAGTCGGTGATGAGTGGAATCCCATCGACGGGGCGTGAGGATGAGTGGAATCCCCTCCGCGAGACCGGTGATGAGTGTAATCCCACCGTCAGGTAATGGTTGTGTTGTTGGATGTGAGTTCCAACGGTTATCCGCGTATTTGAGTCATAGCTAGGTGCCAATGTTGATTGATAATTGTATCAATGTGTTGTGATAAATGATCCTTATTTGGATGTTTGATGTGGCTACTTATGTTGAGGAGTTTAGAGCTTGTTGTTCATGACATTTACTTGTATATATTGCTCATGCATCTTATCTTGTGGCTCATTGTGGATCCTTGGTATGTTTGTAAAATGCCTTGGCTATATCGTGCTCGGACCCTGCAATGTTGAGGTTTGTTTTTAGAGCTTACCCTCACTAAGCATCATTGCTTACGCTCTCTTTGTTCAACATTGCAGATCCTTAGTTCGTGGGTTGCTTGCGCAAGTGGAAGGCTCCAAGTGTGGTTGTTAGCCTTGAGTGCTTCAAGTATGGATTTTTAATGTTTGGACATGTAATAGTTTAAGCAATGGGACATGTGTCTTTTGATGGATGATTGTTGTTTGTTTAGGAGCTTGTTTAGACTCCATGTTATCATGCTTTTGTATGGCTTGTGATGCCAAGCTTGAGTTGTATCCATGCCTAAATTGCTTATTCTGAATGTTAGCCATGTGTCTCTTGATGTTGCCTTCATGTTTGAATGTTGATGTATGAACTTGTATGCTTGAATGCCATCTTGGGTCTACTGCATGATTTCCTTGATGTTTATAGTTGTTGAGTGTTTGTATGGCTGTTTGATGGTACGTGAATGTTGTATGTAAGTTCGGTTGGGGTTAGGAAAGTCCTAAATTGCATTTAGATTCGTGTCTTGTTCGTTTTTGCTGAGTTTGGGAGGCCTTGCTGTGCAGGGGTATCGATACGGTTGGTACGGTATCGATACCACCTTCTTGTTCAGGCCTCGTGTATCGATACACTTGAGAGGTGTATCGATACCATTTTGGTCACTGGAGCTACTGTCCATTTTGGTATCGATACGGGCCTCTGGTGTACCGATACCGTTTTGGTCACTGGAGCTACTGTCCATTTTGGTATCGATACGGTCCTCTGGTGTACCGATACCTTTTTGGTCACTGGAGCTACTGTCCAGTTCGGTATCGATACCATCCCCAGGTGTATCGATACCGTGTCTTAGCTTTGACCGTGGGAAGTCAACCGTTGGGGAGGGTATCGATACACCCCTCGTGTGTATCGATACGGCCTCTATGGGTTGACTTAGACCAGTTGACCTAGTCAAGGGGTATCGATACACCCCTTAGGTGTATCGATACCACCTGCAGTATAAGCTTAAAATTGGGCTGTAACATGTTTGTTTGAGTTCGTTTGTTTGATTTATGAATGTTGTTCCGCTGAATGACCACTTAGGATCTAATACTCATCTAGATAAGATTTAAAAAGGAAAAAATATAGGGTTGTTAACCGAGGGGGAACCTTAACGGGTTTCGCTTCGGTTTTCCCCGTGTGGCCCACTGGGACCGGTCATCCGGCCAGACCGGGACGAGGGGGTTACATAAGGCAATAAAGCATGCTCAACAAAACCATTTAGCCAAAAGAAACATACGTTCACCTAAGCAATGCACAATCAAGGTTTACATGCCTTCAACCAAAAACATAAGCATTCATAAGACATGGTTAAAAACCTTCAAATACAAAACACTTAGGCATCAACATAAACATGGTTTACAAATCCATCAACACAAAGCATTAACAATATAAAGCCAACACAAAGGAGTCTAGATACATGTAGCATTTCCCATTGCTAAACTACTACATTATTTACCAAACCATACTTGAGCAACTACTACACGCTTGGACGCCCTTTCCTTGCTCCTTGCTAACTCCCCGCTAATGATCTGCATTGTCGAAAAAGGAGAGCGTAAGCATAAAGCTTAGTGAGCGGAGCTCTAAAAACACATCAACAATGCAGTTTTCAAAACATAAATCTTAGTTGAAAAGCAAACCATTTCAGGAAAGACGTAACAAAACACAATCATCACAATACAAGGTATGCACATGCATAACCCAAAACCCGGTGGGACTACACATCACCGTTCAACTAGTAGTTTTCTAATGGGACTACACATCATCGTACTCTTCTACTAGTCACTATCGGTGGGACTAAACATCACCGTAGTAATGGCGACAATCTAAAAATATCATCACATCACACATATCATGAGAACCAAAAATCAACCAACAAACGAGATTAGGTGAACTTACTCTTGGGTCTAGGTTAGTCTCTAAGACTCCACCCAAACCCCAAACCTTCGTTGAACATAAATAAGATTCCACCAATCATGCAATACGATATACAAATCACCATCATGCAACATGGATGTCATGCATGACCAAAAACACCTTGCAACAAAATCCACAATTATGTACAATCTTACTTCTTACAATCTTACCAACCGCAAATGGTCTTACTTACCATTTTCGTGCACAACCTGCACCAACTTACATATACTTTACAAGGCATATCAATAACACCATTGATTTCATCATGCATGATCAACATCATAATAACAAACAACATGCTTCCTTCCAAAGTATTGAAATTTCATGCATAACAAGTTATCACCTCATGTAATGAAAAAAACGGAAAAATGGGAGTTTAAAGAGGCGATACAAATCAACTTACTTTTGAGTTTAGATTGGCCTTTCAAGCTAAATCTAAACTCTCTCAAAACCATCTTTGAACCAAAACGTTGCTTAAAAACATTTTCACTCACCATTCGCACACCAATACAAACCACAAAGTCGTTTCAAGCTTCCTAACTTCCCGGGACCGCGTCTGAACCACCCAAGGCCAAATCCGTTGTTTCTATCCAATCAAAAACAATGTATTAACCTCTTAATCAACCACAAATTTGCTGTTATACATTAGTTCACAATTCCACAATATTTTCTCAACAATTCAAAGCCGAATTTCTCCCAAATATTCTCATTTTTGTACTCCAGCAAAACTCATCCATTACCCCTCAATTTAAACACTTAAAACACTCCAAAACATGTCCAAAACATCACCCGAAGGCTGTACAACCATCAGCCCTTCATTTCCCCACATAAACACCTTAAAAACTCTTATTTTCCGCTTCTAAAAATCACCTACAGCAGTGGTTTCGGGAATCCAATCAAACCAGCACTGTCACCACTCAAAAATCATCAAATAACATCTAAAAACACCTATCCAAGGTCCACATACCTCCAGCCCTCATTTTACCACAAAATCAAGCCAAAAACTCACTTATTTCACTTCTAAAATCCACCTTAAAGACTAGTTTCGGTATACTACAATTAAGCAACCTTTTTAACATGTTATGACTTCAAAATAAACTTTAAAAACACCCCAAAAAACTGCCCTAAAAGACCCATACGAGATTTCACCCAAAATCCCCACTTTTCATAAATCTTGAAATTTCAAGGTTGAGAATTAATGGGTTTTGCAAATCCAACTTTAATTTAAGTAAAACAAGGAAAAGAAAAAGAGGATTTACCTTTAAAGGTCTTCAATGGAGGAAAGGAGATGAAATGAGAGAATAGGGTTTTTGGAAGAAGATGAGTGGTTTTGATTTTCAAAACCATCTTAAAATTTCATTAATGGCACTATCGTAAATAATTTGAACTTTTATAAAAATCAACTCTTTAATTTAAATTTAACCCGAAACTAATCCTAGATCAACACCGATAACTCCCGGGTCCTAAAACCGGGATGTTACAAATCATGTTGAAAAGCTCGTAATCAATTATATGAACTCCTAAATTTGGATTAAAACTTATTTTGCAGCCCTTTTTGTAGAGGTTTCGGACGAGCGGGTCTAAATGGGTCGAACAATGGACCCGTTAGAATTTTAACTGAGTAAAAAAGTACAGAAATTGAGTTTTTGCAATATAATCGTGTTTAAAAGCTCGTAATCAATTATACGAACTCCTAAATTTGGATTAAAACTTATTTTGCAGCCCTTTTGTAGAGGTTTCGGACGAGCGGGTCTAAATGGGCCGAACAATGGACCCGTTAGAATTTTAACTGAGTAAAAAGTACATAAATCAAGTTTTTGCAATATAATCGTGTTAAAAGGCTCGTAATCAATTATACGAACTCCTAAATTTGGATTAAAACTTATTTTGCAGCCCTTTTTGCAGAGGTTTCGGACGAGCGGGTCTAAATGGGCCTAACAATAGATCCATTAGAATTTTAACTGAGTAAAAAGTACAGAAATCGAGTTTTTCAAAATAATCATGTTGAAAAGCTCGTAATAAATTATACGAACTCCTAAATTTGGATTAAAACTTATTTTGCAGCCCTTTTGTAGAGGTTTCGGACGAGCGGTTCTAAATGGGCTGAACAATAGACCCATTAGAATTTTAACTGAGTAAAAAGTACAGAAATCGAATTTTTGCAATATAATCGTGTTGAAAAGCTCGTAATAAACTATATGAACTCCTACATTTTGATTAAAACTTATTTTGCGGTCCTTTTTGTAAGGTTTCGGACGAGCGGGTCTAAATGGGCCAAACAATGGACCTGTTAGAATTTTAACCAAGGAAAAAGTACAGAAATTGAGTTTTTGTAATATAATCGTGTTGGAAAGCTCGTAATTAATTATATGAACTCCTAAAATTTGATTATAACTTATTTTGCGGTCTTTTTTGTAGAGGTTTCGGATGAGCGAGTCTAATTGGGCCGAACAATGGACCCGTTAGAATTTTAACTGACTAAAAAGTACAGAAATCGAGTTTTTGTAATATAATCGTGTTGAAAAGCTCGTAATAAATTATATGAACTCCTAAATTTTGATTAAAACTTGTTTTGCGGTCAACTTTGTAGAGGTTTTGGACAAGCGGGTCTAAATGGGCCGTAAAATGGACCCGTTAGAATTTTAACTAAGTAAAAAGTACAGAAACTGAGTTTTTACAATATAATCGTGTTGAAAAGCTCGTAATCAATTGTATGAACTTCTAAATTTGGATTAAAACTTATTCTGCAGCCCTTTTGTAGAGGTTTCGGACGAGCGGGTCTAAATGGGCTGAACAATGCAATCATTAGATTTTTTTTGAAGAAAGCGTGCCTCATTAAAAACCCCTACTAACATCCCCAGGAACAAGTCCTGAAGATCCCTAAAAAGGGAAAAGAGTACCCTAGATATATTTATATAGATCGAGAAGAAATCTCGCCAAGTACAAATTTGCGGATACAATCCGGATACAAGGAATCAAAAGACACAGAGGTCATGTTCCGAAGCGCATGGGTAGCCAGAGTTTGGGCCACTAAATTAGCCTCTCGGCTTACATAAAGGACATGTGCAAATGTAAAAGAAGAGAGAGCATCCCGGGCTTGTAGAATTGTCGGTCCCAAAGTGGAAAGGTCAGGCCCCGGGAGATAGATCTTGTTTGCAAGGGAAGCACATTCAGTCTCCAAGATCAGCCTTCTCCATCCCTGAGACTGAGCAAACGTGATGCCAGCAAGAAGGCCCGCACCTTCAGAAGTAGCAGCATCTGGACAACTGCCTAGAGGGTAAGCCAAACCTCCGACGACCACACCCGAGGCATCACGGGCCACAATACCGACCACTGCAGCACGAGTGGCTGGGTCAAAAGCCCCGTCCACATTAATTTTAATGTACCCAGGAGGTGGATGCCTCCAACGAGGAGGAGAGAGAGATGAAGAGCCCGGTGGGGAAAGGGAAGATGATATAGAATTGGAAAAATTGCGATGAAGGCTCAGAGAATTGACAACAATTAACCAAGGAGGTTGCAAATGGCGATTATGGACCCAGTCATTGCGCCGGTTCCAAATATTCCATAGAGTGGTGAGAAAAAGTCCAAAGAGATCAGGAGACAACAGGCGAGCACCTTCCTCTAACCATTGGAGACTAGTAGGGGCAACACTATTAAGTAGAGAATGTGGAATGCCCACTAAACGGAGTGTCTCCGAGGCACCAGGGAAATCGCGAAGAGCATGAAGAGTAGTTTCCAAACCTGATCGACAAAGGGGGCAAGGACACGATTCCGGTGCAAACACTTGCAGTCGGGAACCAACAGGTAGAGCCTCGGAGCCCATGTGCCAGCAAAGGTCTTAACCTTGGGGGAGAGCCTTTAACTTGGCCATCATTTTCCAGATCCGAGCAGGTCGATTTCGAGGTTCCAGTGGCCGTTGCAAAAAATGGTAACCTGATCGGACCGAGTAGACACCGGAGTCAATAGGGTTCCATAGGATGGAATCACGAGTATCATTGATGATGGGAATGCTCAAAATAGCATTGGCATCTTCCAAAGTAAAATAGTTACGAACTTTGATAGGATCCCAAGCAGCTTGGTTCTGAATCATAAAAGCACGACACCGAACATGTATTTCTTCGGAGATCTCATATTCCCCATAGAGATGTACAGGAGAGGATCCTCCCCAATTATCCTTGTGGATACGGATATCACTATTGATCCCTGGACGATGGAGGAACCCACCAAAGAGGTGTTGCATAGCAATGTAGATCCCTTGCCAAGCAAACGATCCTCGATGAGGTCGAGTAGCATCAAGGATGCTGCTAGATGGAAAATATTTTGCTTTGTAAATTTGACCCAGGAAAGAATCCAGATCGCAAATAAGCCGCCAGAGTTGCTTCCCTAAAAGCGTTATATTAAAATTATTTAAATCCCGGAAGCCCATACCTCCCACAGACTTAGGTAAACATACATGTTCCCAAGAGAGCATGTGCCAACCTTTTTTTTTGTTGTTCCCAGACCACCAGTAGCGACGAATAGCAGAGGTTATATCATCGATTACATTTTGAGGGAGCAAATAACATGACATTACATTTTGAGGGAGCTTCACCTTCTCGGTGGTTCCTTTCAACAAAGCGGGCATCGAAACCAACTTCTGACCTGTTTCAGCCCAACAAAGAGGAGTCCGACACTTCCTCCCGTACAAAGCTTCATAAGGTGCCATTTGAATACTTGCCTGATAACTATTATTATAGGCAAACTCCACCAAAGGCAAATGTTTCTCCCACGAACCCTGAAACTCAATCACGCAGCACCTCAACATATCCTCCAAAATCTGGATAACACGCTCAGACTGACCATCCGACTGAGGATGATAGGATGTACTGAAATTCAACCTCGTACCCAGAGCTTGATGCAAACACTGCCAGAACCGCGATGTGAACCTCGGATCCCTATCCGACACAATCGACTTTGGCACACCATGCAGCCGCACAATCTCAGCAATGTACAGCTCCGCAAGCTTATCCAAAGTGCACGTAGTATGCACAGGCAAGAAATGCGCACACTTCGTCAGGCGATCCACAATCACCCACACCGAATTCTTCTTCGATGGCGACAAAGGCAAACCAGACACGAAGTCCATGGTAATCCTCTCCCACTTCCACTTAGGAATCCTCAACGGTTGCAACAACCCTGAAGGAAACTGATGCTCCGCCTTAACTCGCTGACATACCATGCACTTGCTTACAAACTCAGCAACATCTTTCTTTAAACCCACCCAATAGTACTCATCACGAAGATCACGGTACATCTTAGTACTACCAGGGTGCATAGCAAAAGGACTACTATGAGCTTCAGTCAGAATAGCACGCCTCAAATCAGCATCATTGGGCACTACTATCCGACTTCCAAAGCATAAAACTCCAGCATCATTAAAGTAGAAATCCGATGGCCTATCCTCTGCAATATCCTGAACATGTGGCACCAAGGAATCATCCAACAACTGCTTTTCCTTAATCAACTGAATCAAGGATGGTTTCACTTGCAACTCAGCCACAAGACCACCATCACGCGAAATGCTCAAACTGGCAAACATAGCCCTCAACTCCACTGCTACCTTCCTACTCAAGGCATCCGCTACAACATTAGCTTTACCCGGATGGTACTCGATCGTCAAATCGTAATCCTTAAGCAACTCCACCCAACGTCGTTGCCTAAGATTCAACTCTTTTTGAGACATCAGATACTTCAAATTCTTGTAGTCCGTGTACACAGTACACTTCTCACCATACAGGTAATGTCTCCAAATTTTCAAAGCGAAAACCACCGCAGCTAACTCAATGTCATGCGTAGGATAATTGCGCTCATGCACCTTCAACTGACGCGATGCATAAGCCACCACCTTACCCTCTTGCATCAACACACATCCCAAACCAACGTAGGACGCGTCACTATACACCACAAACTCTTTCCCTGATTCAGGTTGAACCAAGATAGGAGCTTGCGTCAAAGCTGCCTTAAGCTTCTCAAAAGCCTGTTGTCTCGCTTCCGTCCACTCATACTTAACATCCTTCTGCAACAACTTTGTCAAAGGTGCAGCAATCTTTGAAAACCCACCCACGAACCTCTGATAGTACCCCGCCAAACCAAGGAAACTACGGACTTCATGAACAGACTTAGGAGGCTTCCAATTTATCACTACCTCAATCTTCTGAGGATCAACACGAATCCCTTCAGCAGAGACCACATGACCAAGAAACACAACCTCTCTAAGCCAGAACTCACACTTGCTCAGCTTGGCATAAAGCTGATTTTCCAACAAAGCCTGCAACACAATTCTCAAATGCCCCTCATGCTCATCCTCAGTACGAGAGTACACGAGAATATCATCAATGAACACCACAACAAATTTATCCAAGTATTCATGGAACACTCTATTCATCATGTCCATGAAAGCTGCAGGAGCATTCGTCAACCCAAACGGCATCACAAGAAACTCATAATGCCCATACCTCGTTCTGAAGGCTGTCTTTGGCACATCCACATCCTTCACCTTCAGCTGATAATACCCTGACCTTAAGTCAATTTTAGAGAACACAGCTGCTCCCCGAAATTGATCAAAAAGATCATCAATTCTCGGCAATGGATACCGATTCTTGACAGTCAACTTGTTAAGCTGACGGTAATCAATGCACATTCTCATAGTGCCATCCTTTTTCTTCACAAACAGAACCGGTGCACCCCAAGGTGACACACTCGGCCGAATGAAGCCACGATCAAGCAACTCCTGAAGTTGCGTCTTCAGCTCTTTCAACTCTTTAGGTGCCATTCGATAAGGAGTAATGGACACTGGAGTTGTGTTTTCATACAACTCAATCCCAAACTCCACTTCGCGATTAGGAGGCAATCCAGGCAACTCCTCCGGAAACACACCAGGAAACTCTCGCACAGTCCTGATATCTTGCACACACAACTCTTTAGAGCTAGGATTCATCACAAAGGCTAGGTAGGCTTCACAACCTTGCCTCAGCATCCAACTCGCTTCCAAAGTGGACACCACTTTGGGAAGAAACTTCACATTCTCACCAACCACCACTACCTCATAATCATCCGCAAGCTTCAACGAAACTCGCTTATTCTCAAAATCTACTACAGCTCGATGCTCAACAAGCCAATCCATACCAAGGATTACATCAAAACCATAGAAAGGCAATTCCATAAGATCAACATGAAAAACATGGTCTTGCACAACCAAGGGACATCTTCTATAAAGCTTTCGAGTCACAACAGTCTCGCCAAAAGAACTAGTTACACACATACCAACATCCAAAGACTCAACAGGCAAACCAAGCAATTGAGCATGCTCACGCAATATGTATGAGTGTAACCCCCTTAACCCGGCCTAGACGGTTGACCCGAATTAAGAAAGTCACACGGGGAAAACCAAAGTCAACCCGAAAGTCAACCTTGATTAACGACCCTTTTTTTTCTTTTTAAACTTGTCTAGATGCACATTAACCCTAGTTGTGATCATACAAACAACATACTCAAAGATCATAAACATCAGAGATCAAACAGGGACCCAATTGAACAAATTACAACTTTAGGGACCAATTTGTAAATTCTGATAATTATAAGGACATAGCCCAAATTAAAGTTACCAACTTGAAATTAATCATGTTTCATGCATCTCTGTCAAATTTCAGCTCAAACGAGTTTCGGGACCAAAATGCAAACATTTTGAAACATAAAACTGCCAATGTCAGCCCCCAACGGTCATCCGTTCCGAAACGGGAGACAGCTCGTTTCGAAACGCGGGGCCGTTCCGCAACGCGTACCGAAACGAGGGCTGACAGTAGCCTTTCCGTTTCGGAACGGTGTCACCCGTTTCGGACGCCTGGGCTGCTTCGAGGCACCCGTTCCGAAACGGCAGGCACTGTTCCGATACGGCCTGCACAAAATGCAGAAATATGCTTGCCTAAACATGCAATTGACCAACCAAACATGCTCCAAACGCTATCAAACTTTACCAGCAACTCATACAACATACAAGAGACATATTTGCATCAACAATTCATCATTATATCAACATATGTGGAAAGCCCCAAATCTAAAGGCATGCTTCCTACACAAGCAACCATTCATGCATAAAAACCTCCAAACCAACACATAATGGCCAATTACAAAAACCAACATTAACAACAACATAAATCCAACTTGGGGAGTTCTAAACATCTCCCAAAACAACAACATTGGTCCCCCATTGCCAAATGCCAAAAGCTAAAAGTGTTTAAGAAAACCTTCCCATACATGAGCTTAACTTCCACTTGATTGCCTGCCCTCCTTGCTGCCCTCAATGCACTTTAATGCTCTGCATTATTGGTTTAAGAAAAGAGAGAGAGCGTAAGCAAAAGCTTAGTGAGGGAAGCTCCTTAAAACCACACAATAATGCATTTATAAAACTCATTTATAAGTCATACTTCAAGATACATTTAGACATGCTCACAAGAAATCTTAAAACAAGCATCTCATGCTTCATAACATAACATGTCATATTGGCCACAAGTGATAATTTCCATCTTTAAAACAAGATCAACATAAGACTCACACATGGACTTTTAAACACCATTGTGATCTTAACCCCAAGGACTTTTAAACACCTTGGCCCATGGACTTTTAAACACCATGGCAAGGACCACACAAGGACTTTTAAACACCTTTGTGTCCTTAACAAGTTTCACCTCAAGGACTTTTAAACACCTTGACCCCAAGGACTTTTAAACACCTTGGCCATGGACTTTTAAACACCATGTTAATAATCACCCCAAGGACTTTTAAACACCTTGGCCCCAAGGACTTTTAAACACCTTGGCCATGGACTTTTAAACACCATGTTAATAATCACCCCAAGGACTTTTAAACACCTTGGCCCCAAGGACTTTTAAACACCTTGGCCATGGACTTTTAAACACCATGTTAATAATCACCCCAAGGACTTTTAAACACCTTGGCCCCAAGGACTTTTAAACACCTTGGAAAGGACCACACAAGGACTTTTAAACACCTTTGTGTCCGTAACAAGAACCATCCAAGGACTTTTAAACACCTTGATGTTCTTAAGTAAACAAGGCTCACTCAAGGACTTTTAACCACCTTAGTGACCTTAACCTTTCAAAACATCACTTGCCAATATACATCATTTATCATCAATAATCCACTGTTTTAAAGCATTTAACCAAGCCATAAACATCATGCATCTTTAAGCATTTAACCACATTTAAACAATGTTCAATTACAAGGAACTCTAACCTTGAGCTTCCTTAATCACATGGCTTATAACCTCAGCAAACAAACATGCTAGATATGCTTTAAAAACAGAATTTAAACATGCAACAAACACATTGCACCCAACCATCTCATGGTTCCTCAACAAGAGAGTTTTTCCGAAAACTTACTCTTGAGCTTAGCAAAGTTGTTTAGACTTAGACTAAGCTCCCAAACCTCCAAAACATTGGTTTCAAAGCTGAAAACCAAAATCCACTCACCGATTCCGTTTCGCCTCTTGCCGAAACACCAAATCAAGCTTCCGGATCACCACCACTTGGATCCAAAAATGACTCCCCTGTTTTAACACATTAAAACAGTAGATTAATGCATCATCATGCATTAATAGCTTCAAAGAAAGCACCTAAACTCGCTGCTCTCATCCACACTCCATTTTCGGCCACCAAACACAACCGAAAATGCATCCAAACAACTTCTCAACAATGCCCAGCCATAAACCATCAAAACTAAGCATCCTTAAACATCATTTAACATCTAAAAAGAGCCTAACAACATCCTTATACCTCCAGCAACAACAGATCCACAAGATCACCCAAAAACAACCAAGAAACACAAGCTAAACTTAGGAAATTCAACCTATCCGGGATTGCATTAGTTAAAACCCAATTCCATATCAAATTAACATTCATTTATCACCAATTATACACCTCAAATCACTGCTTTAACAGATCCATGAAAATTCACCAAAAATCATCAAATCTTGCATTTAAAGCCAAGATCCATTACCACACTTTAAAACCTTTTATAAAACATCAAATAAGGATTGAGAACTTAGGAATTTCATTAAAGAACTTGAAGTTCAGAGGAGAAGGACGTTCTTACCTCCAAACTTGAGTTTCCCCACTTTTAGAACAAAAAACCTTGATGAAACAACTAGCAAATTGAGAGGTTTTGTTGATGTGATGATTAGGAATCAAAAGAGGATTGAAAAGAGAGATTTGAGTGACAAAATCAGAAAGAAATCTCTGGAGAGAAAGTGTTTGGGTTGAGAGAAAATGAGAGAAAAGGAAAATTGGAAAATATGGGAAGTTAGTTACAAAATAGCCAAAATGATTTCCCTCCACTTTCCTTTAGCTTTAAAATCAGAATTAAACATTAAAATATCTTAGAAAAATCTGGAGAAACTCCCTTTGGGTAAATAGCTCCTTAAAGATTCAAAGTTTCAATCCTTTCTAAAACAGTCACGCAACTTTCAAAAATTACGTTTTGGTCACTAGCCAAAATGTTACCCTTCCAAACCTCATTTTGTAAAATTGATTTCACAGTTCACTTATATATATTAAAAGATGATTTTAGAACATTTTTCCATATTTTTAATGCAACCCGAACTAGGCTTTCCTAAATTCACTCTTATATATTCGAACCGCAGTTTGACCAAACCGGTCAATGCCCAAAACTTCTAAGCCCAAAACCGGGGCGTTACAACTCTCCCCCCCCCTTAAGAAATTTCGTCCTCGAAATTTACCTGAAGGAAAGAGATAAGGAAACTGCTTCAGCATGTCATCCTTCCGCTCCCACGTGGCTTCCTCAACACCGCGGTGCTTCCACAACACCTTCACCAACTCAATGGTCTTGCCACGAAGAACCTTGCTATCCGAATCCAGAACCTTCACCGGTTCCTCATCATAGGTCAAATCCGGATTCAATTCCACTTCCTCCACAGGCATCACATGCGAAGGATCAGATCTATACATCCGGAGCATGGAAACATGGAACACATCATGAATCTTCTCCAACTGTTGAGGTAACCTCAACCTGTACGCAACAGGACCCACACGCTCAACCACCTCGTATGGTCCAATGTACCTAGGGCTCAACTTACCCTTCCGGCCAAACCTCATCACCTTCTTCCAAGGCGAAACCTTCAAGAACACACGGTCACCCACCGCATACTCAATCTCCTTACGCTTCAAATCCGCGTAAGACTTCTGCCGATCAGAAGCTGCCTTCAAACGCTCACAAATGAGCTTCACCTTCTCGGTGGTTCCCTTCAACAAAGCCGGCATCGAAACCAACTTCTGACCCGTTTCAGCCCAACAAAGAGGAGTCCTACACTTCCTCCCGTACAAAGCCTCATAAGGTGCCATTTGAATACTTGCCTGATAACTATTGTTATAAGCAAACTCAACCAAAGGCAAATGCTTCTCCCAAGAGCCCTGAAACTCAATCACGTAGCACCTCAACATATCCTCCAAAATCTGGATAACACGCTCAGACTGACCATCCGACTGAGGATGATAGGATGTACTGAAATTCAACCTCGTACCCAGAGCTTGATGCAAACACTGCCAGAACCGCGATGTGAACCTCGGATCCCTATCCGACACAATCGACTTTGGCACACCATGCAGCCGCACAATCTCAGCAATGTACAGCTCCGCAAGCTTATCCAAAGAGAACGTAGTATGCACAGGCAAGAAATGCGCACACTTCGTCAGGCGATCCACAATCACCCACACCGAATTCTTCTTCGATGGAGACAAAGGTAAACCAGATACAAAATCCATGGTAACCCTTTCCCACTTCCACTCAGGGATTCTCAACGGTTGCAACAACCCTGAAGGAAACTGATGCTCAGCCTTAACTCGCTGACACACCAAACACTTGCTAACAAACTCCGCAACATCCTTTTTCAAACCCACCCAATAGTACTCATCACGAAGATCACGGTACATCTTAGTACTACCAGGGTGCATAGCAAAAGGACTACTATGACCTTTAGTCAGAATAGCACGCCTTAACTCAACATCATTAGGCACCACTATCCGACTCCCAAAACATAACACTCCATCATCATTAAAACAGAAATCCGAAGGTCTACCCTCCGCGATATCCTGAACATGCGGCACCAAGGAATCATCCAACAACTGTTTCTCCTTGATCAACTGAACCAAAGATGGTTTCACTTGCAACTCAGCCACAAGACCACCATCACGCGAAACGCTCAAACTGGCAAACATAGCTCTCAGCTCAACAACTACCTTCCTACTCAAGGCATCCGCCACAACATTAGCTTTTCCAGGATGGTACTCAATCGTCAGATCATAATCCTTGAGCAACTCCATCCAACGCCGCTGCCTAAGATTCAACTCCTTCTGAGACATCAGATACCTCAAACTCTTGTGATCCGTATACACAGTACACTTCTCACCATACAGGTAATGTCTCCAGATCTTCAAAGCAAAGACCACCACAGCCAACTCTATGTCATGCGTAGGATAATTGCGCTCATGCACCTTCAACTGCCGCGATGCATAAGCCACCACCTTACCCTCTTGCATCAACACACATCCCAAACCAACATAGGATGCATCACTATACACCACAAACTCTTTCCCTGATTCAGGTTGAACCAAGATAGGAGCTTGCGTCAAAGCTGCTTTAAGCTTCTCAAAAGCATGATGTCTCGCTTCCGTCCACTCATACTTAACATCTTTTTGCAACAACTTCGTCAAAGGTGCAGCAATCTTAGAAAATCCATCCACAAACCTCCGGTAGTATCCTGCCAAACCGAGGAAACTACGAACTTCATGAACAGACTTAGGAACCTTCCAATTCATCACCGCCTCAATCTTCTGAGGATCAACACGAATCCCCTCGGCAGAAACCACATGCCCAAGGAATACCACCTCCCTTAACCAGAACTCACACTTGCTCAGCTTAGCATAAAGCTGATTCCCCAACAAAGCTTGCAAAACAATCCTCAAATGCTCTTCATGCTCCTCCTTAGTACGCGAGTACACGAGGATATCATCAATGAACACCACAACAAACTTATCCAGGTATTCATGAAACACACGATTCTTCATGTCCATGAAAGCAGCAGGAGCATTTGTAAAACCAAACGGCATCACAAGGAACTCATAATGCCCATACCTTGTCCTGAAAGCTGTCTTAGGCACATCCACATCCTTCACCTTCAACTGGTAATACCCTGACCTCAAGTCAATCTTAGAGAACACAGCAGCTCCCCGAAATTGATCAAAGAGATCATCAATTCTCGGCAAAGGATACCGATTCTTGATAGTCAACTTGTTCAGCTGACGGTAATCAATGTACATTCTCATAGTGCCATCCTTCTTCTTCACGAACAAGACCGGTGCACCCCAAGGCGACACACTCGGCCGAATGAAACCACGCTCAAGCAACTCTTGCAACTGCGTCTTCAGCTCTTTCAGCTCCTTAGGTGCCATTCTATAGGGAGTAATGGACACAGGAGTTGTATTCTCATACAGCTCAATTCCAAACTCCACCTCGCGATTAGGAGGTAAACCAGGCAACTCCTCAGGAAACACACCAGGAAACTCCTTCACAACCCTGATATCTTGCACTCTCAACTCCTTAGAACTAGGATTCATCACAAAAGCTAGGTAAGCTTCACAGCCTTGCCTCATCATCCGGCTTGCCTCCAACGTGGACACCACATTGGCAAGAAACTTCACATTCTCACCAATCACTACAACTTCATAATCATCCGCAAGCTTCAGCAAAACTCGCTTATTTTCACAATCCACCACAGCACGATGCTCAGCAAGCCAATCCATACCAAGGATTACATCAAAACCATAGAAAGGTAACTCCATAAGGTCAACATGAAAAACATGATCTTGAACAACCAAAGGACACCTTCTATAAAGCTTTCGAGTCAAAACAGTCTCACCAAAAGAACTAGTGACACGCATGCCAACATCCAAAGACTCAACAGGCAAACCAAGCAATTCAGCATGCTCACGCAATATGTAAGAGTGCGTAGATCCAGAATCAATCAAGGAAAGTAATGACAAGGATTGCAGAGTAAATGTACCTGCGATCACATCCGCGTCATTCCTCCCCTCACGCTGAGCAAACACTCTAGCCTGCCCACCACCCTTTGGCTGCACAGCTACAACATGGGCCACACCTCGGCCACCTTCCTCTCTCCGCTGAAAATTACCACGGCCGCGCCCACGACCTCTCTGCGGTGCTGCAACAACAGGAGCACGAACTTGGCCACCAGCCAACATAGGACAATCACGCCTCAAATGATCCGCAGATCCACAGCTCCAGCAACCATTACCAGCTGCCACAGCAGGAGCTTGCACCTCCCTCACAGCACGAGGACAATCACGTTTCATGTGACCATGAGAACCACATAATCAACAAGCACTCGGATCAGCTCTAGCGTTGCCTCCCCGAGCAGGTGCTCCACCACCTCGCTTAGCCGAGGACTGATACTTCTGATCACGTCCCCTCTTGTTCCGTCCACCACCGGAACTATACTCAGCTGCTCGCTTGCCAGCACCTTTAGCAGATAAACCCAGGTTCATCTCAATATCCTTAGCTCGGCCCACCAACACATCAAAATCATCATACTCTGTGGCCAGCACGTACATCTTCACCTCCGTCACTAAACCATAACGGAACCTTTCACACCTCGCTCGCTCATCCGGAACAAGCTCAGGTGCATACTGACTGAGTCGAACAAACTGCACTTCATACTCAGCCACAGTCATGCTCCCTTGGGTAAGAGACATGAACTCCCTCTTTTTCTCATCTAGGTACCTCACACCCAGATACCTTCTCTTGAACACATTCTGAAAGAATGTCCAAGTCACATCAACTTCTGCCATCCCAGCAATAGTGGTTGTCCACCACGTATATGCATCCTTCTGCAGCAAGGACACAACACAGCCAAGCTTCTGCACATCAGTGCAACTCATCTGACCCAAGATCCTCTTGGTACTCTCTAACCAAGCCTCAGAACCTTCTGCAGACATACCCTTGAACTCAGTCCCTCCCAGACTGCGCAAACGCTCCAAAGGTAGTCTAACTCCAGCATCTTCCTGATGCCCAGCTCCACGAGCTCCAGCTACCGCTGCTTGAAAAGCACCAGCAATAGCTTGCACTAACATTGTCATATCAGGCATAGCTTGCCCCTGACCAGCCTCAGGCCTAGCAGCCTCAGCACCAGCTACAGCTCCAGCTTCCTCAGCCCCAGCACCACCACCACCAGGTGGAGGAGGTAAAACCGCGCTCTCAACATTCTCCTCATTTTCGTTCTCATTCTGAGCCGTAGCTCGCACATTACTCCTCAACTCTCTACGAGGTGCCATACTCTAATTATGCAATCACAATGCAAATAAACAAAGTCAGGCCCAGCAAGGTAAGCAATCCAAGTACTCAAGCTCATTTCCAATTAAAATCAACATCATTTCATTAGCTTTGATTTGGCAATGGGTACCCACAACATGCTTCATCACAGCATACATCTCAATTGCAACATACATGCAATTCATTCAACATGCTTCCACTCAACAAGCATACAAAGCATACATACTTCAAACATTCACATACACATTCCCAATTACTCAAGAACTCAGCTCTGATACCACCAAATGTAACCCCCTTAACCCGGCCTAGACGGTTGACCCGAATTAAGAAAGTCACACGGGGAAAACCAAAGTCAACCCAAAAGTCAACCTTGATTAACGACCCTTTTTTTTCTTTTTAAACTTGTCTAGATGCACATTAACCCTAGTTGTGATCATACAAACAACATACTCAAAGATCATAAACATCAGAGATCAAACAGGGACCCAATTGAACAAATTACAACTTTAGGGACCAATTTGTAAATTCTGATAATTATAAGGACATAGCCCAAATTAAAGTTACCAACTTGAAATTAATCATGTTTCATGCATCTCTGTCAAATTTCAGCTCAAACGAGTTTCGGGACCAAAATGCAAACATTTTGAAACATAAAACTGCCAATGTCAGCCCCCAACGGTCATCCGTTCTGAAACGGGAGACAGCTCGTTTCGAAACGCGGGGCCGTTCCGCAACGCATACCGAAACGAGGCCTGACAGTAGCCTTTCCGTTTCGGAATGGTGTCACCCGTTTCGGACGCCTGGGCTGCTTCGAGGCACCCGTTCCGAAACGGCAGGCACTGTTCCGATACGGCCTGCACAAAATGCAGAAATATGCTTGCCTAAACATGCAATTGACCAACCAAACATGCTCCAAACGCTATCAAACTTTACCAGCAACTCATACAACATACAAGAGACATATTTGCATCAACAATTCATCATTATATCAACATATGTGGAAAGCCCCAAATCTAAAGGCATGCTTCCTACACAAGCAACCATTCATGCATAAAAACCTCCAAACCAACACATAATGGCCAATTACAAAAACCAACATTAACAACAACATAAATCCAACTTGGGGAGTTCTAAACATCTCCCAAAACAACAACATTGGTCCCCCATTGCCAAATGCCAAAAGCTAAAAGTGTTTAAGAAAACCTTCCCTTACATGAGCTTAACTTCCACTTGATTGCCTGCCCTCCTTGCTGCCCTCAATGCACTTTAATGCTCTGCATTATTGGTTTAAGAAAAGAGAGAGAGCGTAAGCAAAAGCTTAGTGAGGGAAGCTCCTTAAAACCACACAATAATGCATTTATAAAACTCATTTATAAGTCATACTTCAAGATACATTTAGACATGCTCACAAGAAATCTTAAAACAAGCATCTCATGCTTCATAACATAACATGTCATATTGGCCACAAGTGATAATTTCCATCTTTAAAACAAGATCAACATAAGACTCACACATGGACTTTTAAACACCATTGTGATCTTAACCCCAAGGACTTTTAAACACCTTGGCCCATGGACTTTTAAACACCATGGCAAGGACCACACAAGGACTTTTAAACACCTTTGTGTCCTTAACAAGTTTCACCTCAAGGACTTTTAAACACCTTGACCCCAAGGACTTTTAAACACCTTGGCCATGGACTTTTAAACACCATGTTAATAATCACCCCAAGGACTTTTAAACACCTTGGCCCCAAGGACTTTTAAACACCTTGGCCATGGACTTTTAAACACCATGTTAATAATCACCCCAAGGACTTTTAAACACCTTGGCCCCAAGGACTTTTAAACACCTTGGCCATGGACTTTTAAACACCATGTTAATAATCACCCCAAGGACTTTTAAACACCTTGGCCCCAAGGACTTTTAAACACCTTGGAAAGGACCACACAAGGACTTTTAAACACCTTTGTGTCCGTAACAAGAACCATCCAAGGACTTTTAAACACCTTGATGTTCTTAAGTAAACAAGGCTCACTCAAGGACTTTTAACCACCTTAGTGACCTTAACCTTTCAAAACATCACTTGCCAATATACATCATTTATCATCAATAATCCACTGTTTTAAAGCATTTAACCAAGCCATAAACATCATGCATCTTTAAGCATTTAACCACATTTAAACAATGTTCAATTACAAGGAACTCTAACCTTGAGCTTCCTTAATCACATGGCTTATAACCTCAGCAAACAAACATGCTAGATATGCTTTAAAAACAGAATTTAAACATGCAACAAACACATTGCACCCAACCATCTCATGGTTCCTCAACAAGAGAGTTTTTCCGAAAACTTACTCTTGAGCTTAGCAAAGTTGTTTAGACTTAGACTAAGCTCCCAAACCTCCAAAACATTGGTTTCAAAGCTGAAAACCAAAATCCACTCACCGATTCCGTTTCACCTCTTGCCGAAACACCAAATCAAGCTTCCGGATCACCACCACTTGGATCCAAAGATGACTCCCCTGTTTTAACACATTAAAACAGTAGATTAATGCATCATCATGCATTAATAGCTTCAAAGAAAGCACCTAAACTCGCTGCTCTCATCCACACTCCATTTTCGGCCACCAAACACAACCGAAAATGCATCCAAACAACTTCTCAACAATGCCCAGCCATAAACCATCAAAACTAAGCATCCTTAAACATCATTTAACATCTAAAAAGAGCCTAACAACATCCTTATACCTCCAGCAACAACAGATCCACAAGATCACCCAAAAACAACCAAGAAACACAAGCTAAACTTAGGAAATTCAACCTATCCGGGATTGCATTAGTTAAAACCCAATTCCATATCAAATTAACATTCATTTATCACCAATTATACACCTCAAATCACTGCTTTAACAGATCCAACGAAAATTCACCAAAAATCATCAAATATTGCATTTAAAGCCAAGATCCATTACCACACTTTAAAACCTTTTATAAAACATCAAGTAAGGATTGAGAACTTAGGAATTTCATTAAAGAACTTGAAGTTCAGAGGAGAAGGACGTTCTTACCTCCAAACTTGAGTTTCCCCACTTTTAGAACCAAAAACCTTGATGAAACAACTAGCAAATTGAGAGGTTTTGTTGATGTGCTGATTAGGAATCAAAAGAGGATTGAAAAGAGAGATTTGAGTGACAAAATCAGAAAGAAATCTCTGGAGAGAAAGTGTTTGGGTTGAGAGAAAATGAGAGAAAAGGAAAATTGGAAAATATGGGAAGTTAGTTACAAAATAGCCAAAATGATTTCCCTCCACTTTCCTTTAGCTTTAAAATCAGAATTAAACATTAAAATATCTTAGAAAAATCTGGAGAAACTCCCTTTGGGTAAATAGCTCCTTAAAGATTCAAAGTTTCAATCCTTTCTAAAACAGTCACGCAACTTTCAAAAATTATGTTTTGGTCACTAGCCAAAATGTTACCCTTCCAAACCTCATTTTGTAAAATTGATTTCACAGTTCACTTATATATATTAAAAGATGATTTTAGAACATTTTTCCATATTTTTAATGCAACCCGAACTAGGCTTTCCTAAATTCACTCTTATATATTCGAACCGCACTTTGACCAAACCGGTCAACGCCCAAAACTTCTAAGCCCAAAACTGGGGCGTTACAATGAGTGTGTAGATCCAGAATCAATCAAGGAAAGTAATGACAAGGATTGCAAAGTGAAAGTACCTGCGATCACATCCATGTCATTCTTCCCCTCCCTCTGAGCATACACTCTCGCCTGGCCACCACCCTCAGGCTGAACAACCACCATATGAGCCACATTCCTTCCACCATCCTCTCTACGCTGGAAATTACCACGGCCGCGCCCACGACCTCTCTGTGGTGCAACAACTCCAGGAGCACGTCCCTGACCACCACCGGCCAACAGAGGACACTCTCTCTTCATGTGATCCGTCGAACCACAGTTCCAGCACGTATTACCAGTCACCACAACAGGAGCTTGTACCTCCCTCGCTGCTCGAGGACAATCATGCCTCAGATGACCACGCGATCCACATGTCCAACATGTGTTCTGATAAGCTCTCGCCCTGTCTCCCTGAACAGGCGCACCTTGTCCTCTACCACCGCGCCTAGCTGAAGACTGATACTTCCGATCACGTCCTCTCTTGTTCTGTCCACCACCGGAACTATACTCAGCAGCTCGCTTGCCCACACTAGGACCAGCTCCTCTAGAAGATAAACCCAAATTCAACTCAATGTCTTTTGCTCTACCAACCAGCACATCAAAGTCAGTGTACTCAGCAGCCAGCATATAGGTCTTTACATCCGTCACCAAACCATAACGGAAACGTTCACACCTCTCACGCTCATCAGGGATAAGCTTAGGTGCGTACTGACTGAGTCGGACAAATTGAACCTCGTACTCAGCCACTGACATGCTCCCTTGAGTAAGAGACATAAATTCCCTTTTCTTTTCATCCAGGTACCGCACACCCAGATACCTCCTCTTGAACGCGTTCAGAAAGAACGTCCAAGTCACATCAGCATCCTCCATTCCGGAGATAGCGGTTGTCCACCAGGTATACGCATCGTCATGCAACATTGATATTACACAGCCCAACTTCTGCACTTCATTGCAGTTCATTTTTCCCAAAATTCTCTTGGTACTTTCCAACCAAGACTCGGAACCCTCCGCAGACAAACCCCTGAACTCAGTCCCTCCAAGACTGCACAAGCGTTCCAGAGGTAGTCTAACATTAGCATCTCCCTGATGCCCAGCTCTATGAGCTCCAGCTACCGCCGCCAGAAAGGCTCCAGCAATAGCTTGAATCAGCACTGTCATGTCAGGAGCAGCTTGCCCCTGACCAGCTTCAGGTCCAGCGACCCCAGCACCAGCACCAGCACCAACTCCCTCACCCCCAGCACCACCACCACCGGGTGGAGGAGGTAAATCCACTACATTTTCAGCATTCTCTTCGTTCTCATTTTGAGCCATAGCTCGCGTATTAATCCTCGTCTCTCTACGAGGTCCCATTCACTATGCAATGCAATCAAAAATGTAATAAACATAGTCAGGCTCAGCAAGGTAAGCAATCCAAGTACTCAAGCTCATTTCCAATTTAAAACAAATCATTTCATTAGCTTTGATATGGCAATGGGTTCCTCTAACATGCTTCACCACATCATACACCACAATTGCATCATTTTTACAATTCATACATCATACTTTCACTCAACAAATATACATGCAATCATACACGTATCACCCACATAACCATTCCCAAATACTCTAGAACTCAGCTCTGATACCACCAAATGTAACCCCCTTAGCCCGACCTAGACGGTTGACCCGAACTACGAAGATTACACGGGGAAAACCAAAGTCAACCCGAAAGTCAACCTTGATTAACGACCCTTTTTTTTAAACCTTGTCTAGATGCATATTAACCTTAGGTGTACTTTTGAGATAAGCATACTCAAAAATCACAGCAATCGGAAAACGATAAGGGACTCAATTACACAACATACGAATTTAGGGACCAATTTGTAAATTCTGGAAATTAAGAGGACTTTTCCAATTTTTAAGTTACCATTAGGAAATTAGTAATGTTTCATACATCTCTGCCAAATTTCATCTCAAACGGACATCTCAAACTCAATCAATTGCATATACAAAAATCAGGACTAAAACGTAAAGCTTGCAAACCTCAAAACCATTCAAATCAGTGCCCAACGGTCAAGTGTTCCGAAACGGGTCTAGGCCGTTCAGAAACACCCCTTGGCAGTAGCCAAAGTGTTTCGAAACACTTCAGCCCGTTTCGAAACACCCAGGCCAAAATATGCACCTGTTTCGAAACAGGCAAGGGTGTTTCGAAACACCCTGCCTAGAAACAGCAGAAAAATCTGTTTTACACTCTTTCGACCCACCAAACACGCTCATATGACTTCCACCTCATGCCAACAAGTCATCAAACATTAAAGGAACATATTTGCACCATCAAAGCTCAATCATAGCATCATTTAGGAAAAACCACAAGTCTATAGGCATGCATCCTAAAATGAAAAGCAAGCAATCATCAAAACTCCAAAACAAATACCAAATGGCCATTTACATGTTTCAAACATCATCAAAGGCATTAAACCAAACTTAGGGAGTCCAAAACATCTCCCAAAAACACAATCTAGGTTCCCATTGCCAAATACCAAAAGCTAATAGTGTTGTGAAAATAGTCACCATACATGAGCTTAGACTTTCACTTGGATCCTTGACCTCCTTGCTGCCCTTAAAGCACTTCAATGCTCTGCATTATTGGTTCAAGAAAGAGAGAGCCTAAGCACATGTGCTTAGTGAGAAATGCTCTAATGAAACATCACAATAATGCAATTTGTAAAAACACCTTTCCAAGGCCTTTAGTTTCAAAACATCATTTATCATGCATCTATGCATACAAACCAAGCATCTCATGCTTCAATACATCAACATGTCATATTGGCTTTCAAGTGATAATCCATAACCATTTTCAACTCAAAACACAATCGGATACGCGGATTACAAGCGTTGTCCCATACGCTCCATACACACTACCAACACACAAGGTGGAGTTTACCGGTACAATCACAACCCCTCAACACCCGTGATGGAGCTTAACGGTACAATCACAACCCCCTCCACATCACTCATTGGTAGTTGTATAACATCACTAACGAGAACACGGGACACACAACACAAGATCCTCACATGGCATTTTAACCACCATTATGATCTTAGACATCTCGTTAGTGTTCTTGGATGGAGTTTACGGTACAATCACAACCCCCTCAACATCCAAGGCGACTTTATTCACGGTGCACCCAATCCTATAGCCGGCTAACTATATCCGATTCAAGTACTTTTAAACCAACACATCACTTGCCAATATACATTATTTACCATCATCAATCCACTATTTTTAAGCATTAAACAAAGCCATTACATAATCATGCATTACTATGCATCTAACCACATTTATCAATGTCCAAAACAAGGATCTCTTACCTTGAGAATCCCTCAACACATGGCTTACAAAACCAGCATTAAACATGCTAAAATATGCTTTCAAAATAGAATTTAAACATGCAAAATAAACACATTGCATTCAACCATCTCATGGTTCATCAAAAAGAGAGTTTCTCCGAAAAACTTACTCTTGAGCTTAGCTAAGTTGTTTAGACTTAAACTAAGCTCCCATAACCTTCCAAGATTGGTTTCAAAGCTGAAAACCAAACTTCACTCACCGATTCCGTTTCGCAAGCTTGCCGAAACGCCGATCAAGCCTCCGGATCAACACCACAAGGATCCGATGATGTCTCCCATGTTTTAAACACATCAAAGCTGTGGATTAATGCATCATCATGCATTAAAATCTTCAACCACAACACCTAAACTCGCTGCTCTCATCAAAACTCACATTTCGGCTACCAAACACAACCAAAATCACATCCAAACACCTCTACAACATTACCCAGCCAAGATCCATCAAATCCAATCATTCTTAAACATCAATTAACATCCAAAAAGGACCTAATCACGTCCTTATACCTCCAGCTATAGCAGAACATCAAAATCACCCAAAAAACCACCATTTTCTCAAGTCAAAACTTAGGAAAATCAACCTATTCGAGATTGTATTGATTAAACCTCAATTACACATCATTTAAACATCCAAAATACATCAAAAGGACATCTCAAAACAGAGCCCAATCATCTATTACGAATTTCTTCATAATTATATCCAAATCTTGCATTTTAAGCCAAATTCAAGAACACAACATTAAAACCTTTAATACAACTCAATTTAAGGATTGAGAACTTGAGAATTTCAGTAAAGAACTGAGTATTTAGAGGAGAAGGACGTTCATACCTCTAAATGTGAGTTTCTCCTTGTTTAGAGCCAAAATCCTTGAAAATTCAATAAGCAAATGATGAGGTTTTGGTGTAGAAATGATTAGAAATCATTTAGAGATTGAAATCTCAACTTTAGGTGTGAAAATCAAAGGAAAAGTGGATGTGGAAATGTGTTTGGCTGAGAGAAAATTGAGAGAAAATGAAATGGGAAAATTTTGGCAAAAGTTAGTTATGAAACTAAAATATCTCTTTTCCCTCTTTTCTTTTTATTAAATCACATTAAATGAGTCTTTAAAATTTAAGAAAAATCTGGAGAAACTCCCCCTTGGGTAAATTAGCTCCTTAAAGATTCAAAGTTTCAATCCTTTTAAAACAGTCACCAACTTTTCAAAAATTACATTTTAGTCACTAACTTGAAATGTCATATTTCCAAACCCCATTTTGTAAAATTGATTTCACCACTCTCTTATATATAATAAAAGAGGATTTTTAGATATTTTCCCATATTTTTAATGCATCCCGAACTAGGCTTTCCCTAAAAACCACCTTTTATATTCGAACCGTAATTTAAACCGGTCCGGTTCAGACCCTAAACTTCCAAGCCCAAAATTGGGGTGTTACAACTCTCCCCCCCTTAAGAAATTTCGTCCTCAAAATTTTACCTGGAGGAAAAAGGTACGGAAACTGCTTCAACATGTCGTCCTTCCGCTCCCACGTGGCTTTCTCAGCACCACGATGCTTCCACAGCACCTTTACCAACTCAATGGTCTTGCCTCGAAGAACTTTACTATCCGAATCCAGAATCTCTACCGGTTCCTTATCATAGGTCAAATCCGGATTCAACTCCACTTCCTCTACATGCATCACATGAGAAGGATCCGATCTATACTTCCGAAGCATAGAAACATGAAACACATCATGAATCTTTTCTAACTCTTGCGGTAACCTCAACTTATACGCAACAGGACCCACACGTTCAATCACCTCGCATGGTCCAATGTACCTAGGGCTCAACTTACCCTTTCGGCCAAACCTCATCACCTTTTTCCAAGGCGAAACTTTCAAAAACACACGGTCACCCACCGCATACTCAATCTCCTTACGCTTCAAATCCGCGTAAGACTTTTGCCGATCAGAAGCTGCCTTCAATCGCTCACAAATGAGCTTCACCTTCTCGGTGGTTCCTTTCAACAAAGCGGGCATCGAAACCAACTTCTGACCTGTTTCAGCCCAACAAAGAGGAGTCCGACACTTCCTCCCGTACAAAGCTTCATAAGGTGCCATTTGAATACTTGCCTGATAACTATTATTATAGGCAAACTCCACCAAAGGCAAATGTTTCTCCCACGAACCCTGAAACTCAATCACGCAGCACCTCAACATATCCTCCAACACCTGGATAACACGCTCAGACTGTCCATCCGACTGCGGATGATAAGATGTACTGAAATTCAACCGTGTACCCAAAGCCTGATGCAAATACTGCCAAAAACGTGACGTAAACCTCGGATCTCTATCCGACACAATCGACTTTGGCACACCATGCAACCGCACAATCTCAGCAATGTACAGCTCTGCAAGCTTATCCAAAGTGAACGTAGTATGCACAGGCAAGAAATGCGCACACTTCGTCAGGCGATCCACAATCACCCACACCGAATTCTTCTTCGATGGCGACAAAGGCAAACCAGACACGAAGTCCATGGTAATCCTCTCCCACTTCCACTCAGGAATCCTCAACGGTTGCAACAACCCTGAAGGAAACTAATGCTCCGCCTTAACTCGCTGACATACCATGCACTTGCTTACAAACTCAGCAACATCTTTCTTTAAACCCACCCAATAGTACTCATCACGAAGATCACGGTAGATCTTAGTACTACCAGGGTGCATAGCAAAAGGACTACTATGAGCTTCAGTCAGAATAGCACGCCTCAACTCAGCATCATTGGGCACTACTATCCGACTTCCAAAGCATAAAACTCCAGTATCATTAAAGCAGAAATCCGATGGCCTATCCTCTGCAATATCCTGAACATGTGGCACCAAGGAATCATCCAACAACTGTTTTTCCTTAATCAACTGAATCAAGGATGGTTTCACTTGCAACTCAGCCACAAGACCACCATCACGCGAAATGCTCAAACTGGCAAACATAGCCCTCAACTCCACTGCTACCTTCCTACTCAAGGCATCCGCTACAACATTAGCTTTATCCGGATGGTACTCGATCGTCAAATCGTAATCCTTAAGCAACTCCACCCAACGTCGTTGCCTAAGATTCAACTCTTTCTGAGACATCAGATACTTCAAACTCTTGTGGTCCGTGTACACAGTACACTTCTCACCATACAGGTAATGTCTCCAAATTTTCAAAGCGAAAACCACCGCAGCTAACTCAATGTCATGCGTAGGATAATTGCGCTTATGCACCTTCAACTGACGCGATGCATAAGCCACCACCTTACCCTCTTGCATCAACACACATCCCAAACCAATGTAGGACGCGTCACTATACACTACAAACTCTTTCCCTGATTCAGGTTGAACCAAGATAGGAGCTTGCGTCAAAGCTGCCTTAAGCTTCTCAAAAGCTTGTTGTCTCGCTTCCGTCCACTCATACTTAACATCCTTCTGCAACAACTTTGTCAAAGGTTCAGCAATCTTTGAAAACCCATCTACGAGCCTCCGATAGTACCCCGCCAAACCAAGGAAACTACGGACTTCATGAACAGACTTAGGAGGCTTCCAATTCATCACTGCCTCAATCTTCTGAGGATCAACACGAATCCCTTCAGCAGAGACCACATGACCAAGAAACACAACCTCTCTAAGCCAGAACTCACACTTGCTCAGCTTGGCATAAAGCTGATTTTCCAACAAAGCCTGCAACACAATTCTCAAATGCCCCTCATGCTCATCCTCAGTACGAGAGTACACGAGAATATCATCAATGAACACCACAACAAATTTATCCAAGTATTCATGGAACACTCTATTCATCATGTCCATGAAAGCTGCAGGAGCATTCGTCAACCCAAACGGCATCACAAGAAACTCATAATGCCCATACCTCGTTCTGAAGGCTGTCTTTGGCACATCCACATCCTTCACCTTCAGCTAATAATACCCTGACCTTAAGTCAATTTTAGAGAACACAGCTGCTCCCCGAAATTGATCAAAAAGATCATCAACTCTCGGCAATGGATACCGATTCTTGACAGTCAACTTGTTAAGCTGACGGTAATCAATGCACATTCTCATAGTGCCATCCTTTTTCTTCACAAACAGAACCGGTGCACCCCAAGGTGACACACTCGGCCGAATGAAGCCACGATCAAGCAACTCCTGAAGTTGCGTCTTCAGCTCTTTCAACTCTTTAGGTGTCATTCGATAAGGAGTAATGGACACTGGAGTTGTGTTTTCATACAACTCAATCCCAAACTCCACTTCGCGATTAGGAGGCAATCCAGGCAACTCCTCCGGAAACACACCAGGAAACTCTCGCACAGTCCTGATATCTTGCACACGCAACTCTTTAGAGCTAGGATTCATCACAAAGGCTAGGTAGGCTTCACAACCTTGCCTCAACATCCGACTCGCTTCCAAAGTGGACACCACATTGGCAAGAAACTTCACATTCTCACCAACCACCACTACCTCATAATCATCTGCAAGCTTCAACGAAACTCGCTTATTCTCAAAATCTACTACAGCTCGATGCTCAACAAGCCAATCCATACCAAGGATTACATCAAAACCATAGAAAGGCAATTCCATAAGATCAACATGAAAAACATGGTCTTGCACAACCAATGGACATCTTCTATAAAGCTTTCGAGTCACAACAGTCTCGCCAAAAGAACTAGTTACACGCATACCAACATCCAAAGACTCAACAGGCAAACCAAGCAATTGAGCATGCTCACGCAATATGTATGAGTGTGTAGATCCAGAATCAATCAAGGAAAGTAATGACAAGGATTGCAAAGTGAAAGTACCTGCGATCACATCCGTGTCATTCCTCCCCTCCCTCTGAGCATACACTCTGGCCTGGCCACCACCCTCAGGCTGAACAGCCACCACATGAGCCACATTCCTTCCACCATCCTCTCTACGCTGGAAATTACCACGGTCGCGCCCACGACCTCTCTGTGGTGCAACAACTCCAGGAGCACGTCCCTGACCACCACCGGCCAACAGAGGACACTCTCTCTTCATGTGATCCGCCGAACCACAGTTCCAGCACGTATTACCGGTCACCACAACAGGAGCTTGTACCTCCCTCGCTGCTCGAGGACAATCACGCCTCAGATGACCACGCGATCCACATGTCCAACATGTGTTCTGATAAGCTCTCGCCCTGTCTCCCTGAACAGGCGCACCTTGTCCTCCACCACCACGCCTAGCTGAAGACTGATACTTCCGATCACGTCCTCTCTTGTTCCGTCCACCACCGGAACTATACTCAGCAGCACGCTTGCCCACACTAGGACCAGCTCCTCTAGAAGATAAACCCAAATTCAACTCAATGTCTTTTGCTCTACCAACCAGCACATCAAAGTCAGTGTACTCAGCAGCCAGCATATAGGTCTTTACATCCGTCACCAAACCATAACGGAAACGTTCACACCTCTCACGCTCATCAGGGATAAGCTTAGGTGCGTACTGACTGAGTCGGACAAATTAAACCTCGTACTCAGCCACTAACATGCTCCCTTGAGTAAGAGACATAAATTCCCTTTTCTTTTCATCCAGGTACCGCACACCCAGATACCTCCTCTTGAACGCGTTCAGAAAGAACGTCCAAGTCACATCAGCATCCTCCATTCCGGAGATAGCGGTTGTCCACCAGGTATACGCATCGTCATGCAACAATGATATTACACAGCCCAACTTCTGCACTTCATTGCAGTTCATTTGTCCCAAAATTCTCTTGGTACTTTCCAACCAAGACTCGGAACCCTCAGCAGACAAACCCCTGAACTCAGTCCCTCCAAGACTGCGCAAGCGTTCCAGAGGTAGTCTAACATTAGCATCTCCCTGATGCCCAGCTCCATGAGCTCCAGCTACCGCCGCCTGAAAGGCTCCAACAATAGCTTGAATCAGCACTGTCATGTCAGGAGCAGCTTGCCCCTGACCAACTTCAGGTCCAACGACCCCAGCACTAGCACCAACTCCCTCACCCCCAGCACCACCACCACCGGGTGGAGGAGGTAAATCCACTACATTTTCAGCATTCTCTTCGTTCTCATTTTGAGCCATAGCTCGCGTATTAATCCTCGTCTCTATACGAGGTCCCATTCACTATGCAATGCAATCACAAATGTAATAAACATAGTCAGGCTCAGCAAGGTAAGCAATCCAAGTACTCAAGCTCATTTCCAATTTAAAACAAATCATTTCATTAGCTTTGATATGGCAATGGGTCCCTCTAACATGCTTCACCACAGCATACACCACAATTGCAACATTTTTACAATTCATACATCATACTTTCACTCAACAAATATACATGCAATCATACACATATCACCCACATAACCATTCCCAAATACTCGAGAACTCAGCTCTGATACCACCAAATGTAACCCCCTTAGCCCGGCCTAGACGGTTGACCCGAACTACGAAGATTACACGGGGAAAACCAAAGTCAACCTGAAAATCAACCTTGATTAACGACCCTTTTTTTAAACCTTGTCTAGATGCATATTAACCTTAGGTGTACTCTTGAGATAAGCATACTCAAAAATCACAGCAATCGGAAAACGATAAGGGACTCAATTGCACAACATACGAATTTAGGGACCAATTTGTAAATTCTGGAAATTAAAAGGACTTTTCCAATTTTTAAGTTACCATTAGGAAATTAGTAATGTTTCATACCTCTCTGCCAAATTTCATCTCAAACGGACATCTCAAACTCAATCAATTGCATATACAAAAATCAGGACTAAAACGTAAAGCTTGCAAACCTCAAAACCATTCAAATCAGTGCCCAACGGTCAAGTGTTCCGAAACGGGTCTAGGCCGTTCAGAAACACCCCTTGGAAGTAGCCAAAGTGTTTCGAAACACTTCAGCCCGTTTCGAAACACCCAGGCCAAAATATGCACCTGTTTCGAAACAGGCAAGGGTGTTTCGAAACACCCTGCCCAGAAACAGCAGAAAAGTCTGTTTTACACTCTTTCGACCCATCAAACACGCTCATATGACTTCCACCTCATGCCAACAAGTCATCAAACATTAAAGGAACATATTTGCACCATCAAAGCTCAATCATAGCATCATTTAGGAAAAACCACAAGTCTATAGGCATGCATCCTAAAATGAAAAGCAAGCAATCATCAAAACTCCAAAACAAATACCAAATGGCCATTTACATGTTTCAAACATCATCAAAGGCATTAAACCAAACTTAGGGAGTCCAAAACATCTCCCAAAAACACAATCTAGGTTCCCATTGCCAAATACCAAAAGCTAATAGTGTTGTGAAAATAGTCACCATACATGAGCTTAGACTTTCACTTGGATCCTTGACCTCCTTGCTGCCCTTAAAGCACTTCAATGCTCTGCATTATTGGTTCAAGAAAGAGAGAGTGTAAGCACATATGCTTAGTGAGAAATGCTCTAATGAAACATCACAATAATGCAATTTGTAAAAACACCTTTCCAAGGCCTTTAGTTTCAAAACATCATTTATCATGCATCTATGCATACAAACCAAGCATCTCATGATTCAATACATCAACATGTCATATTGGCTTTCAAGTGATAATCCATAACCATTTTCAACTCAAAACACAATCGGATACGCGGATTACAAGCGTTGTCCCATACGCTCCATACACACTACCAACACACAAGGTGGAGTTTACCGGTACAATCACAACCCCTCAACACCCGTGATGGAGTTTAACGGTACAATCACAACCCCCTCCACATCACTCATTGGTAGTTGTATAACATCACTAACGAGAACACGGGACACACAACACAAGATCCTCACATGGCATTTTAACCACCATTATGATCTTAGACATCTCGTTAGTGTTCTTGGATGGAGTTTACGGTACAATCACAACCCCCTCAACATCCAAGGCGACTTTATTCACGGTGCACCCAATCCTATAGCCGGCTAACTATATCTGATTCAAGTACTTTTAAACCAACACATCACTTGCCAATATACATCATTTACCATCATCAATCCACTGTTTTTAAGCATTAAACAAAGCCATTACATAATCATGCATTACTATGCATCTAACCACATTTATCAATGTCCAAAACAAGGATCTCTTACCTTGAGCATCCCTCAACACATGGCTTACAAAACCAGCATTAAACATGCTAAAATATGCTTTCAAAACAGAATTTAAACATGCAAAATAAACACATTGCATTCAACCATCTCATGGTTCATCAAAAAGAGAGTTTCTCCGAAAAACTTACTCTTGAGCTTAGCTAAGTTGTTTAGACTTAAACTAAGCTCCCATAACCTTCCAAGATTGGTTTCAAAGCTGAAAACCAAACTTCACTCACCGATTCCGTTTCACAAGCTTGCCGAAACGCCGATCAAGCCTCCGGATCAACACCACAAGGATCCGATGATGTCTCCCCTGTTTTAAACACATCAAAGCAGTGGATTAATGCATCATCATGCATTAAAATCTTCAACCACAACACCTAAACTCGCTGCTCTCATCAAAACTCACATTTCGGCTACCAAACACAACCGAATCACATCCAAACACCTCTACAACATTACCCAGCCAAGATCCATCAAATCCAATCATTCTTAAACATCAATTAACATCCAAAAAGGACCTAATCACGTCTTTATACCTCCAGCTATAGCAGAACATCAAAATCACCCCAAAAACCACCATTTTCTCAAGTCAAAACTTAGGAAAATCAACCTATTCGGGATTGCATTGATTAAACCTCAATTACACATCATTTAAACATCCAAAATACATCAAAAAGACATCTCAAAACAGAGCCCAGTCATCTATTACGAATTTCTTCAAAATTAAATCCAAATCTTGCATTTTAAGCCAAATTCAAGAACACAACATTAAAACCTTTAATAAAACTCAATTTAAGGATTGAGAACTTGGGAATTTCAGTAAAGAACTGAGTATTTAGAGGAGAAGGACGTTCATACCTCTAAATGTGAGTTTCTCTTTGTTTAGAGCCAAAATCCTTGAAAATTCAATAAGCAAATGATGAGGTTTTGGTGTAGAAATGATTAGAAATCATTTAGAGATTGAAATCTCAACTTTAGGTGTGAAAATCAAAGGAAAAGTGGCTGTGGAAATGTGTTTGGCTGAGAGAAAATTGAGAGAAAATGAAATGGGAAAATTTTGGCAAAAGTTAGTTATGAAACTAAAATATCTCTTTTCCCTCTTTTCTTTTTATTAAATCACATTAAATGAGTCTTTAAAATTTAAGAAAAATCTGGAGAAACTCCCCCTTGGGTAAATTAGATCCTTAAAGATTCAAAGTTTCAATCCTTTTAAAACAGTCACCAACTTTTCAAAAATTACCTTTTAGTCACTAACTTGAAATGTCATATTTCCAAACCCCATTTTGTAAAATTGATTTCACCACTCTCTTATATATAATAAAAGAGGATTTTTAGATATTTTTCCATATTTTTAATGCATCCCGAACTAGGCTTTCCCTAAAAACCACCTTTTATATTCGAACCGTAATTTAAACCGGTCCGGTTCAGACCCTAAACTTCCAAGCCCAAAATTGGGGTGTTACACGGATTATAGAAAATTGTAGATTTTTCAAAGTTGACTACTTGCCCAGAGGCAGAAGTATAGGTTTGAAGTGCCAGTTTAAGTTGTTCTGCTTCTTCCAGTTTATTGTTAATAAAGACCATACAGTCGTCAGCAAAGAGGAGATGATTGACTTTAGGACCTAACTTACTAGCTCCGATGCCAGGAAGCAAATTCTGATGTTGAGCCTCAGAGAGGTAGGCAAAGAGTCCTTGAGTGCAAAAGAGGAAAAGAAAGGGTGATAAAGGATCACCTTGCCGGAGACCTTTTTGGGGTTTAAAGGATGGAGAGAAAGAATTATTAACCTTAATAGTGAAGGATACCGAGGAAACACACCTCATAATGAGTGAGACCCAGGATGGTGCAAAACCCATACGGGTCATAACATTCTCAAGAAAAGCCCATTCCACTATGTCAAAAGCCTTTTCCATGTCCAGCTTAAGTGCCGCACCATGTGTAGATTTAGTGATGCCAATATTGATAGAGTGTATGATTTCATGAGCAATAAGGATGTTATCAGTGATATTGCGCCCATGGACAAAGGCAGCTTGGTTACTACTAATACAAAAAGGTATTGTGTGTTTCATTCTGTTAACCAATACTTTTTCCACTATTTTGTAAATAACCGTACAAAGACTAATAGGTCGGAGATGATTCATTGTAGTTGGGTCCTTAATTTTTGGAATAAGAACCAAAATGGTCTGGTTAACCGATGCCATATCGGCCGACCCATTGAGTAGATTTAGACAAAGACGGGTGACATCCGCACCTACCGTATCCCAATGTTGTCTGAAGAACCCACTTGGAAGACCATCATTTCCAGGAGCCTTCCTAAGATCAATATCCCGGAAAGCAAAAAGAATTTCATCAGCAGTGAACTCCCTAGAAAGAGACTCATTCATGGCTGGTGTAACGGAGGCAGAGATTTTTGAGAGAATCTGATCTGAGAGTTGAGGGTTCGAGGAGGTAAATAAGGTTTGGAAATAGGAGGAAGCGATAGTCAAAAGTTCGTTTTCAGACACACACCAATTATTGTTGGTATCATATAATCTAGAGATAGTGTTCTTTATCCGTCTATTATTAGCACGGGCATGAAAAAAGCGTGTATTTTTGTCCCCTTGGGCCAACCATAGATTACGAGATCTTTGTGCCCAATAAATTTCTTGTTCGTCAAGTAACTTATTGAGTTCAGATCTTGCTTTAAGGTAAGCTTCCTCAGTGGAGGCCGTAAGAGGCCTCTTAAGATACTTATTAATTTTCTTGGTAAGGAAGCGAATACGTCCTGTAACATTATAGCGTTGTTGAGATTGCCATTCCCCCAGGTAGGAACCAATAGCGCGAATTTTATCGAGAGTATGTCCCTGGGTAGTAGCCCATGTTCTTTTAATCAAAGATATACCTTCGTCATTGTTTGCCCAACAATTTTCAAAACGAAATTTAAGTGGAGTAGGTCTAGAAACATTGGCTAAAGGGGGGTTAGTATCCAAGAGAAGGAAGCAATGGACCGATTTAGCATCGTAGTCAGAAGTAATACGGTAGGAGGGGTTAGAAACTTTCCAAGCCAAATTACCGATAAACCGATCTAGACGTTTAAGGATAGTTTGAGTATTAAGCCCGGTTTTTGTCCAGGTAAACCAGCCAGAGGACGGTTTACAATCGAAAAGATTTTTACGCGATAGACAGTTTCGAAAGTTATTTATTTGGGATCGAGCACGACGACGACCCTCTTGTTTCTCAGAGTCCGATAAGATCTCATTTAGGTCACCACCTATGAGCCATGGACGCCCACTATTGTCATTTAGAGAATCAATTAATTCTCATCTTCTAACTTTCTGACTAGTTTCAGAGAAGCCATGCAGACCAGTAAAAAACATCGAGTATGAATCAAGTTGGATACAAGTATGTATAAAACGATTCGAATACGAAACCAAAGAAATATCAATATTATTTAATACAAATAGAGCCAATCCAGAGCAAGTATGTAACGCCCCGGTTTTGGGCTCAGAAGTTTTGGGCGTTGACCGGTTCGGTCAAAGTGCTGATCGAATATATAAAGGTGAAATTAGGAAAGCCTAGTTCGGGTTGCATTAAAAATATGGAAAAATGTTCTAAAATCATCTTTTAATATATAAAAGTGAACTGTGAAATCAATTTTGGAAAATGAGGTTTGGAAGGGTGACATTTTGGCTAGTGACCAAAATGTAATTTTTGAAAGTTGCGTGACTGTTTTATAAAGGGTTGAAACTTTGAATCTTTAAGGAGCTATTATTCCAAAAAGAGTTTCTCCAGATTTTTCTAAGATATTTTGATGTATAATTCTGATTTTAAAGCTTAAGAAAAGTGGAGGGAAATCATTTTACTATTTTGTAACCAACTTTCCATTTTCTTCCAATTTTCATTTTCACTCTTTTTCTCTCAACCCAAACACTTTCTCTCCAGAGATTTACTTCTGATTTTTTCACTCAAATCTTCCTTTTCAATTCTCTTTGGATTCCTAATCATCTCTACAACAAAACCTCACCATTTGCAAGTTGTTTCATCAAGCTTTTTGGTTCCAAAAAGGGAGAAACTCAAGTTTGGAGGTAAGAACGTCCTTCTCCTCTAAACTCTCAGTTCTTTACTGAAATTCCTAAGTTCTCAATCCTTGATTTGTGATTTGTTAAAGGCTTTTCAATTGAAATCTTGATTTTGGCTTAAAATGCAAGATTTGCTTGATTTTGGTGAAATTTTCGTGTGATCTGTTTGGGCAGTGTTTTGAAGTGTCAAATTGATGTTAAATGAATGCTAAATTGATTAGAAGTTGAGGTTTAATTAATGCAATCCCGGATAGGTTGAATTTCCTAAGTTTTGCTTGAGTTTTTGGTTGTTTTTGGAGTGATCTTGGTGATATGTTATACCTGGAGGTATAAGGACGTGTTTGTGATCATTTTGGATGTTAATTGATGTTTAAAAATGGTTAGAAGTGATGGATCTTGGCTGGGTGAAGTTTTGGAAGTGTTTAGAGGTGATTTCGGTTGTGTTTGGTAGCCGAATTGTTGGATTTGTGATGGGCAGCGAGTTTAGTTGTGTTGCTGGTGTTTTTAGTGCATTATGATGCATTAATCCTCTGATGTTATGTGCTTGAAACAGGGGAGATTGATCCATGAGCATTAGAGGTGGTGTGGAAGGTTTCGGATGCTTGGAAGGCTTGTTGGCTAGCCTTGTTTTGTGTATCGGTGAGTGAAGTTGGGTTTTCAGCTTTTAAACCAAGGTTTGGAGGTTTTGGGAGCTTAGTTTAAGTCTAAACAACTTTGCTAAGCTCAAGAGTAAGTATATGGATTTTCGCTCTTGGTTTGTGTTGTGAATTGGCTTTAAAAGCAATTGTGTTTGGTGGTTGCAATGCATGTGATTTGCATGGTTTATATTCTGTTTTGAAAGCATATTTTAAGCATGGTTTAATGCTGGTTTTGAAAGCCATATGTGAAGGATGCTCAAGGTAAGAGATCCCTAGTTTTATACATTGAAAATGTGGTTTTGATGCATGGTGTTGCATGTTGTTCAATGGCTTTGTGTAATGCTTTAAAACAGTGGATTGATGATGGTAAATGATGGTTTTTGCATTATGATTATGCATGTGAATCATTGGACTAATGTGGTAAGTTGGTTATATTGGCAAGTGAGGTAAATGGTTCTTGGTTTCTTTGATCGGATATAGTTAGCCGGCTATAGGATTGGGTGCACCGTGAATAAAGTCGCCTTGGAGGTGGAGTGGTTAAGAGTGAACCGGTAAACTCCCTTCAAGTATCCTAACGAGATGGTTAAGGTCATAATGGAGGTTGAATGCCCATTCGAGGACCTTGGTTAAGCAAAGGTTATATGGTGGTTAAAAGTCCATATATGGGAACCTTGTGCTTGTTAAGATCACAATGGTGGTGTAAAGTCCATGTGTGGATCTTGTGTTGGGTGTCCCGGATCTCGTTAGTGATGTTATACAACTACCAATCGGTGATGCTAAGGTTGTATGGTGTTTAAAAGTCCATACATGGGAACCTTGTGCATGTTAAGGTTATATGGTGTTTAAAAGTCCATATATGGGAACCTTGTGTAAGCTAAGGTTGTATGGTGTTTAAAAGTCCATACATGGGAACCTTAGGAAAGTTAAGGTTGTATGGTGTTTAAAAGTCCATACATGGGAACCTTAGGAAAGTTAAGGTTGTATGGTGTTTGAAAGTTCATACATGGGAACCTTGTGAATGTTGAGGTCAAATGGTGTTTAAAAGTCCATTTGGGGACCTTGGATTGGTAGTGTGTATGAAGCGTGGGGACAACGCTTGTGATCCGCGTATCCGATTGGATGTTGAGTTGAAAAGTGGATGTGGTTGATCACTTGGGAGCCAATATAATGTTCTTGATTATGATTAAGCATGAGATGCTTGAAAAGATGCATGGTTGCATGAAAAGTGTTTAATGCTTGTGAATGCATGTTTACTTGTTAAGTTGAACAAGTGCTGATTATCATTTGGTAAATGATGCATGTGTGCATGAAATCTCTTTAATGCATTGGAGTCTTGTTAAGACTTGTTTTAAAAGGCATGTGATGATGATGTTGTGGTTCATAAGTTGCCTCTGTTTAATGCATGTGTTGGATTGATTGAGTAAATGGTTTTAAAGGGTTTCTTGTTTGGAATGATTTTCAAGTATAAGAAAGGTATGTTATGAAATGGAAGTGTTTTCCAAGGTATGAATTTAACTTTGCATATGGTGTTTATGCATGGAATGGTTAAATGGATGATTTTGCAAATTATGCTTTGAAAAGGTTTTCTTAGCTTGCTAAGCTAAGGGTTGGTTTTCATGTTTGAGCAATGCATGGTTTAAGCATGTTGTTGAAAAGGGGTTTTCAAACTTTGCTTGGTAAACAAATCGAGTTGCTTTTCAAAGAGGTTTTATGACTCGCTGCATTGATGGTGTTTTGGTTTTGAGCATTCCTCACTAAGCATTATGTGCTTACGCTCCTTTTTGTCCATCAATGCAGATTCTTGAAGTTTGGACAGCGAGAAGCAAGGGATTCAAGGAGGACTCCATTTGAGATGTATGTCTCGGTGAATAGCTATAGTTAATAAAGGCATTGGGGTAGAATCTCTTGAGTTGATGTTTATGTGTTCGTTTATGTTTGGACAAGGATGGTTATATGTTGTTGTTAATGTTGTTGGATCATGTTTTGGTTTATATGAGATGGATTTGGAGATTTTGTGTTTAAATGGTTGCTTGTGTAGGAAGCATGCCTATGGATTGGGGCTTTGCGTATATGATGATAATATGTTGAATTGTTGATGCAAGTATGTCTCTTATATGTTGAATTGCATGATGGTAAAGTTTGGTGGCTTTTGGAGTATGTTCGGATGGTCAATTGCGTGTTTAAGCATGTCTTTTTCTGCATTATGTGCAGGGCGTTTCGGAACAGGGACTACCGTTTCGGAACGGATGCCCTGAATCAGCCCAGGCGTCCGAAACGGTAGACACCGTTTCGAAACGGAAAGCATTCTGCCAGCCACCTGTTTCGGTACGCGTTGCGGAACGGCCCCGCGTTTCGAAACGGGCTCTGCCTGTTTCGGAACATGTGACCGTTGGGGGCTGACAGTGGCGGTTAATTGTTTTGGAATGTTTGCATTTTGGTCCCGAAACTTGTTTGTGCAATTGTATGAGTTTGGGATGTCCGTTTAAGCTGAAATTTGGCAGAGAAGCATGAAACTTGATTAATTTTAAGTTGGTAACTTAAAATCTGGTTAAGTCCTTAAAGTTTTCAGAATTTACAGTTTGGTCCCTAAAGTTGTTAATTGTTCAATTGGGTCCCTGTTTGATCTCTGATGTTTATTATCTTCGAGTATGTTGTTGTGAGATCACATCTAAGGTTAACGTGCATTTAGACAAGATTAAAAAGAAGAAAAAAAGGGTCGTTAATCAAAGTTGACTTTCGGGTTGACTTTGGTTTTCCCCGTGTGACTTTCTTAATTTGGGTCAACCGTCTGGGCCGGGTTAAGGGGGTTACATTTGGTGGTATCAGAGCTAAGTTGCGAATGCTTGGGGAAAACGGTAAATTTTTGTGATGTGTGTTGATGTTTACCTTGTTGTGTGGATGAAAGTTGGTTGAATGTTGGTTGAAACACGTGTTTCTGAGTAAGTTGTTGATATTTGCAAGCATGCTTTGTGTTTAAGAATCTTGGTTGAGCTTACGTGGATATATGCTGATGTTGTGAGTTGGTTTAATGCATGATGAAAGTGAAATGAGTATGTTATGTGGATAGTATGATGTTGCCAGTGGATGCTGTTTGATGAAAGCATGATCGAAGTATGTTGTTTGATATGCTTGATGTTGTGATATCCATGTTCGTGTTGACTGTTATGTCATGTAATAGAGGGGGGATTCGGGATACCCATTGCCTTATTATTATAGCTATTGTGTTATTTTGGAGTTGGAGTTTGAATCCTTGCTTAAAGCTGGTCTAACTGGTTTGTTTGTTTTGTTGTGATTGTTTGTTGTTGTTAGTAGTATGGCGAAGTCGTTGATAGAATGGCAGTTGGGTGAGATGGTTGCTGCCTTAGGGCAGGTTGTTAAGGCTTTGAATTCACCCTTCTGTAGAGGTGTTTCGTCTCAGTCTTCTGTGCCTGGAGTTGAGGTGGTAAGGCAGGAGGAAGAAGCTGGTTCTGTGATGAAGAGTTCATCACCTGTTGCTCAAGAGGTGTTGGGAACATCTCAGGCTGTAGCAAGGGTAAAGTCAGTGGATGTGTTGGCTGTAGGATGTGTGGGTTTGCCGAGGCAGCGTTTGTTGGATTTGGGTGCTGTGGAGTATCATGGTTCTTCACCTGAGACATTTGAGGCTTGGTTGGCCAGTGTGATTCTGATTCTGGATCAGGAAGGTTGTGATTATGCTTGTAAGCTGGGAAGTGTTGTCTCTTTGATGTTGGAGGATGCATGTGTCTGGTGGACATCTGTGGCGGTGGCGTCACATATCCATGATATTGACTGGGATTTCTTTGTATCTGCCTTTTATGAAAGGTATCTTGGAGAGAAGTTTCCAAGGGTTAAGCAATGTGAAGGTAGTGCTGTTGTGGAGCAAGTGTTGCTTGAGCAAGGAGTGGAAGCTCAGCCACCGGTATGTGACCGTTGTGAAAGGCGCCATGTTGGAGGTTGTTGGGGCGCGGGTGCTTGCTGGAACTGTGGTTCTAAAGTGCATGTTAAGCGTGATTGTCCTCTTGGGGTGAAGTCAGCTTTGGTGATAGCCAAAAGGTCTCTGAAAGGTCGTGGACACGGCCGAAGCAAGGTTCAGAGGTGGCAGAAAGAGCAGAAGGTTGTGAAGAGTTTGGGAAGTGAGAAGTGCTGGAAATGTGGGTCTGCTGGACATATGAGACGTGATTGTTTGATGTTGGCTCGGAATAGCCATGGTTCTTTACCGCAGGGAGATGGTGATGACCTTAAAGTGTTAGCTGGTGCTGCAGCGGTGCGGCAGGAGGATGATGGTTCTGCGAGGAAGAGAGCTCGTCTGATGAAGCTTCAGGGTGGTGATGTGTTTTCAGGTAATTTTGTTAAGTAATCTTTGCTCTAGTTACCTTAGTTGGGTTTCTGTTGGTTTTCCTTGCGTGGTAAGTTTAGTCTTGTTGCCAGCATGTTGAGGTAATAGTTGTAGTTTTGGAAACATCTTTGGTGTGAAGAAGGTTTTAGTGAGTTTTGTGGTTAATGATTGTTGGTATGATGGTATGATGGAGTTATATAAGTTAGAAGTGAGGAAGGAGATTGTTCTTAGACGGATTCTGAGGATGTTATTAGAGGGTGTGAACTGGCATTCATGCACAGTTAAAATCATTGTTATATGCTATATTATATATGTGCTGGTCCATGCATACATGTGGCATGACATTAGAGGTTTTGCATACATGTACATTAGGCATTGATAAGGCATGTTGGTGATCATGCATACGATGTTCACACTCGCTAATAACTAATCGAATCTGTTAGTATGGTGGTTGGGTTAGGTTGGATGATGGGTTCTTTAGAGGTTGTTTTGGTGTTGGGTGAGAGTTAGAAGTAATGGAGTATATTAAGCTAGTTGCTAGTAATAGTGAGAGTGGTATAGCCTATTGGTAGAAGGATAGTGTTTGATGCTTAAAGAGTTTAGTGGTTTGGTGGTGAGGAGTACCGGTTGAGGTTAGAATCGGTCAAGTGGTTTGAATAGCTAAGTGGAAGGGGTAGTTCCTTGGTGCTAAGTGATGTTACAGTTTAGTGGTTGTGTTTCCAAGTGCTGAGGTAGCTTAGCATTTAAGTTGTTGTGGAAGGGTTGGTTCGTAAGTGTTGGTTCTTAGCAACCTTTTGAGGAGTTGAGGAGTTGTTCTGTATGTTAGGATAAGCGATGTTCTGGTAAGGCAAGTATTGTGGTCAAAGCTTGCGGTGGATAGGCAATGGAAGGTCAAAGGCCATTGTTGGTTGGTTGGGTTCTTGTGAGTAGTGGTTGGCTGGTTGTGGGTATGTGAATTTCTTTTGTAGTCAGCTGGTGGTGTGTGATACGGTTGGCGGAGTTGAGTTGGGGTTGTGATGTAAATTTTGGATGGTGGGTGAGTAGTCCTGGTGAGTCGTTATGGTAATGTTAGTGGCAGATGTGAGGGATTATCAGCATTCGTTGAGGAGTTTGGGTAAACGGTTGTCGCTTAAGGATTTTTGCTTGTTGGGAAATCCTTGGAAGAAGTTTGGGAGTTTGCAAGAGTTTTAGAAGCAGAGAAGTTTGCAAAGTGGCTGAATTGGATTGGTTAGTGTCGTTGTGTAAACAAGTCTTGGGAGTTGTGTGTTACGGTGATGTGTGCTGTAAAAGTTGAAGTTCTTCATGTTGATGTTGGGGCTGTGTACAGTCCGGATATGTGAAAGGTTAAGTTATGGCTATTTTTGTGTGTTCTGGATTTTATGAACAGTATGTGGTGGTGTTGAGTTGGTGGAGTTTTTGTGTGGAATGTGTTCAGTGGTGGTTGGGGCTTTTGTGTTGCCGGGTGTGTTGCTTTGGGAAGGTTGTGGTTCTCTTTTCGCCAGTTGAAATTTCGAGGATGAAATTTCCTAAGGGGGGAAGAGTTGTAACGCCCCGGTTTTGGGCTCAGAAGTTTTGGGCGTTGACCGGTTCGGTCAAAGTGCTGATCGAATATATAAAGGTGAAATTAGGAAAGCCTAGTTCGGGTTGCATTAAAAATATGGAAAAATATTCTAAAATCATCTTTTAATATATAAAAGTGAACTGTGAAATCAATTTTGGAAAATGAGGTTCGAAAGGGTGACATTTTGGCTAGTGACCAAAATGTAATTTTTGAAAGTTGCGTGACTGTTTTATAAAGGGTTGAAACTTTGAATCTTTAAGGAGCTATTATTCCAAAAAGAGTTTCTCCAGATTTTTCTAAGATATTTTGATGTATAATTCTGATTTTAAAGCTTAAGAAAAGTGAAGGGAAATCATTTTACTATTTTGTAACCAACTTTCCATTTTCTTCCAATTTTCATTTTCTCTCTTTTTCTCTCAACCCAAACACTTTCTCTCCAGAGATTTACTTCTGATTTTTTCACTCAAATCTTCCTTTTCAATTCTCTTTGGATTCCTAATCATCTCTACAACAAAACCTCACCATTTGCAAGTTGTTTCATCAAGCTTTTTGGTTCCAAAAAGGGAGAAACTCAAGTTTGGAGGTAAGAACGTCCTTCTCCTCTAAACTCTCAGTTCTTTACTGAAATTCCTAAGTTCTCAATCCTTGATTTGTGATTTGTTAAAGGCTTTTCAATTGAAATCTTGATTTTGGCTTAAAATGCAAGATTTGCTTGATTTTGGTGAAATTTTCGTGTGATCTGTTTGGGCAGTGTTTTGAAGTGTCAAATTGATGTTAAATGAATGCTAAATTGATTAGAAGTTGAGGTTTAATTAATGCAATCCCGGATAGGTTGAATTTCCTAAGTTTTGCTTGAGTTTTTGGTTGTTTTTGGAGTGATCTTGGTGATCTGTTATACCTGGAGGTATAAGGACGTGTTTGTGATCATTTTGGATGTTAATTGATGTTTAAAAATGGTTAGAAGTGATGGATCTTGGCTGGGTGAAGTTTTGGAAGTGTTTAGAGGTGATTTCGGTTGTGTTTGGTAGCCGAATTGTTGGATTTGTGATGGGCAGCGAGTTTAGTTGTGTTGCTGGTGTTTTTAGTGCATTATGATGCATTAATCCTCTGATGTTATGTGCTTGAAACAGGGGAGATTGATCCATGAGCATTAGAGGTGGTGTGGAAGGTTTCGGATGCTTGGAAGGCTTGTTGGCTAGCCTTGTTTTGTGTATCGGTGAGTGAAGTTGGGTTTTCAGCTTTTAAACCAAGGTTTGGAGGTTTTGGGAGCTTAGTTTAAGTCTAAACAACTTTGCTAAGCTCAAGAGTAAGTATATGGATTTTCGCTCTTGGTTTGTGTTGTGAATTGGCTTTAAAAGCAATTGTGTTTGGTGGTTGCAATGCATGTGATTTGCATGGTTTATATTCTGTTTTGAAAGCATATTTTAAGCATGGTTTAATGCTGGTTTTGAAAGCCATATGTGAAGGATGCTCAAGGTAAGAGATCCTTAGTTTTATACATTGAAAATGTGGTTTTGATGCATGGTGTTGCATGTTGTTCAATGGCTTTGTGTAATGCTTTAAAACAGTGGATTGATGATGGTAAATGATGGTTTTTGCATTATGATTATGCATGTGAATCATTGGACTAATGTGGTAAGTTGGTTATATTGGCAAGTGAGGTAAATGGTTCTTGGTTTCTTTGATCGGATATAGTTAGCCGGCTATAGGATTGGGTGCACCGTGAATAAAGTCGCCTTGGAGGTGGAGTGGTTAAGAGTGAACCGGTAAACTCCCTTCAAGTATCCTAACGAGATGGTTAAGGTCATAATGGAGGTTGAATGCCCATTCGAGGACCTTGGTTAAGCAAAGGTTATATGGTGGTTAAAAGTCCATATATGGGAACCTTGTGCTTGTTAAGATCACAATGGTGGTGTAAAGTCCATGTGTGGATCTTGTGTTGGGTGTCCCGGATCTCGTTAGTGATGTTATACAACTACCAATCGGTGATGCTAAGGTTGTATGGTGTTTAAAAGTCCATACATGGGAACCTTGTGCATGTTAAGGTTATATGGTGTTTAAAAGTCCATATATGGGAACCTTGTGTAAGCTAAGGTTGTATGGTGTTTAAAAGTCCATACATGGGAACCTTAGGAAAGTTAAGGTTGTATGGTGTTTAAAAGTCCATACATGGGAACCTTAAGAAAGTTAAGGTTGTATGGTGTTTGAAAGTCCATACATGGGAACCTTGTGAATGTTGAGGTCAAATGGTGTTTAAAAGTCCATTTGGGGACCTTGGAATTGTAGTGTGTATGAAGCGTGGGGACAACGCTTGTGATCCGCGTATCCGATTGGATGTTGAGTTGAAAAGTGGATGCGGTTGATCACTTGGGAGCCAATATAATGTTCTTGATTATGATTAAGCATGAGAAGCTTGAAAAGATGCATGGTTGCATGAAAAGTGTTTAATGCTTGTGAATGCATGTTTACTTGTTAAGTTGAACAAGTGCTGATTATCATTTGGTAAATGATGCATGTGTGCATGAAATCTCTTTAATGCATTGGAGTCTTGTTAAGACTTGTTTTAAAAGGCATGTGATGATGATGTTGTGGTTCATAAGTTGCCTTTGTTTAATGCATGTGTTGGATTGATTGAGTAAATGGTTTTAAAGGGTTTCTTGTTTGGAATGATTTTCAAGTATAAGAAAGGTATGTTATGAAATGGAAGTGTTTTCCAAGGTATGAATTTAACTTTGCATATGGTGTTTATGCATGGAATGGTTAAATGGATGATTTTGCAAATTATGCTTTGAAAAGGTTTTCTTAGCTTGCTAAGCTAAGGGTTGGTTTTCATGTTTGAGCAATGCATGGTTTAAGCATGTTGTTGAAAAGGGGTTTTCAAACTTTGCTTGGTAAACAAATCGAGTTGCTTTTCAAAGAGGTTTTATGACTCGCTGCATTGATGGTGTTTTGGTTTTGAGCATTCCTCACTAAGCATTATGTGCTTACGCTCCTTTTTGTCCATCAATGCAGATTCTTGAAGTTTGGACAGCGAGAAGCAAGGGATTCAAGGAGGACTCCATTTGAGATGTATGTCTCGGTGAATAGCTATAGTTAATAAAGGCATTGGGGTAGAATCTCTTGAGTTGATGTTTATGTGTTCGTTTATGTTTGGACAAGGATGGTTATATGTTGTTGTTAATGTTGTTGGATCATGTTTTGGCTTATATGAGATGGATTTGGAGATTTTGTGTTTAAATGGTTGCTTGTGTAGGAAGCGTGCCTATAGATTGGGGCTTTGCGTATATGATGATAATATGTTGAATTATTGATGCAAGTATGTCTCTTATATGTTGAATTGCATGATGGTAAAGTTTGGTGGCTTTTGGAGTATGTTCGGATGGTCAATTGCGTGTTTAAGCATGTCTTTTTCTGCATTATGTGCAGGGCGTTTCGGAACAGGGACTACCGTTTCGGAACGGATGCCCTGAATCAGCCCAGGCGTCCGAAACGGTAGACACCGTTTCGAAACGGAAAGCATTCTGCCAGCCACCTGTTTCGGTACGCGTTGCGGAACGGCCCCGCGTTTCGAAACGGGCTCTGCCTGTGGCGGTTAAATGTTTTGGAATGTTTGCATTTTGGTCCCGAAACTTGTTTGTGCAATTGTATGAGTTTGGGATGTCCGTTTAAGCTGAAATTTGGCAGAGAAGCATGAAACTTGATTAATTTTAAGTTGGTAACTTAAAATCTGGTTATGTCCTTAAAGTTTTCAGAATTTACAGTTTGGTCCCTAAAGTTGTTAATTGTTCAATTAGGTCCCTGTTTGATCTCTGATGTTTATGATCTTCGAGTATGTTGTTGTGAGATCACATCTAAGGTTAACGTGCATTTAGACAAGATTAAAAAGAAAAAAAAGGGTCGTTAATCAAAGTTGACTTTCGGGTTGACTTTGGTTTTCCCCGTGTGACTTTCTTAATTCGGGTCAACCGTCTGGGCCGGGTTAAGGGGGTTACAAAGTACTATTATAGTTTAGAGATAAAACTTTAACCATTCCCAAAGAAACACATAAGCGGGAACATGCCGCCTTATTAAATTTAGTCTCGCATAAAAATAAAATGTCTGGTGAGGTACGTTTGATATACTGCTTGAGGTGCTGAACTGCCTGGACCTTCCCGAGACCCTAATAGTTCCAACATAGTATGATCATTTTCCTCGGCGGGGTTGAGCATCAACTGCCGCCGGAGAGTTTTTGGAGCTGCTCATCCCAGCTTTATCTTTCGGAGTGGAAGAAGAGGAGGGCTTGACTTTCTTGGTTTGAAGGACCACTTGGATATGGGATCTCCTTTTGGTTCCTCGATTAGCAGGGGCAGGGACTACAGGGCTAGGTGCTTACAGAGTTAGGCATCTAAGTCCAGTATCTTTTGTGCAGTGGGGCTCGGGACACTGTTATGTTGATCATCCAGATCTCCATCAATTGATTCCTCTGGGATGGGAAAAATTGTGTTCAGGGGCTGAGGTTCCAAAACTCTAGGGGGTAGAGTAACTCGAGGGTTGGATCGAGGAGAATGATCCTTTGGCTTAGGAGCATGGTGATTGGTCTCCTTGAACTGGGGTGGTACGTGCGATTCATCTACCATAGTCGCATCCTTTTGTGGGTTATCCTCGCTAGGCTGTTCCGAAAAAGCGGTAGCATCCCCTTCATTCAAATTGCCTATGAATTCAGGAAAAACGGATGTAAGTTTTAGGAACGGGAATCAGTTAATAAACTGAAGATGTTGAGAAAAGATTAGAGGGAGACCCGTATCGCTCTGTGCAGCAACAACATTCCTTTCACTTTTGGATCTAAAAGGAAACAAAGATGAAAAATAAATATAGGATTGGAAAATAAAAGAAAAAATAGAAGTGATATAAGTAGATTAGAAGGAGCATGAGGTATACCCATAGATGGTTGGTTCTGAGCCGTAGGCTCTTGATCCACAACACAGATTCTACCTCTAGGGCCTTGGTCACGACGACGTGGTGGGAGATAACGAAGCCAATCCCTGTATTGCAGTTTGTTTGGGTCATAAGCTGATTTGTTGGGCCAGTTCTCTAATATATGGCTGACAATACCACAACCATGACATAGGATAGGCAGCCGTTCATATTGCAATCGACAAGATCTTTGGTTGTTACCCTTACCAATGAGTAGGAATCGCCGGATAGGTCGGGTGATATCCAACATGATTTCGACTCAGAGAAACTCAGTCATATTACCTTCTCTCTTTTGAGTATCCGTTCTTAGAACAGTCCCCACTATTGCACTAAGGGACTGACCAACCATATGAGCACAATCTATATTTTCCACAAAGGGAGCAGGGATGGCAAGTATACGGAACCAGATTCACATCAAGGAAAAGGAGTATTCATCTATGCTCTTCACTGGGTCGTATTCAGCAAGTGCAAGTCTTTCAAATTTATAGAGCTAGGGCCCACGTTCAAAGACATCATCTCTGTCAGATGCAACGGCGAACTTGATTCAAAAATAGGATTCTTTGATGATGGAAATTGAGACGAGATTGTTGTTTCGCCAAATGCCTTCAAAGGCAGTAAGAACCGCTCAATCATCTATTGGCTTGGAGGATATAAATCGCCCAATTAAGATAGTCTTAGGATCCTCCTCCTCAAAGTCCCAATCAGGGGTATAGATGGCGTCAGCCTCTTCATTTGTAAGATCAAGATTGGTAAATTGGGGGATGGAAGATGATGCCATTGTTGGAAGGAGGTGTGTGAAGGCTAGGAGTTTGAGATAGAAAGAGGGAATGGAAGAGTGACCAAAGGAGTAATAAGGAGTGTTATCGTTTTGGACAATATATAGGGGGAGGTTATAATAGTAGAAGGCAAGAGGGAATAGTAAATAAATGAGGGGAACCATAATTGAATTAAAGGAAGGAAATTGACGACAATGATATTTAATCAAAGTCAACACCCTAAAAAAGGAAAGAAGATTTTGGATGAATTTGGGAATCCGAGCGGTATATTTAGTAGTGGCTAGTGAAAAGGGTTTAATATAAGGCAGGAGTCATGAGATAGGTATGGTAAATATTAGATGAGAATTATATAAAGAATGCTTATGGGGAAATATGGCAAGAATAAGTGATGAAAAAAGGTAACAAGTATGAATTGAGATAGATGAAAAGTATTGACTAGTTTGAATTGGTAGTAAATATGAATTCCTTAGTTTGGGGAAAGTATCACGATTGAGAGTATTGAAGGAAACCAGGATAGCTGGAGAAAAGGGGGGAAATAGGTAAGTAATTAATAAATATTTATACGTTTGGACATCAATTTCGAAGGAATGCAGATTCCTTAAAAGTAGGAACAAAATTAGAGTAAAGTTAAGAAATATAAAAGTGAAGTATAAGCTGAATTGAATTGTGATTAAATGCAGATTCTTTGAAATTAGGAAGGAATAAAAAGGAAAGGGTGAGGACATTGGCGCAAAACGAGGTTTTATGAGAGAGATATCGATTTGGAGAATAATTAAATGCGGATCCCTTAGATTTAGGATCGACTTTTGTGCATGAGAGGGGAAGTTGAGGAATGGTGGATGTAAAAGATAGACTATAGGCCAAAAAGGTAATTATTTATATCCACATGGGATTTAGAGATCTTAGTGTATGTTTGGACATCATGCCATTTTATAATTGATGTATACAGAAGTTGTGGTTTGTTGGGAAAGGATAATAGATTAAAATTGGCAGGGGAACAAAAAGCTCGGCCATAAATAGTGTGGTAGTGGTACCTTGATCCATTGAGGACATTAAGGAATAGGTTGTTTTTATTAAAAAAGTTATGGATAGTGTGAAACCATGAGTATAATTTTGAAAAGTTAATAAAAAGATAGGTTCTCGAGAGAGAAGAAAAAGTTTTCACCATGAAGGTGATCGTGAAGGGTTCCCTTAGAAGGGCTTGAGATAGTTCACCGTAAAAGGTGTATAAATAAATAGTGGTAAAGCAAACAAGAGTAACAAGAGTGTAAATATAAAGTTTATGACATGATAGTATGAGCATAGTAAGTAGTTTGTGAAAAGTATTTGACATGCATAGAGTTAACAAAATATTAAGAGCATATATAGGGATGCTTAAACAGTAGTGAAATAAACATGCATGGACATGGCAAAACAATAACCAACATCATTGAGGTAAAGAGCTATCAAGCAAGCAATAAAGCAAGTAAAAATAATGGGGGCGCTACGAGCGATAAAAAAAAAAGGAGCAAGACGAAAGCAATAAATAAAATTACAACACTGGGAAAGAAAGAATAGGGGAGAAAGCAAAATAATACAGACTAAATGAGCAAAAGAATGGGGGGTAAAGAAAGAATAATTACAAATCAAATGAAAAAATTAAAAAGATAAATAGGTGACGATGGTCGAGCACACATAAGGAGCAGCTCCCAGGGGTTGTTATTGACCTCGCATATTAAGGAAACAGTAAGAAAGAGAGTTAGGAAAGAAAAATCATAGTAAACATGAGGATATGGCATAATGACAACATACATAAAAATAGGCATAGCGGTAGAGAGTAGATGAATTAAGATAGAAGGACGTTTGTGAAGACAAGATTGCAAAGGTTCGAAATGTCTATAGTAAAAGAAATCCATAAAAATCAGAGTAGATAAAGTAAGAGTGTGTAAGGAAATAGCGTTAATCAGGGAGGTGCATACCGTCAAAAAAAGGGGGTTGCCAATGTTCTTAGAACAATCCCAGAAAATGTAACCTTGATGGAGGGGCCATAGAGGACAGCAAAAAATAAAATGCATTAGTAGAAAGCCTTTGAGCTGACATCCAAATTGACTTAAGATGATAGAAAAAAGAATGCAATATTGGTTAGAAAAAAGACTTGGAAAGAAGAGGACAGAGAGCATGATATAATTGGATTTAATGAGGAAAAGGAATAGACACAAGAGGTGCATACAAATCAGATAATGCCCGGATGTAATATGTAAAGAAAGCAGAGAGGTTACCCTTACAATGGTTATGGAATGGCCATATAGCTGTGGAACAAACTTTGGAAAACATACATTAGTAAAAAACAGAGAAACATAGAGGTGGAAAGAATTAGGAAATATAAGATTAGGCCAGAGCATATCAGCAAAATGGGGTGGGGAGACAAGGTCGTTGAGGAAATTGCTATACAAAAGAGTGGGGTCGTAACCATGAATATTGTGAGTTCCCACATAGTGGGTCGAAATATAATCCCCAAATAGGGTTTGATAGGAAACCAGATCCGAAGTGGACATACAATCATAATATAACAAGAGGCAGTTAGAAAACAGAGAAACTTGGAGTAAAGATTTTGTAAATTGAGAATGCATCGAGGCAAACTGTCCTAAAACAGCAAAATTGGGGACATGATATATAATGAAACTCAAGCACCAGAACCAATTAAAGCATATTAGGTAATGGATCGTAGCAGAATAGATAATAAACCCAGAATCCACTGATGTAAGAGTTAACATGAAGCTGGTCGGGAAATAGGGAGGGGGAAGAAAAATGTACCCTTGTCTCCGGTGAGCCAGGACTATCGCGCTGACTGCAGGGGTGGGGAGGACCGTGGAGAGCAAACGGAATGAGGGTTGATCTCCTTGGAAGAGATCTGAAATAGAAAAATCAACAGATAAAAAATTAAAATTAAGCCCTAAAAGTATAGGGTAAATAAGGGGTGCAGTAGAAATGGGGTAAAAATCGTGGTGAACAATGCGAGTGGATTGTGGTCCGTCGGAGGGAGTGTTGAGATTTAGGGTGGCCATGGTTTCCGATGGACGGTGACGGGAGAGAGGGCGGCGGGTAGCAATCCCTTGAGAATCATGATATACGCTCGCAAAAAACAAACAAGAACAGTGGATTAGACAAAACCCAACGAGATCGGAGAAACAAAACTTAAAGAAATCATAAGGAAATCGCAAAAGTAGAAAGAAAATTAAAGGGAAAACCAAAAATGGGGTGGGATGGGCTCTCAAAAATTCCGTACCTTGAAGTGCTGGGTTCTCAAAATTGAGATGGACGCCGGTGTCATGAGCTGGAATCACTGTATGACCGTTAGAGATTTAATTTTCTGTTTGTTTGTTAATTTGCACATGTTAGCCGTTAGAGAGGTTTAATGAAACGGTGCGTATGGCCTGTGTATTGCAAAACACGGTCGTTTTACATTTCTGTTGTTAAAAGGGTTAGGAAGGGCATTGTAAGGGTTATCCGAGAATTGAATGAAAACTTTATCACTTCTCTCCCAATTTTCTCATTCTTATCTTCTTCATTTCTGGTTCTTCTCTTCTCTTCTTTATTCTTCTTAATCATTCCTGAAATCACATTTGTTCTGTTACAAAGGCATCAGAGCTTTCCGATCCTCAGCAAATATGGTGGAAACTAGAAGCCAAACTGCACAATCTACTGTCGCAGCACACTCGTCTGGTCCTGATTCAGAAACGAAGGCGACTGGGTCCGATTGGCAATCCGTTACTAGCAAGTTACAAGATGATGTTCAACGATTAGAAGCTTCGATTGGGGATCGTTTTCAGCATATGCAAACGGCGATGATGGCTAATTTACACAAGCTGCTCGAAATCGCTTTGGGGAAGACAATCGATGCTAGTGGAATGGTGGCTCAACACACTGGGATTTTGGGGTCACCGCTCTCTGGTCAGAAGAGCACCAACCCTAGTCTTGAAACAAAAATCGTTGAGGAAGGACATTCAAGTAAATCGGAGGGTGTTGTGGGAACTGGTCCAAGTGAAACGATGACAGCACAGCCAGAGATTCATGGACAGTCCACCAACTTCGCCTACAAACTCATGTGTCCTAGATTCGATGGAACCGAGTTCAAAGGGTGGTATTCCAAGCTGCAACAGTATTTTGAGGCTGAGATGGTACCAGATGTAGCAAAAGTCAGAGTGGTGATGTTGCACCTGGAAGGAAAAGCTCTCCAATGGCATCAATTCGTGGCAAAGTCACAGGGAGGATTTAAAGAGGTTAGTTGGCAAGAGTATTTGAAACTGCTCAAAGATAGATTTGCACCTGAGGGGTTTGATGATCCTTTTGCTGAACTGGTTGCTTTGAGACAGTTAGAGACTGTAGAACAATACTATGATGAGTTCCTACAGTTGCTTAATCAAGTAGAATTACCTGATGATTATGTCCTGAGTTTGTTTAAGAACCACCTTAGAATCGAGATTGGCTCTATGGTCAAGTTATTACAACCTAAGACACTTATGGATGCTTTTCACTTGGCAAAACATGTGGAGGCTATGACACTGTCTGGATATCAAAAGCAAACATCCGGTGTTTCAGGAAGAACCACCACACAATTGTCTCTGAATATTCCTTCCAGGGGAGGTAACAACATAGGGAAATGGTCAGCTAGCACAGGGAACTTGGGAGGCTCGAATGCATCTCAATTCTCTTCACCCACAGTGGTAAGCCCTAATAATAATAAAGGAGGGAGTCAAGGTAATCAAAGGAATGGGAGTAAAACTTTGTCTGCTAGTGAGATAGAGGATAGGAGGAAAAAGGGACTTTGTTTTTGGTGTGCTGCAAAATACACACCAGGCCATAGGTGTGCAAAAACTCAGCTGTATCAAATTGTGGTTGAGGGGGTTGAAGAAGAAAATGACCAGGAAGTATTTTTGGATTGTGAGGAAACGGTGGATGGGGGAACTACAGAGAACATTAAGCATGATGGACCTGTATTATCTTTGAATGCTTTGTGGGGTTCAAGTTGTTGGGAGACCATGAAATTGGGTGTTCAGATTCAAGGAATTGCTTGTGTGGCTTTAATTGATTCTGGGAGTACTCATAACTTCATTAGTATTACAGTGGTGAAGAAATTGAGATGGCATATGGATAAGAGGAACCAGCTCAGAGTTACAGTGGTAGATGGTAATGTGATGACTACCTTGGGCATGTGCAAAGGTGTTAGCTGGACTGTGCAGGAGAAAGTTTTTGCTGCTGATTTTCTAGTACTTCCCCTGAAGAACTGTGATATGGTTCTCGGTATACAGTGGCTAACTACTTTGGGAGTCATCCAATGGAATTTTGCTGAACTACAAATGAGTTTTAATCATGAAGGCTCAACTGTTTATCTGAAGGGAATGACACCTGTTGAATTTGAATTAGTGGATTCCAAGACCTATCAGAAGTTAGTAAAGAGCAACATAGGCCCTTACACTTCAACTTTGTGCATCATGAGTCCACAGTTAGAATTAAAAGGCAAAGGAGAACCACTGCCTAAGGAAATTCAAGAGTTGTTACAAAGGTATGAAGGAGTGTTTGAGGAACCTAGGGGCTTACCACCTGATAGAGGGCATGAACACAAGATTGACTTGTTGAATGAACAAGCTACTGTTAAGGTTAAACCTTACAGACATCCAGCTTATCAAAAGAATGAAATAGAAAAGATGGTGAGGGAAATGCTGGCCACTGGGATTATAAGGGAAAGTAACAGTTCTTTCTCTTCACCCATTGTCATGGTCAAGAAAAAAGATGGAGGGTGGCGGATGTGTGTTGATTACAGAAAATTGAACCAGCTCACTATTAGAGACAATTTCCCTATGCCCATTATTGAAGAGTTGTTGGATGAGCTGGGCACTGCCATGTTTTTCTCCAAACTAGATCTGAGATCAGGATACCACCAAATCAAAATGAGGGATTCAGACATTCATAAAACTGTGTTTAGGACACATGAGAGGCATTATGAGTTCCTTGTCATGCCCTTTGGACTCACTAATGCCCCTGCCACTTTCCAAGGGCTAATGAATAGAGTCTTCAGGCAACAGTTGAGGAAGCATGTCTTAGTATTCTTCGATGACATATTGGTATACTCTTCTGATTGGAACTCCCATGTGTTGCATCTTCAAGAAGTACTTCATATTCTACAGGCCAATAAACTTTATGTCAAATTTTCCAAGTGTTGTTTTGGGGCAGTTGAAGTGGAGTATTTGGGGTATATCATCTCTCGAGGGCACATTGCCATGGATGAGTCAAAGGTCAAGTGCATTATGGAATGGCCAATACCAGTTTCAGTTAAAGAGTTGAGGGGTTTTTTAGGGCTGTCAGGATATTACAGGAGATTTGTTAGAGGCTATGGATGTTTGGCTAGGCCACTGACAAATTTATTGAAGCAAGGGGCTTGGAAATGGGGCCAAGAAGAAAAAAATGCCTTGGATAATTTGAAGAAGGCCGTGTGTACTGCCCCTGTACTTGCACTGCCAGATTTTGGTTTGGATTTCATTATTGAGACAGATGCTTCAGATAAGGGAGTAGGAGCTGTGTTGGTGCAAAAGGGAAAGCCTCTAGCTTTTTATAGCAAAGGGTTAGGGGTGAAATTCCAAGGATTATCTGTGTATGAGAAAGAAATGTTGGCTGCACTTATGGCTGTGAAGAAGTGGTCTAATTATCTCATAGGGAGACATTTCATCATCAAAACTGACCATAGGAGTTTAAAATTTCTGTCTGCTAATCAAGCCATCACTCCATTCCAACAAAAATGGGTTGTCAAGATGATGGGCTATGACTATGAAGTTCAATATCGAAAGGGAGCTACCAACATTGTTGCTGATATGTTGTCTAGGAAACCAGTGGAAGGTTACCTTTCAAATATGCAAATCAGTAAACTAGACACTGAGATGATGGAGAGAATTGCTTCATCTTGGCAAAGAGATGATCATTTGTTGCGGGTTATCAAAGATATTGAAAGTGGCAGTTCCAAACATAAGAAATATAGTTGGGATGGTGCAGTGCTTAAGAGAAAAGGGAAATTGATAGTGGGAAAATATGCTATTTTGAGGAGGGAGTTGATAGAATTTTTTCATGGAAGTGCATTGGGAGGACACTCAGGGGCCCATGCCACTATTAGGAGGATGACCACTGTGTTGTATTGGAAGGGCTTGAGGAGAGAAGTCAAACAGGTTGTAAGAGAATGTTTAATTTGCCAGAAATGTAAGGGAGAATTACAGCATCCTAAAGGGCTACTGCAGCCCCTACCTGTGCCTGAAACAATTTGGCATTCCATAAGCATGGACTTTGTAGAAGGTTTGCCAATTTCAAGGAAGAAGAACTGCATTTTTGTGGTGGTGGATAGACTGAGTAAATATGGGCATTTTATTGCAATTTCCCACCCTTTTACTGCTAAAGACATTGCCCAGGTGTTTCTTGAAAACATTTTCAAATTACATGGGCTACCCCATGATATAGTTTGTGACAGAGACATGGTATTTATGAGTCTCTTTTGGAAAGAAATGATGCTGAAACTTGGAGTCACTATCAATGCTTCCACTGTCTATCACCCTCAGTCTGATGGGCAAACTGAGAGAGTCAATCAGTGCTTGGAGACTTACCTTCGATGCATGTCAGGAGAGAGACCAAAGGAATGGGCTGAGTGGCTACACCTGGCTGAATGGTGGTACAATACAACATTTCACACTTCTATTCAGGTCACTCCTTATCAAGCTGTCTATGGACAAACTCCTCCAGTCCACTTACCATACATTGCTGGAGAATCATTAGTAGATGAGGTGGATAGAAGTCTTCAGAAGAGGGAGGCTGCTATTAAAATGCTGCAATTCCACATGAAGAGAGCACAAGACAGAATGAAGTCACAAGCAGACAAAAATAGGGTGGATTGTGAATTTCAAGTAGGAGAATGGGTCTTCCTGAAGTTACAACCCTACAGACAACAATCTGTCGTGTCTAGAAATTGTCAAAAACTCAGTCCTAAGTGGTTTGGACCATTTCCAATTGTAGAGAAGGTGGGCAAGGTAGCTTATAAGTTGCAGTTACCAGTTAACTCAAAAGTTCACCCTGTTTTTCATGTGTCTCAACTGAAGAAGAGAATTGGAGCTGACTTGGTACAATCTGATCTTCCTGTGATCGATCCCGAATGAGTAATTGGCAAAGAACCTGTCAAGATACTTAACAAGAGAATGATAAAGAAGGGGAACAGAGCAGTGACTGAGGTATTGGTAGAATGGTCAAATTCCTTTCCTGAAGATTCTACTTGGGAGATACTGCACCACCTGCAACAACAATTTCCTTATTTTGATACTTGAGGTCAAGTATCTTTTGAAGGAGGGAGCACTGTCATGAGCTGGAATCACTATATGACCGTTAGAGATTTAATTTTCTATTTGTTTGTTAATTTGCACATGTTAGCCGTTAGAGAGGTTTAATGAAACGGTGCGTATGGCCTGTGTATTGCAAAACAAGGTCGTTTTACATTTCTGTTGTCAAAAGGGTTAGGAAGGGCATTGTAAGGGTTATCCGAGAATTGAATGAAAACCTTATCTCTTCTCTCCCAATTTTCTCATTCTTATCTTCTTCATTTCTGGTTCTTCTCTTCTCTTCTTTATTCTTCTTAATCATTCCTGAAATCACATTTGTTCTGTTACAGCCGGTTGGTGGGGAGGAGAATGCGAAGGTGGACGGTGTGGTAGAGGGAGGGAGAGCTGCGGGGGGGAGGGGAAAAGATCTGAAACAAAAAGGAAAGGGGGAGGTGGAAAACACGGGGAATTGGGAAAAGAAAAGAGAAAGAACGAAAAAACCAAAACCAACCCAAGAGAGACCCGAGAGGATTGAGAGAATTTCGAGAGCCATCACCCACCCATTGGAATTTTACCCGTTGGAATTTTAACTGAGTAAAAAGTTCAAAAATTAATCGTTAGAATTTTAACTGAGTAAAAAGAACAGAAATTGTGTTTTTGCAAAATAATCATGTTGAAAAGCTCGTAATCAATTATATAAACTCCTAAAATTTGATTATAACTTATTTTGCGGTCTTTTTTGTAGAGGTTTTGGACGAGCGGGTCTAAATGGGCCGAACAATGGACCCATTTGAATTTTAACTAAGTCAAAAGTTTAGAAATTGAGTTTTTTTCAATATAACCGTGTTGGAAAGCTCGTAATCAATTATATGAACTCCTAAGATTTGAATAAAACTTGTTTTGCGGTCTTTTCTGTAGAGGTTTCGGACGAGCGGGTCTAAATGGGCCGAACAATGGACCCGTTAGAATTTCAACTGAGTAAAAAGTACAGAAATCTAGTTTTTGCAATATAATCATGTTGAAAAGCTCGTAATTAATTATATGAACTCCTAAATTTTGATTAAAACTTATTTTGCGGTCCTTTTGTAAGGTTTCAGACGAGCGGGTCTAAATGGGCCAAACAATGGACCCGTTAGAATTTTAACCTAGGAAAAAGTACAGAAATTGAGTTTTTGCAATATAATCCTGTTGAAAAGCTCGTAATTAATTATATGAACTCCTTAAATTTGATTATAACTTATTTTGCGGTCTTTTTTGTAGAGGTTTCGGATGAGCGGGTCTAATTGGGCCAAACAATGGACCTGTTTGAATTTTAACTGAGTAAAAAGTATAGAAATCGAGCTTTTGCAATTTAATCGTGTTTAAAAGCTCGTAATAAATTATATGAACTCTTAAATTTTGATTAAAACTTGTTTTGCGGTCCTCTTTGTAGAGGTTTCGGACGAGCGGGTCTAAATGGGCCGTAAAATGGACCCGTTAGAATTTTAACTTAGTAAAATGTACGGAAATTAAGTTTTTGCAACATAATCGTGTTGAAAAGATCGAAATCAATTATATGAACTCCTAAATTTGGATTAAAACTTATTTTGTAGCCCTTTTTGTAGAGGTTTCGGACAAGCGAGTCTAAATGGGCCGAACAATGGACCCGTTAGAATTTTAACGGAGTAAAAAGTACATAAATTGAGTTTTTGCAATATAATCTTGTTGAAAAGATTGTAATCAATTGTATGAACTCCTAAATTTAGATTAAAACTTATTATGCAACCCTTTTGTAGAGGTTTCAGACGAGCGGGTCTAAATGGGCCGAACAATGGACCCGTTAGTATTTTAACTAAGTAAAAAGAATAGAAATTGAGTTTTTGCAATATAATCGTGTTGAAAAGCTCGTAATCAATTATATGAACTCCTAAATTTGGATTAAAACTTATTTTGCAGTCTTTTTGGTAGAGGTTTCGGACGAGCGGGTCTAAATGGGCCGAACAATGGACCCATTAGAATTTTAACTAAGTCAAAAGTTCAGAAATAGAGTTTTTGCAATATAATCGTGTTGAATGCTCGTAATCAATTATATGAACTCCTAAATTTTGATTAAAACTTGTTTTGCGGTCTTTTTTGCAGAGGTATCGGACGAGCGGGTCTAAATGGGCCGAACAATGGACCCATTAGAATTTTAACTGAGTAAAAAGTACAGAAATCGAGTTTTTGCAATATAATCGTGTTGAAAAACTCGTAATCAATTGTATGAACTCCTAAATTTAGATTAAAACTTATTTTGCAACCCTTTGTAGAGGTTTTGGACAAGCGGGTCTAAATGGGCCGAACAATGGTCTCGTTAGAATTTTAACTGAGAAAAAGTACAGAAATCGAGTTTTTGCAATATAATCGTGTTGAAAAGCTCATAATCAATTATATGAACTCCTAAATTTGTATTAAAACTTATTTTGCAACTCTTTTTGTAGGGGTTTCGGACGAGCGGGTCTAAATGGGCCGAACAATGGACCCGTTAGAATTTTAACTAAGTAAAAAGTACAGAAATCGAGTTTTTGCAATATAATCGTGTTGAAAAGATCGTAATCAATTGTATGAACTCCTAAATTTAGATTAAAACTTATTTATTTGGAACCATTTCGTAAAGGTTTCGGACAAGAGGGTCTAAATGGGCCGAACAATGGACCCGTTAGAATTTTAACTGAGTAAAAAGAATATAAATTGAGTTTTTGCAATATAATCGTGTTGAAAAGCTCATAATCAATTATATAAACTCCTAAAATTTGATTATAACTTTTTTACAGTCTTTTTTTGTAGAGGTTTCGGACGAACGAGTCTAAATGGGCCGAACAATGGACCCATTAGAATTTTAACTAAGTCAAAAGTTCAGAAATTGAGTTTTTGTAATATAATCGTGTTGGAAAGCTCGTAATCAATTATATGAAGTCCTAAAATTTTATTAAAACTTATTTTGCGGTCTTTTTTGTAGATGTTTGGGACGAGCGGGTCTAAATGGGCCAAACAATGGACCCATTAGAATTTTGTAACACTCGGGTTTGTGGGTCGGGTGAAAATAATATTAAAATAATATTTCGTGTTTCGGTTTCACAATTAAAATAATAAAATATTATTTTAGGCCTCGGGTTTTCAAAACAAATAATTTATGTTGGACATGTTTTGATTTTAAAGCCCAATTCCATGGAATTTGGAAATTGAGATAGCTATCCCCATTAATGGCAAAATTGTAATTAAGTGGGCTTTCAAATTAAAACCCCTTTTTGTTAAAATAGCCTTGTCATCTTCTTCCCCTCCCCTCCAATTTCATTTTTCACGACAAAGAGAGAGTTCTTCTCCAAATCATTATTCCACCATCATACACCTTCATCTTTGGTGCTTTTTGAAAGATAAACTCGATTTTGACTTGTCCTCCTTTCCCTCTACAAGCTAGTACCTTTATTTTTCTCAAAGCTCCTAGTTTTTGGATTTTGGTATTTTGAAAGTTTAGATTAAAAAATGAGAACTTTATTGTCTTTAGCAAAAGCTTTTGATTATTTAATGTTAGATAAGTTGTTTGTAAACTATAAGGTCCAAAATATATGAATTTTAAAGAGTTTTATGAAGATTATCGGATTTGGGTTTAAGTGGGGTTTTAGGAGGGTTTAAAGGTTGGTTTTGGGGTTGCTATGTGTTGGAAATTGAGGGTTGATGTTAGTGTGATAGTTAGGGGTTGTTTTGGGAGCATTTAAGTGTGTTAAAAAGGTTGAAATCAAGAGTTTTGGACTGTGCTAAAGGGCTGCTCGGGATTGAGGTTTTGGGAGTTGTTCTTAGCTTGAAATCTTGATGTTAGTGTTCCGGGTTTGCTACATTAATTTGTGAACTGATTTGAGGTTGTTTTGATTGTGTTGAGATGATTAGAAGCAAGAGTTTGTGTTTTGATTGTGATGAGTGTAATCCCATCGACGGGGCGTGAGGATGAGTGGAATCCCCTCCGCCTGAAACGGTGATGAGTGTAATCCCACCGTAAGGTAATGGTTGTGTTGGATGTGAGTTCCAACAGTTATCCACGTATTCGAGTCATAGCTAGGTGCCAATATGAATTGATATATGTGTTTACATATGATGTGGATTTGGACTTGTTGAGCATGGCATAATATTGAGTTTATGTTCATGCATCATATTATATTTTGGCTCATGTGGATCGAAGGTAAGAACATGCATTCTACCTTGGTTGTATGCTCGTGCTTGGACCCTGCATTGTCGAGGTTTGTTTTATGAACTTACCCTCACTAAGCTTTATTCTTACGCTCTCTTTGTTCGACAATGCAGATTCGTAGTTCGTGGGTTGCTCGTGCAAGGAGAGGGCCTCCAAGTGTGCTTGTGGTGCTATCTTAGCTTTCAAGTATGGACTTTTAAGTTATGAGGTGTAATAGTCAAGCAATGGGATATGTATTGTTGTTTGAGCTTTTGGATGTATGTGGATGTTTGGTTTTAGGAGCATGTTTAGACTCCTTTATATGTTAATGTTGGTTTGGCTTTTTGATGCCTTGTCTTGTTTGTAAGCCATGTTTAAGTTGCTTACCTTAAATGCTCAAGTGTATGCCCTCGTTGAAGCATGAATCCTAAATGCCATGTATGATTCTTATGTTGATTTGATGGTCCTTTGGATGTATGGTCTTTATATGTTGGAAGTGTGTTAAGCATGCTTATGGTGTTTGGTTTTGCCATAGAGTTGTTGTATGTTAGTTGGGGGAGGTTTTAGTTGTGTTTTGGAACATCCTTGTGCCACAAACCAGCTAAAACTAATCTGTAGACAGAGGGCGTATCGAAACGGTTGGTCTCGTTTCGATACGGTCCCTTTGTTTTTGGCCAGGCGCTTCGGTACGCTAGGGGGTCGTTTCGGTACGATTTTGCCACTGGAAATCTGAGAATTTGAGGATAAATTAAAGTATCGAAACGGGTCCTGGCGTTTCGGAACGGTCTTTGTATCGGTTACCACGAGAAGTTGACCGTTGAGGGCGTTTCGATACGGTCCACCCTTGTTTCGAAACGGTCTGCTCGGTTTGACTTTGGCCAGTTGACCTAGTCAAGGCGTATCGAAACACTCTATGGGCGTTCCGATACGGCCTGTTGTTTAAGTTAAAAATGGGTTGTTTTAATTGGCTGTTTAGTTGTTTACCTCATGGTTTCTTCCGCTATTGCTTTTCACACATAGGATTTAATATCTCATCTAGAAAAGAATATAATAATGAAAAAGTTTTCTAGGGTCGGTAACCGAAGTGGAGCCTTAATGGGTTTCGCCTCGGTTATCCCCGTGTAGCCCACTCGGGCCGGTCAAGCGTCCGGACCGGGACGAGGGGGTTACAAATTTAAACTGAGTAAAAAGTACAGAAATCGAGTTTTTGCAATATAATCGTGTTGAAAAGCTCGTAATCATTTGTATGAACTCCTAAATTTGGATTAAAACTTATTTTGCAACCCTTTTATAGAGGTTTCGGACGAGCGGGTCTAAATGGGCCGAACAATGGACCCGTTAGAATATTAACTGAGTAAAAAGAACATAAATTGAGTTTTTGCAATATAATCGTGTTGAAAAGCTCGTAATCAATTATGTAAACTTCTAAAATTTGATTATAACTTGTTTTACGGTCTTTTTTGTAGAGGTTTCGGATGAGCGGGTCTAAATGGGCCGAATAATGGATCCGTTATGTAACCCCCTTAGCCCGGCCTAGACGGTTGACCCGAACTACGAAGATTACACGGGGAAAATCAAAGTCAACCCGAAAGTCAACCTTGATTAACGACCCCTTTTTTTCTTTTTAAACTTTTCTAGATGCATATTAACCCTAGGCGTACTCTTGAGATAAGCATACTCAAATATCACAGCAATCGGAAAGCAATAAGGGACTCAATTGCACAACATACGAAACTAGGGACCAAAATGTAAATTCTGGAAATTAAATGGACTTTGCCAAATTTTATGTTACCAATATGAAATTAGTCATGTTTCATGCTTCTCTGCCAAATTTCACCTCACACGGACATCGCAAACTCAAACAATTGCATAAACGAAGCTCAGGACTAAAACGTGAAGATTTCAAAACAAATAACCATTCGAAATTTCGTCCTCGAAATTTACTTGGAGGAAAAAGGTATGGAAATTGCTTCATCATGTCATCCTTATGTTCCCACGTGGCTTCCTCAGCACCACGATGCTTCCACAACACCTTTACCAACTCAATGGTCTTGTCTCGAAGAACTTTACTGTCCGAATCCAGAATTTCCACCGGTTCCTCATCATAAGTCAAGTCTGGATTCAACTCCACTTCCTCCACAGGAATAACACGTGAAGGATCCGATCTATACCTCCGAAGCATAGAGACATGAAACACATCATGAATCTTTTCCAACTCTTGCGGTAACCTCAACTTTTACGCAACAAGACCCACACGCTCAATCACCTCGTATGGTCCAATGTACCTAGGGCTCAACTTACCCTTTCGACCAAACCTCATCACCTTTTTCCAGGGCGAAACTTTCAAAAACACACGGTCACCCACCGCATACTCAATCTCCTTACGCTTCAAATCCGCGTAAGACTTCTGTCGATCAGAAGCTGCCTTCAATCGCTCACAAATGAGCTTCACCTTCTCGGTGGTTCCTTTCAACAAAGCTGGCATCGAAACCAACTTCTGACCAGTCTCAGCCCAACAAAGAGGAGTTCTGCACTTCCTTCCGTATAAAGCCTCATAAGGTGCCATTTAAATACTTGCCTGATAGCTATTATTATAAGCAAACACCACCAAAGGCAAATGCTTCTCCCAAGAGCCCTGAAACTCAATCACACAGCACCTCAACATATCCTCCAGCACTTGGATAAAACGCTCAGACTGTCCATCCGACTGCGGATGATAAGATGTACTGAAATTCAACCGTGTACCCAAATCCTGATGCAAACACTGCCAGAAACGCGATGTAAACCTCGGGTCTCTATCCGACACAATCGACTTTGGCACACCATGCAGCCGCACAATCTCAGCAATGTACAGCTCCGCAAGCTTGTCCAAAGTGTATGTAGTATGCACCGGCAAGAAATGCGCACACTTCGTCAAGCGATCCACAATCACCCACACCGAATTCTTCTTCGATGGCGACAAAGGCAAACCAGACACGAAGTCCATGGTAATCCTTTCCCACTTCCATTTAGGAATCCTCAACGGTTGCAACAACCCAGAAGGAAACTGATGTTCAGCCTTAACTCGCTGACATACCATGCACTTGCCCACATACTCAGCAACATCTTTCTTTAAACCCACCCAATAGTACTCATCACGAAGATCACGGTACATCTTAGTACTACCAGGGTGCATAGCAAAAGGACTACTATGAGCTTCAGTCAGAATAGCACGCCTCAACTCAACATCATTGGGCACTACTACCTGACTCCCAAAGCATAAGATTCCATCATCATTAAAGCAGAAATCCGATGGTCTATCTTCAGCAATATCCTGAACATGTGGCACCAAGGAATCATCCAACAACTGCTTATCCTTTATCAACTGAACCAAGGATGGTTTCACTTGCAACTCAGCCACAAGACCACCATCACGCGAAATACTCAAGCTGGCAAACATAGCCCTCAACTCCACAGCTACCTTCCTACTCAAGGCATCCGCTACAACATTAGCTTTACCCGGATGGTACTCGATCGTCAAATCATAATCCTTAAGCAACTCCACCCAACGTCGTTGCCTAAGATTCAACTCTTTCTGAGACATCAGATACCTCAAACTCTTGTGATCCGTGTACACGGTACACTTCTCACCATACAGGTAATGTCTCCAAATTTTCAAAGCAAAAACCACAGCTAACTCAATGTCATGCATAGGATAATTGCACTCATGCACCTTCAACTGGCGCGATGCATAAGCCACCACCTTACCCTCTTGCATCAACACGCATCCCAAACCAACGTAAGACGCGTCACTATACACCACAAACTCTTTCCCTGATTCAGGTTGAACCAAGATAGGAGCTTGTGTCAAGGCCGCTTTAAGCTTCTCAAAATCCTGCTGTCTCGCTTCCGTCCACTCATACTTAACATCCTTCTGCAACAACTTCGTCAGAGGTGCAACAATCTTTGAAAACTCATCCACGAACCTCCGATAGTATCCCGCCAAACCAAGGAAACTACGGACTTCATGAACAGACTTTGGAGGCTTCTAATTCATCACTGCCCCAATCTTCTGAGGATCAACACGAATTCCTTCAGCAGAAACCACATGACCAAGAAACACAACTTCCCTGAGCCAAAACTCACACTTGCTCAGCTTGGCATAAAGCTGATTCTCCAACAAAGCCTGCAACACAATCCTCAAATGCCCCTCATGCTCCTCCTCAGTACGAGAGTACACGAGAATATCATCAATGAACACCACAACAAATTTATCCAAGTATTCATGGAACACTCTATTCATCATGTCCATGAAAGCTGCAGGAGCATTCGTCAAACCAAACGGCATCACAAGAAACTCATAATGCCCATACCTCGTCCTGAAGGCTGTCTTAGGCACATCCACATCCTTCACCTTCAACTGGTAATACCCTGACCTTAAGTCAATTTTAGAGAACACAGCCGCCCCCCGAAATTGATCAAAAAGATCATCAATCCTCGGCAATGGATACCGATTCTTGATAGTCAACTTGTTAAGCTGGCGGTAATCGATGCACATTCTCATAGTGACATCCTTTTTCTTCACAAACAAGACCGGTGCACCCCATGGTGACATACTCAGCCGAATGAAACCACGGTCAAGCAACTTCTGAAGTTGCGTCTTCAGCTCTTTCAACTCTTTAGGTGCCATTCGATAAGGAGTAATGGACACTGGAGTTGTGTTTTCATACAGCTCAATTCCAAACTCCACTTCGCGATTAGGAGGCAATACAGGCAACTCCTCCGGAAACACACCAGGAAACTCTCGCACAATCCTGATATCTTGAACTCGCAACTCCTTAGAGCTAGGATTCACCACAAAGGCTAGGTAGGCTTCACAACCTTGCCTCAGCATCCGGCTCGCTTCCAATGTAGACACCACATTAGTAAGAAACTTCACATTCTCACCAACCACCACTACCTCATAATCATTCACAAGCTTCAACGAAACTCGCTTATTCTCAAAATCCACCACAGCTCGATGCTCAACAAGCCAATCGATACCAAGGATTACATCAAAACCATAGAAAGGCAATTCCATAAGATCAACATGAAAAACATGGTCTTGCACAACCAAGGGACATCTTCTATAAAGCTTTCGTGTCACAACAGTCTCACCAAAAGAACTAGTTACACGCATACCAACATCCAAAGACTCAACAGGCAAACCAAGCAATTGAGCATGCTCACGCAATATGTATGAGTGTGTAGATCCAGAATCAATCAAGGAAAGTAATGACAAGGATTGCAAAGTGAAAGTACCTGTTATCACATCCGTGTCATTCCTCCCCTCCCTCTGAGCATACACTCGGGCCTGGCCACCACCCTCAGGCTGAACAGCCACCACATGAGCCACAATCCTTCCACCATCCTCTCTGCGCTGGAAGTTACCACGGCCGCCCCCACGACCTCTCTGTGGTGCGACAACTCCAGGAGCACGTCCCTAACCACCACCGGCCAACAGTGGACACTCCCTCCTCATGTGATCCGCCGAACCACAGTTCCAGCACGAATTACCGGTCACCACAATAGGAGCCTGTACCCCTCTCGCTGCTCGAGGACAATCACGCCTCAGATGGCCACGCGATCCACATGCCCAACATGTGTTCTAATCAGCTCTCGCCCTGTCTCCCTGAACAGGCGCACCTTAACCTCCACCACCTCGCCTAGCCGAAGACTGATACCTCCGATCACGTCCTCTCTTGTTCCATCCACCACCGGAACTATACTCAGCAGCTCGCTTGCCCGAGCTAGAACCAACACCTCTAGACGATAAGCCCAGGTTCTGCTCAATATCCTTCGCCCTACTAACCAGCACGTCAAAATCAGTATACTCAGCGGCCAACATATAAGTCTTTACATCCGTCACCAAACCATAACGGAAACGTTCACACCTCTCCCGCTCATCAGGGATAAGCTCAGGCGCGTACTGACTGAGACGGACAAACTGAATCTCGTACTCAGCCACTGTCATACTTCCTTGTGTCAGAGACATGAACTCCCTTTTCTTTTCATCCAGGTATCGCACACCCAGATACCTACGCTTGAACGCGTTCAGAAAGAACGTCCAAGTTACATCTGCATCCTCCATTCCGGAGTTAGTGGTCGTCCACCAGGTATACGCATCATCATGTAAAAGCGACACCACACAGCCTAGCTTCTGCACATCATTGCAGCTCATTTGTCCCAAAATTCTCTTGGTACTTTCCAACCAAGACTCGGAACCCTCTGTTGATAAACCCCTGAACTCAGTCCCTCCCAGACTACGCAAACGTTCCAAGGGTAGTCTAGCATTAGCATCTCCTTGATGCCCAGCTCCATGCGCTCCAGCTACTGCCGCCTGAAAGGCTCCAGCAATAGCCTGAATCAGCACTGTCATATCAGAAGCAGCTTGCCCTGCCCAGCTTCAGGTCCAGCGACCCCAGCACCAACACCAGCTCCATCACCTCCAGCACCACCACCACCGGGTGGAGGAGGTATATCCACTACATTATCCGCATTCTCTTCATTCTCGTTTTGAGCCATAGCTCGCGTATTAATCCTCGTCTCTCTACGAGGTCCCGTTCACTAACAATGCACTAACACAAATGCAATAAACATAATCAGGCCCAGCAAGGTAAGAAATCCAAGAACTCAAGCTCACTTCCAATTAAAAACAAATCATTTCATTAGTTTTGATATGGCAATGGGTCCCTCTAACATGCTTCACCACAGCATACATCACAATTGCAACATACTTACCATTTCACACATCATACTTTCACTCAACAAGTATACAAAGCAATCATACACATATCACCCACATAATCATTCCCAATTACTCGAGAACTCAGCTCTGATACCACCAAATGTAACCCCCTTAGCCTGGCCTAGACGGTTGACCCGAACTACGAAGATTACACGGGGAAAATCAAAGTCAACCCAAAAGTCAACCTTGATTAACGACCCTTTTTTTTCTTTTTAAACTTTTCTAGATGCATATTAACCCTAGGCGTACTCTTGAGATAAGCATACTCAAATATCACAGCAATCGGAAAGCAATAAGGGACTCAATTGCACAACATACGAAACAAGGGACCAAAATGTAAATTCTGGAAATTAAAGGGACTTTGCCAAATTTTATGTTACCAATATGAAATTAGTCATGTTTGATGCTTCTCTTCCAAATTTCACCTCACACGGACATCCCAAACTCAAACAATTGCATAAACGAAGCTCAGGACTAAAACGTGAAGATTTCAAAACAAATAACCATAAGATTCAGTGCCCAACGGTCAAGTGTTCCGGAACAGGGCTGACCGTTCTGAAATGCGGGACCGTTTCGAAACCTGTTCCGAAACAAGGCTTGGAAGTAGCAAAAGTGTTTCGGAACGGCTCTACCTGTTTCGGAACGCCAAGGCCATTTCAGGCCCCTGTTCCGAAACAGTAGCACCCGTTCCGATACGGGCTGCCCAGAAATGCAGAAATTTTCTGGTTTAACATCCTTTCAACCCATCAAACACAATCCTATGACCTTTTAATCATGCCAACAAGTCATCATACATTAAAGGAACATGTTTGCATCATCAACACATATTCAAGGCATCAATTAGGGAAAACTTCAATATATAGGCATGCAACCTATTACTCCAAACCAACCACACATCAAACCAACAAAGCAAACACCATAATGGCCAATTTCATATCCAAAACATCTTAGGCATCATGCCAAACTTAGGGAGTCCAAAACACCTCCCAAAACACATCCTAGGTTCCCATTGCCAAATACCAAAACTAATAGTGTTGTAAAATAGTCACCATACATGAGCTTAGTCTTTCTCTTGGATTCTTGACCTCCTTGCTGCCCTTAAAGCACTTCAATTATCTGCATTATTGGTTCAAGAAAGAGAGCGTAAGCACAAATGCTTAGTGAGAAATGCTCTAATGAAACAACACAATAATGCACTTTATAAAACACCTTTCAAAGGCTTTTAAATCCATAAACATCATTTCTCATGAAGAATGCATACAAGACAAGCATCTCATGCTTCGTTACATCATCATGTCATATTGGCTTTCAAGTGATAATCCATAATCATTTTTTAACATAAAACACAATCGGATACGCGGATTACAAGCGTTGTCCCATACGCTTCATACACACTACCAAACACACAAGGTGGAGTTTACCAGTACAATCACAACCCCTCAACACCCGTGATGGAGTCTACGGTACAATTACAACCCCTCCACATCACTCATTGGTAGTTGTATAACATCACTAACGAGAACACGGGACACACAACACAAGATCCTCACATGGCATTTTAACCACCATTATGATCTTAGACATCTCGTTAGTGTACTTGGATGGAGTTTACGGTACCATTACAACCCCTCAACATCCAAGGCGACTTTATTCACGGTGCACCCAATCCTATAGCCGGCTAACTATATCCGATTCAAGTACTTTTAAACCAACACATCACTTGCCAATATACATCATTTACCATCATCAATCCATTGTTTTAAAGCATTAAACAAAGCCATTAAATCATCATGCATCACTATGCATCAAACCCCATTTATCATTGTCAAACCAAGGATCTCTTACCTTGAGCATCCTTCAACACATGGCTTTCAAAACCAGCATTAAACATGCTAAAATATGCTTCCAAAACAGAATTTAAACATGCAAATTAAACACATTGCATCCAACCATCTCATGGTTCATCAAAAAGAGAGTTTCTCCGAAAACTTACTCTTGAGCTTAGTTAAGTTGCTTAGACTTAAACTAAGCTCCCAAAACCTTCAAACATGGGTTTCAAAGCTGAAAACCAACTTCACTCACCAATTCCGTTTCGTAAGCTTGCCGAAACGCCGATCAAGCCTCCAGATCAACACCACAAGGATCCGAATGTGTCTCCCCTGTTTTAAACACATCAAAGTAGTGGATTAATGCATCATCATGCATTAAAATCTTCAGCCATTACACCTAAACTTGCTGCTCTCACCAAAACTCTCATTTCGGCTACCAAACACAACCGAAAACACATCCAAACACCTCCACAACATTACCCAGCCAAGATCCATCACTTCTAAACATTCATAGACATCAATTAACATCCAAAAAGGACCTAATCACGTCCTTATATCTCCAGCTATAGCAGAACATCAAAATCACCCCAAAACCCACCATTTTCACAAGTAAAAACTTAGGAGAATCAACCTATTCGGGATTGCATTGATTAAACCTCAATTACACATCATTTAGACATCCAAAAAAACATCAAAATGACATCTCAAAACAAATCCCAATCATCCAATACGAATTTCTCAAAATTAAATCCAAATCTTGCATTTTAAGCCAAAATCAAGATCACAACATTAAAACCTTTAATAAAACTCAATTTAAGGATTGGGAACTTGGGAATTTCAGTAAAGAACTGAGTATTTAGAGGAGAAGGACGTTCATACCTCTAAATGTGGATTTCTCCTTGTTTAGAGCCAAAATCCTTGGAAATTCAATAAGCAAATGAAGAGGATTTGATGTAGAAATGATTAGGAATCATTTGGGGATTGAAAACTCATCATTAGGTGTGAAAATCAAATGAAAAGCTTCTGTGGAAATGTGTTTGGCTGAGGGAATTTTGAGAGAAAATGAAATGGGAAAATTTTGGCAAAAGTTAGTTATGAAACTAAAATATCATTTTCCCTCTTTTCTTTTTATCAATTAAACATTAAATGAGTCTTAAAAATCAAGAAAAAAATCTGGAGAAATCCTCCCTTGGGTAAATTAGCTCCTTAAAGATTCAAAGTTTCAATCCTTTCAAAACAATCACAAACTTTTCAAAAATTACATTTTAGTCACTAACTCGAAATGTCATATTTCCAAGCCTCATTTTGTAAAATTGATTTCACCACTCTCTTATATAAATTAAAAGAGGATTTTTAGATATTTTTCCATATTTTTAATGCATCCCGAACTAGGCTTTCCCTAAAAACAACCTTTTATATTCGAACCGAAATTTAGACCGGTCCGGTTCAGACCCTAAACTTCCAAGCCCAAAATTGGGGTGTTACACGCTAGAATTTTAACGAAGTAAAAAGTACATATATTGAATTTTTGCAATATAATCGTGTTGGAAACCTCGTAATCAATTATATGAACTCCTAAAATTTGATTAAAACTTGTTTTGCGGTCTTTTTTGTAGAGATTTCGGACGAGCGTATCTAAATGGGCCGAACAATGGACCCGATAGAATTTTAATTGAGTAAAAAGAACAGAAATCGAGTTTTTGCAATATTATCGCGTTGAAAAGCTCGTAATCAATTATACGAACTCCTAAATTTGGATTAAAACTTATTTTGCAACCCTTTTTGTAGAGGTTTCGGACGAGCGGGGGTCTAAATGGGCCTAAGAATGGACCCATTAGAATTTTAACGGAGAAAAAAGTACAGAAATCGAGTTTTCACAATATAATCGTGTTGAAAAGCTCATAATCAATTTTATGAACTCCTAAATTTGGATTAAAACTTATTTTGCAACCCTTTTGTAGATGTTTCGGACGAGCGGGTCAAAATGGGCCGAACAATGGACCCGTTAGAATTTTAACTGAGTAAAAAGTACAATAATTGAGTTTTTGCAATACAATCATGTTGAAAAGCTCGTAATAAATTATATGCACTCCTAAATCTGGATTACAACTTATTTTGTAGCCCTTTTTGTAGAGGTCTCGGACGAGCGGGTCTAAATGGGTCGAACAATGGACCCGTTAGAATTTTAACGTAGTAAAAAGTACAGAAATCGAGTTTTTGCAATATAATCATGTTGAAAAGCTCGTAATCAATTATATGAACTCCTAAATTTGGATTAAAACTTATTTTGCAGCCCTTTTTGTAGAGGTTTCGGACGAGCGGGTCTAAATGGGCCGAATAATGGACCCGTTAGAATTTTAACGAAGTAAAAAGTACAGAAATCGAGTTTTTGCAATATAATCGTGTTGAAAAGCTTGTAATCAATTGTATGAACTCCTAAATTTGGATTAAAACTTATTTTGCAACCCTTTTGTAGATGTTTCGGACGAGCGGGTCTAAATGGACCGAACAATGGACCCGTTAGAATTTTAACTGAGTAAAAAGAACAGAAATTGAGTTTTTGCAATATAATCGTGTTGATATGGTCGTAATCAATTATGTAAACACCTAAAATTTGATTATAACTTGTTTTGCGGTCTTTTTTGTAGAGGTTTCGAACGGGCGGGTCTAAATGGGCCGAACAATGGTCCCATTAGAATTTTAACTAAGTCAAAAGTTCAAAAATTGTGTTTTTGCAATATAATCGTGTTGGAAACCTCGTAATCAATTATATGAACTCTTAAGATTTGATTAAAACTTGTTTTGCGGTCTTTTTTGTAGAGGTTTCGGACGAGCGCGTCTAAATGGGCCGAAAAATGGACCTGTTAGAATTTTAACTGAGTATAAAGTCTAGAAATCGAGTTTTTGCAATATAATCGTGTTGAAAAGCTCGTAATCAATTATATGAACTCCTAAATTTTGATTAAAACTTATTTTGCAGCCTTTTTGTAGAGGTTTCGGACGAGCGGGTCTAAATGGGCTGAACAATGGACCCGTTAGAATTTTAACGGAGTAAAAAGTATAGAAATCGAGTTTTTGCAATATAATCGTGTTGAAAAGCTCGTAATCAATTGTATGAACTCCTAAATTCGGATTAAAACTTTTTTTGCAACCCTTTTGTAGAGGTTTCGACGAGCGGGTCTAAATTGGCCGAACAATGGACCCGTTAGAATTTTAACTGAGTAAAACGTACAGTAATTGAGTTTTTGCAATATAATCGTGTTGAAAAGCTTGTAATCAATTATATGACCTCCTAAAATTTGATTCTAACTTATTTTGCGGTATTTTTTGTAGAGGTTTCGGACGAGCGGGTCTAAATGGTCCGAACAATAGACCCGTTAGAATTTTAACTAAGTAAAAAATACAGAAATCAAGTTTTAGCAATATAATCGTGTTGAAAAGCTCGTAATCAATTGTATGAACACCTAAATTTGGATTAAAACTTATTTTGCAACCCTTTGTAGATGTTTCGGACGAGCGAGTCAAAATGAGCCGAACAATGGACACGTTAGAACTATAACTGAGTAAAAAGTACAGAAATCAAGTTTTTGCACTATAATCGTGTTGAAAAGCTCATAATCAACTATATGAATTCCTAAAATTTGATTCTAACTTATTTTGCGGTCTTTTTGTAGAGGTTTCGGACAAACGGGTCTAAATGGGCCGAACAATGGACCCGTTAGAATTTTAACTGAGTAAAAAGTAACAAAATCGAGTTTTTGCAATATAACCGTGTTGAAAACCTCGTAATCAATTGTATGAACTCCTAAATTTGGATTAAAACTTATTTTTCACCCCTTTTGTAGAGCTTTCGGACGAGCGGGTCTAAATGGGCCGAACAATTGACCCGTTAGAATTTTAACTGAGTAAAAAGTACAGTAATTGACTTTTTGCAATATAATCGTGTTGAAAAGCTCGTAATCAATTATATGAACTCCTAAAATTTGATTCTAACTTATTTTACGGTCTTTTTTGTAGAGGTTTCGGACGAGCGAGTCTAAATGGGTCGAACAATGGACCCGTTAGAATTTTAATTCAGTAAAAAGTACAGAAATCGAGTTTTTGCAATATAATCGTGTTGAAAAGCTCGTAATCAATTGTATGAACTCCTAAATTTAGATTAAAACTTATTTTGCAACCCATTTGTAGAGGTTTCGGACGAGCGGGTCTAAATGGGCCGAACAATGGACAAGTTAGAATTTTAACTGAGTAAAAAGAATATAAATTGAGTTTTTGCAATATAATCGTGTTGAAAAGCTCGTAATCAATTATATAAACTCCTAAAATTTTATTATAACATGTTTTGTTGTCTTTTTGTAGAGGTTTCGGACGAGCGTGTCTAAATGGGCCGAACAATGGACCCAATAGAATTTTAACTAAGTCAAAAGTTCAGAAATTGAGTTTTTGCAATATAATTGTGTTGGAAAGCTCGTAATCAATTATATGAACTCGTGAAATTTTATTAAAACTTGTTTTGCGGTGTTTTTTGTAGAGGTTTCGGACGAGCGGGTCTAAACGGGCCAAACAATGGACCCGTTAGAATTTTAACTGAGTAAAAAGTACAGAAATCGAGTTTTTGCAATATAATCGTGTTGAAAAGCTCGTAATCAATTGTATGAACTCCTAAATTTGGATGAAAACTTATTTTGCGACCCTTTTGTAGAGGTTTCGGACGAGCGGGTTTAAATGGGTCGAACAATGGACCCGTTAGAATTTTAACAGAGTAAAACGTACAGAAATCGAGTTTTTGCAATATAATCGTGTTGAAAAGCTCGAAATCAATTATATGAACTCCTAAATTTGGATTAAAACTTATTTTGCAGCCATTTTGAAGAGGTTTCGGACGAGCGGTTCTAAATGGGCCGAACAATGGACCCGTTGGAATTTTAACGGAGTAAAAATTACATAAATCGAGTTTTTGCAATATAATCATGTTGAAAAGCTCGTAATCAATTGTATGAACCCCTAAATTCGGATTAAAACTTATTTTGCAACCCTTTTGTAGAGGTTTCGGAAGAGCGGGTCTAAATGGGCCGAACAATGGACCTGTTAGAATTTTAACTGAGTAAAACGAACAGAAATTGAGTTTTGCAATATAATCGTGTTGATAAGCTCGTAATCAATTATGTAAACTCAAAAAATTTGATTATAACTTGTTTTGCGGTCTTTTTTGTAAAGGTTTCGGACGAGCGGGTCTAAATGGGCCGAACAATGGACCCATTAGAATTTTAGCTAACTCAAAAGTTCAAAAATTGTGTTTTTGCAATATAATCGTGTTGGAAAACTCATAATCAAATATATGAACTCATAAGATTTGATTAAAACTTATTTTTCGGTCTTTTTGTAGAGGTTTCGGACTAGCGGGTCTAAATGGGCCGAACAATGGACCTGTTAGAATTTTAACTGAGTAAAAAGTACAGAAATCGAGTTTTTGCAATATAATCGTGTTGAAAAGGTCGTAATCAATTATATGAACTCCTAAATTTGGATTAAAACTTATTTTGCAGCCCTTTTGTAGAGGTTTCGGACGAGCAGGTCTAAATGGGCCGAACAATGGACCCGTTAGAATTTTAACGGAGTAAAAAGTACAGAAATTGAGTTTTTGCAATATAATCGTGTTGAAAAGCTCGTAATCAATTGTACGAACTTCTAAATTTGGATTAAAACTTATTCTGCAACTCTTTTGTACAAGTTTCGGACGAGCGGCTCTAAATGGGCCGAACAATGGACCCATTAGAATTTAACTGAGTAAAAAGTTCAGAAATCGAGTTTTTGCAATATAATCGTGTTGAAAAGCTCGTAATCAATTATATGAACTCCTAAAATTTGATTGTAACTTATTTTGCAGTCTTTTTTGTAGAGTTTTCGGACGAGCGGATCTAAATGGGCCGAACAATGGACCCGTTCAAATTTTAACTGAGTAAAAAGTACAGAAATCGAGTTTTTGCAATAAAATCATGTTGAAAAGCTCGTAATGAATTATATGAACTCCTAAATTTGGATTAAAATTTATTTTGCAGCCTTTTTTGTAGAGGTTTCAGACGAGCGGGTCTAAATGGGCCGAACAATGGACCCGTTAGTATTTTAACAGAGTAAAAAGTACAGAAATCGAGTTTTTGCAATATAATCGTGTTGGAAAGCTTGTAATCAATTATATGAACTCTTTAATTTGATTAAAACTTGTTTTGCTGTCTTTTTGGTAGAGGTTTCGGACGCGCAGGTCTAAATGGGCCGAACAATGGACCCGTTAGAATTTTAACTGAATAAAAAGTACAGAAATCAAGTTTTTGCAATATAATCGTGTTGAAAAGCTCGTAATCAATTATATGAACTCCTAAATTTGGATTAAAACTTATTTTGCAGCCATTTTTGTAGAGGTTTCGGACGAGCGAGTCTAAATGGGCCGAAAAATGAACCCGTTGGAATTTTAACGGAGTAAAAAGTACAGAAATCGAGTTTTTGCAATATAATCGTGTTGGAAAGCTCGTAATTAATTATATGAACTCCTAAAATTTGATTAAAACTTGTTTTGCGGTCATTTTTGTAGAGGTTTCGGATGAGCGGGTCTAAATGGGCCGAACAATGGACCCGTTAGAATTTTAACTGAGTAAAAAGTACAGAAATCGAATTTTTGCAATATAATCGTGTTGAAAAGCTCGTAATCAATTATATCAACTCCTAAATTTTGATTAAAACTTGTTTTGCGGTCTTTTTTGTAGAGGTTTCGGATAAGCGGGTCTAAATGGGCCGAACAATGGACCCGTTAGAATTTTAACTGAGTAAAAAGTACAGAAATCGAGTTTTTGCAATATAATCGTGTTGAAAAGCTAGTAATCAATTATATGAACTCTTAAATTTGATTAAAACTTGTTTTGCGGTCTTTTTTGTAGAGGTTTCGGACGCGCGGGTCTAAATGGGCCGAACAATAGACCCGTTAGAATTTTAACTGAGTGAGAATTACAGAAATCGAGTTTTTGCAATATAATCGTGTTGACAAGCTCGTAATCAATTATATGAACTCCTAAATTTGGATTAAAACTTATTTTGCAGCCCTTTTTGTAGAGGTTCCGGACGAGAGGGTCTAAATGGGCCGAACAATGAACCCGTTAGAATTTTAACGGAGTAAAAAGTACAGAAATCGAGTTTTTGCAATATAATCGTGTTCGAAAGCTCGTAATCAATTATATGAACTTCTAAAATTTGGTTAAAACTTGTTTTGCGGTCATTTTTGTAGAGGTTTCGGACAAGCGGGTCTAAATAGGCCGAACAATGGACCCGTTAGAATTTTAACTGAGTAAAAAGTACAGAAATTGAGTTTTTGCAATATAATCGTGTTGAAAAGCTCGTAATCAATTATATGAACTCCTAAATTTGGATTAAAACAGCAACGCCTAACCCGACTAAAATCGTGAGATTAGAAGAAGTTCTTTCTTTCCTTTAACATTTCTTTTTTCGATTCTCTGCAAAATTGGTTAGGCAATCGGCCTAACCTTTAGGAATCTCAATTGTTTCATTCCGAAGACGTCGTCGGATTAGAAGTAGTTTAGATCCGTTGTTGGGGACGAGGAAAAGCTTGTAGCCAATTCAACTCCCTAAGAACAAACTTAGTGGCGGTCCACTAAGGGGAATCAAAATCGGAAATAATTCTCATTAAGACGATTATCTGAGCACGGGCTTCTCCAGCATTAATTTAGACTTGAGTTAGCATCGATTGCCGTAGCTAACCAACTAAAGCTTGATTTCAAGGATTGCCCTGGGAGTCGAGTTTACCAAAGAGAAGTATGTTGCAAGGGTTGGGCCTTGTAGACTGTAACCGGCAAGAAGGTTGAGGAAAAATCCATTTCGATGATCGAAGATGTCGTGGCAAAGCGTAGCTTGAGGCTAATTCATTTCATAATTCATTTCAATACTTATTTTTGTTCTTATTATTTTCCATTACTCAAATTACTTCTCTAAACCCCCACTTTTATTTTTACAGGTTTCTTGGTCTAAGTCAGAACGAAAGGGTGTTAGAACTCCTATTCCATGTGGATCGACCCTTACTCTCACTATACTATTTTTATTCTTATTTATTTGAGTTTAAGGACTTATTTTGACACTATACGACGCGTGTCAAAATTGGCGCCGTTGTCGGGGAATACGACAAAGTACTAATATTGTTTCATTTGATTTATGACTAGAAGCAATTTGAGAGAACAATTTGAACTCATCCTGGAAATCGAAGCACTAGCCCGAAAGTTGCACGCACAAACACTTCGGGAAAAGAAAAACAAACGACGCCAGCAAAGATTTGAACACGATCTAGAGATCACATCCGAAGCAAAGTCGAACTTCGAACCAGATCCAATGGGAGACGAAAATCAAACTATTCGCCAGCTAAATGTGGCGCCCGATGGCCAGCAACCAATGTGTATAACCTTCCCAAATGGCGAAACGTCATTCGTGCTAAAAATGAGTTTGATCCACCTTTTACCTACTTTTCACAACTTGCCAACGGAAAATCCTCACAAACATTTGAAGGAATTTCACATGGTTTGTCTAAGCACAAAGCCTCAGGGAGTATCCGATGACCAAATTAAACTTAGAGCTTTTCCATTTTCTTTAGCAGATATCACAAAAGATTGGTTATTTGATTTACCCCCAAACTCTGTTACAACTTGGACTGACATAACTAAACTCTTTCTTGACAGGTTCTTCCCTGTGGAAAAAGCGAGCGAAATAAGGTGCAACATCCTGAGCATTCAACAAAAAGAATATGAATCTTTATATCAATACTGGGAGAGGTTTAAAAGTTGTGTGCAAATTGTCCACAACATGGATTGTCGGAACAAACCCTCCTTCAGTATTTTTATGAAGGATTGACGCCCATGGATATGAAAGTAGTGGATGCGGCAAGTGGCGGAGCTCTAGTCAATATGACCCCAACAACAGCTAAAACACTGATATCAACCATGGCTGCCAACTCGCAAAGGTTTAATCAATCTAGCGAACCATCTCGAAGGGTTCGCGAGGTAAGTACAGTTTCTTTGGAAAATAAGATTGATAAATTACCTGAAATAGTGCAAACTCTTGTTGCAGATAAAAGGAAAACAACTAGACTTTGTGGAATCTGTACTAGTCCAGAACATCCGACAGACTATTGTCCGATGATTCAGGAAGATGATATCGCTCAAGCCAATGCCATAGGAAATGCATATAATCAGGGATGGAGAAACCAGTCAAACTTCGGTTACGCGCAAAACCAGAGGCCAAATCAAGCTTATCAACTAATTGCACCACAACAATATCAACCGCAGAAGCCATCGTTGGAGTCAATTGTTGAAAAGTTAGCGCTAAATGGGCCGAACAATGGACCCATTAGAATTTTAACTAAGTAAAAAGAACATAAATTGAGTTTTTGCAATATAATCGTGTTGAAAAGCTCGTAATCAATTATATAAACTCCTAAAATTTGATTATAACTTTTTTGCAGTCTTTTTTGTAGAGGTTTCGAACGAACGGGTCTAAATGGGCTGAACAATAGACCCATTAGAATTTTAACTAAGTCAAAAGTTCAGAAATTGAGTTTTTGCAATATAATCGTGTTGGAAAGCTCGTAATCAATTATATGAACTCCTAAAAATTTATTAAAACTTGTTTTGCGGTCTTTTTTGTAGAGGTTTCGGACGAGCGGGTCTAAATGAACCAAACAATGGACCCGTTAGAATTTAAACGGAGTAAAAAGAACAAAAATCGAGTTTTTGCAATATAATCGTGTTGAAAAGCTCGTAATCAATTGTATGAACTCCTAAATTTGGATTAAAACTTATTTTGCAACCCTTTTGTAGAGGTTTCGGACGAGCGGGTCTAAATGGGCCGAACAATGGACCCGTTAGAATATTAACTAAGTAAAAAGAACAAAAATTGAGTTTTTGCAATATAATCGTGTTGAAAAGCTCGTAATCAATTATGTAAACTCCTAAAATTTGATTATAACTTGTTTTACGGTCTTTTTTGTAGAGGTTTCGAATGAGCGGGTCTAAATGGGCCGAATAATGGATCCGTTAGAATTTTAACGGAGTAAAAAGTACAGATATTGAGTTTTTGCAATATAATCATGTTGGAAAGCTCGTAATCAATTATATGAACTCCTAAAATTTGATTAAAACTTGTTTTGCGGTCTTTTTTGTAGAGGTTTCGGACGAGCGTGTCTAAATGGGCCGAACAATGGACCCGTTAGAATTTTAATTGAGTAAAAAGAACAGAAATTGAGTTTTTGCATTATTATCGTGTTGAAAAGATCGTAATCAATTATATGAACTACTAAATTTGGATTAAAACTTATTTTGCAACCCTTTTTGTAGAGGTTTCAGACGAGCGGGTCTAAATAGGCCGAACAATGGACCCTTTAGAATTTTAACGGAGAAAAAAGTACAAAAATCGAGTTTTTGCAGTATAATCGCGTTGAAAAGCTCATAATCAATTGTATGAACTCCTAAATTTGGATTAAAACTTATTTTGCAACCCTTTTGTAGATGTTTCGGACGAGCGGGTCAAAATGGGCCGAACAATGGACCCGTTAGAACTTTAACTAAGTAAAAAGTACAGTAATCGAGTTTTTGCAATACAATTGTGTTGCAAAGCTCGTAATCAATTATATGAACTCCTAAATTTGGATTACAACTTATTTTGCAGCCCTTTTTGTAGAGGTTTCAGACGAGCTGGTCTAAATGGGCCGAACAATGGACCCGTTAGAATTTTAACGGATTAAAAAGTACAGAAATCGAGTTTTTGCAATATAATAATGTTGAAAAGCTCGTAATCAATTATATGAACTCCTAAATTTGGATTAAAACTTATTTTGCAACCCTTTTTGTAGAGGTTTCGGACGAGCGGGTCTAAATGGGCCGAACAATGGACCCGTTAGAATTTTAACGAAGTAAAAAGTACAGAAATCGAGTTTTTGCAATATAATCGTGTTGAAAAGCTTGTAGTCAATTGTATGAACTCCTAAATTTGGATTAAAACTTACTTTGCAACCCTTTTGTAGATGTTTCGGACGAGCGGGGATAAATAGGCCGAACAAAGGACCTGTTAGAATTTTAACTGAGTAAAAAGAACAAAAATTGAGTTTTTGCAATATTATCGTGTTGATAAGCTCGTAATCAATTATGTAAACTCCTAAAATTTGATTATAACTTGTTTTGTGGTCTTTTTTGTAGAGGTTTCGAACGAGCTGATCTAAATGGGCCGAACAATGGACCCATTAGAATTTTAGCTAAGTCAAAAGTTCAAAATTTGTGTTTTTGCAATATAATCGTGTTGGAAACCTCATAATCAATTATATGAACTCCTAAGATTTATTTAAAACTTGTTTTGCGGTCTTTTTTGTAGAGGTTTCAGACGAGCGGGTCTAAATAGGCCGAAAAATGGACCCGTTAGAATTTTAACTGAGTATAAAGTCCAGAAATCGAGTTTTTGCAATATAATCGTGTTGAAAATCTCGTAATCAATTATATGAACTCCTAAATTTGGATTAAAACTTATTTTGCAGCCCTTTTGTTGAGGTTTCGGACGAGCGGGTCTAAATGGGCTGAACAATGGACCCGTTAGAATTTTAACGGAGTAAAAAGTACAGAAATCGTGTTTTTGCAATATAATCATGTTGAAAAGCTCTTAATCAATTGTATGAACTCCTAAATTTGGATTAAAACTTATTTTGCAACTCTTTTGTAGATGTTTCGGATGAGCGGGTCTAAATGGGCCAACAATGGACCCGTTAGAACTCTAACTAAGTAAAAAGTACAGAAATCATGTTTTTGCAATATAATCGTGGTGAAAAGCTCGTAATCAACTATATGAACTCCAAAAATTTAATTCTAACTTATTTTGCGGTCTTTTGTAGAGGTTTCGGACGAGCGGGTCTAAATGGGCCGAACAATGGACCCGTTAGAATTTTAACGGAGTAAAAAGTACATAAATCGAGTTTTTGCAATATAATCGTGTTGAAAAGCTCGTAATCATTTGTATGAACTCCTAAATTTGGTTTTAAAACTTATTTTTAACCCCTTTTGTAGTGGTTTCGGACGAGCGGGTCTAAATGGGCCGAACAATGGACCCATTAGAATTTTAACTGAGTAAAAAGTACAGTAATTGAGTTTTTGCAATATGCTCGTAATCAATTATATGAACTCCTAAAATTTGATTCTAACTTATTTTGCGGTCTTTTTGTAGAGGTTTCGGACGAGCGAGTCTAAATGGGCCGAACAATGTACCCGTTAGAATTTTAACTGAGTAAAAAGTAAGGAAATCGAGTTTTTGTAATATAATAATGTTGAAAAGCTCGTAATCAATTGTATGAACTCCTAAATTTGGATTAAAACTTATTTTGCAACCCTTTTGTAGAGGTTTCGGACGAGCGGGTCTAAATGGGCTGAATAATGGACCAGTTAGAATTTTAACTGATTAAAAAGAACATAAATTGAGTTTTTGCAATATAATCGTGTTGAAAATCTCGTAATCAATTATATAAAATCTTAAAATTTAACTAAGTCAAAAGTTCAGAAATTGAGTTTTTGCAATATAATTGTGTTGGAAAGCTCGTAGTCAATTTTATGAACTCCTGAAATTTGATTAAAACTTGTTTTGCGGTGTTTTTTGTAGAGGTTTCGGACGAGCGGGTCTAAATGGGCCAAACAATGGACCCGTTAGAATTTCAACAAAGTAAAAAGTACAGAAATCGAGTTTTGCAATATAATCGTTTTGAAAAGCTCGTAATCAATTGTATGAACTCCTAAATTTGGATGAAAACTTATTTTGCAACCCCTTTGTAGTGGTTTCGGACGAGGGGGTCTAAATGGACCGAACAATGGACCCGTTAGAATTTGAACGGAGCAAAACGTATAGAAATCGAGTTTTTGCAATTTAATCGTGTTGAAAAGCTCGTAATCAATTATATGAACACCTAAATTTGGATTAAAACTTATTTTGCAGCGCTTTTTGTAGAGGTTTCGGACGAGCGGGTCTAAATGGGCCAAACAATGGACCCGTTAGAATTTTAACGGAGTAAAAAGTATAGAAATCGAGTTTTTGCAATATAATCGTGTTGAAAAGCTCGTAATCAATTGTATGAACCCCTAAATTTGGATTAAAACTTATTTTGCAACCCTTTTGTAGCGGTTTCGGACGAGCGAGTCTAAATGGGCTGAACAATGGACCCGTTAGAATTTTAACTGAGTAAAAAGAACATAAATTGAGTTTTTGCAATATAAACGTGTTGATAAGATCGTAATCAATTATATGAACACCAAAAATTTGATTATAACTTGTTTTGCGGTCTTTTTTGTAGAGGTTTCGGACGAGCGGGTCTAAATGGGCCGAACAATGGACCCGTTAGAATTTTAACTGAGTATAATGTACAGAAATCGAGTTTTTGCAATATGATCGTGTTGAAAAGCTCGTAATCAATTATATGAACTCAAAAATTTGGATTGAAACTTATTTTGCAGCCCTTTTGTAGAGGTTTCGGACGAGTAGGTCTAAATGGGCCGAACAATGGACCCGTTAGAATTTTAACGGAGTAAAAAGTATATAAATCGAGTTTTTGCAATATAATCGTGTTGAAAAGCTCGTAATCAATTGTACGAACTTCTAAATTTGGATTAAAACTTATTCTGCAACCCTTTTGTACAAGTTTCAGACGAGCGGGTCTAAATGGGCCGAAGAAGGGACCCATTAGAATATAACTGAGTAAAAAGTTCAGAAATCGAGTTTTTGCAATATAATTGTGTTGAAAAGCTCGTAATCAATTATATAAACTCCTAAAATTTGATTCTAACTTATTTTGCGGTCTTTTTTGTAGAGGTTTCGGACGAGCGGATCTAAATGGGCCGAACAATGGACCCGTTAAAATTTTAACTGAGTGAAAAGTACAGAAATCGATTTTTTGCAATATAATCATGTTGAAAAGCTCGTAATGAATTTTATGAACTCCTAAATTTGATTTAAACTTATTTTGCAGCATTTTTGTAGAGGTTTCGGACGAGCGGGTCTAAATGGGCCGAACAATGGACCCGTTAGAATTTTAACAGAGTAAAATGTACATGAATCGAGTTTTTGAAATATAATCGTGTTGGAAAGCTCCTAATCAATTATATGAACTCTCAAATTTGATTAAAACTTGTTTTGCTGTCTTTTTTGTAGAGGTTTCGGACGCGCGAGTCTAAATGGGCCGAACTATGTACCCGCTAGAATTTTAATGGAGTAAAAAGTACAGAAATCGAGTTTTTGCAATATAATCGTGTTGAAAAGCTCGTAATGAATTATACGAACTCCTAAATTTCGATTAAAACTTATTTTGCAGCCTTTTTTGTAGAGGTTTCAGACGAGTGGGTCTAAATGGGCCGAACAATGGACCTGTTAGAATTTTAACGGAGTAGAAAGTACAGAAATCGAGTTTTTGCAATATAATCGTGTTGGAAAGCTCGTAATCAATTATATGAACTCTTAAATTTGATTAATACTTGTTTTGCTATCTTTTTGTAGAGGTATCAGACGCACAGGACTAAATAGGCCGAACAATGGACCCGTTAGAATTTTAACTGAGTAAAAAGTACAGAAATCGAGTTTTTTCAATATAACCTTGTTGAAAAGCTCGTAATCAATTATATGAACTCCTAAATGTGGATTAAAACTTATTTTGCAGCCATTTTTGTAGAGGTTTCGGACGAGCGGGTCTAAATTGGCCGAACAATGAACCCGTTAGAATTTTAATGGAGTAAAAAGTACAGAAATCGAGTTTTTGCAATATAATCGTGTTGGAAAGCTCGGAATCAATTATATGAACTCCTAAAATTTTATTAAAACTTGTTTTGCGGTCATTTTTGTAGAGGTTTCGGACGAGCGGGTCTGTATGGGCCGAACAATAGACCCGTTAGAATTTTAACTGAGTAAAAAGTACAGAAATCGAGTTTTTGCAATATAATCGTGTTGGAAAGCTAGTAATCAATTATATGAACTCTTAAATTTGATTAAAACTTGTTTTGCAGTGTTTTTTGTAGAGGTTTCGGACGCGCGGGTCTAAATGGGCAGAACAATGGACCCGTTAGAATTTTAACTGAGTGAGAAATACAGAAATAAGGTTTTTTCAATATAATCGTGTTGAAAAGCTCGTAATCAATTATATGAACTCCTAAATTTGGATTAAAACTTATTTTGTAGCCCTTTTTGTAGAGGTTTCGAACGAGCAGGTCTAAATGGGCCAAACAATGAACCCGTTAGAATTTTAACGGAGTAAAAAGTACAGAAATCGAGTTTTTGCAATATAATCATGTTGGAAAGCTCGTAATCAATTATATGAACTTCTAAAATTTGGTTAAAACTTGTTTTGCGGTCATTTTTGTAGAGGTTTCGGACAAGCGGGTCTAAATGGGCCGAACAATGGACCCGTTAGAATTTTAACTAAGTAAAAAGTACAGAAATTGAGTTTTTGCAATATAATCGTGTTGAAAAGCTCGTAATCAATTATATGAACTCCTAAATTTTGATTAAAACAGCAACTCCTAACCCGACTAAACTCGTGAGATTAGAAGAAGTTCTTTCTTTCCTTCAACATTTCTTTTTTCGATTCGCTGCAAAATTGGTTAGGCAATCGACCTAACCTTTAGGAATCTCAATTGTTTCATTCCGAAGACGTCGTCAGATTAGAAGTAGTTTAGATCCATTGTTGGGGACGAGGAAAAGCTTGTAGCCAATTCAACTCCCTAAGAACAAACTTAATGGCGGTCCACTAAGGGGAATCAAAATCGGAAACAATTCTCATCGAGAGGATTATCCGAGCACGGGCTTCTCCAGCATTAATTTAGGCTTGAGTTAGCATCGATTACCATAGCTAACCAACTAAAGCTTGATTTCAAGGATTGCTCTGAGAGTCGAGTTTACCAAAGAGAAGTAAGTTGCAAGGGTTGGGCCTTGTAGACTGTAACCGGCAAGAAGGTTGAGGAAAAATCCATTTCGGTGATCGAGGATGTCGTGGAAAAGCGTAGCTTGAGGCTAATTCAGTTCATAATTCATTTCAATACTTATTTTCGTTCTTATTATTTTCCATTACTCAAATTACTTCTCTAAACCCCCACTTTTATTTTTACAGGTTTCTTGGTCTAAGTTAGAACGAGAGGGTGTTAGAACTCCTATTCCCTGTGGATCGGCCCCAACTCTCACTATACTATTATTATTCTTATTTATTTGAGTTTAAGGACTTATTTTGACACTATACGATGTGTGTCACCGAACAATGGACCCGTTAGAATTTTAACTGAGTAAAAAGTATAGAAATCGAGTTTTTGCTATATAATCGTGTTGAAAAGCTTGTAATGAATTATATGAATTCCTAAAATTTGATTCTAACTTGTTTTACGGTCTTTTTTTGTAGACTTTTCGGATGAGCGGGTCTAAATGGGCCGAACAATGGACCCGTTAGAATTTTAACTGAGTAAAAAGTACATGAATTGAGTTTTTGCAATATAATCGTGTTGAAAAGCTCGTAATCAATTGTATGAACTCCTAAATTTGGATAAAATCTTATTTTGCAACCCTTTTGTAGAGGTTTCGGACGAGCGGGTCTAAATGGGACGAACAATGGACCCGTTAGAATTTTAACTAAGTAAATAGTACTGTAATCGAGTTTTTGCAAAATAATCGTGTTGAAAAGCTCGTAATCAATTATATGAACTCCTAAAATTTGATTTTAACTTATTTTTGCGGTATGTTTTGTAAAGGTTTCGGACGAGCGGGTCTAAATGGGCCGAACAATGGACCCGTTAGAATTTTAACTGAGTAAAAAGTACAGAAATCGAGTTTTTGAAATATAATCGTGTTGAAAAGCTCGTAATCAATTGTATGAACTCCTAAATTTGGATTAAAACTTATTTTGCATCCCTTTTGTAGAGGTTTCGGACGAGCAGGTCTAAATGGGCCGAACAATGGACCCGTTAGAATTTTATCTGAGTAAAAAGTACTATAATCAAGTTTTTGCAATATAATCGTGTTGAAAAAGCTCGTAATCAATTATATGAACTTCTAAAAGTTGATTCTAACTTATTTTGCGGTCTCTTTTGTAAAGGTTTCGGACGAGCAGGTCTAAATGGGCCGAACAATGGACCCGTTAGAATTTTAACTGAGTAAAAAGCACAAAAATTGAGTTTTTGCAATATAATCGTGTTGAAAAGCTCGTAATCAATTATATGAACTCCTAAATTTGGATTAAAACAGCAACGCCTAACCCGACTAAACTCGTGAGATTAGAAGAAGTTCTTTCTTTCCTTTAACATTTCTTTTTTCGATTCGCTGCAAAATTGGTTAGGCAATCGGCCTAACCTTTAGGAATCTCAATTTTTTCATTCCGAAGACGTCGTCAGATTAGAAGTAGTTTAGATCCATTGTTGGGGACGAGGAAAAGCTTGTAGCCAATTCAACTCCCTAAGAACAAACTTAATGGCGGTCCACTAAGGGGAATCAAAATCGGAAACAATTCTCATCGAGAGGATTATCCGAGCACGGGCTTCTCCAGCATTAATTTAGGCTTGAGTTAGCACCGATTACCATAGCTAACCAACTAAAGTTTGATTTTAAGGATTGTTCTGGGAGTCGAGTTTACCAAAGAGAAGTAAGTTGCAAGGGTTGGGCCTTGTAGACTGTAACCGGCAAGAAGGTTGAGGAAAAATCCATTTCGGTGATCGAGGATGTCGTGGAAAAGCGTAGCTTGAGGTTTTTGCAATGGGCCGAACAATGGACCCGTTAGAATTTTAACTGAGTAAAAAGTACAGTAAACGAGTTTTTGCAATATAATCGTGTTGAAAAGCTCTTAATAAATTATATGAACTCTTAAAATTTGATTCTAACTTATTTTGCGGTCATTTATGTAGAGGTTTCGGACGAGCGGGTTTAAATGGGTCGAACAATGGACCCGTTAGAATTTTAATTGAGTAAAAAGTACAGAAATCGAGTTTTTGCAATATAATCGTGTTGAAACGCTCGTAATCAATTGTATGAACTAGTAAATTTGGATTAAAACTTATTTTGCAACCCTTTTGTAGAGGTTTCGGACAAACGGGTCTAAATGGGCGAGCAATGGACCCGTTAGAATTTTAACTAAGTAAAAAGTACAGAAATCGAGTTTTTGCAATATAATCGTGTTGAAAAGCTCATAATCAATTATATGAACTCCTAAAATTTGATTCTAACTTGTATTGTGGTCTTTTTTGTAGAATTTTCGGTCGAGCGGGTCTAAATGGGCCGAACAATGGACCCTTTAGAATTTTATCTGAGTAAAAAGTATAGAAATCGAGTTTTTGCAATATAATCGTGTTGAAACGCTCTTAATCAATTGCATGAACTCCTAAATTTGGATTAAAACTTATTTTGCAACCCTTTTGTAGAGGTTTCTGACGAGCGGGTCTAAATGGGCCGAACAATAGACCACTTAGAATTTTAACTGATCAAAAAGTTCAGAAATCGAGTTTTTTCAATATAATCGTGTTGAAAAGCTCGTAATCAATTATATGAACTCCTAAATGTGGATTAAAACTTATTTTGCAGCCCTTTTTGTAGAGGTTTCGGACGATCGGGTCTAAATAGGACGAACAATGGACCCGTTAGAATTTTAACGGAGTAAAAAGTACAGAAAACGAGTTTTTGCAATATAATCGTGTTGAAAAGCTCTTAATCAATTATATGAACTCCTAAAATTTGATTCTAACTTGTTTTGCGGTCTTTTATGTAGAGGTTTCGGACGAGCGGGTTTAAATGGGCCGAACAATAGAACCGTTAGAATTTTAACTGAGTAAAAAGTACAGAAATCGAGTTTTTGCAATATAATCGTTTTGAAACGCTCGTAATCAATTGTAGGAACTACTAAATTTGTATTAAAACTTATTTTGCAACCCTTTTGTAGAGGTTTCGGACAAGCGGGTCTAAATGGGCCGAACAATGGACCTGTTAGAATTTTAACTGAGTAAAAAACACAAAAGTCGAGTTTTTGCAATATAATTGTTTTGAAAAGCTCGTAATCATTTGTATGAACTCCTAAAATTTGATTAAAACTTATTTTGCAACCCTTTTGTAGAGGTTTCGGACGAGCGGGTCTAAATGAGCCGAACAATGGACCAATTAGAATTTTAACTAATAAAAAAGCACAAAAATCGAGTTTTTGCAATATAATTATGTTGAAAAGCTCGTAATCATTTGTAGGAGCTCCTAAATTTGGATTAAAACTTATTTTGCAACCCTTTTGTATAGCTTTCGGACGATCGGGTCTAAATGGGCCGAACAGTGGACCCGTTAGAATTTTAAATGAGTAAAAAGCACAAAAATCGATTTTTTGCAATATAATTGTGTTGAAAAGCTCGTAATCAATTGTATGAACTCCTAAATTTGGATTAAAACATGTTTTGCGGATCTTTTGTAATAGGATTCGGACGAGGGGGTCTAAATGGGCCGAACAATGGACCTATTAGAATTTTAACTGAGTAAAAAGCACAAAAATCGAGTTTTTGCAATATAATTGTGTTGAACAGCTCGTAATCATTTGTATGAACTCCTAAATTTGGATTAAAAACTTATTTTGCAACCGTTTTGTGGAGGTTTCGGACGAGCGGGTCTAAATGGGCCGAACAATGGACCCGTTAGAATTTTAACTAAGAAAAAAGTACAGAAATCGTGTTGAAAAGCTCGTAATCAAGTATATGAACTCCTAAAATTAGATTCTAACTTTTTTTGTGGTCTTTTTTGTAGAAGTTTCGGTCGAGCGGGTCTAAAAGGGCCGAACAATGGACCCGTTAGAATTTTATCTGAGTAAAAAGTATAGAAATCGAGTTTTTGCAATATAATCGTGTTGAAACGCTCTTAATCAATTGCATGAACTCCTAAATTTGGATTAAAACTTATTTTGCAACCCTTTTGTAGAGGTTTTGGACGAGCGGGTCTAAATGGGCCGAACAATAGACCCCTTAGAATTTTAACTGAATAAAAAGTACAGAAATCGAGTTTTTGCAATATAATCGTGTTGAAAAGCTCGTAGTCAATTATATGAACTCCTAAATGTGGATTAAAACTTATTTTGCAGCCCTTTTTGTAGAGGTTTCGGACGATCGGGTCTAACTAGGCCGAACAATGGACCCGTTAGAATTTTAACGGAGTAAAAAGTACAGAAATCGAGTTTTTGCAATATAATCGTGTTGAAAAGCTCGTAATCAATTGTATGAACTCCTAAATTTGGATTAAACCTTATTTTGAAACCCTTTTGTAGAGGTTTTGGAAGAGCAGGTCTAAATGGGCCTAACAATGGACCCGTTAGAATTTTAATTAAGTAAAAAGTACATAAATCGAGTTTTTGCAATATAATCGTGTTGAAAAGCTTGTAATCAATTATATGAACTCCTAAAATTTGATTCTAACTTATTTTGCGATCTTTCTTGTAAAGGTTTTGGACGAGCGGGTCTAAATGGGCCGAACATAGGACCCGTTGGAATTTTAACTGAGTAAAAAGTATAGAAATCAAGATTTTGCAATATAATCGTGTTGAAAAGCTCGTAATCAATTGTATGAACTCCTAAATTTGTATTAAAACTTATTTTGCAACCCATTTGTAGAGGTTTCGGACGAGCGTGTCTAAATGGACCGAACAATGGACCCGTTAGATTTTTAACTGAGTAAAAAGTACAAAAATCGAGTTTTTGGAATATAATCGTGTTGAAAATCTCGTAATCATTTATATGAACTCCTAAAATTTGATTCTAACTTATTTTGCGGTCTTTTTTGTTGAGGTTTCGGTCGATCGGGTCTAAATGGGCCGAACAATGGACCCGTTAGAATTTTAACTGAGTAAAAAGGACAAAAATCAAGTTTTTGCAATATAATTGTGTTGAAAACCTCGTAATTAATTGTATGAACTCCTAAATTTGGATTAAAACTTATTTTGCAACCCTTTTGTAAAGGTTTCAGACGAGCGGGTCTAAAAGGGCCGAACAATGGACCCGTTAGAATTTTAACTAAGTAAAAAGTACATAAATCGAGTTTTAGCAATATAATCGTGTTGGAAAGCTTGTAATAAATTATATGAACTCCTAAAATTTGATTCTAACTTGTTTTGCGGTCTTTCTTGTAGACGTTTCAGACGAGCGGGTCTAAATGTGCTGAACAAAGGACCCGTTAGAATTTTAACTGAGTAAAAAGTACAGAAATCGAGTTTTTGCAATATAATCGTGTTGAAAAGCTCGTAATCAATTGTATGAACTCCTAAATTTGTATTAAAACTTATTTTGCAAACCCTTTTGTAGAGGTTTCGGACGAGCATGTCTAAATGGGCCCAACAATGGACCCGTTAGAATTTTAACTGAGTAAAAAGTACAAAAATCGAGTTTTTTGGAATATAATCGTGTTGAAAAGCTCGTAATCAATTACATGAACTCCTAAAATTTGATTCTATCATATTTTGCGGTCTTTTTTGTTGAGGTTTCGGACGAGCGGGTCTAAATGGGCCGAACAATGGACCTGTTAGAATTTTAACTGAGTAAAAAGGACAAAAATAGAGTATTTGCAATATAATTGTGTTGAAAAGCTCGTAATTAATTGTATGAACTCTTAAATTTGGATTAAAACTTATTTTGAAACCCTTTTGTAAAGGTTTCGGACGAGCGGGTCTAAATGGGCCGAACAATGGACCCCTTAGAATTTTAACTAAGCAAAAAGTACATAAATCGAGTTTTAGCAATATAATCGTGTTGAAAAGCTTGTAATCAATTATATGAACTCCTAAAATTTGATTCTAACTTCTTTTGCGGTCTTTCTTGTAGACGTTTCGGACGAGCGGGCCTAAATGTGCCGAACAATGGACCAGTTAGAATTTTAACTGAGTAAAAAGTACATAAATCGAGTTTTTGCAATAGAATTGTGTTGATAAGCTCGTAATCAATTTTATGAACTCCTAAATTTGGATTAAAACTTATTTTACAACCCTTTTGTAGAGGTTTCGGACGAGCGGGTCTAAATGGGCCGAACAATAGACCCCTTAGAATTTTAACTGAGTAAAAAGTACAGAAATCGAGTTTTTACAATATAATCATGTTGAAAAGCTCGTAATTAATTATATGAACTCCTAAATGTGGATTAAAACTTATTTTGCAGCCCTTTTTGTAGAGGTTTCGGACGATCGGGTCTAAATAGGCCGAACAATGGACCCGTTAGAATTTTAACGGAGTAAAAAGTATAGAAATCGAGTTTTTGCAATATAATCGTGTTGAAAAGCTCGTAATCAATTGTATGAACTCCTAAATTTGGATTAAACCTTATTTTGAAACCTTTTTTAGAGGTTTTTGAAGAGCGGGTCTAAATGGGCCGAACAATGGACCCGTTAGAATTTTAACTAAGTAAAAAGTATATAAATCGAGTTTTTGCAATATAATCGTGTTGAAAAGCTTGTAATCAATTATATGAACTCCTAAAATTTTATTCTAACTTATTTTGCAATCTTTTTTGTAAAGGTTTCGGACGAGCGAGTCTAAATGGGCCGAACATAGGACCCGTTAGAATTTTAACTGAGTAAAAATTACAGAAATCGAGTTTTTGCAATATAATCGTGTTCAAAAGCTCGTAATCAATTGTATGAACTCCTAAATTTGTATTAAAACTTATTTTGCAACCCTTTTGTAGAGGTTTCGGACGAGCTTGTCTAAATGGGCCGAACAATGGACCCGTTAGAATTTTAACTTAGTAAAAAGTACAGAAATCGAGTTTTCGGAATATAATCGTGTTGAAAAGCTCGTAATCAATTATATGAACTCCTAAAATTTGATTCTAACTTATTTTGCGGTATTTTTTGTTGAGGTTTCTGACGAGTGGGTCTAAATGGGCCGAACAATGGACCCGTTAGAATTTTAACTGAGTAAAAAGGACAAAAATCGAGTTTTTGCAATATAATTGTGTTGAAAAGCTCGTAATTAATTGTATGAACTCCTAAATTTGGATTAAAACTTATTTTGCAACCCTTTTGTAAAGGTTTCGAAAGAGCGGGTCTAAATGGGCCGAACAATGGACCCGTTAGAATTTTAACTAAGTAAAAAGTACATAAATCGAGTTTTAGCAATATAATCGTGTTGAAAAGCTTGTAATCAATTATATGAACTCCTAAAATTTGATTCTAACTTTTTTTGCGGTCTTTCTTGTAGACGTTTCGGACGAGCGGGTCTAAATGTGCGAATAATGGACCCGTTAGAATTTTAACTGAGTAAAATGTACATAAATCGAGTTTTTGCAAAATAATCGTGTTCATAAGCTCGTAATCAATTTTATGAACTCCTAAATTTGGATTATAACTTATTTTGCAACCCTTTTGTAGAGGTTTCGGACGAGCGGGTCTAAATGGGCCGAACAATGGACCCCTTAGAATTTTAACAGAGTAAAAAGTACAGAAATCGAGTTTTTGCAATATAATCGTGTTGAAAAGCTCGTAATCAATTATATGAACTCCTAAATGTGGATTAAAACTTATTTTACAGCCTTTTTTGTAGAGGTTTCGGACGATCGGGTCTAAATAGGCCGAACAATAGACCCGTTAGTATTTTAACGAAGTAAAAAGTACAGTAATCGAGTTTTTTAAATATAATCGTGTTGAAAAGCTCGTAATCAATTATATGAACTCCTATAATTTGATTCTAACTTGTTTTGCGGTCTTTTTTGTAGAGGTTTCGGACGAGCGGGTCTAAATGGGCCGAACAATGGACCCGTTAGAATTTTAACTGAGTAAAAAGTACAGAAATCGAGTTTTTGCAATATAATCGTGTTGAAAAGCTCGTAATCAATTATATAAACTCCTACATTTGGATTAAAACTTATTTTGCAGCCCTTTTTGTAGAGATTTCGGACGATCGGGTCTAAATAGGCCGTACAATGGACCCGTTAGAATTTTAACGAAGTAAAAAGTACATAAATCAAGTTTTTACAATATAATCGTGTTGAAAAGCTCGTAATCAATTGTATGAAAATCCTAAATTTGGATTAAAACTTATTTTGCAACCCTTTTGTTGAAGTTTCGGACGAGCGGGTCTAAATGGGCCGAACAATGGACCCGTTAGAATTTTAACTGAGTGAAATGCACAAATATCAAGTTTTTGCAATATAATTGTGCTGAAAAGCTCGTAATTAATTGTATGAACTCCTAAAATTTGATTAAAACTTATTTTACAAACCTTTTGTAGAGGTTTCGGACGAGCGAGACTAAATGGGCCAAACAATGGACCCGTTAGAATTTTAACTGAGTAAAAAGTACAGTAATCGAGTTTTTGCAATATAATCGTGTTGAAAAACTCGTAATCAATTATATGAACTCCTAAAATTTGATTCTAACTTGTTTTGCGGTCTTTTTTGTAGAGGTTTCGGATGAGCGAGTCTAAATGGGCTGAACAATGGACCCATTAGAATTTTATCTGAGTAAAAAGTATAGAATTCGAGTTTTTGCATTATAATCGTGTTGAAACACAAGTAATCAATTGTATGAACTCCTAAATTTTGATTAAAACTTATTTTGCAACCCTTTTGTAAAGGTTTCGGACGAGCGAGTCTAAATGGGCCGAACAATGGACCAGTTAGAATTTTAACTGAGTAAAAAGTACAGTAATCGAGTTTTTGCAATATAATCGTGTTGAAAAGCTCTTAATAAATTATATGAACTCTTAAAATTTGATTCTAACTTATTTTGCGATCTTTTATGTAGAGGTTTCGGACGAGCGAGTTTAAATGGGCCGAACAATGGACCCGTTAGAATTTTAATTGAGTAAAAAGTACAGAAATCGAGTTTTTGCAATATAATCGTGTTGAAACGCTCGTAATCAATTGTATGAACTACTAAATTTGGATTAAAACTTATTTTGCAACCCTTTTGTAGAGGTTTCGGACAAGCGCGTCTAAATGGGCCGAACAATGGACCCGTTAGAATTTTAACTAAGTAAAAAGTACAGAAATCGCGTTTTTGCAATATAATCGTGTTGAAAAGCTCGTAATCAATTCTATGAACTCCTAAATTTGGATTAAAACTTATTTTGCAACCCTTTTGTAGAGGTTTCGTGCGAGCGGGTCTAAATGGGCCGAACAATGGACCCGTTAGAATTTTAACTGAGTAAAAAGCACAAAAATTGAGTTTTTGCAATATAATTGTGTTGAAAAGCTCGTAATCATTTGTAGGAACTCCTAAATTTGGATTAAAACTTATTTTGCAACCCTTTTTATAGGTTTTGGACAAGCGGGTCTAAATGGGCCGAACGGTGGACCCGTTAGAAATTTAACTGAGTAAAAAGCACAAAAATCGAGTTTTTGCAATATAATTCTATTGAAAAGCTCGTAATCAATTGTATGAACTCCTAAATTTGGATTAAAACATGTATTGCGGTTCATTTGTAATAGGATTCGGACAAGAGGGTCTAAATGGGCCGAACAATGGTCCCATTAGAATTTTAACTGAGTAAAAAGCACAAAAATCAAGTTTTTGCAATATAATTGTGTTGAAAAGTTCGTAATCATTTGTATAAACTCCTAAATTTGGATTAAAACTTATTTTGCAACCCTTTTGTGGAGGTTTCGGAAGAGCGGGTCTAAATGGGCCGAACAATGGACCCGTTAGAATTTTAACTAAGTAAAAAGTACAGAAATCGAGTTTTTGCAATATAATCGTGTTGAAAATCTCGTAATCAATTATATGAACTCCTAAAATTTGATTCTAACTTGTATTGTGGTCTTTTTTGTAGAATTTTCGGTCAAGCGGGTCTAAATGGGCCGAACAATGGACCCGTTAGAATTTTATCTGAGTAAAAAGTATAGAAATCGAATTTTTGCAATATAATCGTGTTGAAACGCTCTTAATCAATTGCATGAACTCCTAAATTTGGATTAAAACTTATTTTGCAACCCTTTTGTAGAGGTTTCGGACGAGCGGGTCTAAATGGGCCGAACAATAGACCACTTAGAATTTTAACTGATCAAAAAGTACAGAAATCGAGTTTTTTCAATATAATTGTGTTGAAAAGCTCGTAATCAATTATATGAACTCCTAAATATGGATTAAAACTTATTTTACAGCCCTTTTTGTAGAGTTTTCGGACGATCGGGTCAAAATAGGACGAACAATGGACCCGTTAGAATTTTAACAGAGTAAAAAGTACAGAAATCGAGTTTTTGCAATATAATCGTGTTGAAAAGCTCTTAATCAATTATATGAACTCCTAAAATTTGATTCTAACTTATTTTGCGGTCTTTTATGTAGAAGTTTCGGACGAGCGGGTTTAAATGGGCCGAACAATGGACCCGTTAGAATTTTAACTGAGTAAAAAGTACAGAAATCGAGTTTTTGCAATATAATCGTGTTGAAGCGCTCGTAATCAATTGTATGAAGTACTAAATTTGTATTAAAAATTATTTTGCAACCCTTTTGTAGAGGTTTCGGACAAGCGGGTCTAAATGGGCCGAACAATGGACCCGTTAGAATTTTAACTAAGTAAAAAGCACAAAAGTCGAGTTTTTGCAATATAATTGTGTTGAAAAGCTCGTAATCATTTGTATGAACTCCTATAATTTGATTAAAACTTATTTTACAACCCTTTTGTAGAGGTTTCGGACGAGCGGGTCTAAATGAGCCAAACAATGGACCAATTAGAATTTTAACTGAGTAAAAAGTACATAAATCAAGTTTTTGCAATATAATCATGTTGAAAAGCTCGTGATCAATTGTATGAACTCCTAAATTTGGATTAAAACGTATTTTGCAACCCTTTTGTAGAGGTTTCAGACGAGCGGTCTAAATGGGCCAAACAATGGACCCGTTAGGATTTTAACTGAGCTAAAAGTATAGAAATCGAGTTTTTGCAATATAATTGTGTTGAAAAGCTCGTAATCAATTGTATGAACTCCTAAATTTTGATTAAAACTTATTTTGCAACCCTGTTGTAGAGGTTTCAAATGAGCGGGTCTAAATGGGCCGAATAATGGACCCGTTAGATTTTTAAATGAGTAAAAAGTAGATAAATTGAGTTTTTGCAATATAATCATGTTGAAAAGCTCGTGATCAATTGTATGAACTCCTAAATTTGGATGAAAACTTATTTTGCAACCCTTTTGTAGAGGTTTCGGACGAGCGGGTCTAAAAAGGCCGAACAATGGACCCGTTAGAATTTTAACAGAGTAAAAAGTACAGAAATCGAGTTTTTGCAATATAATCGTGTTGAAAAGCTCGTAATCAATTATATGAACTCCTAAAATTTGATTCTAACTTGTATTGTGGTCTTTTTTGTAGAATTTTCAGTCGAGCGGGTCTAAATGGGCCGAACAATGGACCTGTTAGAATTTTATCTGAGTAAAAAGTATAGAAATCGAATTTTTGCAATATAATCGTGTTGAAACGCTCTTAATCAATTGCATGAACTCCTAAATTTGGATTAAAACTTATTTTGCAACCCTTTTGTAGAGGTTTCGGACGAGCGGGTCTAAATTGGCCGAACAATAGACCACTTAGAATTTTAACTGATCAAAAAGTACAGAAATCGAGTTTTTTCAATATAATTGTGTTGAAAAGCTCGTAATCAATTATATGAACTCCTAAATGTGGATTAAAACTTATTTTACAGCCCTTTTTGTAGAGGTTTCGGACGATCGGGTCAAAATAGGACGAACAATGGACCCGTTAGAATTTTAACGGAGTAAAAAGTACAAAAATCGAGTTTTTGCAATATAATCGTGTTGAAAAGCTCTTAATCAATTATATGAACTCCTAAAATTTGATTCTAACTTATTTTGCGGTCTTTTATGTAGAAGTTTCGGACGAGCGGGTTTAAATGGGCCGGACAATGGACCCGTTAGAATTTTAACTAAGTAAAAAGTACAGAAATCGAGTTTTTGCAATATAATCGTGTTGAAACGCTCGTAATCAATTGTATGAAGTACTAAATTTGTATTAAAATTTATTTTGCAACCCTTTTGTAGAGGTTTCGGACAAGCGGGTCTAAATGGGCCGAACAATGGACCCGTTAGAATTTTAACTGAGTAAAAAGCACAAAAGTCGAGTTTTTGCAATATAATTGTGTTGAAAAGCTCGTAATCATTTGTATGAACTCCTATAATTTGATTAAAACTTATTTTGCAACCCTTTTGTAGAGGTTTCGGGCGAGCGGGTCTAAATGAGCCGAACAATGGACCAATTAGAATTTTAACTGAGTAAAAAGCACAAAACCGATTTTTTGCAATATAATTATGTTGAAAAGCTGAAAATCATTTGTAGGAGCTCCTAAATTTGGATTAAAACTTATTTTGCAACCCTTTTGTATAGGTTTCGGACGATCGGGTCTAAATTGGCCGAACAGTGGACCCGTTAGAAATTTAAATGAGTAAAAAGAACAAAAATCGAGTTTTTGCAATATAATTGTGTTGAAAAGCTCGTAATCAATTGTATGAACTCCTAAATTTGGATTAAAACATGTTTTGCGGTTCGTTTGTAATAGGATTCGGACGAGGGGGTCTAAATGGGCCGAACAATGGACCCATTAGAATTTTAATTGATCAAAAAGTACAGAAATCGAGTTTTTTCAATATAATTGTGTTGAAAAGCTCGTAATCAATTATATGAACTCCTAAATGTGGATTAAAACTTATTTTACAGCCCTTTTTGTAGAGGTTTCGGACGATCGGGTCAAAATAGGACGAACAATGGACCCGTTAGAATTTTAACGGAGTAAAAAGTACAGAAATCGAGTTTTTGCAATATAATCGTGTTGAAAAGCTCTTAATCAATTATATGAACTCCTAAAATTTGATTCTAACTTATTTTGCGGTCTTTTATTTAGAAGTTTCGGACGAGCGGGTTTAAATGGGCCGAACAATGGACCCGTTAGAATTTTAACTGAGTAAAAAGTACAGAAATCGAGTTTTTGCAATATAATCGTGTTGAAACGCTCGTAATCAATTGTATGAAGTACTAAATTTGTATTAAAATTTATTTTGCAACCCTTTTGTAGAGGTTTCGGACAAGCGGGTCTAAATGGGCCGAACAATGGACCCGTTAGAATTTTAACTGAGTGAAAAGCACAAAAGTCGAGTTTTTGCAATATAATTGTGTTGAAAAGCTCGTAATCATTTGTATGAACTCCTATAATTTGATTAAAACTTATTTTGCAACCCTTTTGTAGAGGTTTCGGGCGAGCGGGTCTAAATGAGCCGAACAATGGACCAATTAGAATTTTAACTGAGTAAAAAGCACAAAACCGATTTTTTGCAATATAATTATGTTGAAAAGCTGAAAATCATTTGTAGGAGCTCCTAAATTTGGATTAAAACTTATTTTGCAACCCTTTTGTATAGGTTTCGGACGATCGGGTCTAAATTGGCCGAACAGTGGACCCGTTAGAAATTTAAATGAGTAAAAAGAACAAAAATCGAGTTTTTGCAATATAATTGTGTTGAAAAGCTCGTAATCAATTGTATGAACTCCTAAATTTGGATTAAAACATGTTTTGCGGTTCGTTTGTAATAGGATTCGGACGAGGGGGTCTAAATGGGCCGAACAATGGACCCATTAGAATTTTAATTGATCAAAAAGTACAGAAATCGAGTTTTTTCAATATAATTGTGTTGAAAAGCTCGTAATCAATTATATGAACTCCTAAATGTGGATTAAAACTTATTTTACAGCCCTTTTTGTAGAGGTTTCGGACGATCGGGTCAAAATAGGACGAACAATGGACCCGTTAGAATTTTAACGGAGTAAAAAGTACAGAAATCGAGTTTTTGCAATATAATCGTGTTGAAAAGCTCTTAATCAATTATATGAACTCCTAAAATTTGATTCTAACTTATTTTGCGGTCTTTTATTTAGAAGTTTCGGACGAGCGGGTTTAAATGGGCCGAACAATGGACCCGTTAGAATTTTAACTGAGTAAAAAGTACAGAAATCGAGTTTTTGCAATATAATCGTGTTGAAACGCTCGTAATCAATTGTATGAAGTACTAAATTTGTATTAAAATTTATTTTGCAACCCTTTTGTAGAGGTTTCGGACAAGCGGGTCTAAATGGGCCGAACAATGGACCCGTTAGAATTTTAACTGAGTGAAAAGCACAAAAGTCGAGTTTTTGCAATATAATTGTGTTGAAAAGCTCGTAATCATTTGTATGAACTCCTATAATTTGATTAAAACTTATTTTGCAACCCTTTTGTAGAGGTTTCGGGCGAGCGGGTCTAAATGAGCCGAACAATGGACCAATTAGAATTTTAACTGAGTAAAAAGCACAAAACCGATTTTTTGCAATATAATTATGTTGAAAAGCTGAAAATCATTTGTAGGAGCTCCTAAATTTGGATTAAAACTTATTTTGCAACCCTTTTGTATAGGTTTCGGACGATCGGGTCTAAATGGGCCGAACAGTGGACCCGTTAGAATTTTAAATGAGTAAAAAGAACAAAAATCGAGTTTTTGCAATATAATTGTGTTGAAAAGCTCGTAATCAATTGTATGAACTCCTAAATTTGGATTAAAACATGTTTTGCGGTTCGTTTGTAATAGGATTCGGACGAGGGGGTCTAAATGGGCCGAACAATGGACCCATTAGAATTTTAATTGATCAAAAAGTACAGAAATCGAGTTTTTTCAATATAATTGTGTTGAAAAGCTCGTAATCAATTATATGAACTCCTAAATGTGGATTAAAACTTATTTTACAGCCCTTTTTGTAGAGGTTTCGGACGATCGGGTCAAAATAGGACGAACAATGGACCCGTTAGAATTTTAACGGAGTAAAAAGTACAGAAATCGAGTTTTTGCAATATAATCGTGTTGAAAAGCTCTTAATCAATTATATGAACTCCTAAAATTTGATTCTAACTTATTTTGCGGTCTTTTATTTAGAAGTTTCGGACGAGCGGGTTTAAATGGGCCGAACAATGGACCCGTTAGAATTTTAACTGAGTAAAAAGTACAGAAATCGAGTTTTTGCAATATAATCGTGTTGAAACGCTCGTAATCAATTGTATGAAGTACTAAATTTGTATTAAAATTTATTTTGCAACCCTTTTGTAGAGGTTTCGGACAAGCGGGTCTAAATGGGCCGAACAATGGACCCGTTAGAATTTTAACTGAGTGAAAAGCACAAAAGTCGAGTTTTTGCAATATAATTGTGTTGAAAAGCTCGTAATCATTTGTATGAACTCCTATAATTTGATTAAAACTTATTTTGCAACCCTTTTGTAGAGGTTTCGGGCGAGCGGGTCTAAATGAGCCGAACAATGGACCAATTAGAATTTTAACTGAGTAAAAAGCACAAAACCGATTTTTTGCAATATAATTATGTTGAAAAGCTCGTAATCATTTGTAGGAGCTCCTAAATTTGGATTAAAACTTATTTTGCAACCCTTTTGTATAGGTTTCGGACGATCGGGTCTAAATGGGCCGAACAGTGGACCCGTTAGAATTTTAAATGAGTAAAAAGAACAAAAATCGAGTTTTTGCAATATAATTGTGTTGAAAAGCTCGTAATCAATTGTATGAACTCCTAAATTTGGATTAAAACATGTTTTGCGGTTCGTTTGTAATAGGATTCGGACGAGGGGGTCTAAATGGGCCGAACAATGGACCCATTAGAATTTTAATTGATCAAAAAGTACAGAAATCGAGTTTTTTCAATATAATTGTGTTGAAAAGCTCGTAATCAATTATATGAACTCCTAAATGTGGATTAAAACTTATTTTACAGCCCTTTTTGTAGAGGTTTCGGACGATCGGGTCAAAATAGGACGAACAATGGACCCGTTAGAATTTTAACGGAGTAAAAAGTACAGAAATCGAGTTTTTGCAATATAATCGTGTTGAAAAGCTCTTAATCAATTATATGAACTCCTAAAATTTGATTCTAACTTATTTTGCGGTCTTTTATGTAGAAGTTTCGGACGAGCGGGTTTAAATGGGCCGAACAATGGACCCGTTAGAATTTTAACTGAGTAAAAAGTATAGAAATCGAGTTTTTGCAATATAATCGTGTTGAAACGCTCGTAATCAATTGTATGAACTACTAAATTTGTATTAAAACTTATTTTGCAACCCTTTTGTAGAGGTTCCGGACAAGCGGGTCTAAATGGGCCGAACAATGGACCCGTTAGAATTTTAACTTAGTAAAAAGCACAAAAGTCGAGTTTTTGCAATATAATTGTGTTGGAAAGCTCGTAATCATTTGTATGAACTCCTATAATTTGATTTAAACTTATTTTGCAACCCTTTTGTAGAGGTTTCGGACGAGCGGGTCTAAATGAGCCAAACAATGGACCAATTAGAATTTTAACTGAGTAAAAAGCACAAAAATTGAGTTTTTGCAATATAATTCTGTTGAAAAGCTCGTAATCATTTGTAGGAACTCCTAAATTTGGATTAAAACTTATTTTGCAACCCTTTTTTAGAGGTTTTGGACAAGCGGGTCTAAATGGGCCGAACAGTGGACCCGTTAGAATTTTAACTGAGTAAAAAGCACAAAAATCAAGTTTTTGCAATATAATTCTATTGAAAAGCTCGTAATCAATTGTATGAACTCCTAAATTTGGATTAAAACATGTATTACGGTTCGTTTGTAATAGGATTCGGACGAGAGGGTCTAAATGGGCCGAACAATGGTCCCATTAGAATTTTAACTGAGTAAAAAGCACAAAAATCAAGTTTTTGCAATATAATTGTGTTGAAAAGCTCGTAATCATTTGTATGAACTCCTAAATTTGGATTAAAACTTATTTTGCAACCCTTTTGTGGAGGTTTCGGAAGAGCGGGTCTAAATGGGCCGAACAATGGACCCGTTAGAATTTTTTTTTGAAGAAAAGGCCTCATTAAAAACCCCTACTACTGTCCTTCAAGCAAAGCTAGAGGACCCTAAAAAGGGGAAAAGAGTGCCTAAATATTATTAATCAATGAGTATTTGTTACAAGATGAAGAATACAATGGGGAATATCCGATTCAAATGACGTAGAAGTCATAGAATTCAGAGAAAAGGAAGCCAACGTATGGGCTATAACATTTGCCTCACGGCGTACAAATGAAATGGAAGAAAAGTCGAAGTCCTGAAGAGCATCTTGTATCTGAAGAATAGTTGGTCCCATGGTAGATAGATCCTGAGCAGGATTGTTGATCCTATTCGCGAGAGAGGCGCAATCCGTTTCGATCATGATACGATTCCAACCTTGAGAGCGGGCAAAGGTAAGACCGGCAAGGATGCTTTCCCCCTCACTGGTGATAGCGTCCTGACGGGTACCAAGAGGGAAAGCAAGACCACCCACGACTGCTCCGGCAGAGTCACGAGCAACAACGCCAACGGCTGCTGCACGAGTAGAGGGGTTAAAAGCTCCATCCACATTAATTTTGATATAATTAAGAGGAGGAGAACGGGAGAGATAAGTAATTTTGGATGGAGGTGTATCAGATGGAATTGAAGATTTACAAAATTCATCATGTAAGCTAATTGAGTTGACTGCAATTAGCCATGAGGGTTGTAGATGGTGGTTGTGAACCCAATCATTACGTCGGTTCCAGATATTCCATAAAACTGTAAGAAAAAGACCAAATTTATCAGGGTGAAGTGTAGAGGCTGCTTCCTCTAACCATTGTAAGGGTGAAGGAGCGAAGCTCTTATAAATAGAGATAGGAATACCACTAATTTGGAGGGCTTCAGCTGCCCCAGGACAGTCACGAAGCGCATGTAGAATTGATTCCGAATGGTTACCACAGATAGAGCATAGCCCCGAACTAGGGGAAAAAGCTTGCATTTTAGAACCAACTGGAAGGGCATCAGATGCCACACGCCAGCCAAAAGTTTTAATTTTGGGTAAAGCTTTTATTTTGGATAAAAATTTCCAAAACCGAGTAGGTGGCAAAGGTTGAGAACAGGAGCGTTGTAGGAAGATATATCCGGAGCGAACTGAGTAGATACCCGAATCATTGGGGGACCATAAAATTGAATCCCGGTGATCATTTATGATGGGGATACGGAGAATGGCATCCGCATCAGTTGGATTGAAATAATTGTTCAACTTTGCCATATCCCAGGCAGTTTGATTGCGGATCATGAAATCCCGACATCGAATGTGAAATTCGTCAGAAATTTCATAATCCCCAGTTAGCTCAATTGGAGAAGACCCACCCCATATATCTTTATGTATTCTGATATTACTGTTTATACCTGGGCGATGAAGAAAGCCAGGGAAAAGGCGCTGAAGAGCGTTATATATACCTTGCCAAGCAAAGGAGCCCCTACTAGGTTTCGCCGCATCCAGGATATTGCCTGAAGGGAAATATTTAGATCGGTATATTTGTCCTAATAAAGAGTCTGGTTCGCAAATTAGTTTCCAAATTTGCTTACCCAAAAGAGCGATGTTGAAGTCATGTAGGTCTTTGAAGCCCATGCCACTAGCGGATTTGGGTAAACATATCCGGTTCCATGGTAACATGTGCCAACCTTTTTTGTTCGATTTACCAGTCCACCAGTATTGGCGGATTGATGTAGTCATGTCGTCGATGATATTGTGTGGAAGAAGATAGCAAGACATCACATATTGTGAGAGAGATTGTAGAACAGCTTTGATAAAAATCTCTCTACCACTAAAGGATAGAAGGTGTTTGTCCCAGCTAGAGAGACGAACATGTACTTTATCACGTACAAAGCCTAATGATTCAGTTTTATTTTTCCCTATTAGGAGCGGGATGCCTAGGTATACTCCGGGGTTAGAAACTTCACGTACTTGTAAAAGGCTATTGAGTGCATTTCTTGTTGCGGAAGGTGTACATGGGTTATAGAAAATTGTTGATTTCTCGAAATTTATAGCTTGACCAGATGCATTAGCATAAACTTGAAGAGCATTTTTTAGAAGGGATGCTTCAGATTGATTGGTATTAATAAATACCATACAGTCATCAGCAAACAGTAGGTGGTTAACTTTGGGCCCATGCTTACATGCACCTAGACCAGGAAGTATATTAGTTTGTTGAGCGGCAGCTAAATAAGCCGATAGTCCCTGAGTGCAGAATAGGAAGAGAAAAGGGGATAGCGGATCCCCTTGACGAAGGCCACGTTGAGGTTGAAAAGTGGGTGAAAAGGAGTTATTAATTTTAATTGAGAAAGAGACAGTGGATGTACAACGCATTATAAGATCAATCCAATCGGATACAAAGCCCATACGTGTCATAACGTTTACAAGGAAAGACCATTCAACTCTATCGAAGGCTTTTTCCATGTCAAGCTTCAGAGCAGCTCCTTGCGAGGATTTATTCACACCGGAATTGATATTGTGAATAATTTCATGCGCAACAAGGATATTATCAGAAATGTTACGTCCCTGGATAAAGGCAGCTTGATTAGGGCTAATACAAAGCGGTATAACCCGTTTCATTCTATTTACAATTGTTTTGGCAACAATTTTATAGAGAACAGTACATAGACTAATTGGCCGGAGTTGTTTCATGGATGTTGGATCCTTAACTTTGGGTATTAGCACCAGAATGGTTTTGTTAACTAAGGCCATATCTGCTTTGCCATTTAATAGGTCCATACAGAGATTAAGGACATCGTTACCGACTGTGTCCCAGTGTTGTCGAAAGAAACTACTAGGCAGACCGTCAGCACCAGGGGCCTTCCTAGGGTCAATATCTTTAAAGGCATGAAGTATTTATTCTTTGGTGAACGGCTTGAGAAGGTTGTCGTTCATTGAAGAATTAATGGAGGGGTGGATTTTGTCAAGAATATTTTCCGAGAGTTTGGGATTAGTGGTTGTAAATAGATTTTGGAAATAATTCGAAGCGATATCCATTATTTCAGATTCAGAGGTACACCAATTGGAGTTGGCATCATAGAGACCTATGATGGAATTTTTCTTATTACGATTAGTAGCTCTGGCATGGAAGAATTTGGTATTTTTGTCTCCTTGGGATAGCCAAAGAGTTCGTGACCTTTGAGCCCAATAAGCTTCTTGTTCAGTTAAAAGTTTATTTAATTCCGTTCTATAGTTTAAATAAGTTTGTTTATTTGTGGCTGTTAAGGGACGATAAAGTAGTTTATTAATTTTTTGGTAAGAAATTTAATGCGTCCTGTTGTTTTAAAGCGTTGTTGGTTTTGCCAATCATCTAAGTATGTTCCTACCGCTTTGATTTTATTGATGGCTGTTCCTGGGGTATCATTCCATGCCCTTTTGATTGTTTGGATGTTGTCTTTATTATTAGCCCAACAACTTTCAAATCTAAAATTTTTAGGGATTTGTGTTTTGGTTGAAGTTATTGGTTTGTCAAATTCAAGAAGAAGGAAACAGTGGTCAGATTTGGCAACAAATTCCGTAGATATGCGATGAATAGGGAAGAGATCTTTCCAAGCGTAATTAGCAACAAAACGGTCAAGTCGTTCATGAGTTACCGGGGTTAAGGGACCTACTTTTGTCCATGTGAACCATCCCGAAGTTGGTTTGCAATCGTATAGGTTATTTCGGATTAAGCAATTACGAAAATTCTTAATTTGGGATCTAGCTCTCCGAGGACCTCCTTGTTTTTCCGAATCTATTAGAATCACATTGAGATCTCCTCCAATAAGCCAAGGCTTATCTTTAGTAGTAGAGTATAAGGAATCAATTAATTCCCATGTTTTATATTTTTGGCTAGTTTCCGAGAATCCATGCATTCCAGTGAAAAACATAGTATTGTAACTATTTGTAATTTGAATGTGAATATAACGCAGCGAATAGGAAATTAAACTTATATTAATATCATTTGCGGCAAATAAAGAAATACCGGAACACCCTTCCGAGGGGGGAATGGAAATTATGTCTAACATACCCAATGAGAGACATAAGCGGTTACATTCCGCATTATTTAGCTTAGTTTCACATAAAAAGATAATATCGGGGCTGGATCGTTGGACATAGGCTCAGAGATGTTGGACCGTCGGGGCTTGTCCAAGGCCCTGACAGTTCCAGCAAAGGATCTTCATTTTGCTCGGCGGGGCTGGGAATCAGCCGCCGCCGGAGAGTTTTTAGAGCTGCTCATCCCAGCTTTTGGAGTAGATCCGGATTGTTTGGATTTTTTCGACGGGAGCGATACTTGTATTGGGGAGCGGCGTTTCATGCCTCGGTTAGTTTGGTTTGGTGCAGGTGCAGGTGCGGGTGCTGGAACAGAGGCTGCATCATTCGGGTAAGTTTTAAGTAACCACTGATTAAAATCATTGAACAATGTATCAGTGGGTTTAGAAGGCTTACTCGATTCGGAATCAAACTTCTTAATCTGCTCGGCAGTAGGGCTGGGAACACCATAATCATCCTTGGTTTCCCAGTCATCATCAGAACCATCTTCCGGGATGGGATAGATGGTGTTAAGGGGTTGGAGCTCAAGAGGTGCCTTTTGCTTCAAATCAGTATTAGGGGGGGCTTTAGCAGAATTGGGGTCTTCATCAATAGTCATGTCAACATTTTGACCATCTTCGGTAGCTTGTTCCGTAAATGAGGCTGCATCACCATCATTTAGAGAACCTATGCAGCGTAGAAAACTTGTAATTAGTGCCTTATAAATTTTTGTGTAGAGTAATAAGAGGATATAAACTAAGTTACCCATATTATTCTGTTCGTTAGGAGCTGTAGGGTTGGCAGGAGCTGCTGGGATATTAATTGGAGCCACTGTGATAAAAACTATAGTTAGGTATAATGATAGAAAAAAGGAATTAAAGAAACAGCTGAAAAGAGTGGTAATTGTAAAAATTAAGGTGGGGTTACCATTTACTGGAGGGATGATTGGAATCTGATTTGGTTCCACATTGCGAATACGTCCCCGAAAACCAGCTGGGCGACGTCTTGGTGGCAGATAGCGGAGCCATTCTCCGTACTGTAACTTGGTGGGATCAAGAGTTGAACGAATTGGACAATTTTCCAGGGTATGGCTGATAATGCCGCATCCAGGACAAAGAGTTGGGAGCCTTTCATATTGAAGTCGGCACATAATTTTGTTTTCTCCAGAACCAATGAAAACGAATCGGGTGACAGGTCTTGTAATGTTGAGCAGGATTTCAACACGAAGAAATTCTTGCATATTTCCATCGATATGGCGGGTGTCTGTTCGGAGAGCTTGACCAACCATAGAACCTAGAGCATGTCCCACCAGATGGGAGCGATCAATATCAGCAAAAAGAGAGTCTGGGAGATAGAAGATTCGGATCCAGATTCTCATGGTACTGAAGTTGTAGTCGTTTAATGATTTGGCCGGATCGTATTCAGTTACTGCAAGCCATTCGTCCTTATAAAGCCAAGGACCACGATTGAGGATCTCATAGCAGTTCTTGATTTCCTTAAACTTGATTTTGATAAAGTTGTCTTGAATCGCTGAGATGGATACCACTTCATTGGGTTTCCAGATACCTTCGAAGGCATTGATCACAGTAGAGATGTCGAGAGCCTTGGATGATATAAAACGACCAATAACAATGAGCTTAGGGTCTTCTTTGATGAATTCAAAGTCAGATGTATACAACAACTCTGATTCCTCATTGGTAAGATTGATCGAGTTGAGTTGGGGGATGGAGGAGGATGAAACCATTAAGAGAATTAGAAGATATGAGAATTGCAAGATAGGAAAGTGTTGTAGTGGGGTGGAAGAGAAATATTGCAGGTATATAAAGAAATTGAAAAAACCTAAGGGGAAAAGAATATGGAAAGAGAATTGATTAATATTTTGGAAAATAAATATGGGTTGTAAAAGATGGAAAGTACTTTTATGCTGAGAAAGTTTATTTAGAGTACCTTCCTGAATTGATTTGAGCCTATAAATTATTAAGAGAAAGTACTTTTTATTTCTATAAAAGTTAAGGCTAGACTTTAATAGTGGCGTTAAAGAGATTTGTATAAGGTATTGACTGTAAAGATGGTCTGAGAATAGAAATATACAGGTAGTTTTGGTAAAAAAAGAAAGGCATTTAATACTCGAGTATTTAAAGCAGAGAAGAATTTTTAGTAGCTTAAATAAAGGAAAGTAAATGAAGAAAATTGTTTTATTTATTTTCCTTAATTGAAGTAGGATTACGGAATAAAATATCGACTTTGATAGTAGTATCTTTAGTAATATATGAGAATGTAATAAATAAAAGGAGGTAATTTTAAAAATAGATATTAATATTTGACTTTTATAAACTGTATTGAAAGGGATTAAAGTTGGTGTCTTAGAATTTTCTATGAGCTGGCATAATAAATGGTTGGTAATCGTTAAGTAAGAAATTTGAAAAAATTTTACATTTGAATATTTTAAGGGGGAGGTACTAAAAATTGAAAAAGGTTGAAGTAAAAGAATGTGGATAACATTTAAAACTATTTTTGTATAGGTATGACTAGATATATTTATAGAAAATATATTTATTGTTTGGATGGGTGGAAAAAGATAGTGTGTTGTCATACAACGGATTGGATAAATTAGTAAAATAGGTGTAACGGAAGGAGAGGCAATGATTAAGGTAATTGCTTTTTGAGAATAAATAGACTGTAATAAATAGCATTTGATTAATTTATAAAAATTAAGATAGTAGTAAAACCAGTAAGAAGATGGGGAGTTATGAAAATAAATAATATTAAATAAAACCATTATTAGGCGAGATATTTTACAATAATTGGTCATAATTATTGAGAATATGAAGTAAAGGGATGGGGCCTTGATTATTGCATTTGAAAAAAACCGAGGGTTAAAAGATTCGCAAATAAGGTATATATATGGACTGTAAAATAGGTAGAGAGGAAAGGAATAAAGAACTGTTATAGTGTCCCTAGATGGTAGGGTAGATTTAAAATCCCTTAAAAGGGCTCGAAAGAAGTCACGTTGAAAGGTGTAGAGGCATAACCAGAGATTGATATTGAGGAAAAATAATTTAGAGCATATGAAGTACCATTCTTGAACTTGGAATACTAAGCAGGAAGTAGATAAGGCAGTGCAAAATCCTATGAACATGCATCTAAAAAAAGAGAGCAGACCTAGTTTTATACATCTAGAAAAAAGAAAAAACCCTAGAGCCAAACATCTAGAAATAAAAAGCAACCATATGAAAGCCACATAGCAAGAAAAAACAGGAGAGAAGCAGGAGATTAAAATTACAAACCCAGGGATAGAGAGAAGCGGGGCAAAGAAATTAGATACAGACCAAATGAGCAAAAAAATGATGGGGGAGGAATGAAATAAATATAAAATGAATAAACATAAGGAAATTACATAATGAATTGGGATTTGAGTGTACCACCAAGGGATGTTGTAGAGGCTGAAGAACTGCATAATAAAGATTATGTTAGATTGCATACCAAACAGCAATATGAATGTTGAGGAATTGAAATTAACTAAAGGGATATATAATAGGAAAATATAGGTTAAGTGAGTTTTGATGATTAAATAGTTTAGATAGTACAAACTAATACATATATAAGTTACAATCAGTAAATAAAAATGAAATTTATATTTAGAGATGGACAGCAAAGATAAGAAGATATTGGTTAAAATGACAAGTGTAGTGTATAGATATGCACTACCCTTAAAAAATAGAAGGAAATATAAAATAATGTTTAGTGAAGTAAGGGATTTAGTATGTGTAAACAAGACATTGATCTTAGAAATATGTAGAGGCAAGGCAAAAGATCTTAAAGAAAAAATCTTAGAAATAAGATTTTCAACATTCATCACAGGTAGGTAAAGAACCCTATCCAAAATGTTAAGAAGATTAACTAGAAAAGAAGCGAGTTGAACATTCCTTATGTGGCATAGCCGAATGTAAATGAAATGCAAGAAAATTAACCAAGAAAAAAGGAATGCAATAAGATCATTAAAGATGAGAACTTTATAATAATTATATGAACAAATAAAGTTAATATGAACAGATGATTTCCGAGACCAACTTAAATGAGCATATAAAGTAGGAGGCAAAGAGATGAACAGAGAGAATAATAACTTGCAATAATAGATTAAATCATACGATCCCAGAATATGGGCTTGTAAAAGATTCCCAAAAAGGGCTGGATGTAAAGATGACTTAAAAAGATAATGGTTAATTAGTGATGCAAATATCATAATGAGTGTGCTTGATGTCAATAATATTATGATTTAAAAAGAATTTTAACTAAGTAAAAAGTACAGAAATCGAGTTTTTGCAATATAATCGTGTTGAAAAGCTCGTAATCAATTATATGAACTCCTAAAATTTGATTCTAACTTGTATTGTGGTCTTTTTTGTAGAATTTTCAGTCGAGCGGGTCTAAATGGGCCGAACAATGGACCCGTTAGAATTTTATCTGAGTAAAAAGTATAGAAATCGAATTTTTGCAATATAATCGTGTTAAAACGCTCTTAATCAATTGCATGAACTCCTAAATTTGGATTAAAACTTATTTTGCAACCCTTTTGTAGAGGTTTTGGACGAGCGGGTCTAAATGGGCCGAACAATAGACCACTTAGAATTTTAACTGATCAAAAAGTACAGAAATCGAGTTTTTTCAATATAATTGTGTTGAAAAGCTCGTAATCAATTATATGAACTCCTAAATGTGGATTAAAACTTATTTTACAACCCTTTTCGTAGTGGTTTCGGACGATCGGGTCTAAATAGGACGAACAATGGACCCGTTAGAATTTTAACGGAGTAAAAAGTACAGAAATCGAGTTTTTGCAATATAATCGTGTTGAAAAGCTCGTAATAAATTGTATGAACTCCTAATTTGGACTAAAACTTATTTTGTAGCCCTTTTTGTAGAGGTTTCGGACGATCGGGTCTAAATGGGCCGAACAATGGACCCGTTAGAATTTTAACGGAGTAAAAAGTACAGAAATCGAGTTTTTGCAATACAATCGAGTTTTTTCAATATAATTGTGGTCTTTTTTGTAGAAGTTTCGGTCTAGTGGGTCTAAATGGGCCGAACAATGGACACGTTAAAATTTTAACTCAGTAAAAAGTACAGAAATCGAGTTTTTGCAATATAATCGTTTTGAAACCCTCGTAATCAATTGTATGAACTCCTAAATTTGGATTAAAACTTATTTTGCAACCCTTTTGTACAGGTTTCGGACGAGCGGGTATAAATGGGCCGAACAATGGACCCGTTAGAATTTTAACTGAGTAAAAAGCACAAAAATCGAGTTTTTGCAATATAATCATGTTGAAAAGCTCGTAATCAATTATATGAACTCCTAATTTGGACTAAAACTTATTTTGCAGCCCTTTTTGTAGAGGTTTCGGACGGTCGTGTCTAAATGGGCCGAACAATGGACCCGTTAGAATTTTAACGGAGTAAAAAGTACAGAAATCGAGTTTTTGCAATATAATCGTGTTGAAAAGCTCGTAATAAATTGTATGAACTCCTAATTTGGACTAAAACTTATTTTGTAGCCCTTTTTGTAGAGGTTTCGGACAATCGGGTCTAAATGGGCCGAACAATGGACCCGTTAGAATTTTAACGGAGTAAAAAGTACAGAAATCGAGTTTTTGCAATATAATCGTGTTGAAAAGCTCGTAATAAATTGTATGAACTCCTAAATTTGGATTAAAACTTATTTTGCAGCCCTTTTTGTAGAGGTTTCGGACGATCGGGTCAAAATGTGCCGAACAATGGACCCGTTAGAATTTTAACTGAGTAAAGAGTACAAAAATTGAGTTTTTGCAATATAATTGTGTTGAAAATCTCGTAATCATTTGTATGAACTCCTAAAATTTGATTCTAACTTATTTTATGGCCTTTTTTGTAAAGGTTTCGGACGAGCGGGTCTAAATGGGCCGAACAATGGACCCGTTAGAATTTTAACGGAGTAAAAAGCACAAAAATCGAGTTTTCGCAATATAATTGTGTTGAAAAGCTCGTAATCAATTATATGAACTCCTAAATTTGGATTAAAACTTATTTTGCAGCCCTTTTTGTAGAGGTTTCGGACGATCGGGTCTAAATGTGCCGAACAATGGACACGTTCGAATTTTAACTGAGTAAAACTATAGAAATCGAGTTTTTGCAATATAATTGTGTTGAAAAGCTCGTAATCATTTGTATGAACTCCTAAAATTTGATTCTAACTTATTTTGCGTTCTTTTTTGTAAAGGTTTCGGACGAGCGGGTCTAAATGGGCCGAACAATGGAACCGTTCGAATTTTAACTAAGTAAAAACTACAGAAATCGAGTTTTTGCAATATAATCGTGTTGAAAAGCTCTTAATCAATTATATGAACTCCTAAATTTTGATTCTAACTTGTTTTGCGGTCTTATTTGTATAGGTTTCGGACGAGAGGGTCTAAATGGGCTGAACAATAGACCCGTGAGAATTTTAACTGAGTAAAAAGTACAAAAATCAAGTTTTTTTCAATAGAATCGCGTTGAAAAGCTCCTAACCAATTATATGAACTCCTAAAATTGTATTCTAACTTGTTTTGCGGTCTTTTTTTGTAGAGGTTTGTGACGATCGGGTCTAAATGGGCCGAACAGTGGACCCGCTAGAATTTTCACGGATAAAAAATTACAGAAATCGAGTTTTTGCAATATAATCGTGTTTAAAAGCTCGTAATCAATTGTATGAACTCCTAAATTTTGATTAAAACTTATTTTGCAACACTTTTGTAGAGGTTTCGGACGAACGGGTCTAAATGGGCCGAACAATGGACCCGTTAGAATTTTAACTGAGTAAAAAGCACAAAAATCAAGTTTTTGCAATATAATTGTGTTTGAAAGCTCGTAATCAATTGTATGTACTCCTAAATTTGGATTAAAACTTATTTTGCAACCCTTTTGTAGAGGTTTCAGACGAGCGGGTCTAAATGGACCGAACAATGGACCCGTTAGAATTTTAACTGAGTAAAAAGTACAGAAATCGAGTTTTTGCAATATAATTGTTTTGAAATGCTCGTAATCAATTATATGAACTCCTAAAATTTGATTAAAACTTGCTTTGCGGTCTTTTTTGTAGATGTTTCGGACGAGTGGGTCTAAATGGGACGAACAATGGACCCGTTAGAATTTTAACTGAGTAAAAAGTACAAAAATTGTGTTTTGCAATATAATCGTGTTGAAATGCTCGTAATCAATTTTATGAACTCCTAAATTTGGATTAAAATTTATTTTGCAACCCTTTTGTCCAGGTTTCGGACGAGCGAGTCTAAATGGGCCGAACAATGGACCCGTTAGAATTTTAACTGAGTAAAAAGTACAAAAATCAAGTTTTTGAAATATAATCGTGTTGAAAAGCTTGTAAGCAATTATATGAACTCCTAAATTTTGATTCTAACTTGTTTTGCGGTCTTTTTGGTAGAGGTTTCGGACGAGCGGGTCTAAATGGGCCGAACAATGGACCCGTAGTATTTTAACTGAGTAAAAAGCACAAAAATCGAGTTTTTGCAATAAAATCGTGTTGAAAAGCTCTTAATCAATTGTATGCACTCCTAAGTTTTGATTAAATTTTGTTTTGCGGTCTTTTTTCTATGGTTTCGGACGAGCGGGTCTAAATGGGCCGAACAATGGACCTGTTAGAATTTTAACTGAGTAAAAACTACAGAAATCGATTTTTTGCAATATAATCTTGTTAAAACGCTCGTAATCAAATGTATGAACTCCTAAATTTGGATTAAAACTTATTTTGAAACCCTTTTGTAGAGGTTTCGGACGAGCGGGTCTAAATGGGCCGAACAATGCACCCGTTAGAATTTTAACTGGGTAAAAAGCACAAAAATCGAGTTTTCGCAATATAATTGTCTTGAAAAGCTCGTAATCAATTATATGAACTACTAAATTTGGATTAAAACTTATTTTGCAGCCCTTTTTGTAGAGGTTTCGGACGATCGGGTCTAAATGGGCTGAACAATGGACCCGTTAGAATTTTAACTGAGTAAAAAGTACAGTAATCGAGTTTTTGCAATATAATCGTGTTGAAAAGCTCTTAATCAATTATATGAACTCCTAAAATTTGATTCTAACTTATTTTGAGTTCTTTTTTGTATAGGTTTACGACGAGCGGGTCTTAATGTGCCGAAAAATGGACCCGTTAGAATTTTAACTCAGTAAAAAGTACAGAAATTGAGTTTTTGCAATATAATCGTGTTGAAACGCTCGTAATCTATTGTATGAACTCCTAAATTTGGATTAAAACTTATTTTGCAACCCTTTTGTAGAGGTTTCGGACGAGCGGGTCTTAATGGGCCGAACAATGGACCCGTTAGAATTTTAACTGAGTAAAAAGCAAAAAAATTGAATTTTTGCAATATAATTTTGTTGAAAAGCTCGTAATCATTTTTATGAGCTCCTAAAATTTGATTCTAACTTATTTTGCGGTCTTTTTTGTAAAGGTTTCGGACGAGCGGGTCTAAATGGGCCGAACAATGGACCCGTTCGAATTTTAACTTAGTAAAAACTACAGAAATCGAGTTTTTGCTATATAATCGTGTTGAAAAGCTCGTAATCAATTGTATGAACTCTTAAATTTGGATTAAAACTTATTTTGCAACACTTTTGTAGAGGTTTTGGACGAGCGGGTCTAAATGGGTCGAACAATGGACCCGTTGGAATTTTAACTGAGTAAAAAGTACAGAAATCGAGTTTTTGCAATATAATCGTGTTGAAAAGCTCGTAATCAATTATATGAACTAATAAATTTGGATTAAAACTTATTTTGCAACCCTTTTGTAGAGGTTTCGGACGAACGGGTCTAAATGGGCCGTACAATGGACCCGTTAGAATTTTAACGGAGTAAAAAGTACAGAAATTGAGTTTTTGCAATATAATCGTGTTGAAAAGCTCGTAATCAATTGTATGAACTCTTAAATTTGGATTAAAACTTATTTTGCAACCCTTTTGTAGAGTTTTCGGACGAATGGGTCTAAATGGGCCGAACAATGGTCCCGTTGGAATTTTAACTGAGTAAAAAGTACAGAAATCGAGTTTTTGCAATATAATCGTGTTGAAAAGCTCGTAATCAATTATATGAACTAATAAATTTCGATTAAAACTTATTTTGCAACCCTTTTGTAGAGGTTTCGGACGGCAATTAGCCAGGGGGGTTGCATATGGCGGTTATGGACCCAGTCATTGCGTCGGTTACAAATGTTCCATAGAGTGGTTAGAAAAAGCCCAAAGAGATTAGGAGATAGTTGGTGAGCACCCTCCTCCAGCCATTGGAGGCCAGTGGTAGTTGTGTTGGCAAGCAACGATCTTGGGAGGCCCACCAAACGAAGTGCCTCCGAGGCACTAGGGCAGTCGCGAAGAGGATGGAGGATAGATTACGAGCTGGAATGACAGACGGGGCAGGGACCTGAGTCTAGTACAAAAGCCTGCAGACGGGACCCCACAGGTAGAGCCTCAGATCCCATTTGCCAGCCAAAGATTTTGACTTTAGGCAGAGCCTTAAGTTTAGACATAACTTTCCAAATCCGAGCAGGTCGATTCCGGGGTTCCGGAGGGCGTTGTAAAAATTGGTAGCCAGATCGGACCGAATAAATGCCAGAATCATTTGGGTTCCAAAGGATGGAATCGCGAGCATCATTGATAATGGGAATAGATAAAATAGCATCGGCATCGTCTGAAGTAAAGTAATCTCGGACCTTAACAGGATCCCAAGCTGCTTGATTCCGAAGCATAAACTCGCGGCAGCGAACATGGACTTCATCGGAAATTTCATAGTCCCCTTAGAGGTGTATGGGAGAAGAACCTCACCAATTATCCAGGTGGATACGAACATTGCTATTGATGCCAGGGTGATAGAGAAACCCACCATAGAGATGTTGCATGGCATTATAGAGGCCTTGCCAGGCGAATGATCCACGAAATGGTCGGGAGGCATCAAGGATATTGCTTGATGGGACATACTTAGCTTTGTAGATTTGGCCTAAAAGAGAGTCTGGTTCGCATATAAGGCGCCAAATCTGTTTTTCCAAGTAGTGCGATATTGAAATTATTGAGGTCTCTAAAGCCCATTCCCCCTACTGACTTAGGTAAATAAACTTGTTCCCAGGGGAGCATGTGCCAGCCTTTTTTGTTATTTTTCCCGGACCACCAGTAGCGCCGAATAGTCGTGGTCATATCATCAATAATGTTTTGGGGGAATAAATAGCATGACATAACATACTGAGGTAGGGACTGTAGGACAGCTTTGATGAAGATTTCCCTGCCGCTGAAAGAAAGTAGTTGCTTGTCCCAGCTGGATAATCTGTCGTGAACTTTATCTCGGATAAATCCTAGGGATGTTGTCTTATTTTTCCCAATAAGCAGTGGAACACCCAGGTAGACTCCCGGGTTGGTAACCTCTCGCACCTGAAGGGAGGAATTAATTGTATCACATATCAAATTGGGGGTGCGCGGGTTGTAGAAGATAGTTGATTTTTCAAAGTTGACTGCCTGTCCAGAGGCTGAGGCGTAGGTCCGAAGGGCCAATTTAAGATGCGCAGCTTCCTCTGGTTTAGTGTTAATAAAGACGATACAGTCATCCACAAATAGAAGGTGATTGACCTTAGGCCCTAGCCTACTAGCACCAAGACCAGGAAGCAAACTAAGCTGTTGAGCCTCGAAGAGGTAGGCAGAGAGCCCTTGAGTACAAAAGAGAAAGAGGAAAGGTGAGAGAGGATCGCCTTGGCGAAGACCCCGTTGTGGGCAAAAGAAAGGGGAAAAGGAATTGTTAACCTTGATAGTAAAGGAAACCGATGAAATGTAGCGCATTATGAGGGAGACCCAAGATGGCGCAAAACCCATGCGTGTCACAACGTTCTCAATAAAGGGCCATTCGACTCTATTAAAGGCCTTCTCCATATTCAACTTAAGGGCAGCTCCTTTTGAAAATTTAGAGGTTCCGGTATTGGTGGTGTGAATGATTTCATGAGCAATGAGAATATTGTCGAATATATTGCGCCCCTGAACGAAGGCAGCTTGGTTGTCGCTTATGCAAAAAGGAATTGTATGTTTCATCCTATTAACCAGGACCTTGGCTACAATTTTGTAAATTACTGTGCAGAGACTAATGGGTCTCAAGTGCCACATTGTGGTTGGATCTTTAATTTTGGGTATAAGTACCAAAATGGTTTGGTTAGCAGATGCCATGTCGGCAGAGCCATTGAGGAGATTTAGAAAAAGTGTGGTGACGTCCGTACCAACCGTATCCCAGTGTTGTCGAAAGAATCCACTTGGTAGGCCATCAATTCCAGGGGCTTTTCGGGGATCAATATCGCGGAAGGCAACCAGGACCTCGTCTGCAGTGAAAGCTCTAGTAAGGGATTTGTTCATGGTGGATGTAATGGAGGAAGGTATTTTGGAGAGAATTTGTTCAGAGAGAGAAGGGTTTGAGGAAGTGAATAAGGTCTGGAAATAATTAGATGCAATAGTCATGAGGTCAGTTCGGCAACACACCAATTGTTGTTTGCATCATAAATGCTAGTAATAGTATTTTTTTCCTTCTGTTGTTAGCTCGGGCATGGAAAAAGCGGGTATTTTTGTCTCCTTGAGAAAGCCATAGGTTACGAGAGCGTTGCGCCCAGTAGGATTCTTGTTCGTTAAGTAATTTATGGAGTTCAGTTCTATTTGCAATATAGGCGTTCTCTACAGAAGGCGTGAGAGGACGATTTAGAAATTTATTAATTTTCTTTTTAAGAGTGTGAATGCGTCCTGTAGTTTTATAGCGTTGTTGAGATTGCCAGTCCCCTAAGAAAGAGCCTAGATCTTGAATTTTATCAAGAGTGTTGCCCTTGGTGGAAGCCCAAGTTTGTTTAACAAGGGAGATGCCTTCTTCGTTGGTTGCCCAACAATTTTCGAAGCGAAATTTAGGAGTGAAGGGTCGTTGAACAGTATGAAGGGTAGCCTCAGTATCCATGAGTAAGAAACAGTGATCTGACTTAGCGTCAAAATCCGATGTGATGCTATAATGAGGGTAAGAAACTTTCCATGCCATATTACCAACAAACTGGTCAAGTCGTTCAAAGAGGGTTGGAGTGTTAGGACCGATTTTGGTCCATGTGAACCAACATGTAGTCGGTGTGCAGTCAAAGAGGCTATTACGCGAAAGGCAGTGTCGGAAATTATTGATTTGTGATCTTGCGCGACGACAACCTCCTTGTTTTTCATTATCAGAAAGGATTTCGTTAAAATCACCTCCGAGAAGCCAAGGAAGGTCGTTATTGTTGTTTAAAGAATCAATTATTTCCCAAGTTTTAGTTTTGTCACTAGTTTCAGAAAATCCATGTATACCAGTGAAATAAAATGAAGAAGAATCGCAATGAACATGAGTATGAATAAACCGATCTGAATATGAAAGCAAAGAGATATTAAATTTATTCGAGGAAAATAAAGCAAGTCCAGAACATCGTTTGCTATGGGCCACAAAGATAATTTCATGCATACCTAAAATAACACTAAGTCGGCTACATGCCTCTTTATTCAGTTTTGTTTACCCGTTAGAATTTTAACTGAGTAAAAAGCACAAAAATCGATTTTTTGCAATATAATTGTGTTGAAAAGCTCGTAATCAATTGTATGAACTCCTAAATTTGGATTAAAACTTATTTTGCAACCCTTTTGTAGAGGTTTCGGCCGAGCGAGTCTAAATGGGCCGAACAATGGACCCGTTGGAATTTTAACTGAGTAAAAAGTACAATAATCGAGTTTTTGCAATATAATCGTGTTGAAAAGTTCTTAATCAATTGTATGAACTCCTAAAATTTGATTCTAACTTATTTTGTGGTCTTTTTTGTAGAGTTTTCGGACGAGCAGGTCTAAATGGGCCGAACAATGGACCCGTTAGAATTTTAACTGAGTAAAAAGTACAGAAATCAAGTTTTTGCAATATAATCGTGTTGAAACGCACGTAATCAATTGTATGAACTCCTAAATTTGGATTAAAACTTATTTTGCAACCCTTTTGTAGAGGTTTCGGACGAGCGGGTCTAAATGGGCCGAACAATGGACCCGTTAGAATTTTAACTGAGTAAAAAGCACAAAAATCGAGTTTTCGCAATATAATTGTGTTGAAAAGCTCGTAATCAATTATATGAACTCCTAAATTTGGATTAAAACTTATTTGCAGCCCTTTTTGTAGAGGTTTCGGACGATCGGGTCTAAATGGGCCGAACAATGGAACCGTTAGAATTTTAACGGAGTAAAAAGTACAGAAATCGAGTTTTTGCAATATAATCGTGTTGAAAAGCTCATAATCAATTGTAAGAATTCCTAAATTTGGATTAAAACTTATTTTGCAACCCTTTTGTAAAGGTTTCGAACGAGCAAGTCTAAATTGGACAAACAATGGACCCGTTAGAATTTTAACTGAGTAAAAAGTAATGTAATCGAGTTTTTGCAATATAATCATGTTGAAAAGCTCGTAATCAATTATATGAACTCCTAAAATTTGATTCTAACTTATTTTGCGGTCTTTTTGTAAAGGTTTCGGACGAGCGGGTCTAAATGGGCCGAACAATGGACCCGTTAGAATTTTAACTAAGTAAAAAGTACAGAAATGGGGTTTTTGCAATATAATCATGTTGAAGTGCTCGTAATCAATTGTATGAACTCTTAAGTTTGGATTTAAACTTATTTTGCAGCACTTTTTGTAGAGGTTTCGGACGATCGGGTCTAAATGGGCCGAACAATGGACCCGTTAGAAATTTAACTAAGTAAAAAGTACAGTAATCGAGTTTTTGCAATATAATCGTGTTGAAAAGCTCTTAATCAATTATATGAACTCCAAAAATTTGATTCTAACTTATTTTGCGGTCTTTTTTGTAGAGGTTTGCGACGAGCGGGTCTAAATGGGCCGAACAATGGACCCGTTAGAAATTTAACTAAGTAAAAAGTACAATAATCGAGTTTTTGCAATATAATCGTGTTGAAAAGCTCTTAATCAATTATATGAACTCCAAAAATTTGATTCTAACTTATTTTGCGGTCTTTTTTGTAGAGGTTTGCGACGAGCGGGTCTAAATGGGCCGAACAATGGACCCGTTAGAATTTTAACTGAGTAAAAAGTTCAAAAATCGAGTTTTTGCAATATAATCGTGTTGAAACGCTCGTAATATATTATATGAACTCCTAAATTTGGATTAAAACTTATTTTGCAACCCTTTTGTAGATGTTTCAGACGAGCAGGTCTAAATGGGCCTAACAATGGACCCGTTAGAATTTTAACTGAGTAAAAAGTACAGAAATTGAGTTTTTGAAATATAATCGTGTTGAAAAGCTCGTAATCAATCGTATGAACTCCTAAATTTGGATTAAAACTTATTTTGCAACCCTTTTGTAGAGGTTTCAGACGAGCGGGTCTAAATAGGCTGAACAGTGGACCCGTTAGAAATTTAACTAAGTAAAAAGTACAGAAATCGAGTTTTTTTCCATATAATCGTGTTGAAATCCTCGTAATCAATTATATGAACTCCTAAATTTGGATTAAAACTTATTTTGCAGCCCTTTTTGTAGAGGTTTCGGACGATCGGGTCTAAATGGGCCGAACAATGGACCCGTTAGAAATTTAACTAAGTAAAAAGTACAGTAATCGAGTTTTTGCAATATAATCGGGTTGAAAAGCTCTTAATCAATTATATGAACTCCAAAAATTTGATTCTAACTTATTTTGCGGTCTTTTTTGTAGAGGTTTGTGACGAGCGGGTCTAAATGGGCCGAACAATGGACCCGTTAGAAATTTAACTAAGTAAAAAGTACAGTAATCGAGTTTTTGCAATATAATCGTGTTGAAAAGCTCTTAATCAATTATATGAACTCCAAAAATTTGATTCTAACTTATTTTGCGGTCTTTTTTGTAGAGGTTTGCGACGAGCGGGTCTAAATGGGCCGAACAATGGACCCGTTAGAATTTTAACTGAGTAAAAAGTTCAAAAATCGAGTTTTTGCAATATAATCGTGTTGAAACGCTCGTAATCTATTATATGAACTCCTAAATTTGGATTAAAACTTATTTTGCAACCCTTTTGTAGAGGTTTCAGACGAGCAGGTCTAAATGGGCCGAACAATGGACCCGTTAGAATTTTAACTGAGTAAAAAGTACAGAAATTAAGTTTTTGAAATATAATCGTGTTGAAAAGCTCGTAATCAATTGTATGAACTCGTAAATTTGGATTAAAACTTATTTTGCAACCCTTTTGTAGAGGTTTCAGACAAGCGTGTCTAAATAGGCTGAACAGTGGACCCGTTAGAATTTTAACTAAGTAAAAAGTACAGAAATCGAGTTTTTTCCATATAATCGTGTTGAAAAGCTCGTAATCAATTATATGAACTCCTAAATTTGGATTAAAACTTATTTTGCAGCCCTTTTTGTAGAGGTTTCGGACGATCGTGTCTAAATGGGCCGAACAATGGACCCGTTAGAATTTTAACGGAGTAAAAAGTACAAAAATCGAGTTTTTACAATATAATCGTGTTGAAAAGCTCGTAATCAATTGTATGAACTCCTAAATTTGGATGAAAACTTATTTTGCAACCCTTTTGTATAGTTTTCGGACGAGCGGGTCTAAATGGGCCGAACAATGTACCCGTTAGAATTTTAACTGAGTAAAAAGTACAGTAATAGAGTTTTTGCAATATAATCATGTTGAAAAGCTCTTAATCAATTATATGAACTCCTAAAATTTGATTCTAACTTATTTTGCGATCTTTTTTTTAGAGTTTTCGGACGAGCGGGTCTAAATGGTTCGAACAATGGACCCGTTAGAATTTAAACTTAGTAAAAAGTACAGAAATCGTGTTTTTGAAATATAATCGTGTTGAAAAGATCGTAATCAATTGTATGAACCCCTAAATTTGGATTAAAACTTATTTTGCAACCCTTTTGTAAAGGTTTCGGACGAGCGAGTCTAAATGGGCCGAACAGTGGACCCGTTAGAATTTTAACTGAGTAAAAAGTATAGAAATCGAGTTTTTGCAATATAATCGTGTTGAAAAGATCGTAATCAATTATATGAAATCCTAAATTTGGATTAAAACTTATTTTGCAGCCCTTTTGTAGATGTTTCGGACGATCGGGTCTAAATGGGCCGAACAATGGACCCGTTAGAATTTTAACTGAGTAAAAAGCACAAAAATCGAGTTTTCGCAATATAATTGTGTTGAAAAGCTCGTATTCAATTATATGAATTCCTAAATTTGGATTAAAACTTATTTTGCAGCCCTTTTTGTAAAGGTTTCGGACGATCGGGTCTAAATGGGCCGAACAATGGACCCGTTAGAATTTTAACGGAGTTGAAAGTACAGAAATCGAGTTTTTGCAATAAAATCTTATTGAAAAGTTCGTAATCAAATGTATGAATTCCTAAATTTGGATAAAAACTTATTTTGCAAACATTTTGTAGAGGTTTCGGACGAGCGGGTCTAAATGGGCCAAACAATGGACCCGTTAGAATTTTATAAGAGTAAAAAGTACTGTAATCGAGTTTTTGCAATATAATCGTGTTTAAAAGCTCTTAATCAATTATATGAACTCATAAAATTTGATTCTAAGCTGTTTTGCGGTCTTTTTTGTAGAGGTTTCGGACGAGAGGGTCTAAATGTGCGGATAAATGGACCTATAGAATTTTAACTGAGTAAAAAGCACAAAATTCGAGATATTGAAATATAATCGTGAAAAGCTCGTAATCAATTTTATGAACTCCTAAATTTGGATTAAAACTTATTTTGCAACCCTTTTGTATAGGTTTCAGATGAGCGAGTCTAAATGGGCCGAACAATGGACCCGTTAGAATTTTAACTGAGTAAAAAGTACAGTAATCGAGTTTTTGCAATATAATCGTGTTGAAAAGCTCTTAATCAATTTTATGAACTCCTAAAATTTGATTCTAACTTATTTTGCTGTCTTTTTTGTAGAGTTTTCGGACGAGCGGGTCTAAATGGTCCGAACAATGGACCTGTTAGAATTTTAACTGAGTAAAAAGTACAAAAATCGAGTTTTTGCAATATAATCGTGTTGAAACGCTCGTAATCAATTGTATGAACTCCTAAATTTGGATTAAAACTTATTTTTCAACCCTTTTGTAGAGGTTTCGGACGAGCGGGTCTAAATGGGCCGAACAATGGACCTATTAGAATTTTAACTGAGTAAAAAGCACAAAAATCGAGTTTTCGCAATATAATTGTGTTGAAAAGCTCGTAATCAATTATATGAACTCCTAAATTTGGATTAAAACTTATTTTGTAGCCCTTTTTGTAGAGGTTTCGGACGATCGGGTCTAAATGTGCCAAACAATGTACCCGTTAGAATTTTAACGAAATAAAAAGTACAATAATCGAGTTTTTGTTCGTGTTGAAAAGCTCGTAATCAATTGAATGAACTCCTAAATTTGGATTAAAACTTATTTTACAATCCTTTTGTAGAGGTTTCAGACGAGCGGGTCTAAATGGGCCGAACAATGGACCCGTTAGAATTTTAACTAAGTAAAAAGTACTGTAATCGAGTTTTTGCAATATAATCGTGTTGAAAAGCTCGTAATCAATTATATGAACTCCTAAAATTTGATTCTAACTTATTTTGCGGTCTTTTTTGTAAAGGTTTCGGACGAGCGAGTCTAAATGGGCCGAACAATGGACCCGTTAGAATTTTAACTGAGTAAAAAGCACAAAAATCGAGTTTTTACAATATAATTGCGTTGAAAAGCTCGTAATCAATTATATGAACTCCTAAATGTGGATTAAAACTTATTTTGCAGCCCTTTTTGTAGAGGTTTCGGACGATCGGGTCTAAATGGGCCGAACAATGGACCCGTTAGAATTTTAACAGAGTAAAAAGTACAGAAATCGAGTTTTTGCAATATAATCGTGTTGTAAAGCTCGTAATCAATTGTATGAACTCCTAAATTTGGATTAAAACTTATTTTGCAACCCTTTTGTAGAGGTTTCGGACGAGCGAGTCTAAATGGGCTGAACAATGGACCCGTTAGAATTTTAACGGGGTAAAAAGTACAGTAATCGAGTTTTTGCAATATAATCGTGCTGAAAAGCTCGTAATCAATTATATGAACTCTTAAAATTTGATTCTAACTTATTTTGGGGTCTTTTTTGTAGAGGTTTGCGACGAGCTGGTCTAAATGGGCCAAACAATGTACCCTTTAGAATTTTAACTAAGTAAAAAGTACAGAAATCGGGTTTTTGCAATATAATCGTGTTGAAACGCTCGTAATCTATTGTATGAACTCCTAAATTTGGATTAAAACTTATTTTGCAACCCTTTTGTAGAGGTTTCGGACGAGCGGGTCTAAATGGGCGGAACAATGGACCCGTTAGAATTTTAACTGAGTAAAAAGCACAAAAATCAAGTTTTCGCAATATAATTGTGTTGAAAAGCTCGTAATCAATTATATGAACTCCTAAATTTGGATTAAAACAAATTTTGCAGCCCTTTTTGTAGAAGTTTCGGACGATCGGGTCTAAATGTTCCGAACAATGGACCCGTTCCAATTTTAACTGAGTAAAAAGTACAGAAATTGAGTTTTTGCAATATAATTGTGTTGAAAAGCTCGTAATCATTTGTATGAACTCCTAAAATTTTATTCTAACTTATTTTTCGGTCTTTTTTGTAAAGGTTTCGGACAAGCGAGTCTAAATGGGCCGAACAATGGACCCGTTAGAATTTTAACTTAGTAAAAACTACATAAATCGAGTTTTTGCAATATAATCGTGTTGAAAAGCTCGTAATCAATTATATGAACTCCTAAATTTGGATTAAAACTTATTTTGCAGCCCTTTTTGTAGAGGTTTCGGACGATCGGGTATAAATGGGCCGAACAATGGACCCTTTAGAATTTTAACTGAGTAAAAAGTACAGAAATCGAGTTTTTGCAATATAATCGTGTTGAAAAGCTCGTAATCAATTGTATGAACTCCTAAATTTGGATGAAAACTTATTTTGCAACCCTTTTGTAGAGGTTTTAGACGAGCGGGTCTAAATGGGCCGACCAATGGACCCGTTAGAATTTTAACTGAGTAAAAAGTACAGTAATCGAGTTTTTGCAATATAATCATGTTGAAAAGCTCTTAATCAATTATATGAACTCCTAAAATTTGATTCTAACTTAATTTGCGATCTTTTTTGTAGAGTTTTCGAACGACCGGTCTAAATGGGCCGAACAATGAACCCGTTAAAATTTTAACTAAGTAAAAATTATAGAAATCGAGTTTTGCAATATAATCTTGTCGAAACGCTCGTAATCAATTGAATGAACTCCTAAATTTGGATTAAAACTTATTTTGCAACCCTTTTGAAGAGGTTTCGGACGAGCGAGTCTAAATGGGCCGAACAATGGACCCGTTAGAATTTTAACAGAGTAAAAAGTACAGAAATCGAGTTTTTGCAATATAATCGTGTTGTAAAACTCGTAATCAATTGTATGAACTCCTAAATTTGGATTAAAACTTATTTTACAATCCTTTTGTAGAGGTTTCAGACGAGCGGGTCTAAATGGGCCGAACAATGGACCCGTTAGAATTTTAACTAAGTAAAAAGTACTGTAATCGAGTTTTTGCAATATAATCGTGTTGAAAAGCTCGTAATCAATTATATGAACTCCTAAAATTTGATTCTAACTTATTTTGCGGTCTTTTTTGTAAAGGTTTCGGACGAGCAAGTCTAAATGGGCCGAACAATGGACCCGTTAGAATTTTAACTGAGTAAAAATCACAAAAATCGAGTTTTAACAATATAATTGCGTTGAAAAGCTCGTAATCAATTATATGAACTCCTAAATGTGGATTAAAACTTATTTTGCAGCCCTTTTTGTAGAGGTTTCGGACGATCTGGTCTAAATGGGCCGAACAATGGACCCGTTAGAATTTTACAAGAGTAAAAAGTACAGAAATCGAGTTTTTGCAATATAATCGTGTTGTAAAGCTCGTAATCAATTGTATGAACTCCTAAATTTGGATTAAAACTTATTTTGCAACCCTTTTGTAGAGTTTTCGGACGAGCGAGTCTAAATGGGCTGAACAATGGACCCGTTAGAATTTTAACGGGGTAAAAAGTACAGTAATCGAGGTTTTGCAATATAATCGTGCTGAAAAGCTCGTAATCAATTATATGAACTCTTAAAATTTGATTCTAACTTATTTTGGGGTCTTTTTTGTAGAGGTTTGCGACGAGCTGGTCTAAATGGGCCAAACAATGGACCCTTTAGAATTTTAACTAAGTAAAAAGTACAGAAATCGGGTTTTTGCAATATAATCGTGTTAAAACGCTCGTAATCTATTGTATGAACTCCTAAATTTGGATTAAAACTTATTTTGCAACCCTTTTGTAGAGGTTTCGGACGAGCGGGTCTAAATGGGCGGAACAATGGACCCGTTAGAATTTTAACTGAGTAAAAAGCACAAAAATCAAGTTTTCGCAATATAATTGTGTTGAAAAGCTCGTAATCAATTATATGAACTCCTAAATTTGGATTAAAACAAATTTTGCAGCCCTTTTTGTAGAAGTTTCGGACGATCGGGTCTAAATGTTCTGAACAATGGACCCGTTCCAATTTTAACTGAGTAAAAAGTACAGAAATTGAGTTTTTGCAATATAATTGTGTTGAAAAGCTCGTAATCATTTGTATGAACTCCTAAAATTTTATTCTAACTTATTTTGCGGTCTTTTTTGTAAAGGTTTCGGACAAGCGAGTCTAAATGGGCCGAACAATGGACCCGTTAGAATTTTAACTTAGTAAAAACTACAGAAATCTAGTTTTTGCAATATAATCGTGTTGAAAAGCTCGTAATCAATTATATGAACTCCTAAATTTGGATTAAAACTTATTTTGCAGCCCTTTTTGTAGAGGTTTCGGACGATCGGGTATAAATGGGCCGAACAATGGACCCGTTAGAATTTTAACTGAGTAAAAAGTATAGAATTCGAGTTTTTGCAATATAATCGTGTTGAAAAGCTCGTAATCAATTGTATGAACTCCTAAATTTGGATGAAAACTTATTTTGCAACCCTTTTGTAGAGGTTTTAGACGAGCGGGTCTAAATGGGCCGAACAATGGACCCGTTAGAATTTTAACTGATTAAAAAGTACAGTAATCGAGTTTTTGCAATATAATCATGTTGAAAAGCTCTTAATCAATTATATGAACTCCTAAAATTTGATTCTAACTTAATTTGCGATCTTTTTTGTAGAGTTTTCGAACGAGCGGGTCTAAATGGGCCGAACAATGAACCCGTTAAAATTTTAACTGAGTAAAAATTATAGAAATCGAGTTTTGCAATATAATCTTGTCGAAACGCTCGTAATCAATTGAATGAACTCCTAAATTTGGATTAAAACTTATTTTGCAACCCTTTTGAAGAGGTTTCGGACGAGCGAGTCTAAATGGGCCGAACAACGGACCCGTTAGAATTTTAACGGAGTAAAAAGTACAGTAATCGAGTTTTTGCAATATAATCGTGCTGAAAAGCTCTTAATCAATTATATGAACTCTTAAAATTTGATTATAACTTATTTTGCGGTCTTTTTTGTAGAGGTTTGTGACGAGCGGGTCTAAATGGGCCGAACAATGGACCCATTAGAATTTTAACTAAGTAAAAAGTACAGAAATCGGGTTTTTGCAATATAATCGTGTTGAAAAGCTCGTAATCAATTATATGAACTCCTAAATTTGGATTAAAACAAATTTTGCAGCCCTTTTTGTAGAAGTTTCGGACGATCGGGTCTAAATGTTCCGAACAATGGACCCGTTCCAATTTTAACTGAGTAAAAAGTACAGAATTTGAGTTTTTGCAATATAATTGTGTTGAAAAGCTCGTAATCATTTGTATGAACTCCTAAAATTTTATTCTAACTTATTTTGCGGTCTTTTTTGTAAAGGTTTCGGACAAGCGAGTCTAAATGGGCCGAACAATGGACCCGTTAGAATTTTAACTTAGTAAAAACTACAGAAATAGAGTTTTTGCAATATAATCGTGTTGAAAAGCTCGTAATCAATTATATGAACTCCTAAATTTGGATTAAAACTTATTTTGCAGCCCTTTTTGTAGAGGTTTCGGACGATCGGGTATAAATGGGCCGAACAATGGACCCGTTAGAATTTTAACTGAGTAAAAAGTACAGAAATCCATGGTAACCCTTTCCCACTTCCACTCAGGGATTCTCAACGGTTGCAACAACCCTGAAGGAAACTGATGCTCAGCCTTAACTCGCTGACACACCATACACTTGCTAACAAACTCCGCAACATCTTTCTTCAAACCCACCCAATAGTACTCATCACGAAGATCTCGATACATCTTAGTACTACCAGGGTGCATAGCAAAAGGACTACTATGACCTTCAGTCAGAATAGCACGCCTCAACTCAGCATCATTAGGCACCACTATCCGACTCCCAAAACACAACACTCCATCATCATTAAAGCAGAAATCCGAAGGTCTCCCCTCCGCGATATCCTGAACATGCGGCACCAAGGAATCATCCAACAACTGTTTCTCCTTGATCAACTGAACCAAAGATGGTTTCACTTGCAACTCAGCCACAAGACCACCATCACGCGAAATACTCAAACTGGCAAACATAGCTCTCAGCTCAACAGCTACCTTCCTACTCAAGGCATCCGCTACAACATTAGCTTTTCCAGGATGGTACTCAATCGTCAGATCATAATCCTTGAGCAACTCCATCCAACGCCGCTGCCTAAGATTCAACTCCTTCTGAGACATCAGATACCTCAAACTCTTGTGATCCGTGTACACAGTACACTTCTCACCATACAGGTAATGTCTCCAGATCTTCAAAGCAAAGACCACCGCAGCCAACTCTATGTCATGCGTAGGATAATTGCGCTCATGCACCTTCAAATGCCGCGATGCATAAGCCACCACCTTACCCTCTTGCATCAACACACATCCCAAACCAACATAGGACGCATCACTATACACCACAAACTCTTTCCCTGATTCAGGCTGAACCAAGATAGGGGCTTGCGTCAAAGCCGCCTTAAGCTTCTCAAAAGCCTGCTGCCGCGCCTCCGTCCACTCATACTTAACATCTTTTTGCAACAACTTCGTCAAAGGTGCAACAATCTTAGAAAACCCATCCACAAACCTCCGGTAGTATCCTGCCAAACCGAGAAAACTACGAACTTCATGAACAGACTTAGGAACCTTCCAATTCATCACCGCCTCAATCTTCTGAGGATCAACATGAATCCCCTCGGCAGAAACCACATGCCCAAGAAACACCACCTCCCTTAACCAGAACTCACACTTGCTCAGCTTAGCATAAAGCTGATTCTCCAACAAAGCTTGCAAAACAATCCTCAAATGCTCCGCATGCTCCTCCTCAATACGCGAGTACACAAGGATATCATCAATGAACACCACAACAAACTTATCTAGGTATTCATGAAACACACGATTCATCATGTCCATGAAAGCAGCAGGAGCATTTGTCAAACCAAACGACATCACGAGGAACTCATAATGCCCATACCTTGTCCTGAAAGCTGTCTTAGGCACATCCACATCCTTCACCTTCAACTGGTAATTCCCTGACCTCAAGTCAATCTTAGAGAACACAGCAGCTCCCCGAAATTGATCAAAGAGATCATCAATTCTCGGCAAAGGATACCGATTCTTGATAGTCAACTTGTTCAGCTGACGGTAATCAATGCACATTCTCATAGTGCCATCCTTCTTCTTCACGAACAAGACCGGTGCACCCCAAGGCGACACACTCGGCCGAATGAAACCACGCTCAAGCAACTCTTGCAACTGCGTCTTCAGCTCTTTCAGCTCCTTAGGTGCCATTCTATAGGGAGTAATGGACACAGGAGTTGTATTCTCATACAGCTCAATTCCAAACTCCACCTCGCGATTAGGAGGTAAACCAGGCAACTCCTCAGGAAACACACCAGGAAACTCCTTCACAACCCTGATATCTTGCACACGCAACTCTTTAGAGCTAGGATTCATCACAAAAGCTAGGTAAGCTTCACAGCCTTGCCTCAGCATTCGGCTTGCCTCCAACGTGGACACCACATTGGCAAGAAACTTCACATTCTCACCAACCACTACAACTTCATAATCATCCGCAAGCTTCAGCGAAACTCGCTTATTTTCACAATCCACCACAGCACGATGCTCAGCAAGCCAATCCATACCAAGGATTACATCAAAACCATAGAAAGGTAACTCCATAAGGTCAACATGAAAAACATGATCTTGAACAACCAAAGGACACCTTCTATACAACCTTCGAGTCACAACAGTCTCACCAAAAGAACTAGTGACACGCATACCAACATCCAAAGACTCAACAGGAAAACCAAGCAATTCAGCATGCTCACGCAATATGTAAGAGTGCGTAGATCAAGAATCAATCAAGGAAAGTAATGACAAGGATTGCAGAGTAAAAGTACCTGCGATCACATCCGCGTCATTCCTCCCCTCACGCTGAGCAAACACTCTAGCCTGTCCGCCACCCTCTGGTTGTACAGCTACAACATGAGCTACACCTCGGCCACCTTCCTCTCTCCGCTGAAAATTACCACGGCCGCGCCCACGACCTCTCTGCGCTGCTGCAACAACAGGAGCACGAACTTGGCCACCAGCCATCATAGGACAATCACGCCTCAAATGATCCGTAGATCCACAGTTCCAGCAACCATTACCAGCTGCCGCAACAGGAGCTTGCACCTCCCTCACAGCACGAGGACAATCATGTTTCATGTGGCCATGCGAACCACATATCCAACAAGCACTCGGATCAGCTCTAGCGTTGCCTCCCCGAGTAGGTGCTCCACCACCTCGCTTAGCCGAGGACTGATACTTCTGATCACGTCCCCTCTTGTTCCGTCCACCGCCAAAACTATATTCAGCTGCCCGCTTACCAACACTTGCTCCAGCACCTCTAGCAGATAAACCCAAGTTCATCTCAATATCCTTGGCTCGGCCCACCAACACATCAAAATCATCATACTCGGTAGCCAGCACATACATCTTCACATCCGTCACTAAGCCATAACGAAACCTTTCACACCTCGCTCGCTCATCCGGGACAAGCTCAGGTGCATATTGACTGAGTCGAACAAACTGTACTTCATACTCAGCCACCGTCATGCTCCCTTGGGTAAGAGACATGAACTCCCTCTTTTTCTCATCTAGGTACCTCACACCCAGATACCTTCTCTTGAACACATTCTGAAAGAATGTCCAAGTCACATCAGCTTCTGCCATCCCAGCAATAGTGGTTGTCCACCACCTATATGCATCCTTCTGCAGCAAGGACACAACACAGCCAAGCTTCTGCACATCAGTGCAACTCATCTGACCCAAGATCCTCTTGGTACTCTCTAACCAAGCCTCAGAACCTTCAACAGACATACCCCTGAACTCAGTCCCTCCCAGACTGCGCAAACGCTCCAAAGGTAGTCTAACTCCATCATCTTCCTGATGCCCAGCTCCACGAGCTCCAGCTACCGCTGCTTGAAAAGCACCAGCTATAGCTTGAATTAACATCGTCATGTCAGGAACAGCTTGCCCCTGACCAGCCTCAGCACCAGCTGCAGCTCCAGCTTCCTCAGCCCCAGCACCACCACCACCAGGTGGAGGAGGAGGTAAAACCGCACTCTCAACATTCTCCTCATTTTCATTCTCATTCTGAGCCGTAGCTCGCACATTACTCCTCAACTCTCTACGAGGTGCCATACTCTAAATATGCAATCACAATGCAAATAAACAAAGTCAGGCCCAGCAAGGTAAGCAATCCAAGTACTCAAGCTCATTTCCAATTAAAATCAACATCATTTCACTAGCTTTTGATTTGGCAATGGGTACCCACAACATGCTTCATCATAGCATACACCTCAATTGCAACATACATGCAATTCACTCAACATGCTTCCACTCAACAAGCATACAAAGCATACATACTTCAACATTCACATACACATTCCCAATTACTCGAGAACTCAGCTCTGATACCACCAAATGTAACCCCCTTAACCCGGCCTAGACGATTGACCCGAATTAAGAAAGTCACACGGGGAAAACCAAAGTCAACCCGAAAGTCAACCTTGATTAACGACCCTTTTTTTTCTTTTTAATCTTGTCTAGATGCACATTAACCCTAGTTATGATCATACAAACAACATACTCAAAGATCATAAACATCAGAGATCAAACAGGGACCCAATTGAACAATTTACAACTTTAGGGACCAAAAAGTAAATTCTGATAAATACAAGGACTTCACCCAAATTAAAGTTACCAACTTGAAATTAATCATGTTTCATGCATCTCTGTCAAAATTCAGCTCAAACGGACATCCCAAACTCATACAATTGCACAAACAAGTTTCGGGACCAAAATGCAAACATTTTGAAACATATAACTGCCAATATCAGCCCCCAACGGACAGGTGTTCCGAAACAGGGAGAGCCTGTTTCGAAACGCGGGGCCGTTCCGCAACGCGTACCGAAATGAGGGCTGGCAGTGGCCTTTCCGTTTCAGAACGGTGTCTCCCGTTTCGGACTCCTGGGTTGCTATAAGGCACCCGTTCCGAAACGAGGGCTACTGTTCCGATACGGCCTGCACAGAATGCACAGAAAAGGCTACTAAAACACACAATTGATCAACCATACATGCTCCAAATGTTACCAAACTTTACCAGCAACTCATACAACATACAAGAGACATGTTTGCATCAACCAATTATCATTATATCATCATTTATGAAAAGCCCAAAATCTAAAGGCATGCTTCCTACACAAGCAACCATTCATGCACTAAAACCTCCAAACCAACACATAATGGCCAATTACATGTACCAACATTAACAACAACCTAATCCAAAATAGGGAGTCCAAAACATCTCCCAAAACAACAACATAGGTCCTCCATTGCCAAAAACCAATAGCTAAAGGTGTTTAAGAAAACCTTCCCATACATGAGCTTATCTTTCACTTGATTGCTTGCCTTCCTTGCTGCCCTCAATGCACCTTAATGTTCTGCATTATTGGTTTAAGAAAAGAGAGAGAGCGTAAGCAAAAGCTTAGTGAGGAATGCTCATTAAAACCACACAATAATGCATTTATAGAACACTTTACAAGTCATACTTCAAAATACATTTAGACATGCTCACAAGCAATCTTAACCAAGCATCTCATGCTTCATATCATAACATGTCATATTGGCCACAAGTGATAATTACCATCTTTTAACAAGATCAACGTAAGACTCACACATGGACTTTTAAACACCATTGTGATCTTATCCCCATGGACTTTTAAACACCATGGCCCATGGACTTTTAAACACCATGGCAAGGACCACACAAGGACTTTTAAACACCTTTGTGTCCTTAACAAGTTTCACCTCAAGGACTTTTAAACACCTTGACCCCAAGGACTTTTAAACACCTTGGCCCATGGACTTTTAAACACCATGACATGAATCACCCCAAGGACTTTTAAACACCTTGGCCCCAAGGACTTTTAAACACCTTGGAAAGGACCACACAAGGACTTTTAAACACCTTTGTGTCCGTGACAAGAACCATCCAAGGACTTTTAAACACCTTGATGTTCTTAAGTAAACAAGGCTCACTCAAGGACTTTTAACCACCTTGGTGACCTTAACCTTTTCAAAACATCACTTGCCAATATACATCATTTATCATCAATAATCCACTGTTTTAAAGCATTTAACCAAGCCATAAACATCATGCATCTTTAAGCATTAAACCACATTTAAACAATGTTCAAAAGCAAGGAACTCTAACCTTGAGCTTTCTTAAACACATGGCTTATAATCTCAGCAAACAAACATGCTAGATATGCTTTAAAAACAGAATGTAAACATGCAACAAACACATTGCACCCAACCATCACATGGTTCCTCATCAAGAGAGTTTTTCCGAAAACTTACTCTTGAGCTTAGCAAAGTTGTTTAGACTTAGACTAAGCTCCCAAACCTCCAAACATTGGTTTCAAAGCCGAAAACCAAAATCCACTCACCGATTCCGTTTCGCTTCTTGCCGAAACACCAAATCAAGCTTCCGGATCACCACCACTTGGATCCAAAGATGACTCCCCTGTTTTAACACATCAAAACAGTAGATTAATGCATCATCATGCATTAATAGCTTCAATGAAAGCACCTAAACTCGCTGCTCTCATCCACACTCCATTTTCGGCCACCAAACACAACCGAAAATGCATCCAAACAACTCCTCAACAAAGCCCAGCCATAAACCATCAAAACTAAGCATCCATAAACATCATTTAACATCTAAAAAGGACCTAACAACATCCTTATACCTCCAGCAACAACAGATCCACAAGATCACTCCAAAAACAACCAAGAATCACAAGCTAAACCTAGGAAATTCAACCTACCCGGGATTGCATTGATTAAAACTCAATTTTCAATCAATTTAACATTCATTTATCATCAAACATACACCTCAAATCACTGCTTTAACAGATCCAACGAAAATTCATCAAAAATCATCAAATCTTGCATTTTAAGCCAAGATCCATTACACAACTTTAAAAACCATTTATAAATCATCAATTAAGGATTGAGAACTTAGGAATTTCAGTAAAGAACTTGAAGTTCAGAGGAGAATGACGTTCTTACCTCCAAACTTGAGTTTCTCCTCCTTTAGAATCAAAAAGCTTGAAGAATCAAATGGCAATTGTGAGGTTTTGTTGATGAGATGATTAGCAATCAAAAGAGGATTGAAAAGAGAGATTTAAGTGGCAAAATCAGAAGAAAAACTCTGGAGAAAGATGTTTGGTTTGAGAGAAAATGAGAGAAAAGGAAAATGAGATTTTAGGAAAATTAGTTAGAAATAACTTCCCTCCACTTTTCTTTTGTTTAAAAATCAGAATTAAAACATTAAATATCTTAGAAAAATCTGGAGAAACTCCCTTTGGGTAAATAGCTCCTTAAAGATTCAAAGTTTCAATTCTTTTTAAAACAGTCTCACAGTTTTCAAAAATTACATTTTGGTCACTAGCCAAAATGTCACCCTTCCAAACCTCATTTTGTAAAATTGATTTCACAGTTCACTTATATATATTAAAAGAGGATTTTATAACATTTTTCCATATTTTTAATGCAACCCGAACTAGGCTTTCCTAAATTCACTCTTATATATTCGAACCGCACTTTGACCGAACCGGTCAACGCCCAAAACTTCTAAGCCCAAAACCGGGGCGTTACAACTCTTCCCCCCTTAAGAAATTTCGTCCTCGAAATTTACCTGAAGGAAAGAGATAAGGAAACTGCTTCAGCATGTCTTCCTTCCGCTCCCACGTGGCTTCCTCAACATCGCGGTGCTTCCACAACACCTTCACCAACTCAATGGTCTTGCCACGAAGAACCTTGCTATCCGAATCCAGAACCTTCACCGGTTCCTCATCATAGGTCAAATCCGGATTCAATTCCACTTCCTCCACAGGCATCACATGCGAAGGATCAGATCTATACTTCCGGAGCATAGAAACATGAAACACATCATGAATCTTCTCCAACTCTTGAGGTAACCTCAACCTGTACGCAACAGGACCCACACGCTCAACCACCTCATATGGTCCAATGTATCTAGGGCTCAACTTACCCTTCCGGCCAAACCTCATCACCTTCTTCCAAGGCGAAACCTTCAAGAACACACGGTCACCCACCGCATACTCAATCTCCTTACGCTTCAAATCCGCGTAAGACTTCTGCCGATCAGAAGCTTCCTTCAAACGCTCACAAATGAGCTTCACCTTCTCGGTGGTTCCTTTCAACAAAGCCGGCATCGAAACCAACTTCTGACCCGTTTCAGCCCAACAAAGAGGAGTCTTACACTTCCTCCCATACAAAGCCTCATAAGGTGCCATTTGAATGCTCGCCTGATAACTATTGTTATAAGCAAACTCAACCAAGGGCAAATGCTTCTCCCAAGAGCCCTGAAACTCAATCATGCAGCACCTCAACATATCCTCCAAAATCCAGATAACACGCTCAGACTGACCATCCGACTGAGGATGATAGGATGTACTGAAATTCAACCTCGTACCCAGAGCTTGATGCAAACACTGCCAGAACCGCGATGTGAACCTCGGATCCCTATCCGACACAATCGACTTTGGCACACCATGCAGCCGCACAATCTCAGCAATGTACAGCTCCGCAAGCTTATCCAAAGAAAACGTAGTATGCACAGGCAAGAAATGCGCACACTTCGTCAGGCGATCCACAATCACCCAAACCGAATTCTTCTTCGATGGTGACAAGGGTAAACCAGATACAAAATCCATGGTAACCCTTTCCCACTTCCACTCAGGGATTCTCAACGGTTGCAACAACCCTGAAGGAAACTGATGCTCAGCCTTAACTCGCTGACACACCATACACTTGCTAACAAACTCCGCAACATCTTTCTTCAAACCCACCCAATAGTACTCATCACGAAGATCTCGATACATCTTAGTACTACCAGGGTGCATAGCAAAAGGACTACTATGACCTTCAGTCAGAATAGCACGCCTCAACTCAGCATCATTAGGCACCACTATCCGACTCCCAAAACACAACACTCCATCATCATTAAAGCAGAAATCCGAAGGTCTCCCCTCCGTGATATCCTGAACATGCGGCACCAAGGAATCATCCAACAACTGTTTCTCCTTGATCAACTGAACCAAAGATGGTTTCACTTGCAACTCAGCCACAAGACCACCATCACGCGAAATACTCAAACTGGCAAACATAGCTCTCAGCTCAACAGCTACCTTCCTACTCAAGGCATCCGCTACAACATTAGCTTTTCCAGGATGGTACTCAATCGTCAGATCATAATCCTTGAGCAACTCCATCCAACGCCGCTGCCTAAGATTCAACTCCTTCTGAGACATCAGATACCTCAAACTCTTGTGATCCGTGTACACAGTACACTTCTCACCATACAGGTAATGTCTCCAGATCTTCAAAGCAAAGACCACCGCAGCCAACTCTATGTCATGCGTAGGATAATTGCGCTCATGCACCTTCAAATGCCGCGATGCATAAGCCACCACCTTACCCTCTTGCATCAACACACATCCCAAACCAACATAGGACGCATCACTATACACCACAAACTCTTTCCCTGATTCAGGCTGAACCAAGATAGGGGCTTGCGTCAAAGTCGCCTTAAGCTTCTCAAAAGCCTGTTGCCGCGCCTCCGTCCACTCATACTTAACATCTTTTTACAACAACTTCGTCAAAGGTGCAACAATCTTAGAAAACCCATCAACAAACCTCCGGTAGTATCCTGCCAAACCGAGAAAACTACGAACTTCATGAACAGACTTAGGAACCTTCCAATTCATCACCGCCTCAATCTTCTGAGGATCAACACGAATCCCCTCGGCAGAAACCACATGCCCAAGAAACACCACCTCCCTTAACCAGAACTCACACTTGCTCAGCTTAGCATAAAGCTGATTCTCCAACAAAGCTTGCAAAACAATCCTCAAATGCTCCGCATGCTCCTCCTCAATACGCGAGTACACGAGGATATCATCAATGAACACCACAACAAACTTATCTAGGTATTCATGAAACACACGATTCATCATGTCCATGAAAGCAGCAGGAGCATTTGTCAAACCAAATGGCATCACGAGGAACTCATAATGCCCATACCTTGTCCTGAAAGCTGTCTTAGGCACATCCACATCCTTCACCTTCAACTGGTAATTCCCTGACCTCAAGTCAATCTTAGAGAACACAGCAGCTCCCCAAAATTGATCAAAGAGATCATCAATTCTCGGCAAAGGATACCGATTCTTGATAGTCAACTTGTTCAGCTGACGGTAATCAATGCACATTCTCATAGTGCCATCCTTCTTCTTCACGAACAAGACCGGTGCACCCCAAGGCGACACACTCGGCCGAATGAAACCACGCTCAAGCAACTCTTGCAACTGCGTCTTCAGCTCTTTCAGCTCCTTAGGTGCCATTCTATAGGGAGTAATGGACACAGGAGTTGTATTCTCATACAGCTCAATTCCAAACTCCACCTCGCGATTAGGAGGTAAACCAGGCAACTCCTCAGGAAACACACCAGGAAACTCCTTCACAACCCTGATATCTTGCACACGCAACTCCTTAGAGCTAGGATTCATCACAAAAGCTAGGTAAGCTTCACAGCCTTGCCTCAGCATTCGGCTTGCCTCCAACGTGGACACCACATTGGCAAGAAACTTCACATTCTCACCAACCACTACAACTTCATAATCATCCGCAAGCTTCAGCGAAACTCGCTTATTTTCACAATCCACCACAGCACGATGCTCAGCAAGCCAATCCATACCAAGGATTACATCAAAACCATAGAAAGGTAACTCCATAAGGTCAACATGAAAAACATGATCTTGAACAACCAAAGGACACCTTCTATACAACCTTCGAGTCACAACAGTCTCACCAAAAGAACTAGTGACACGCATACCAACATCCAAAGACTCAACAGGCAAACCAAGCAATTCAGCATGCTCACGCAATATGTAAGAGTGCGTAGATCCAGAATCAATCAAGGAAAGTAATGACAAGGATTGCAGAGTAAAAGTACCTGCGATCACATCCGCGTCATTCCTCCCCTCACGCTGAGCAAACACTCTAGCCTGTCCGCCACCCTCTGGCTGTACAGCTACAACATGAGCTACACCTCGGCCACCTTCCTCTCTCCGCTGAAAATTACCACGGCCGCGCCCACGACCTCTCTGCGCTGCTGCAACAACAGGAGCACGAACTTGGCCACCAGCCATCATAAAACAATCACGCCTCAAATGATCCGTAGATCCACAGTTCCAGCAACCATTACCAGCTGCCGCAACAGGAGCTTGCACCTCCCTCACAGCACGAGGACAATCATGTTTCATGTGGCCATGCGAACCACATATCCAACAAGCACTCGGATCAGCTCTAGCGTTGCCTCCCCGAGCAGGTGCTCCACCACCTCGCTTAGCCGAGGACTGATACTTCTGATCACGTCCCCTCTTGTTCCGTCCACCACCGGAACTATATTCAGCTGCCCGCTTACCAACACTTGCTCCAGCACCTCTAGCAGATAAACCCAAGTTCATCTCAATATCCTTGGCTCGGCCCACCAACACATCAAAATCATCATACTCGGTAGCCAGCACATACATCTTCACATCCGTCACTAAGCCATAACGAAACCTTTCACACCTCGCTCGCTCATCCGGGACAAGCTCAGGTGCATATTGACTGAGTCGAACAAACTGTACTTCATACTCAGCCACCGTCATGCTCCCTTGGGTAAGAGACATGAACTCCCTCTTTTTCTCATCTAGGTACCTCACACCCAGATACCTTCTCTTGAACACATTCTGAAAGAATGTCCAAGTCACATCAGCTTCTGCCATCCCAGCAATAGTGGTTGTCCACCACCTATATGCATCCTTCTGCAGCAAGGACACAACACAGCCAAGCTTCTGCACATCAGTGCAACTCATCTGACCCAAGATCCTCTTGGTACTCTCTAACCAAGCCTCAGAACCTTCAACAGACATACCCCTGAACTCAGTCCCTCCCAGACTGCGCAAACGCTCCAAAGGTAGTCTAACTCCATCATCTTCCTGATGCCCAGCTCCACGAGCTCCAGCTACCGCTGCTTGAAAAGCACCAGCTATAGCTTGAATTAACATCGTCATGTCAGGAACAGCTTGCCCCTGACCAGCCTCAGCACCAGCTGCAGCTCCAGCTTCCTCAGCCCCAGCACCACCACCACCAGGTGGAGGAGGAGGTAAAACCGCACTCTCAACATTCTCCTCATTTTCATTCTCATTCTGAGCCGTAGCTCGCACATTACTCCTCAACTCTCTACGAGGTGCCATACTCTAAATATGCAATCACAATGCAAATAAACAAAGTCAGGCCCAGCAAGGTAAGCAATCCAAGTACTCAAGCTCATTTCCAATTAAAATCAACATCATTTCACTAGCTTTTGATTTGGCAATGGGTACCCACAACATGCTTCATCACAGCATACACCTCAATTGCAACATACATGCAATTCACTCAACATGCTTCCACTCAACAAGCATACAAAGCATACATACTTCAACATTCACATACACATTCCCAATTACTCGAGAACTCAGCTCTGATACCACCAAATGTAACCCCCTTAACCCGGCCTAGACGATTGACCCGAATTAAGAAAGTCACACGGGGAAAACTAAAGTCAACCTGAAAGTCAACCTTGATTAACGACCCTTTTTTTTCTTTTTAATCTTGTCTAGATGCACATTAACCCTAGTTATGATCATACAAACAACATACTCAAAGATCATAAACATCAGAGATCAAACAGGGACCCAATTGAACAATTTACAACTTTAGGGACCAAAAAGTAAATTCTGATAAATACAAGGAATTCACCCAAATTAAAGTTACCAACTTGAAATTAATCATGTTTCATGCATCTCTGTCAAAATTCAGCTCAAACGGACATCCCAAACTCATAAAATTGCACAAACAAGTTTCGGGACCAAAATGCAAACATTTTTAAACATATAACTGCCAATGTCAGCCCCCAACGGACAGGTGTTCCGAAACAGGGAGAGCCTGTTTCGAAACGCGGGACCGTTCCGCAACGCGTACCGAAACGAGGGCTGGCAGTGGCCTTTCCATTTCGGAACGGTGTCTCCCGTTTCGGACGCCTGGGTTGCTATAAGGCACCCGTTCCGAAACGAGGGCTACTGTTCCGATACGGCCTGCACAGAATGCAGAGAAAAGGCTACTAAAACACACAATTGATCAACCATACATGCTCCAAATGTTACCAAACTTTACCAGCAACTCATACAACATACAAGAGACATGTTTGCATCAACCAATTATCATTATATCATCATTTATGAAAAGCCCAAAATCTAAAGGCATGCTTCCTACACAAGCAACCATTCATGCACTAAAACCTCCAAACCAACACATAATGGCCAATTACATGTACCAACATTAACAACAACCTAATCCAAAATAGGGAGTCCAAAACATCTCCCAAAACAACAACATAGGTCCCCCATTGCCAAAAACCAATAGCTAAAGGTGTTTAAGAAAACCTTCCCATACATGAGCTTATCTTTCACTTGATTGCTTGCCTTCCTTGCTGCCCTCAATGCACCTTAATGTTCTGCATTATTGGTTTAAGAAAAGAGAGAGAGCGTAAGCAAAAGCTTAGTGAGGAATGCTCATTAAAACCACACAATAATGCATTTATAGAACACTTTACAAGTCATACTTCAAAATACATTTAGACATGCTCACAAGCAATCTTAACCAAGCATCTCATGCTTCATATCATAACATGTCATATTGGCCACAAGTGATAATTACCATCTTTTAACAAGATCAACATAAGACTCACACATGGACTTTTAAACACCATTGTGATCTTATCCCCATGGACTTTTAAACACCATGGCAAGGACCACACAAGGACTTTTAAACACCTTTGTGTCCTTAACAAGTTTCACCTCAAGGACTTTTAAACACCTTGACCCCAAGGACTTTTAAACACCTTGGCCCATGGACTTTTAAACACCATGACATGAATCACCCCAAGGACTTTTAAACACCTTGGCCCCAAGGACTTTTAAACACCTTGGAAAGGACCACACAAGGACTTTTAAACACCTTTGTGTCCGTGACAAGAACCATCCAAGGACTTTTAAACACCTTGATGTTCTTAAGTAAACAAGGCTCACTCAAGGACTTTTAACCACCTTGGTGACCTTAACCTTTTCAAAACATCACTTGCCAATATACATCATTTATCATCAATAATCCACTGTTTTAAAGCATTTAACCAAGCCATAAACATCATGCATCTTTAAGCATTAAACCACATTTAAACAATGTTCAAAAGCAAGGAACTCTAACCTTGAGCTTTCTTAAACACATGGCTTATAATCTCAGCAAACAAACATGCTAGATATGCTTTAAAAACAGAATGTAAACATGCAACAAACACATTGCACCCAACCATCACATGGTTCCTCATCAAGAGAGTTTTTCCGAAAACTTACTCTTGAGCTTAGCAAAGTTGTTTAGACTTAGACTAAGCTCCCAAACCTCCAAACATTGGTTTCAAAGCCGAAAACCAAAATCCACTCACCGATTCCGTTTCGCTTCTTGCCGAAACACCAAATCAAGCTTCCGGATCACCACCACTTGGATCCAAAGATGACTCCCCTGTTTTAACACATCAAAACAGTAGATTAATGCATCATCATGCATTAATAGCTTCAATGAAAGCACCTAAACTCGCTGCTCTCATCCACACTCCATTTTCGGCCACCAAACACAACCGAAAATGCATCCAAACAACTCCTCAACAAAGCCCAGCCATAAACCATCAAAACTAAGCATCCATAAACATCATTTAACATCTAAAAAGGACCTAACAACATCCTTATACCTCCAGCAACAACAGATCCACAAGATCACTCCAAAAACAACCAAGAATCACAAGCTAAACCTAGGAAATTCAACCTACCCGGGATTGCATTGATTAAAACTCAATTTTCAATCAATTTAACATTCATTTATCATCAAACATACACCTCAAATCACTGCTTTAACAGATCCAACGAAAATTCATCAAAAATCATCAAATCTTGCATTTTAAGCCAAGATCCATTACACAACTTTAAAAACCATTTATAAATCATCAATTAAGGATTGAGAACTTAGGAATTTCAGTAAAGAACTTGAAGTTCAGAGGAGAAGAACGTTCTTACCTCCAAACTTGAGTTTCTCCTCCTTTAGAATCAAAAAGCTTGAAGAATCAAATGGCAATTGGTGAGGTTTTGTTGATGAGATGATTAGCAATCAAAAGAGGATTGAAAAGAGAGATTTAAGTGGCAAAATCAGAAGAAAAACTCTGGAGAAAGATGTTTGGTTTGAGAGAAAATGAGAGAAAAGGAAAATGAGATTTTAGGAAAATTAGTTAGAAATAACTTCCCTCCACTTTTCTTTTGTTTAAAAATCAGAATTAAAACATTAAATATCTTAGAAAAATCTGGAGAAACTCCCTTTGGGTAAATAGCTCCTTAAAGATTCAAAGTTTCAATCCTTTTTAAAACAGTCTCACAGTTTTCAAAAATTACATTTTGGTCACTAGCCAAAATGTCACCCTTCCAAACCTCATTTTGTAAAATTGATTTCACAGTTCACTTATATATATTAAAAGAGGATTTTAGAACATTTTTCCATATTTTTAATGCAACCCGAACTAGGCTTTCCTAAATTCACTCTTATATATTCGAACCGCACTTTGACCGAACCGGTCAACGCCCAAAACTTCTAAGCCCAAAACCGGGGCGTTACAAGTAAAAAGTACAGAAATCGAGTTTTTGCAATATAATCGTGTTGAAAAGCTCGTAATAAATTGTATGAACTCCTAATTTGGACTAAAACTTATTTTGCAGCCCTTTTTGTAGAGGTTTCGGACGATCGGGTCTAAATGGGCCGAACAATGGACCCGTTAGAATTTTAACGGAGTAAAAAGTACAGAAATCGAGTTTTTGCAATATAATCGTGTTGAAAAGCTCGTAATAAATTGTATGAACTCCTAGATTTGGATTAAAACTTATTTTGCAGCCCTTTTTGTAGAGGTTTCGGACGATCGGGTCAAAATGTGCCGAACAATGGACCCGTTAGAATTTTAACTGAGTAAAAAGTACAGTAATCGAGTTTTTGCAATATAATCGTGTTGAAAAGCTCTTAATCAATTATATGAACTCCTAAAATTTGATTCTAACTTATTTTGAGTTCTTTTTTGTATAGGTTTACGACGAGCGGGTCTTAATGTGCCAACAATGGACCCATTATAATTTTAATTGAGTAAAAAGTACAGAAATTGAGTTTTTGCAATATAATCGTGTTGAAACGCTCGTAATCTATTGTATGAACTCCTAAATTTGGATTAAAACTTATTTTGCAACCCTTTTGTAGAGGTTTCGGACGAGCGGGTCTTAATGGGCCGAACAATGGACCCGTTAGAATTTTAACTGAGTAAAAAGCAAAAAAATTGAATTTTTGCAATATAATTTTGTTGAAAAGCTCGTAATCATTTTTATGAGCTCCTAAAATTTGATTCTAACTTATTTTGCGGTCTTTTTTGTAAAGGTTTCGGACGAGCGAGTCTAAATGGGCCGAACAATGGACCCGTTCGAATTTTAACTTAGTAAAAACTACAGAAATCGAGTTTTTGCTATATAATCGTGTTGAAAAGCTCGTAATCAATTGTATGAACTCTTAAATTTAGATTAAAACTTATTTTGCAACCCTTTTGTAGAGGTTTTGGACGAGCGGGTCTAAATGGACCGAACAATGGACCCGTTAGAATTTTAACTGAGTAAAAAGTACAGAAATCGAGTTTTTGCAATATAATCGTGTTGAAAAGCTCGTAATCAATTATATGAACTAATAAATTTGGATTAAAACTTATTTTTCAACCCTTTTGTAGAGGTTTCGGATGAGCGGGTCTAAATGGGCCGAACAATGGACCCGTTAGAATTTTAACGGAGTAAAAAGTACAGAAATTGAGTTTTTGCAATATAATCGTGTTGAAAAGCTCGTAATCAATTGTATGAACTCCTAAATTTGGATTAAAACTTATTTTGCAACACTTTTGTAGAGGTTTCGGACGAGCGGGTCTAAATGGGCCGAACAATGGACCCGTTAGATTTTTTTTTTGGATAAAACGGGCCTCATTAAAAACTCCTTCTAATATCCCCAGGCACAAGTCCTAGAGATCCCTAAAAGGGGAAAAGAGTGCCCTATATATATTTATGAAAAACGAGATGGGATCTCGCCAAGTACAAAGTTGCAAATACAATCAGGGTAAAGGGAACCAAAAGATATGGAAGTCATGGTTCTAAGAGCGTGGGTAGCCAGGGTATGAGCCACTAAATTAGCCTCACGACTTACATAATGAACATGCGCAAAAGGAAAAAAAGACAGAGCGTCATGGGCTTGCAAAACCGTCGGTCCCTTAGTGGAGAGATTAGGTCCCACATGGTTGAGTCTGTTCACGAGAGAAGCACAGTCCATCTCGAAAAGTAGGCGTCTCCATCCTTGAGACTGAGCAAAGGTGATACCAGCAAGAAGGCCCACCCCTTCGGAACTCACAACATCCAGACAACTACCCAAGGGATAAGCCAAGCCCCCAACAACCGCGCCCGCTTCATCACGGGCCACAACTCCAACCGCTGCTGCACGAGTGGAGGGATCGTAAGCCCCGTCCACATTAATTTTAATGTACCCCGGAGGGGGATTCCTCCAGCGAGGAGGAGAGAGGGGTGAAGAAACCGGTGGGGAAGCAGAAGAAGAAGTAGCATTGGAGTATTCTCGATGAAGACTGATAGAGTTGACGGCAATTAGCTAGGGGGGTTGCATATGGCGGTTATGGACCCAGTCATTGCGTCAGTTCCAAATGCTCCATAGAGTGGTTAGAAAAAGCCCAAAGAGATTAGGAGATAGTTGGTGAGCACCCTCCTCCAGCCATTGGAGGCCAGTGGTAGTTGTGCTGGCAAGCAACGATCTTGGAAGGCCCACCAAACGAAGTGCCTCCGAGGCACTAGGGCAGTCGTGAAGAGCATGGAGGATAGATTACGAGCTGGAATGACAGACGGGGCAGGGACCTGAGTCTAGTACAAAAGCCTGCAGATGAGACCCCACAGGTAGAGCCTCATATCCCATTCGCCAGCCAAAGATTTTGACTTTAGGCAGAGCCTTAAGTTTAGACATAACTTTCCAAATCCGAGCAGGTCGATTCCGGGGTTCCGGAGGGCGTTGTAAAAATTGGTAGCCAGATCGGACCGAATAAATGCCAGAATCATTTGGGTTCCAAAGGATGGAATCGCGAGCATCATTGATAATGGGAATAGATAAAATAGCATCGGCATCGTCCGAAGTAAAGTAATCTCAGACCTTAACAGGATCCCAAGCTGCTTGATTCCGAAGCATAAACTCGCGGCAGCGAACATGGACTTCATCGGAAATTTCATAGTCCCCTTAGAGGTGTATGGGAGAAGAACCTCACCAATTATCCAGGTGGATACGAACATTGCTATTGATGCCAGGGTGATAGAGAAACCCACCATAGAGATGTTGCATGGCATTATAGAGGCCTTGCCAGGCGAATGATCCACGAAATGGTCGGGAGGCATCAAGGATATTGCTTGATGGGACATACTTAGCTTTGCAGATTTGGCCTAAAAGAGAGTCTGGTTCGCATATAAGGCGCCAAATCTGTTTTCCAAGTAGTGCGATATTGAAATTATTGAGGTCTCTAAAGCCCATTCCCCCTACTGACTTAGGTAAATAAACATGTTCCCAGGGGAGCATGTGCCAGCCTTTTTTGTTATTTTTCCCGGACCACCAGTAGCGCCGGATAGTCGTGGTCATATCATCAATAATGTTTTGGGGGAATAAATAGCATGACATAACATACTGAGGTAGGGACTGTAGGACAGCTTTGATGAAGATTTCCCTGCCGCTGAAAGAAAGTAGTTGCTTGTCCCAGCTGGATAATCTGTTGTGAACTTTATCTCGGATAAATCCTAGGGATGTTGTCTTATTTTTCCCAATAAGCAGTGGAACACCCAGGTAGACTCCCGGGTTGGTAACCTCTCGCACCTGAAGGGAGGAATTAATTGTATCACATATCAAATTGGGGGTGCGCGGGTTGTAGAAGATAGTTGATTTTTCAAAGTTGACTGCCTGTCCAGAGGCTGAGGCGTAGGTCCGAAGGGCCAATTTAAGATGTGCAGCTTCCTCTGGTTTTGTGTTAATAAAGACGATACAGTCATCCACAAATAGAAGGTGATTGACCTTAGGCCCTAGCCTACTAGCACCAAGACCAGGAAGCAAACTAAGCTGTTGAGCCTCGAAGAGGTAGGCAGAGAGCCCTTGAGTACAAAAGAGAAAGAGGAAAGGTGAGAGAGGATCGCCTTGGCGAAGACCCCGTTGTGGGCAAAAGAAAGGGGAAAAGGAATTGTTAACCTTGATAGTAAAGGAAACCGATGAAATGCAGCGCATTATGAGGGAGACCCAAGATGGCGCAAAACCCATACGTGTAACAACGTTCTCAATAAAGGGCCATTCGACTCTATCAAAGGCCTTCTCCATATCCAACTTAAGGGCAGCTCCTTTTGAAAATTTAGAGGTTCCAGTATTGATGGTGTGAATGATTTCATGAGCAATGAGAATATTGTCGAATATATTGCGCCCCTGAACGAAGGCAGCTTGGTTGTCGCTTATGCAAAAAGGAATTGTATGTTTCATCCTATTGACCAGGACCTTGGCTAAAATTTTGTAAATTACTGTGCAGAGACTAATGGGTCTCAAGTGCCGCATTGTGGTTGGATCTTTAATTTTGGGTATAAGTACCAAAATGGTTTGGTTAACAGATGCCATGTCGGCAGAGCCATTGAGGAGATTTAGACAAAGTGTGGTGACGTCCGTACCAACCATATCCCAGTGTTGCCGAAAGAATCCACTTGGTAGGCCATCAATTCCAGGGGCTTTTCGGGGATCAATATCGTAGAAGGCAACCAGGACCTCGTCTGCAGTGAAAGCTCTAGTAAGGGATTCGTTCATGGTGGATGTAATGGAGGAAGGTATTTTGGAGAGAATTTGTTCAGAGAGAGAAGGGTTTGAGGAAGTGAATAAGGTTTGGAAATAATTAGATGCAATAGTCATGAGGTCAGTTCGGCAACACACCAATTGTTGTTTGCATCATAAATGCTAGTAATAGTATTTTTTTCCTTCTGTTGTTAGCTCGGGCATGGAAAAAGCGGGTATTTTTGTCTCCTTGAGAAAGCCATAGGTTACGAGAGCGTTGCGCCCAGTAGGATTCTTGTTCGTTAAGTAATTTATGGAGTTCAGTTCTATTTGCAATATAGGCGTTCTCTACAGAAGGCGTGAGAGGACGATTTAGAAATTTATTAATTTTCTTTTTAAGAGTGTGAATGCGTCCTGTAGTTTTATAACGTTGTTGAGATTGCCAGTCCCCTAAGCAAGAGCCTAGATCTTGAATTTTATCAAGAGTGTTGCCCTTGGTGGAAGCCCAAGTTTGTTTAACAAGGGATATGCCTTCTTCGTTGGTTGCCCAACAATTTTCGAAGCGAAATTTAGGAGTGAAGGGTCGTTGAACAGTATGAAGGGTAGCCTCAGTATCCATGAGTAAGAAACAGTGATCTGACTTAGCGTCAAAATCCGATGTGATGCTATAATGAGGGTAAGAAACTTTCCATGCCATATTACCAACAAACCGGTCAAGTCGTTCAAAGAGGGTTGGAGTGTTAGGACCGATTTTGGTCCATGTGAACCAACATGTAGTCGGTTTGCAGTCAAAGAGGCTATTACGCGAAAGGAAGTGTCGGAAATTATTGATTTGTGATCTTGCGCGACGGCAGCCTCCTTGTTTTTCATTATCAGAAAGGATTTCGTTAAAATCGCCTCCGAGAAGCCAAGGAAGGTCGTTATTGTTGTTTAAAGAATCAATTATTTCCCAAGTTTTAGTTTTGTCACTAGTTTCAGAAAATCCATGTATACCAGTGAAATAAAATGAAGAAGAATCGCAATGAACATGAGTATGAATAAACCGATCTGAATACGAAAGCAAAGAGATATTAAATTTATTCGAGGAAAATAAAGCAAGTCCAGAACATCGTTTGCTAGGGGCCACAAAGATAATTTCATGCATACCTAAAATAACACTAAGTCGGCTACATGCCTCTTTATTCAGTTTTGTTTACCCGTTAGAATTTTAACTGAGTAAAAAGCACAAAAATCGAGTTTTTGCAATATAATTGTGTTGAAAAGCTCGTAATCAATTGTATGAACTCCTAAATTTGGATTAAAACTTATTTTGCAACCCTTTTGTAGAGGTTTCGGACGAGCGAGTCTAAATGGGCCGAACAATGGACCCGTTGGAATTTTAACTGAGTAAAAAGTACAATAATCGAGTTTTTGCAATATAATCGTGTTGAAAAGTTCTTAATCAATTGTATGAACTCCTAAAATTTGATTCTAACTTATTTTGTGGTATTTTTTGTAGAGTTTTCGGACGAGCGGGTCTAAATGGGCCGAACAATGGACCCGTTAGAATTTTAACTGAGTAAAAAGTACAGAAATCGAGTTTTTGCAATATAATCGTGTTGAAACGCTCGTAATCAATTGTATGAACTCCTAAATTTGGATTAAAACTTATTTTGCAACCCTTTTGTAGAGGTTTCGGACGAGCGGGTCTAAATAGGCCAAACAATGGACCCGTTAGAATTTTAACTGAGTAAAAAGCACAAAAATCGAGTTTTTGCAATATAATTGTGTTGAAAAGCTCGTAATCAATTGTATGAACTCCTAAATTTGGATTAAAACTATAAAACCAAAATTGATTTTGATATAACATATAAACTTAAGGACCAATTTACAAAACAATAAAATTTTAAGTACTCTTTAAAGTCTCACCATTGACAAGTATTTTAAACAAAATGATGTCTCAAGACAAGCCCTTAAAATAAATAAACTTTTCTAAGTATTTTCTTATGATTTCCAAGTCAAACTATACAAAAACGCCCAGGCGTACCGATACCCCTAGGCGTATCGATACGGGCTTTTGCCACTGGAGTTTTATTGGACTTAGCTTACCGATACGGTATTACACCGTATCGATACGATATTCATCTTGGCAACTGTTTTAATGAAACCATACCGATACGCTTTGCAACCGTATCGATACGATAAGCTTATCTTTGAAAAATATGTGCATTTAATTTTTCGACCGTTACTTGTAAGTTAGTTAGTTTCCCAATTTTTAAAAGACCGTTATACCGTACCGATACGCTTGGTATGCGTATCGATACGCTCTTTAAGAAAACCAAACTTGGGATTCCAGTGAGCAAAGACAGTATCGATACAGCCATCCGTACCGATATGCCCCTTAAAACCGTACCGGTACGCCTTCTATGCATATCGATACGCTATGTTTTCAGTCACAACGGCTCTTTCCTCTTTGATGCAGGTATCGATACGCCCTCTACGAGTACTGATACGGTAGGCTGCAGAGCTGCATTTATTGCGGGAAAAATGCTCCCAACGGCTCTATTGATGATCCCAACTACCCAAACGGCTAGAATTCATTGCAATGGTATAAAAACAAGCTTCAATTGACCAAGCAACAACTATTGAACCTACAAACAACATCAAAGCAAAAATCCAAACCCAAGTGCTCTTCATAGTCAAATTCTTGTACCCAACTCTTGTGATTTTATTGTTATCTTGTTTTGTGAGTTTGGGGAGTTTGAAATTGTATTTGGGTAAACATTTATCCTTTGAGAGGAATTTCTAGAGTTTACCAAATCCATCTCTTTGTAAAAGTGAGTGCATTAAGCTTTGGGTAGAAAGCTTAATCAATTTGTAAGGTTACCTTCTCATCCAAGAAAAGGGGAAGAATTCAAGTAGTGAATTGGTTGAAAATCCTTAGTGGGAACTAAGGTAGTGGATGTAGAGTTCATTTGGAGAACTTGAACCACTCCAACCACTTGTGTCACTTTTATTTTTCACTCCTACCTCCTACCAAAATTTTAATTGAGAATTCACCCCCCTTTTCGCCATTTGCAATTGTGTGATCAACTTAACAAAAACTTATTTTGCAACCCTTTTGTAGAGGTTTCGGACGAGCAGGTCTAAATGGGTCGAACAATGGACCCGTTAGAATTTTAACAGAGTAAAAAGTACAAAAATCAAGTTTTTGCAATATAATCGTGTTGAAAAGCTTGTAATCAACTATATGAACTCCTAAAATTTTATTCTAACTTGTTTTGCGGTCTTTTTTGTAGAGGTTTCGGACGAGCGGGTCTAAATGGTGGTTAAAAGTCCATGTGTGGATCTTGTGTTGTGTCTTTCGTGTTCTCGTTAGTGATGTTATACAACTACCAATGAGTGATGTGGAGGGGTTGTGATTGTACCGTATACTCCATCACGGGTGTTGAGGGGTTGTGATTGTACCATATGCTCCACCTTGATATTGGTAGTGTGTATGAAGCGTATGGGACAACGCTTGTAATCCGCGTATCCGATTGTGTTTTGAGTTGTAAAATGGTTATGGATTATCACTTGTAAGCCAATATGACATGATGATGATTTGAAGCATGAGATGCTTGGTTTGTATGCATAATTGCATGATAAATGTTGTTTTGAAATTAAAGGCCTTGAAAAGGTGTTTTTGCAAATGCATTATTGTGATGTTTTAATTGAGCATTCCTCACTAAGCTATGTGCTTACGCTCTCTCTTTCTTAAACCAATAATGCAGAGCATTGAAGTGCATAAAGGGCAGCAAGGAGGTAAAGGATCCAAGTGAAGACTAAGCTCATGTATGGTGAATGTTTTCCTAACACTATTAGCTTTTGGCATTTGGCAATGGGAACCTAGTTGTGTTTTTGGGAGATGTTTTGGACTCCCTAAGTTTGGTTAATGCTTTTGATGTTTTTGGAACATGTAAATGGCCTTTTGGTTTTTGGTTTTGGTGATTTGATGATTGCATGATTTTCAATATAGGATGCATGCCTATAGAGTTGGGATTTTCCTTGAATGATGCCATGATGGTGATTAGTTGATGCTAATATGTTCCTTAAGTGTTTGATAACTTGTGCGTATGATATGGAGGTCATATGGATGTGTTTGATGGGCTGAAAGTGTGTAAAACCAGATGAATTCTACAAATCTGGGCAACTCGTTTCGGAACGGGTACTACTGTTTCGGAACAGGTGGCCTGAAATGGCCATGGCGTTTCGAAACAGGTAGAGCTGTTCCGAAACGGATTTGCCACTGCCAAGCCTTGTTCCGCAACTTGTTTCGGAACGGTCTCGCGTTTCGGAACGGATCTTCTTCGTTTCGGAACACTCGACCGTTGGGCACTGAATCTGATGGTTAAATGTTTTGAAACTCTTACGTTTTGGTCCCAATCTTTGTATATGCAATTGGTTGAGTTTGTGATATCCGTTTGAGATGAAATTTGACAGAGAAGCATGAAATGTGATTAATTTCATAATGGTAACTTCAAAACTGGTTAAGTCCTCCTAATTTCCAGAATTTGCATTTTGGTCCCTAAAATTGTATATTGTGCAATTGAGTCCCTAATTGTTTTCTGATTGCTGTGATTTTTGAGTATGTTCTTGTCAAGAGTTCACCTAGGGTTAATAAGCATCTAGACAAGTTTAAAAATAAAAAAAGGGTCGTTAATCAAGGTTGACTTTCGGGTTGACTTTGGTTTTCCCCGTGTAATCTTTGTAGTTCGGGTCAACCGTCTAGGCTGGGCTAAGGGGGTTACATTTGGTGGTATCAGAGCTGAGTTCTCGAGTAATTGGGAATGGTTAAGTGGGTGATATGTGTATGATTGCTTTGCATGCTTGTTGAGTGAAAGTATGATGTATGAATTGCAAGTATGTTACAATTGTGGTGTATGCTGTGGTGAAGCATGTTAGAGGGACCCATTGCCAAATCAAAGCTAATGAAATGGTTTGTTTTAATTGGAAATGAGCTTGAGTACTTGGATTGCTTACCTTGCTGAGCCTGACTTTGTTTATTGCATTGTGATTGCATTGTTTAGTGAATGGGACCTCGTAGAGAGACGAGGATTAATACGCGAGCTATGGCTCAAAATGAGAATGAGGAGAACGCTGAAAATGTGGTGGATTTACCTCCTCCACCTGGTGGTGGTGGTGCTGGGGGTGAGGGAGCTGGTGTTGCTGCTGCTGCTGGGGTCGCTGGACCTGAAGCTGGGCAGGGGCAAGCTGCTCCTGACATGACAATGCTGATTCAAGCTATTGCTGGAGCCTTTCGGGCGGCGGTAGCTGGAGCTCAAGGAGCTGGGCATCAGGGAGATGCTAATGTAAGACTACCTCTAGAACGTTTGCGCAGTCTGGGAGGGACTGAATTCAGGGGTTTGTCTGCTGAAAGTTCTGAGTCTTGGTTGGAAAGTACCAAGAGAATTTTGGGACAAATGAACTGCAATGATGTGCAGAAGCTGGGTTGTGTGATATCATTGTTGCATGACGATGCGTATACCTGGTGGACAACCACTATCTCCGGAATGGAGGAAGCTGATGTGACTTGGACGTTCTTTCTGAACGCGTTCAAGAGGAGGTATCTGGGTGTGCGATACCTGGATGAGAAGAAAAGGGAATTCATGTCTCTTACTCAAAGGAGTATGACAGTGGCTGAGTACGAGGTTCAGTTTGTCTGACTCAGGTAGTACGCACATGAGCTTGTCCCTGATGAGCGGGAGAGGTGTGAACGCTTCCGTTATGGTTTGGTGACGGAGGTGAAGACTTATATGCTGGCTGCTGAGTACACTGACTTTGATGTGCTGGTTGGAAGAGCAAAGGACAATGAGTTGAATTTGAGTTTATCTTCTAGAGGTGCTGGTCCTAGTGTGGGCAAGCGAGCTGCTGAGTATAGTTCCAGTGGTGGACGGAACAAGAGAGGACGTGATCGGAAGTATCAGTCTTTGGCTAGGCGAGGTGGTGGAGGGCAAGGTGCGCCTGTTCAGGGAGACAGGGCGAGAGCTGATCCGAACATATGTTGGACATGTGGGTCGCGTGGACACCTGAGGCGTGATTGTCCTCGAGCAGCGAGGGAGGTGCAGGCTCCTGTTGTGGTGGCCGGTAACTCGTGCTGGAACTGTGGTTCGGCGGATCACATGAGGAGGGAGTGTCCTTTGTTGGTCGGTGGTGGTCAGGGACGTGCTCCTGGAGTTGTTGCACCACAGAGAGGTCGTGGGCGCGGCCGTGGTAACTTCCAGCGCAGGGAGGATGGTGGAAGGAATGTGGCTCATGTTGTAGCTGTTCAGCCTGAGGGTGGTGGCCAAGCCAGAGTGTATGCTCAGAGGGAGGGGAGGAATGACACGGATGTGATCGCATGTACTTTTACTTTGCAATCCTTGTCATTACTTTCCTTGATTGATTCTGGATCTACACACTCATACATATTGCGTGAGCATGCTCAATTGCTTGGTTTGCCTGTTGAGTCTTTGGATGTTGGTATGCGTGTAACTAGTTCTTTTGGTGAGACTGTTGTGACTCGAAAGCTTTATAGAAGATGTCTCTTGGTTGTGCAAGATCATGTTTTTCATGTTGATCTTATGGAATTGCCTTTCTATGGTTTTGATGTAACCCTTGGTATGGATTGGCTTGTTGAGCATCGAGCTGTTGTGGATTTTGAGAATAAGCGAGTTTCGTTGAAACTTGCGGATGATTATGAGGTGGTGGTGGTTGGTGAGAATGTGAAGTTTCTTACCAATGTGGTGTCTACATTGGAAGCGAGCCGGATGCTGAGGCAAGGTTGTGAAGCTTACCTAGCCTTTGTGATGAATCCTAGCTCTAAAGAGTTGCGTGTGCAAGATATCAGGACTGTGCGAGAGTTTCCTGGTGTGTTTCCGGAGGAGTTGCCTGGGTTGCCTTCTAATCGCGAAGTGGAGTTTGGGATTTAGCTGTATAAAAACACAACTCCAGTGTCCATTACTCCTTATCGAATGGCACCTAAAGAGTTGAAAGAGTTGAAGACGCAACTTCAGGAGTTGCTTGATCGTGGTTTCATTCAGCCGAGTGTGTCACCTTGGGGTGCACCGGTCTTGTTTGTGAAGAAAAAGGATGGCACTATGAGAATGTGCATTGATTACCGTCATCTTAACAAGTTGACTATCAAGAATCGGTATCCATTGCCGAGAATTGATGATCTTTTTGATCAATTTCGGGGAGCGGCTGTGTTCTCTAAAATTGACTTAAGGTCAGGATATTATCAGCTGAAGGTGAAGGATGTGGATGTGCCAAAAACAGCCTTCAGAACGAGGTATGGGCATTATGAGTTCCTGGTGATGCCGTTTGGTTTGACGAATGCTCCTGCAGCTTTCATGGACATGATGAATAGAGTATTCCATGAATACTTGGATAAATTTGTCGTGGTGTTCATTGATGATATTCTCATGTACTCTCGTACTGAGGAAGAGCATGAGGGGCATTTGAGAATTGTGTTACAAGCTTTGTTGGAGAATCAGCTTTATGCCAAGCTGAGCAAGTGTGAGTTTTGGCTTAGAGAAGTGGTGTTTCTTGGTCATGTGGTTTCTGCAGAGGGGATTCGTGTTGATCCTCAAAAGATTGAGGCAGTGATGAATTGGAAGCCTCCTAAGTCTGTTCATGAAGTCCGTAGTTTCCTGGGTTTGGCAGGATACTATCGAAGGTTCGTGGATGGGTTTTCCAAGATTGTTGCACCTTTGACGAAGTTGTTGCAGAAGGATGTTAAGTATGAGTGGACGGAAGCGAGACAGCAGGCTTTTGAGAAGCTTAAGGCAGCTTTGACGCAAGCTCCTATCTTGGTTCAACCTGAATCAGGGAAAGAGTTTGTGGTGTATAGTGATGCGTCCTACGTTGGTTTGGGATGTGTGTTGATGCAAGAGGGTAAGGTGGTGGCTTATGCATCGTGGCAGTTGAAGGTGCATGAGCGCAATTATCCTACGCATGACATTGAGTTAGCTGCGGTGGTTTTTGCTTTGAAAATTTGGAGACATTACCTGTATGGTGAGAAGTGTACGGTGTACACGGACCACAAGAGTTTGAAGTATCTGATGTCTCAGAAGGAGTTGAATCTTAGGCAACGACGTTGGGTGGAGTTGCTTATGGATTACGATTTGACGATCGAGTACCATCCGGGTAAAGCTAATGTTGTAGCGGATGCCTTGAGTAGGAAGGTAGCTGTGGAGATGAGGGCTATGTTTGCCAGTTTGAGTATTTCGCGTGATGGTGGTCTTGTGGCTGAGTTGCAAGTGAAACCATCCTTGGTTCAGTTGATTAAGGAAAAGCAGTTGTTGGATGATTCCTTGGTGCCACATGTTCAGGATATTGCAGAGGGTAGGCCATCGGATTTCTGCTTTAATGATGATGGAGTTTTATGTTTTGGGAGTCGGATAGTAGTGCCCAATGATGCTGAGTTGAGGCGTGCTATTCTGACTGAAGGTCATAGTAGTCCTTTTGCTATGCACCCTGGTAGTACTAAGATGTACCGTGATCTTCGTGATGAGTACTATTGGGTGGGTTTAAAGAAAGATGTTGCCGAGTTTGTAAGCAAGTGCATGGTTTGTCAGCGAGTTAAAGCTGAGCATCAGTTTCCTTCAGGGTTGTTGCAACCGTTGAGGATTCCTGAGTGGAAGTGGGAAAGGGTTACCATGGACTTTGTGTCTGGGTTGCCTTTGTCGCCATCAAAGGGGAATTCGGTGTGGGTGATTGTGGATCGCCTGACAAAGTGTGCGCATTTCTTGCCTGTGCATACTACGTACACTTTGGATAAGCTTGCGGAGCTGTACATTGCTGAGATTGTGCGGCTGCATGGTGTGCCAAAGTCGATTGTGTCGGATAGAGATCCGAGGTTTACATCGCGTTTCTGGCAGTGTTTGCATCAGGCTTTGGGTTCACGGTTGAATTTCAGTACTTCTTATCATCCGCAGTCGGATGGACAGTCTGAGCGTGTTATCCAGGTGTTGGAGGATATGTTGAGGTGCTGCGTGATTGAGTTTCAGGGTTCTTGGGAGAAACATTTGCCTTTGGTGGAGTTTGCCTATAATAATAGTTATCAGGCAAGTATTCAAATGGCACCTTATGAAGCTTTGTACGGGAGGAAGTGTAGGACTCCTCTTTGTTGGGCTGAAACGGGTCAGAAGTTGGTTTCGATGCCAGCCTTGTTGAAAGGAACCACCGAGAAGGTGAAGCTCATTTGTGAGCGTTTGAAGGCAGCTTCTGATCGGCAAAAGTCTTACGCGGATTTGAAGCGTAAGGAGGTTGAGTATGTGGTGGGTGACCGTGTGTTTTTGAAAGTTTCGCCTTGGAAAAAAGTGATGAGGTTTGGCCGAAAGGGTAAGTTGAGCCCTAGGTACATTGGACCATACGAGGTGATTGAACGTGTGGGTCCTGTTGCGTACAAGTTGAGGTTACCGCAAGAGTTAGAAAAGATTCATGATGTGTTTCATGTTTCTATGCTTCGGAAGTATAGATCGGATCCTTCGCATGTGATGCCTGTGGAGGAAGTGGAGTTGAATCCGGATTTGACCTATGATGAGGAACCGGTGAAGATTCTAGATTCGGATAGTAAAGTTCTTCGAGGCAAGACCATTGAGTTGGTAAAGGTGTTGTGGAAGCATCGTTGTGCTGAAGAAGCCACGTGGGAACGAAAGGATGACATGTTGAAGCAGTTTCCGTACCTTTTTCCTTAAGGTAAATTTCGGGAACGAAATTTCTTAAGGGGGGGAGAGTTGTAACACCCTAATTTTGGGCTTAGAGGTTTTGGGTTTGAATCGGACCGGTCGGATTTCGGTTCGAATATAAAAGGTGGTTTTAGGGAAAGCCTAGTTCGGGATGCATTAAAAATATGGAAAAATATCTTAAAATCCTCTTTTATTATATATAAGAGAGTGGTGAAATCAATTTTACAAAATGAGGTTTCGAAATGTGACATTTCAAGTTAGTGACTAAAATGTAATTTTTGAAAAGTTGGTGACTGTTTTAAAAGGATTGAAACTTTGAATCTTTAAGGAGCTAATTTACCCAATAAGAGTTTTCTCCAGATTTTTCTTAATATTAAACATTTATTAAATGATATTTAATAAAAAGAAAAAGAGGGAAATGGATATTTTGGTTTTCATAACTAACTTTTGTTAAAATTTTCCCACTTCATTTTCTCTCCATTTTCTCTCAGCCAAACACATTTCCCCAGCCATTTTTCCTCTAATTTTAACATCTAAAGATGAGATTTCAATCTCTAATTGATCTCTAATCATTCCTACACCAAATCCTTATCATTTGCTTATTAAATTTTCAAGAATCTTGGCTTTAAACAAGGAGAAACTCACATTTAGAGGTATGAACGTCCTTCTCCTCTAAATACTCAGTTCTTTACTGAAATTCCCAAGTTCTCAATCCTTGATTTGAGTTTTATTAAAGGTTTTAATGTTGTATTCTTGATTTTGGCTTAAAATGCAAGATTTGGATTTAATTTTAATTAAATTCGTACCAAATGATTGGGCTGTGTTTTGAGATATCTTTTTTATGTTTATTGGATGTATAAATGATGTGTAATTGAGGTTTAATCAATGCAATCCCGGATAGGTTGATTTTCCTAAGTTTTTGATTGAGTTAATGATGGTTTTTGGGGTGATTTTGATGTTCTGCTATAGTTGGAGGTATAAGGACGGGATTAGATCCTTTTTGGGTGTTAATTGATGTTTAAGAATGTTTGGAATTGATGGATCTTGGCTGGGTAATGTTGTAGAGGTGTTTGGATGTGATTTCGGTTGTGTTTGGTAGCCAAAATGTGAGTGTTGATGAGAGCAGCGAGTTTAGGTGTCTTGGTTGAAGGTATTAATGCATGATGATGCATTAATCTTCTGCTTTGATGTGTTTAAAACAGGGGAGACATCTTCGGATCCTTGTGGTGTTGATCCGGGAGCTTGATTGGTGTTTCGGTAAGCTTGCGAAACGTAATCGGTGAGTGAAGTTTGGTTTTCAGCTTTGAAACCAATGTTTGAAGGTTATGGGAGCCTAGTTTAAGTCTAAACAACTTAGCTAAGCTCAAGAGTAAGTTTTCGGAGAAACTCTCTTTTTGATGAACCATGAGATGGTTGAATGCAATGTGTTTTATTTGCATGTTTAAATTCTGTTTTGAAAGCATATTTTAACATGTGTGATGCTGGTTTTATAAGCCATGTGTTGAAGGATGCTCAAGGTAAGAGATCCTTGTTTTGAATATTGATAAATGTGGTTTGATGCATTGTAATGCATGACTATTTAATGGCTTTGTTAAATGCTTTAAAACAGTGGATTAATGATGCTATATGATGTATATTGGCAAGTGATGTGTTGGTTTTAAAGTACTTGAATCGGATATAGTTAGCCGGCTATAGGATTGGGTGCACCGTGAATAAAGTCGCCTTGGATGTTGAGGGGTTGTGATTGTACCGTAAACTCCATCCAAGTACACTAACGAGATGGTTAAGATCACCATGGTGGTTAAAAGTCCATGAGTGGATCTTGTGTTAAGATCAAAATGGTGGTTAAAAGTCCATGTGTGGATCTTGTGTTGTGTGTTCCGTGTTCTCGTTTGTGATGTTATACAACTACCAATGAGTGATGTGGAGGGGTTGTGATTGTACCGTATACTCCATCACGGGTGTTGAGGGGTTGTGATTGTACCATATGCTCCACCTTGATATTGGTAGTGTGTATGAAGCGTATGGGACAACGCTTGTAATCCGCGTATCCGGTTGTGTTTTGAGTTGTAAAATGGTTATGGATTATCACTTGTAAGCCAATATGACATGATGATGATTTGAAGCATGAGATGCTTGGTTTGTATGCATAATTGCATGATAAATGTTGTTTTGAAATTAAAGGCCTTGAAAAGGTGTTTTTGCAAATGCATTATTGTGATGTTTTAATTGAGCATTCCTCACTAAGCTATGTGCTTACGCTCTCTCTTTCTTAAACCAATAATGCAGAGCATTGAAGTGCATAAAGGGCAGCAAGGAGGTAAAGGATCCAAGTGAAGACTAAGCTCATGTATGGTGAATGTTTTCCTAACACTATTAGCTTTTGGCATTTGGCAATGGGAACCTAGTTGTGTTTTTGGGAGATGTTTTGGACTCCCTAAGTTTGGTTAATGCTTTTGATGTTTTTGGAACATGTAAATGGCCTTTTGGTTTTTGGTTTTGGTGATTTGATGATTGCATGATTTTCAATATAGGATGCATGCCTATAGAGTTGGGATTTTCCTTGAATGATGCCATGATGGTGATTAGTTGATGCTAATATGTTCCTTAAGTGTTTGATAACTTGTGCGTATGATATGGAGGTCATATGGATGTGTTTGATGGGCTGAAAGTGTGTAAAACCAGATGAATTCTGCAAATCTGGGCAACTCGTTTCGGAACGGGTACTACTGTTTCGGAACAGGTGGCCTGAAATGGCCATGGCGTTTCGAAACAGGTAGAGCTGTTCCGAAACGGATTTGCCACTGCCAAGCCTTGTTCCGCAACTTGTTTCGGAACGGTCCCGCGTTTCAGAACGGATCTTCCCCGTTTCGGAACACTCGACCGTTGGGCACTGAATCTGATGGTTAAATGTTTTGAAACTCTTACGTTTTGGTCCCAATCTTTGTATATGCAATTGGTTGAGTTTGTGATATCCGTTTGAGATGAAATTTGACAGAGAAGCATGAAATGTGATTAATTTCATAATGGTAACTTCAAAACTGGTTAAGTCCTCCTAATTTCCAGAATTTGCATTTTGGTCCCTAAAATTGTATATTGTGCAATTGAGTCCCTAATTGTTTTCCGATTGCTGTGATTTTTGAGTATGTTCTTGTCAAGAGTTCACCTAGGGTTAATAAGCATCTAGACAAGTTTAAAAATAAAAAAGGGTCGTTAATCAAGGTTGACTTTCAGGTTGACTTTGGTTTTCCCCGTGTAATCTTCGTAGTTCGGGTCAACCGTCTAGGCCGGGCTAAGGGGGTTACAGGTTTCAAAGCTGAAAACCAAACTTCACTCACCTATTCCGTTTCACAAGCTTGCCGAAACGCTGATCAAGCCCCCGGATCAACACCACAAGGATCCGAAGATGTCTCCCCTGTTTTAAACACATCAAAGCAGAGGATTAATGCATCATCATGCATTAATATCTTCAACCAAGACACCTAAACTCGCTGCTCTCATCAACACTCACATTTCGGCTACCAAACACAACCGAAATCACATCCAAACACCTCTACAACATTACCCAGCCAAGATCCATCAATTCCAACCATTCTTAAACATCAATTAACATCCAAAAAGAACCTAATCACGTCCTTAAACCTCCAGCTATAGCAGAACATCAAAATCATCCCAAAAACCACCATTAACTCAAGAAAAAACTTAGGAAAATCAACCTATTCGGGATTGCATTGATTAAACTTCAATTACACATCATTTTTACATCCAATAAACATCAAAAAGACATCTCAAAACAAAGCCCAATCATTCAATACGAATTTCATCAAAATTAAATCCAAATCTTGCATTTTAAGCCAAAATCAAGATCACAACATCAAAACCTTTAATAAAACTCAAATCAAGGATTGAGAACTTGGGAATTTCAGTAAAGAACTGAGTATTTAGAGGAGGACGTTCATACCTCTAAATGTGAGTTTCTCCTTGTTTAGAACCAAAATTCTTGAAAATTCAATAGGCAAATGATGAGGATTTAGTGTAGAAATGATTAGAAATCATTTAGAGATTGAAATCTCAACTTTAGGTGTGAAAATCAGAGGAAAAGTGGCTGGGGAAATGTGTTTGGCTGAGGGAAAATGGAGAGAAAATGAAATGGGAAAATTTTGAGAAAAGTTAGTTATAAAACCAAAATATCTATTTTCCCTCCTTTCCTTTTATTAAATAACATTAATTAAATCTTTAATATTAAGAAAAATCTGGAGAAACCCTCCCTTGGGTAAATTAGCTCCTTAAAGATTCAAAGTTTCAATCCTTTTAAAACAGTCACCAACTTTTCAAAAATTACATTTTAGTCACTAACTTGAAATCTCATATTTCCAAACCCCATTTTGTAAAATTGATTTCACCACTCTCTTATATATAATAAAAGAGGATTTTTAGATATTTTCCCATATTTTTAATGCATCCCGAACTAGGCTTTCCCTAAACCCACCTTTTATATTCGAACCGCAATTTAAACCGGTCCGGTTCAGACCCTAAACTTCCAAGCCCAAAATTGGGGTGTTACATTCTAACTTATTATGCGTTCTTTTTTGTAAAGGTTTCGGATGAGCGGGTCTAAATGGGCCGAACAATGGACCCGTTAGAATTTTAACTAAGTAAAAAGTACAGTAATCGAGTTTTTGCAATATAATCGTGTTGAAAAGCTCGTAATAAATTGTATGAACTCCAAATTTTGGATTAAAACTTATTTTGCAACCCTTTTTTAGAGGTTTCGGACGAGCAGGTCTAAATGGGCCGAACAGTGGACCCGTTAAAATTTTAACTGAGTAAAAAGTACAGAAATCGAGTTTTTGCAATATAATCGTGTTAAAAAGCTCGTAATCAATTATATGAGCTCCTAAATTTGGATTAAAACTTATTTTGTAGCGCTTTTTGTAGAGGTTTCGGATGATCGGGTCTAAATGGGCCGAACAATGGACCCGTTAGAATTTTGACGGAGTAAAAAGTACAGAAATCGAGTTTTTGCAATATAATCGTGTTGAAAAGCTCGTAATCAATTGTATGAACTCCAAAATTTGGATTAAAACTTATTTTGCAACCCTTTTGTAGAGGTTTCGGACGAGCAGGTCTAAATGGGCTGAACAATGGACCCGTTAGAATTTTAACAGAGTAAAAAGAACAGAAATCAAGTTTTTGCAATATTATATTGTTGAAAAGGTTGTAATCAATTATATGAACTCCTAAAATTTGATTCTAACTTGTTTTGCGGTCTTTTTTGTAGAGGTTTTGGACGAGCGGGTCTAAATGGGCCAAACAATGGACCCATTAGAATTTTATATGAGTAAAAAGTATAGAACTCGAGTTTTTGCAATATAATCGTGTTAAAAAGCTCGTACAATTGTATGAACTCCTAAATTTGGATTAAAACTTATTTTGCAGCCATTTTTGTAGAGATTTCGGATGAGCGGGTCTAAATGGCTAGAACAAAGGACGTGTTAGAATTTTAAAGAAGTAAAAAAATATAGAAATCGAGTTTTTGCAATATAATCGTGTTGAAAATCTCTTAATCAATTATATGAACTAAAATTTGATTCTAAATTATTTTGTGATCTTTTTTGTAAAGGTTTCGGACGAACGTGTCTAAATGGGCCGAACAATGGACCCGTTAGAATTTTAACTAAGTAAAAAGTACATAAATCGAGTTTTCGCAATATAATCGTGTTGAAAAGCTCGTAATCAATTGTATGAAATCCTAAATATTGATTAAAACTTATTTTGCAACCGATTTGTAGAGGTTTCGGACGAGCGGGTCTAAATGGGCCGAACAATGGACCCGTTCGAATTTTAACTGAATAAAAAGCACAAAAATCGAGTTTTTGCAATATAATTGTGTTGAAAAGGTCGTAATCAATTGTATGAACTCCTAAATTTGGATTAAAACTTATTTTGCAACCCTTTTGTTGAGGTTTCGGACTAGCGGGTCTAAATAGGCCAAACAATGGACCCGTTAGAATTTTAACTGAGTAAAAAGTACAGTAATCGAGTTTTTGCAATATAATCGTGTTGAAAATCTCGTAATCAATTATAAGAAATCCTAAAATTTGATTCTAACTTATTTTGCGGTCTTATTTGTAGAGGTTTCGGACGAGCGGGTCTAAATGGGCCGAACAATAGACCCGTTAGAATTTTAACTATGTAAAAAGTAAATAAATCGAATTTTTGCAATATAATCGTGTTGAAAAGCTCGTAATCAATTGTATGAACTATTAAATTTGGATTAAAACTTATTTTGCAACCTTTTTGTAGAGTTTTCGGACGAGCGGGTCTAAATGGGCCGAAGAATGGACCCGTTAGAATTTTAACTAAGTAAAAAATACAGCAATCAAGTTTTTGCAATATAATCGTGTTGAAAAGCTCGTAATCAATTGTATGAACTCATAAATTTTGATTAAAACTTATTTTGCAACCCTTTTGTAGAGGTTTCGGACGAGCGGGTCTAAATGGGCCGAACAAAGGACCCGTTAGAATTTTAACAGGATAAAAAGCACAAAAATCGAGTTTTTGCAATATAATTGTGTTGAAAAGCTCGTAATCAATTGTATGAACTCCTAAATTTGGATTAAAACTTATTTTTCAACCCTTTTGTAGAGGTTTCGGACGAGCGGGTTTAAATGGGCCGAACAATGGACCCGTTAGAATTTTAACTGAGTAAAAAGTACAGTAATCGAGATTTTGCAATATAATCATGTTCAAAATCTCGTAATCAATTATATGAAATCCTAAAATTTGATTCTAACTTATTTTGTGGTCTTATTTGTAGAGATTTCGGAAGAGCGCGTCTAAATGAGCCGAACAATTGACCCGTTAGAATTTTAACTGAGTAAAAAGTACATAAATCAAGTTTTTGCAATATAATCGTGTTGAAAAGCTCGTAATCAATTGTATGAACTCCTAAATTTGGATTAAAACTTATTTTGCAACCCTTTTGTAGAGGTTTCGGACGAGCGGGTCTAAATGGGCCGAACAATGGACCCGTTAGAATTTTATCTTAGAAAAAGTACAATAAACGAATTTTTGCAATATAATCGTGTTAAAAAGCTCTTAATCAATTATATGAACTCCTAAAATTTGATTCTAACTTATTTTGCGATATTTTTTGTAAAGGTTTCGGATGAGCGGGTCTAAATGAGCCGAACAATGGACCCGTTAGAATTTTAACTGAGTAAAAAGTACAGAAATCGAGTTTTTGCAATATAATCGTGTTGAAAAGCTCGTAATCAATTGTATGAACTCCTAAATTTTGATTAAAACTTATTTTGCAACCCTTTTGTAGAGGTTTCGGACGAGCGGGTCTAAATGGGCCGAACAATGGACCCGTTAGAATTTAAACTGAGTAAAAAGCACAAAAATCGAGTTTTTGCAACATAATTGTGTTGAAAAGCTCATAATCAATTGTATGAACTCCTAAACTTAGATTAAAACTTATTTTGCAACCCTTTTGTAGAGGTTTCGGACGAGCAGGTCTAAATGGGACGAACAATGGACCTGTTAGAATTTTAACTGAGTAAAATGTACAAAAATCGAGTTTTTGCAATATAATCGTGTTTAAAAGCTCGTAATCAATTATATGAACTCCTAAAATTTGATTATAACTTGTATAACGGTCTATTTTGTAGAGGTTTCGGACGAGCGGGTCTAAATGGGCCAAACAATGGACCTGTTAGAATTTTAACTGAGTAAAAAGTACATTAATCGAGTTTTTGCAATATAATCCTGTCGAAAAGCTCGTAATCAATTATATGAACTCCTAAATTTTGATTCTAACTTATTTTGCGATCTTATTTGTAGAGGTTTCGGACGAGCGGGTCTAAATGGGCCGAACAATGGACCCGTTAGAATTTTAATTGAGTAAAAAGTACAACAATCGAGTTTTGGCAATATAATCGTGTTGAAAAGCTCGTAATCAATTGTATGAACTCCAAAATTTTGATTAAAACTTATTTTGCAACCCTTTTGTAGAGGTTTCGGACGAGCGGGTCTAAATGGGCCGAACAATTGACCCGTTAGAATTTTAACTGAGTAAAAAGTACAGTAATCGAGTTTTTGCAATATGATCATGTCGAAAAGCTCGTAATAGATTATATGAACTCCTAAAATTTGATTCTAACTTATTTTGCAATCTTATTTGTAGAGGTTTCGTACAAGCGGGTCTAAATGGGCCGAACAATGGACCCGTTAGAATTTTAACTAAGTAAAAAGTACATAAATCGAATTTTTGCAATATAATCGTGTTTAAAAGATCGTAATCAATTGTATGAACTCTTAAATTTGGATTAAAACTTATTTTGCAACCTTTTTTGTAGAGGTTTCGGACGATCGGGTCTAAATGGGCCGAACAATTGACCCGTTAGAATTTTAACGGAGTAAAAAGTACATAAGTCGAGTTTTTGCAATATAATCGTGTTGACAAGCTCGTAATCAATTGTATGAATTCCTAAATTTGGATTAAAACTTATTTTGCAACTCTTTTGTAGAGGTTTCGGAAGAGCGGGTCTAAATGGGCCGAACAATGGACCCGTTAGAATTTTAACTGAGTAAAAAGCCCAAAAATCGAGTTTTTACAATATAATTGTGTTGAAAAGCTCGTAATCAATTGTATGAACTCCTAAATTTGGATTAAAACTTATTTTGCAACCCTTTTGTAGAGGTTTCGGACGAACGAGTATAAATGGATCGAACAATGGACCCGTTTGAATTTTTACTTAGTAAAAGTACAGAAATCAAGTTTTTGTAATCTAATCGTGTTGTAAAGCTCGTAATTAATTATATGAACTCCAAAAATTTGATTCTAACTTGTTTTGCGGTCTTTTTTTAGAGGTTTCGAACGACCAGGTCTATATGGGCCGAACAATAGACCCGTTAGAATTTTAACTGAGTAAAAAGTACACAATTTTAACATAGTAAAAAGTACATAAATCGAGTTATAGCAATATAATCGTGTTGAAAAGCTCGTAATCAATTTTATGAACTCCTAAGTTAGGATTAAAACTTATTTTGCAACCCTTTTGTCGAGGTTTCGGACGAGCGAGTTTAAATGGGCCGAACAATGGACCCGTTAGAATTTTAACTGAGTAAAAAGTACAAAAATCAAGTTTTTGCAATATAATCTTGTTGAAAAGCTCGTAAGCAATTATATGAACTACTGAAATTTGATTCTAACTTGTTTTGCGGTCTTTTTTGTAGAGGTTTCGGACAAGCGGGTCTAAATGAGCCGAACAATGGACCCGTTAGAATTTTAACTGAGTAAAAAGTAATGTGATCGAGTTTTTGCAATATAATCCTGTTGAAAAGCTCGTAATCAATTATATGAACTCCTAAATTTGATTCTAACTTATTTTGCAGTCTTTTTTGTATAGGTTTCGGACGAGCGGGTCTAAATGAGACGAATAATGGACCCGTTCGAATTTTAACTGAGTAAAAAGTACAGAAATCGAACTTTTGCAATATAATCATGTTGAAAAGCTCGTAATCAATTGTATGAACTCCTAAATTTGGATTAAAACTTATTTTGCATCCCTTTTGTAGAGGTTTCGGACGAGCGGGTCTAAATGGGCCGAACAATTGACCCGTTAGAATTTTAACTGAGTAAAAAGTACAGTAATCGAGTTTTTGCAATATAATCATGTCGAAAAGCTCGTAATAGATTATATGAACTCCTAAAATTTGATTCTAACTTATTTTGCAATCTTATTTGTAGAGGTTTCGTACAAGCGGGTCTAAATGGGCCGAACAATGGACCCGTTAGAATTTTAACTAAGTAAAAAGTACATAAATCGAATTTTTGCAATATAATCGTGTTTAAAAGATCGTAATCAATTGTATGAACTCTTAAATTTGGATTAAAACTTATTTTGCAACCTTTTTTGTAGAGGTTTCGGACGATCGGGTCTAAATGGGCCGAACAATTGACCCGTTAGAATTTTAACGGAGTAAAAAGTACATAAGTCGAGTTTTTGCAATATAATCGTGTTGACAAGCTCGTAATCAATTGTATGAATTCCTAAATTTGGATTAAAACTTATTTTGCAACTCTTTTGTAGAGGTTTCGGAAGAGCGGGTCTAAATGGGCCGAACAATGGACCCGTTAGAATTTTAACTGAGTAAAAAGCCCAAAAATCGAGTTTTTACAATATAATTGTGTTGAAAAGCTCGTAATCAATTGTATGAACTCCTAAATTTGGATTAAAACTTATTTTGCAACCCTTTTGTAGAGGTTTCGGACGAACGAGTATAAATGGATCGAACAATGGACCCGTTTGAATTTTTACTTAGTAAAAGTACAGAAATCAAGTTTTTGTAATATAATCGTGTTGTAAAGCTCGTAATTAATTATATGAACTCCAAAAATTTGATTCTAACTTGTTTTGCGGTCTTTTTTTAGAGGTTTCGAACGAGCAGGTCTATATGGGCCGAACAATAGACCCGTTAGAATTTTAACTGAGTAAAAAGTAAACAATTTTAACATAGTAAAAAGTACATAAATCGAGTTATAGCAATATAATCGTGTTGAAAAGCTCGTAATCAATTTTATGAACTCCTAAGTTAGGATTAAAACTTATTTTGCAACCCTTTTGTCGAGGTTTCGGACGAGCGAGTTTAAATGGGCCGAACAATGGACCCGTTAGAATTTTAACTGAGTAAAAAGTACAAAAATCAAGTTTTTGCAATATAATCTTGTTGAAAAGCTCGTAAGCAATTATATGAACTACTGAAATTTGATTCTAACTTGTTTTGCGGTCTTTTTTGTAGAGGTTTCGGACAAGCGGGTCTAAATGAGCCGAACAATGGACCCGTTAGAATTTTAACTGAGTAAAAAGTAATGTGATCGAGTTTTTGCAATATAATCCTGTTGAAAAGCTCGTAATCAATTATATGAACTCCTAAATTTGATTCTAACTTATTTTGCAGTCTTTTTTGTATAGGTTTCGGACGAGCGGGTCTAAATGAGACGAATAATGGACCCGTTCGAATTTTAACTGAGTAAAAAGTACAGAAATCGAACTTTTGCAATATAATCATGTTGAAAAGCTCGTAATCAATTGTATGAACTCCTAAATTTGGATTAAAACTTATTTTGCATCCCTTTTGTAGAGGTTTCGGACGAGCGGGTCTAAATGGGCCGAACAATAGACCCTTTAGAATTTTAACTGAGTAAAAAGTACAGAAATCGAGTTTTTGCAATATAAACATGTTGAAAAGCTCGTAATCAATTATATGAACACCTAAATTTGGATTAAAACTTATTTTGCAGCCCTTTTTGTAGAGGTTTCGGACGATCCGGTCTAAATAGGTCGAACAATGGACCCATTAGAATTTTAACGGAGTAAAAAGTACAGAAATCGAGTTTTTGCAATATAATCGTGTTGAAAAGCTCGTAATCAACTGTATGAACTCCTAAATTTGGATTAAAACTTATTTTGAAACCCTTTTGTAGAGGTTTCGGACGAGCGGGTCTAAATGGGCCGAACAATGGACCCGTTAGAATTTTAACAGTGTAAAAAGCACAAAAATCGAGTTTTTGCAATATAATTGTGTTGAAAAGCTCGTAATCAATTGTATGAACTCCTAAATTTGGATTAAAACTTATTTTGCAACTCTTTTGTAGAGGTTTCGGACGAACGAGTCTAAATGGGTCGAACAATGGACCCGTTTGAATTTTAACTGAGTAAAAAGTACATAAATCAAGTTTTTGTAATATAATCGTGTTGTAAAGCTCGTAATCAATTATATGAACTCATAAAATTTGATTCTAACTTGTTTTGAGGTCTTTTTTGTAGAGGTTTCGGACGAGCGGGTTTAAATGGGCCGAACAATGGACCCGTTAGAATATTATCTGAGTAAAAAGTATAGAAATCGAGTTTTTCAATATAATCGTGTTGAAATACTCGTAATCAATTATATGAACTCCAAAATTTGGATTAAAACTTATTTTGCAACCCTTTTGTAGAAGTTTTCTGGCGAGCGGGTCTAAATGGGCCGTACAATGGACCCGTTAGAATTTTAACTGAGTAAAAAGTAGAGTAATCGAGTTTTTGCAATATAAACGCGTTGAAAAGATCTTAATCAATTATATGAACTCCTAAAATTTGATTCTAATTTATTTTTTGATCGTTTTTATAAAGGTTTCGGATGAGCGGGTCTAAATGGGCCGAACAATGGACCCGTTAGAATTTTAACTGCGTAAAAAGTACAGAAATCGAGTTTTTGCAATATAATCGTTTTGAAAAGCTCGTAATAAATTGTATGAACTCCTAAATTTTTATTAAAACATATTTTGCAACCCTATTGTAGAGGTTTCGGACGAGCGGGTCTAAATGGGCCGAACAATGGACCCGTTAGAATATTAACTGAGTAAAAAAGCACAAAAATCGAGTTTTTGTAATATAATTGTGTTGAAAAGCTCGTAATCAATGGTATGAACTCTTAAATTTGGATTAAAACTTATTTTGCAACCCTGTTGTAGAAGTTTCGGATGAGCGGGTCTAAATGGGCCGAACAATGGACCCGTTAGAATTTTAACTGAGTAAAAAGTACAGAAATCAAGTTTTTGCAATATAATCGTGTTGAAAAGCTCGTAATCAATTATATGAACTCCTAAAATTTGATTCTAACCTTGTTTTGCGGTCTTTTTTGTAGAGGTTTCGGATGAGCGGGTCTAAATGGGCCGAACAATTGACCCGTTAGAAATATATCTTAGTAAAAATTATAGAAATCGAGTTTTTTTAATATAATCGTGTTGAAATACTCGTAATCAATTGTATGAACTCCAAAATTTGGATTAAAACTTATTTTGCAACCCTTTTGTAGAGGTTTCGGACGAGCTCGTCTAAATGGGCCGAACAAAGGACCCGTTAGAATTTTTTTAACTGAGTAAAAAGTAGAGTAATCGAGTTTTTGCAATATAATCGTGTTGAAAAGCGCTTAATCAATTATATGAACTCCTAAAATTTGATTCTAATTTATTTTGCGATCTTTTTTTGTAAAGGTTTCGGACGAGCGGGTCTAAATGGGCCGAACAATGGACCCGTTAGAATTTTAACTGACTAAAAAGTACATAAATCGAGTTTTTGCAATATAATTGTGTTGGAAAGCTCGTAATAAATTGTATGAACTCCTAAATTTTGATTAAAACTTATTTTGCAACCCTATTGTAGAGGTTTCGGACGAGCGGGTCTAAATGAGCCGAACAAAAGACCCGTTAGAATTTTAACCGAGTAAAAAGTACAGAAATAGAATTTTTGCATTATAATTGTGTTGAAAAGCTCGTAATCAATTGTACGAACTCCTAAATTTGGATTAAAACTTATTTTCCAACCCTTTTGTAGAGGTTTCGGACAAGCAGGTTTAAATGAGCCGAACAATGGACCTGTTAGAGTTTTAAATAATGTAAAAAGTACAGAAATCAAGTTTTTGCAATATAATCGTAATGAAAAGCTTGTAATCAATTGTATGAACTCCTAAATTTGGATTAAAATCTATTTTGCAACCCTGTTTTAGAAGTTTCGAACGAGCGGGTCTAAATGGGCCGAACTATGGACCCGTTAGAATTTTAACTTAGTAAAAAATACAGAAATCAAGTTTTTGGAATATAATCGTGTTGAAAAGCTCGTAATCAATTATATGAACTCCTAAAATTTGATTCTAACTTGTTTTACGGTCTTTTTTGTAGAGGTTTCGGACGAGCGGGTCTAAATGGGCCGAACAATGGACCCGTTAGAATTTTATCTGAGTAAAAAGTATAGAAATCGAGTTTTTGGATTAAAACTTATTTTGCAACTCTTTTGTAGAGGTTTCGGACGAACGAGTCTAAATGGGTCGAACAATGGACCCGTTTGAATTTTAACTGAGTAAAAAGTACATAAATCAAGTTTTTGTAATATAATCGTGTTGTAAAGCTCGTAATCAATTATATGAACTCATAAAATTTGATTCTAACTTGTTTTGAGGTCTTTTTTGTAGAGGTTTCGGACGAGCGGGTTTAAATGGGCCGAACAATGGACCCGTTAGAATTTTATCTGAGTAAAAAGTATAGAAATCGAGTTTTTCAATATAATCGTGTTGAAATACTCGTAATCAATTGTATGAACTCCAAAATTTGGATTAAAACTTATTTTGCAACCCTTTTGTAGAAGGTTTCTGGCGAGCGGGTCTAAATGGGCCGTACAATGGACCTGTTAGAATTTTAACTGAGTAAAAAGTAGAGTAATCGAGTTTTTGCAATATAAACGTGTTGAAAAGCTCTTAATCAATTATATGAACTCCTAAAATTTGATTCTAATTTATTTTTTGATCGTTTTTATAAAGGTTTCAGATGAGCGGGTCTAAATGGGCCGAACAATGGACCCGTTAGAATTTTAACTGAGTAAAAAGTACAGAAATCGAGTTTTTGCAATATAATCGTTTTGAAAAGCTCGTAATAAATTGTATGAACTCCTAAATTTTTATTAAAACATATTTTGCAACCCTATTGTAGAGGTTTCGGACGAGCGGGTCTAAATGGGCCGAACAATGGACCCGTTAGAATATTAACTGAGTAAAAAAGCACAAAAATCGAGTTTTTGTAATATAATTGTGTTGAAAAGCTCGTAATCAATTGTATGAACTCTTAAATTTGGATTAGAACTTATTTTGCAACCCTGTTGTAGAAGTTTCGGACGAGCGGGTCTAAATGGGCCGAACAATGGACCCGTTAGAATTTTAACTGAGTAAAAAGTACAGAAATCAAGTTTTTGCAATATAATCGTGTTGAAAAGCTCGTAATCAATTATATGAACTCCTAAAATTTGATTCTAACCTTGTTTTGCGGTCTTTTTTGTAGAGGTTTCGGACGAGCGGGTCTAAATGGGCCGAACAATTGACCCGTTAGAATTATATCTGAGTAAAAATTATAGAAATCGAGTTTTTGTAATATAATCGTGTTGAAATACTCGTAATCAATTGTATGAACTCCAAAATTTGGATTAAAACTTATTTTGCAACTCTTTTGTAGAGGTTTCGGACGAGCTCGTCTAAATGGGCCGAACAAAGGACCCGTTAGAATTTTTTTAACTGAGTAAAAAGTAGAGTAATCGAGTTTTTGCAATATAATCGTGTTGAAAAGCTCTTAATCAATTATATGAACTCCTAAAATTTGATTCTAATTTATTTTGCGATCTTTTTTGTAAAGGTTTCGGACGAGCGGGTCTAAATGGGCCGAACAATGGACCCGTTAGAATTTTAACTGACTAAAAAGTACAGAAATCGAGTTTTTGCAATATAATTGTGTTGGAAAGCTCGTAATAAATTGTACGAACTCCTAAATTTTGATTAAAACTTATTTTGCAACCCTATTGTAGAGGTTTCGGACGAGCGGGTCTAAATGGGCCGAACAAAAGACCCGTTAGAATTTTAACCGAGTAAAAAGTACAGAAATATAATTTTTGCATTATAATCGTGTTGAAAAGCTCGTAATCAATTGTACGAACTCCTAAATTTGGATTGAAACTTATTTTCCAACCCTTTTGTAGAGGTTTCGGACAAGCAGGTTTAAATGAGCCGAACAATGGACCCGTTAGAGTTTTAACTAACGTAAAAAGTACAGAAATCAAGTTTTTGCAATATAATCGTAATGAAAAGCTCGTAATCAATTGTATGAACTCCTAAATTTGGATTAAAATCTATTTTGCAACCCTGTTTTAGAAGTTTCGAACGAGCGGGTCTAAATGGGCCGAACTATGGACCCGTTAGAATTTTAACTTAGTAAAAAGTACAGAAATCAAGTTTTTGCAATATAATCGTGTTGAAAAGCTCGTAATCAATTATATGAACTCCTAAAATTTGATTCTAACTTGTTTTGCGGTCTTTTTTGTAGAGGTTTCGGACGAGCGGGTCTAAATGGGCCGAACAATGGACCCGTTAGAATTTTATCTGAGTAAAAAGTATAGAAATCGAGTTTTTGCAATATAATCGTGTTGAAATACTCGGAATCAATTGTATGAACTCCAAAATTTAGATTAAATTTTATTTTGCAACCCTTTTGTAGAGGTTTCCGACGAGCGGGTCTAAATGGGCCGAACAATGGATCCGTTTGTATTTTAACTGAGTAAAAAGTAGTGTAATTGAGTTTTTGCAATATAATCTTGTTGAAAAGCTATTAATCATTTATATGAACTCCTAAAATTTGATTCTAATTTATTTTGCGATCTTTTTTGTAAAGTTTTCGGACGAGCTGGTCTAAATGGGCCGAACAATGGACCCGTTAGAATTTTAACTGAGTAAAAAGTACAGAAATCTAGTTTTTGCAATATAATTGTGTTCAAACGCTGGTAATAAATTGGATGAACTCCTAAATTTGGATTAAAACTTATTTTGCAACCCTGTTGTAGAAGTTTCGGACGAGCGGGTCTAAATGGGCTGAACAATGGACCCGTTAGAATTTTAACTAAGTAAAAAGTACAGAAATCAAGTTTTTGCAATATAATCGTGTTGAAAAGCTCGTAATCAATTATATGAACTCCTAAAATTTGATTCTAACTTGTTTTGCGGTCTTTTTGTAGAGGCTTCGGAGGAGCGGTTTTAATGGGCCGAACAATGGACCCGTTAGAATTTTATCTGAGTAAAAAGTATAGAAATCGAGTTTTTGCAATATAATCGTGTTGAAATACTCGTAATCAATTGTATGAACTCCAAAAATTGGATTAAAACTTATTTTGCAATCTTTTTGTAGAGGTTTCGGATGAGCAGGTCTAAATGGGCCGAACAATGGAACCGTTAGAATTTTAACTGAGTAAAAAGTACAGAGATCAAGTTTTTGCAATATAATCGTGTTGAAAATCTTGTAATCAATTATATGAACTCCTAAAATTTGATTCTAACTTGTTTTGCGGTCTTTTTTGTAGAGGTTTCGGATGAGCGGGTCTAAATTGGCCGAACAATGGACCCGTTAGAATTTTATCTAAGTAAAAAGTATAGAAATCGTGTTTTTGCAATATAATCGTGTTGAAATACTCATAATCAATTGTATGAACTCCTAAATTTGGATTAAAACTTATTTTGCAACCATTTTGTAGAGGTTTCGGACGAGCGGGTATAAATGGGCCGAACAAAGGACCCGTTAGAATTTTAACCGAGTAAAAATTACAAAAATAGTGTTTTTGCAATATATTCGTGTTGAAAAGCTCGTAATCAATTGTATGAACTCCTAAATTTGGATTAAAACTTATTTTGCAACCCTTTTGTAATGGTTTCGGACGAGCGGGTCTAAATGGGCCGAACAATGGACCCGTTAGAATTTTAACGGAGTAAAAAGTACAGAAATCGAGTTTTTGCAATATAATCGTGTTGAAAAGCTCGTAATCAATTGTATGAACTCCTAAATTTGGATTAAAACTTATTTGGCAACCCTTTTGTAGAGGTTTCGGACGAGCGGGTCTAAATGGGCCGAACAATGGACCCGTTAGAACTTTAACTGAGTAAAAACTATAGAAATCGAGTTTTTGCAATATAATTGTGTTGAAAAGCTCTTAATCAATTATCTGAACTCCTAAAATTTGACTCTAACTTATTTTGCGGTCTTTTTTGTAAAGGTTTCGGACGAGCGTGTCTAAATGGGCAGAAAAATGGACCCGTTATAAATTTAACTGAGTAAAAAGTACAGAAATCGAGTTCTTGCAATATAATCGTGTTGAAAAGCTCGTAATCAATTGTATGAACTCCTAAAATTTGATTCTAACCTTGTTTTGCGGTCTTTTTTGTAGAGGTTTCGGATGAGCGGGTCTAAATGGGCCGAACAATTGACCCGTTAGAATTATATCTGAGTAAAAATTATGGAAATCGAGTTTTTGTAATATAAACGTGTTGAAATACTCGTAATCAATTGTATGAACTCCAAAATTTGGATTAAAACTTATTTTGCAACCCTTTTGTAGAGGTTTCGGACGAGCTCGTCTAAATGGGCCGAACAAAGGACCCGTTAGAATTTTTTTTAACTGAGTAAAAAGTAGAGTAATCGAGTTTTTGCAATATAATCGTGTTGAAAAGCTCTTAATCAATTATATGAACTCCTAAAATTTGATTCTAATTTATTTTGCGATCTTTTTTGTAAAGGTTTCGGACGAGCGGGTCTAAATGGGCCGAACAATGGACCCGTTAGAATTTTAACTGACTAAAAAGTACAGAAATCGAGTTTTTGCAATATAATTGTGTTGAAAAGCTCGTAATAAATTGTATGAACTCCTAAATTTTGATTAAAACTTATTTTGCAACCCTATTGTAGAGGTTTCGGACGAGCGGGTCTAAATGGGCAGAACAAAAGACCCGTTAGAATTTTAACTGACTAAAAAGTACAGAAATCGAGTTTTTGCAATATAATTGTGTTGAAAAGCTCGTAATAAATTGTATGAACTCCTAAATTTTGATTAAAACTTATTTTGCAACCCTATTGTAGAGGTTTCGGACGAGCGGGTCTAAATGGGCCGAACAAAAGACCCGTTAGAATTTTAACCGAGTAAAAAGTACAGAAATAGAATTTTTGCATTATAATCGTGTTGAAAAGCTCGTAATCAATTGTACGAACTCCTAAATTTGGATTAAAACTTATTTTCCAACCCTTTTGTAGAGGTTTCGGACAAGCGGGTTTAAATGAGCCGAACAATGGACCCGTTAGAGTTTTAACTAATGTAAAAAGTACAGAAATCAAGTTTTTGCAATATAATCGTAATGAAAAGCTCGTAATCAATTGTATGAACTCCTAAATTTGGATTAAAATCTATTTTGCAACCCTGTTTTAGAAGTTTCGAACGAGCGGGTCTAAATGGGCCGAACTATGGACCCGTTAGAATTTTAACTGAGTAAAAAGTACAGTAATTGAGTCTTTGCAATATAATAGTGTTGAAAAGCTCGTAATAAATTATATGAACTCCTAAAATTTGATTCTAACTTATTTTGCGATCTTTTTTTGTAAAGGTTTCGAAGAGCGGGTCTAAATGGGCCGAACATAGGACCCGTTAGAATTTTAACCGAGTAAAAATTACAGAAATCGTGTTTTTGCAATATAATCGTGTTGAAAAGCTCGTAATCAATTGTATGAACTCCTAAATTTGGATTAAAACTTATTTTGCAACCCTTTTGTAGAGGTTTCGGACGAGCGGGTCTAAATGGGCCGAACAATGGACCCGTTTGAATTTTAACTGAGTAAAAAGTATAGCAATCGAATTTTTGCAATATAATCGTGTTGAAAACCTCGTAATCAATTATATGAACTCCTAAAATTTGATTCTAACTTATTTTGCGATCTTTTTTGTAAAGGTTTCGAATGAGCGGGTCTAAATGGGTTGAATAATGGACTCGTTTGAATTTTAACAGAGTAAAAAGTACAGAAATCGAGTTTTTGCAATATAATCGTGTTGAAAAGCTCGTAATCAATTGTATGAACTCCTAAATTTGGATTAAAACTTATTTTGCAACCCTTTTGTAGAGGTTTTAGACGAGCGGGTCTAAATGGGCCGAACAATGGACTCGTTACAATTTTAACTGAGTAAAAAGTACATTAATAGATTTTTTACAATATAATAGTGTTGAAAATCTCTTAATAAATTATATGAACTCCTAAAATTTAATTCTAACTTATTTTGCGATCTTTTTTTTGTAAAGGTTTCGAACGAGCGGGTCTAAATCAGTTGAACATAGACCCGTTAGAATTTTAAATGAGTAAAAAGTACAGTAATTGAGTTTTTGCAATATAATCGTGTTAAAAAGCTCTTAATCAATTATATGAACTCCTAAAATTTGATTCTAAATTATTTTGCGATCTTTTTTGTAAAGGTTTCGGACGAGCTTGTCTAAATGGGCCGAACATAGGACCCGTTAGAATTTAACTGAATAAAAAGTACAGAAATCGAGTTTTTGCAATATAATCGTGTTGAAAAGATCGTAATCAATTGTATGAACTCCTAAATTTGGATTAAAACTTATTTTGTAGCCCCTTTTTTAGAGGTTTCGGACGAGCGGGTCTAAATGGCCGAACAAAGGACCTGTTAGAATTTTAAAGGAGTAAAAATTACAGAAATCGAGTTTTTGCAATATAATCATGTTGAAAAGCTCGTAATCAATTGTATGAACTCCTAAATTTGGATTAAAACTTATTTTGCAACCCTTTTGAAGAGGTTCCGGACGAACGGGTCTAAATGGGCTGAACAATGGACCCGTTACAATTTTAACGGAGTAAAAAGTACAGAAATTGAGTTTTTGCAATATAATCGTGTTGAAAAGCTCGTAATCAATTATATGAACTCCTAAATTTGGATTAAAACTTATTTTGCAACCCTTTTGTAGAGGTTTCGGACGAGCGGTTCTAAATTGCCGAACAATGGACACGTTATAATTTTAACTGAGTAAAAAGTAGAGTAATCGAGTTTTTGCAATATAATCGTGTTGAAAAGCTCTTAATCAATTTTATGAACTCCTAAAATTTGATTCTAACTTATTTTGTGATCTTTTTTTGTAAAGGTTTCGGACTAGCGGGTCCAAACGGGCCGAACAATAGACCCGTTAGAATTTTAACTGTGTAAAAAGTACAGAAATCGAGTTTTTGCAATATAATCGTGTTGAAAAGCTCGTAATAAATTGTATGAACTCCGAAATTTGGATTAAAACTTATTTTGCAACCATTTTTTAGAGGTTTCGGACAAGAGGGTCTAAATGGGCCGAACAGTGGACCCGTTAGAATTTTAACTGACTAAAAAGTACAGAAATCGAGTTTTTGCAATATAATTGTGTTGAAAAGCTCGTAATAAATTGTATGAACTCCTAAATTTTGATTAAAACTTATTTTGCAACCCTATTGTAGAGGTTTCGGACGAGCGGGTCTAAATGGGCCGAACAAAAGACCCGTTAGAATTTTAACCGAGTAAAAAGTACAGAAATAGAATTTTTGCATTATAATCGTGTTGAAAAGCTCGTAATCAATTGTACGAACTCCTAAATTTGGATTAAAACTTATTTTCCAACCCTTTTGTAGAGGTTTCGGACAAGCGGGTTTAAATGAGCCGAACAATGGACCCGTTAGAGTTTTAACTAATGTAAAAAGTACAGAAATCAAGTTTTTGCAATATAATCGTAATGAAAAGCTCGTAATCAATTGTATGAACTCCTAAATTTGGATTAAAATCTATTTTGCAACCCTGTTTTAGAAGTTTCGAACGAGCGGGTCTAAATGGGCCGAACTATGGACCCGTTAGAATTTTAACTAAGTAAAAAGTACAGAAATCAAGTTTTTGCAATATAATCGTGTTGAAAAGCTCGTAATCAATTATATGAACTCCTTAGATTTGATTCTAACTTGTTTTGCGGTCTTTTTTGTAGAGGTTTCGGACGAGCGGGTCTAAATGGGCCGAACAATGGACCCGTTAGAATTTTATCTGAGTAAAAAGTATAGAAATCAAGTTTTTGCAATATAATCGTGTTGAAATACTCGGAATCATTTGTATGAACTCCTAAATTTTGATTAAATTTTATTTTGCAACCCTTTTGTAGAGGTTTCCGACGAGCGGGTCTAAATGGGCCGAACAATGGATCCGTTAGTATTTTAACTGAGTAAAAAGTAGTGTAATTGAGTTTTTGCAGTATAATCATGTTGAAAAGCTATTAATCAATTATATGAACTCCTAAAATTTGATTCTAATTTATTTTGCGATCTTTTTTGTAAAGTTTTCGGACGAGCTGGTCTAAATGGGCCGAACAATGGACCCGTTAGAATTTTAACTGAGTAAAAAGTACAGAAATCTAGTTTTTGCAATATAATCGTGTTGAAACGCTGGTAATAAATTGGATGAACTCCTAAATTTGGATTAAAACTTATTTTGCAACCCTGTTGTAGAAGTTTCGGACGAGCAGGTCTAAATGGGCCGAACAATGGAACCGTTAGAATTTTAACTGAGTAAAAAGTACAGAGATCAAGTTTTTGCAATATAATCGTGTTGAAAATCTCGTAATCAATTACATGAACTCCTAAAATTTGATTCTAACTTGTTTTGCGGTCTTTTTTGTAGAGGTTTCGGACGAGCGGGTCTAAATTGGCCGAACAATGGACCCGTTAGAATTTTATCTAAGTAAAAAGTATAGAAATTGTGTTTTTGCAATATAATCGTGTTGAAATACTCGTAATAAATTGTATGAACTCCTAAATTTGGATTAAAACTTATTTTGCAACCATTTTGTATAGGTTTCGGACGAGCGGGTATAAATGGGCCGAACAAAGGACCCGTTAGAATTTTAACCGAGTAAAAATTACAAAAATCGTGTTTTTGCAATATATTCGTGTTGAAAAACTCGTAATCAATTGTATGAACCCCTAAATTTGGATTAAAACTTATTTTGCAACCCTTTTGTAATGGTTTCAGACGAGCGGGTCTAAATGGGCCGAACAATGGACCCGTTAGAATTTTAACAGAGTAAAAAGTACAGAAATCGAGTTTTTGCAATATAATCGTGTTGAAAAGCTCGTAATCAATTGTATGAACTCCTAAATTTGGATTAAAACTTATTTGGCAACCCTTTTGTAGAGGTTTCGGACGAGCGGGTCTAAATGGGCCGAACAATGGACCCGTTATAACTTTAACTGAGTAAAAACTACAGAAATCGAGTTTTTGCAATATAATTGTGTTGAAAAGCTCTTAATCAATTATCTGAACTCCTAAAATTTGACTCTAACTTATTTTGCGGTCTTTTTTGTAAAGGTTTCGGACGAGCGTGTCTAAATGGGCCGAAAAATGGACCCGTTAGAAATTTAACTGAGTAAAAAGTACAGAAATCGAGTTCTTGCAATATAATCGTGTTGAAAAGCTCGTAATCAATTGTATGAACTCCTAAATTTGGATTAAAACATATTTTGCAACCCTTTTGTAGAGGTTTCAGACGAGCGAGTCTAAATCCGAACAATGGACCCGATAGAATTTTAACAGACTAAAAAGTACAGAAATCGGGTTTTTGTAATATAATCGTGTTGAAAAGCTCGTAATCAATTGTATGAACTCCTAAATTTTGATTAAAACTTATTTTGGAACCCTTTTGTAGAGGTTTCAGACCAGCGAGTCTAAATGGGCCGAACAATGGACCCGTTAGAATTTTAACCGAGTAAAAAGTACAGAAATCGAGTTTTTGCAATATAATCGTGTTGAAAAGATCGTAATCAATTGTATGAACTCCTAAATTTGGATGAAAACTTATTTTGCAGCCATTTTTTTAGAGGTTTCGGACGAGCGAGTCTAAATGGGCCGAACAAAGGACCTGTTAGAATTTTAAAGGATTAAAAATTACAGAAATCGAATTTTTGCAATATAATCGTGTTGAAAAGCTCGTAATCAATTGTACGAACTCCTAAATTTGGATTAAAACTTATTTTGCAACCCTTTTGAAGAGGTTCCGGACGAGCGGGTTTAAATGGGCCGAACAATGGACCCGTTAGAATTTTAACGGAGTAAAAAGTACAGAAATCGAGTTTTTGCAATATAATCGTGTTGAAAAGCTCGTAATCAATTGTATGAACTCCTAAATTTGGATTAAAACTTATTTTGCAACCCTTTTGTAGAGGTTTCGGACGAGCGGGTCTAAATGGGCCGAACAATGGACCCGTTAGAACTTTAACTTAGTAAAAAGTACAGAAATTGAGTTTTTGCAAAATAATCGTGTTGAAAAGATCTTAATCAATTATATGAACTCCTAATATTTTATTCTAACTTATTTTGCGGTCTTTTTTTGTAAAGGTTTCGGACGAGCGTGTCTAAATGGGCCAAAAAATGAACACGTTAGAATTTTAACTAAGTAAAAAGTACAGAAATCGAGTTCTTGCAATATAATCGTGTTGAAAAGCTCGTAATCAATTGTATGAACTCCTAAATTTGGATTAAAATTTATTTTGGAACCCTTTTGTAGAGGTTTCAGACGAGCCAGTCTAAATGGGCCGACCAATGGACCCGTTAGAATTTTAACCGAGTAAAAAGTACAGAAATCGAGTTTTTGCAATATAATCGTGTTGAAAAGCTCGTAATCAATTGTATGAACTCCTAAATTTGGATTAAAACTTATTTTGCAACCCTTTTGTAGAGGTTTCGGACGAGCGAGTCTAAATGGGACGAACAATGGACCCGTTAGAATTTTAATTGAGTAAAAAGTACAGTAATCGAGTTTTTGCAATATAATAGTGTTGAAAAGCTCTTAATAAATTATATGAACTCCTAAAATTTGATTCTAACTTATTTTGCGATCTTTTTTGTAAAGATTTCGAACGAGCGGGTCTAAATGGGACGAATATAGACCCATTAGAATTTAAATGAGTAAAAAGTACAATAATTGAGTTTTTGCAATATAATCGTTTTAAAAAGCTCTTAATCAATTATATGAACTCCTAAAATTTGATTCTAACTTATTTTGCGATCTTTTTTGAAAAGGTTTCGGACGAGCTGGTCTAAATGGGCCGAACATAGGACCCGTTAGAATTTTAACTGAATAAAAAGTACATAAATCGAGTTTTTGCAATATAATCGTGTTGAAAAGATCGTAATCAATTGTATGAACTCCTAAATTTGGATTAAAACTTATTTTGTAGCCCTTTTTTTAGAGGTTTCGGACGAGCGGGTCTAAATGGGCTGAACAAAGGACCTGTTAAATTTTAAAGGAGTAAAAATTACAGAAATCGAGTTTTTGCAAAATAAACATGTTGAAAAGCTCGTAATCAATTGTATGAACTCCTAAATTTGGATTAAAACTTATTTTGCAACCCTTTTGAAGAGGTTCCGGACGAGCGGGTCTAAATGGGGCTGAGCAATGGACCCGTTAGAATTTTAACAGAGTAAAAAGTACATAAATCGAGTTTTTGCAATATAATCGTGTTGAAAAGCTCGTAATCAATTGTATGAACTCCTAAATTTGGATTAAAACTTATTTTGCAACCCTTTTGTAGAGGTTTCGGACGAGCGGGTCTAAATGGGCCGAACAATTGACCCGTTAGAATTTTAATTGAGTAAAAAGTACAGTAATCGAGTTTTTGCAATATAATAGTGTTGAAAAGTTCTTAATAAATTATATGAACTCCTAAAATTTGATTCTAACTTATTTTGCGATCTTTTTTGTAAAGGTTTCGAACGAGCGGGTCTAAATGGGCCGAACATAGACCCATTAGAATTTAAATGAGTAAAAAGTACAATAATTGAGTTTTTGCAATATAATCGTTTTAAAAAGCTCTGAATCAATTATATGAACTCTTAAAATTTGATTCTAACTTATTTTGCGATCTTTTTTGAAAAGGTTTCGGACGAGCTGGTCTAAATGGGCCGAACATAGGACCCGTTAGAATTTTAACTGAATAAAAAGTACATAAATCGAGTTTTTGCAATATAATCATGTTGAAAAGATCGTAATCAATTGTATGAACTCCTAAATTTGGATTAAAACTTATTTTGTAGCCCTTTTTTTAGAGGTTTCGGACGAGCGGGTCTAAATGCGCTGAACAAAGGACCTGTTAAATTTTAAAGGAGTAAAAATTACAGAAATCGAGTTTTTGCAAAATAAACATGTTGAAAAGCTCGTAATCAATTGTATGAACTCCTAAATTTGGATTAAAACTTATTTTGTAGCCCTTTTTTTTAGAGGTTTAGGACGAGCGGGTCTAAATGGGCTGAACAAAGGACCTGTTAAATTTTAAAGGAGTAAAAATTACAGAAATCGAGTTTTTGCAAAATAAACATGTTGAAAAGCTCGTAATCAATTGTATGAACTCCTAAATTTGGATTAAAACTTATTTTGCAACCCTTTTGAAGAGGTTCCGGACGAGCGGTTCTAAATGTGGGTGAACAATGGACCCGTTAGAATTTTAACGGAGTAAAAAGTACATAAATCGAGTTTTTGCAATATAATCGTGTTGAAAAGCTCGTAATCAATTGTATGAACTCCTAAATTTGGATTAAAACTTATTTTGCAGCCCTTTTGTAGAGGTTTCGGACGATCGGGTCTAAATGGGTTGAACAATGGACCCGTTAGAATTTTAACGGAGTAAAAAGTACAAAAATTGAGTTTTTGCAATATAATCGTGTTGAAAAGCTCGTAATCAATTGTATGAACTCCTAAATTTCGATTAAAACTTATTTTGTAGCCCTTTTGTAGAGGTTTCGAATGATCGGGTCTAAATGGGCCGAATAATGGACCCGTTAGAATTTTAACTGAGTAAAAACTACAGTAATCGAGTTTTTGCAATATAATCGTGTTGAAAAGCTCTTAATCAATTATATGAAGTCCTAAAATTTGATTCTAACTTATTTTGGAGTCTCTTTTGTAAAGGTTTCGGACGAGCGGGTCTAAATGGGCCAAACAATGGACCCATTAGAACTTTAACAGAGTAAAAAGTACAAAAATCGAGTTTTTACAATATAATCGAGTTGAAAAGCGCGTAATCAACTGTATGAACTCCTAAATTTGGATCAAAACTTTTTTTGCAACCCTTTTGTAGAGGTTTCGGACGAGCGAGTCAAAATGGGCCGAACAATGGACCCGTTAGAATTTTAACAGAGTAAAAAGTACAGTAATCGAGTTTTTGCATTATAATCGTGTTAAAAAGCTCTTAATCAATTATATGAACTCCTAAAATTTGATTCTAACTTATTTTGCAATCTTTTTTGTAAAGGTTTCGGACGAGCTGGTCTAAATGGGCCGAACATAGGACCCGTAAAAATTTTAACTAAATAAAAAGTACAGAAATTGAGTTTTTGCAATATAATCGTGTTGAGAAGCTTGTAATCAATTGTATGAACTCTTAAATTTGGATTAAAACTTATTTTGCAGCTCTATTTGTAGAGGTTTCGGACGAGCGTGTCTGAATGGGCTGAACAAAGGACCTGTTAGAATTTTAAAGGAGTAAAAATTACAGAAATCGAGTTTTTGAAATATAATCGTGGTTAAAATCTCGTAATCAACTGTATGAACTCCTAAATTTGGATTAAAACTTATTTTGCAACCGTTTTGTAGAGGTATCAGACGAGTGGGTCTAAATGGGTCGAACAATAGACCCGTTAGAATTTTAACTGAGTAAAAAGTACAGAAATCGAGTTTTTGCAATATAATCGTGTTGAAAAGCTTGTAAACAATTGTATGAACTCCTAAATTTGGATTAAAACTTATTTTGCAACCCTTTTGTAGAGGTTTCGGACGAGCGGGTCTAAACGGGCCGAACAATGGACCCGTTAGAATTTTAACTGAGTAAAAAGTACAGTAATCGAGTTTTTGCAATATAATCGTGTTGAAAAGCTCTTAATCAATTATATGAACTCCTAAGTTTTGATTCTAACTTATTTTGCGATCTTTTTTGTAAAGGTTTCGGACGAGCGAGTCTAAATGGCCGAACAATGGACCCGTTAGAATTTTAACTGAGTTAAAGTACAGAAATCGAGTTTTTGCAATATAATCGTGTTGAAAACCTCGTAATCAATAGTATGAATTCCTAAATTTTGATTAAAACTTATTTTGCAACCCTTTTGTAGAGGTTTCGGACGAGCGGGTCTAAATGGGCCGAACAATGGACCCATTAGAATTTTAACTGAGTAAAAAGTACAGAAATCTTATTTTTGCAATATAATCGTGTTGAAAAGCTCGTAATCAATTTTATGAACGCCTAAATTTGGATTAAAACTTATTTTGCAGCCCTTTTTGTAGAGGTTTCAGACGAACGGGTCTAAATGGGCCAAACAATGGACCCGTTAGAATTTTTTTTGAAGAAAGCCCGTTAGAATTTTTAACTGAGAAAAAAGTACATAAATCGATTTTTTTGTAATATAATCATGTTGAAAAGCTCGTAATCAATTATATGAACTCCTAAATCTTGATTTATAACTTATTTTGCGGTCTTTTTTGTTGAGGTTTCGGACGAGCGGGTCTAAATGAGCCGAACAATGGACCCGTTAGATTTTTGACTGAGTAAAAAGTACAAAAATCTTGTTTTTGCAATATAATTGTGTTGAAAAGCTCGTTATCAATTGTATGAACTCCTAAATTCGGATTAAAACTTAATTTGAAACCCTTTTGTAGAGGTTTCGGACGAGCGGGTCTAAATGGGCCGAACAAAGGACCTGTTAGAATTTTAACGGAGAAAATAGTACAAAAATCGAGTTTTTGCAATATAATCGTGTTGAAAAGCTCGTAATCATTTGTATGAACTCCTAAATTTGGATTAAAACTTATTTCGCAACCCTTTTTCGAGGTTTCGAACGAGCGTGTCTAAATGGGCCGAACAATGGTCCCGTTAGAATTTTAACTAAATAAAAAGTACAGAAATCGAGTTTTTGCAATATAATCAAGTCGAAAAGCTCGTAAACAATTGTATGAACTCCTAAATTTGGATTAAAACTTATTTTGCAACCTTTTTGTAGAGGTTTCGGACGAGCGGGTCTAAATGGGCCGAACAATGGACCCGTTAGAATTTTAACTGAGTAAAAAGTACAAAAATCAAGTTTTTGCAATATAATCGTGTTGAAAAGCTCGTACACAATTGTATGAACTCCTAAATTTGGATTAAAACTTATTTTGCAGCCATTTTTGTAGAGGTTTCGGACAGGCGGATTTAAATGGGTCGAACAAAGGACCTGTTAGAATTTTAAAGGAGTAAAAATTACAAAAATCTAGTTTTTGCAATATAATCGTGTTGAAAAGCTCGTAATAAATTGTATGAACTCCTAAATTTGGATTAAAACTTGTTTTGCAACCCTTTTGTAGAGGTTTTGGACGAGCGGGTCTAAATGGACCGAAAAATGGACCCGTTAGAATTTTAACTGAGTAAAAAGTACAGTAATCGACTTTTTGCAATATAATCATGTTGAAAAGCTCTTAATCAATTATATGAACTCCTAAAATTTGATTCTAACTTATTTTGCGATCTTTTTTGTAAAGGTTTCGGACTAGCGGGTCTAAATGGGCCGAACAATGGACCCGTTAGAATTTTAACAGAATAAAAATTACAAAAATTGATTTTTTGCAATATAATCGTGTTGAAAGCTCGTAATCAATTGTATGAACTCCTAAATTTGGATTAAAACTTATTTTGCAACCCTTTTGTAGAGGTTTCGGACGAGCGGGTCTAAATGGGCCGAACAAAGGACCTGTTAGAATTTTAAAGGAGTAAAAATTACAAAAATCTAGTTTTTGCAATATAATCGTGTTGAAAAGCTCGTAATAAATTGTATGAACTCCTAAATTTGGATTAAAACTTGTTTTGCAACCCTTTTGTAGAGGTTTTGGACGAGCGGGTCTAAATGGACCGAAAAATGGACCCGTTAGAATTTTAACTGAGTAAAAAGTACAGTAATCGACTTTTTGCAATATAATCATGTTGAAAAGCTCTTAATCAATTATATGAACTCCTAAAATTTGATTCTAACTTATTTTGCGATCTTTTTTTGTAAAGGTTTCGGACTAGCGGGTCTAAATGGGCCGAACAATGGACCCGTTAGAATTTTAACTGTGTAAAAAGTACATAAATCGAGTTTTTGCAATATAATTGTGTTGAAAAGCTCGTAATAAATTGTATGAACTCCTAAATTTGGAATAAAACTTATTTTGCAACCATTTTTTAGAGGTTTCGGACAAGAGGATCTAAATGGGCCGAACAGTGGACCCGTTAGAATTTTAACTGAGTAAAAAGTATAGAAATCGAGTTTTTGCAATATAATTGCGTTGAAAAGGTCGTAATGAATTATATGAACTCCTAAATTTGGATTAAAACTTATTTTGCAGCCCTTTTTTAGAGGTTTCGGATGATCGGGTCTAAATGGGCCGAACAATGGACCCGTTAGAATTTTAACTGAGTAAAGAGTACAGAAATCAAGTTTTTGCAATATAATCGTGTTGACAAGCTCGTAATCAATTGTATGAACTCCTAAATTTGAATTATAACTTATTTTGTGTGAAACCGATATTTTAATTTTGATATAACTAAAGAACCTAAGGAATAAATTGAAAATGTCAAAACGAATTTTTAAGTCCTCAAACATCCCCATATGATTTAAAGAATATGCCTAAGTTAAAAAGAAAGCTTTCCAAATATTTTCTAAGTGTTCTTAAAGCCGAAACAGTGTTTTTCGTGTTCATGTTTCGAAACGGCCTAAGGCGTTTCGAAACGGTTTTGAAACTGTCAACCCATGTTTCGAAACGGGTATCGAAACGTTTTTCAACACTGCCAACCCATGTTTCGAAACAAGTATCGAAACGGCTTTAGAACATAGAGAACCCGTATCGAAACGACATCAAGTGTTTCGAAACGGTTCTTCATTTGATTTGAAAAATATGACCGTTGTAAGTTTTTAACTAATTTTTCAGAAACCGTTAAGACGTTTCAGAACGAGTTCAAGCCGTTTCGAAACGACCCTTGACAGTGGAAAAAGTGTTTCGAAACAGGTAAAATCGTTTCGATACGGGCTCTTAAATGTACCCCAACGGCTCTTTCTATTTTAGTCCGTTTCGAAACAGGGTCAGGCGTTTCAAAACGGGTGGTTGCAGACTGCATTTATGGAGGTGAGATAACACTCCTAACGGCTCTATTGATGAATGCAACAACCACAACGGCTAGAAATCAATGAGAATGTATAAAAGGGACCTCTAAAAGCTCCAGCAACAACTATTGATCCAAAAGCAAACATCCAAACATCAAATCCAAGCATTTGTGCCTAAATCCCAATATTGTCTAGAAACCCCAATTGTAATTTTCATTTTTATCTTTTTCAATTGGGTTGAGTGCTTGTAATTGGGATACAATTTGTATTGAGAGATACTTTCTTAGCCATCAAAATCTTTGTTTTATTTGTGTGAGGATTGGGTTAAATTTTGGGTAGAAAATTTAACCGAAAAGTGTAAGGGTTACCTCCTTAGCCTAGAAAAGGGGAAGAGCAATTAGTGGAATTGTTGCAAATCCTTAGTGAAGCTAAGGTAGTGGATGTAGAGTTAATTTGGAACTTGAACCACTCTAAAATTCCTTGTCTATCTTTTTAATTTGCAATTTCCACCACCTAAACCTTTAAAAATCCAATTCATCCCCTCTTGGTTCATTTCGATCATTCGATCCACTCAACAATTGGTATCAGAGCCTACCTCTTTGAGGATTAACAACCACAGGAGGAGTTCCTAGGAAGAGTGTGATCATCCAAAATCAAGAGATGGCTTCAACCTCCGGTTCGGGCATGTATGAGTCTCAATCCACTACAAAACCACCCTTCTTCAATGGTGACAACTATCCGTTTTGGAAGAATAGAATGAGGCTCTTCATCAAGTCCAATGACTACTTGGTTTGGGATGTGATTGAAGATGGCCCCTACATTCCATTGAAGCAAGATAGTGAATGCAAGATGGTTTTGAAGAAAAAGGTGGAGATGAGTGAAGAAGAAAGGAGAAAGATTCAAATAAATGACAAAGCTCTCCACATGCTCTTTTGTTCATTCGGTCCGGACATCTATTCCAAAGTGTCATCCATTGAGAGTGCCAAAGAAGTGTGGGACACTCTTGAGACTACCTATGAGGGAACCAATGACGTCAAGGAAACTAAGATTGGAACTCGATGAGACGGTGTCCAAGATGTTTGATCGGTTCTCCACCATAGTCAATGGGCTCAAAGGATTTGGAGAGACAATACCAGAAGACAAGCTTGTCCGGAAGCTACTCTATTCACTTCCCAAATCATGGGATGGGAAGAGAACCGCCACCATAGAAGCTAAGAATTTGAAGACTTTAAAGCTTGATGAGCTAGTGGGTTCTCTCCTTACACATGAGATTATGAAGCAAGGAAGGGAAGAAGAGAAGAAGAAAGAAGAGAATAGAGTAGAAAAGCTAGAGGTTGAAAAGAAGAAGAAGATGGGAATAGCTCCCAAAGCTTCATTACTTGAGGAGAGCTCTTCTAGTGAGGAGGATGAGCTAGAAGAATTGGCTATGATAGCCAAACGATTCTCACGCTTTATGAGGTCCAACTGGGGAAGAAAAATTCAAAGGAAGATGGACTTCAAAGGCAAGAAAAAAGAAGAAGCAAAGGATCAAATCATTTTCTTCGAGTGCAATAAACCCGACCACATACGTTCGGAGTGCCCTCAACTCAAGAAGAAGGGCTTTGAGAAGAAGAAGAAGCTCAAAGCCAAGCTTGCTACTTGGAGTGATGAGGAGTCATCGGAGGATGACGAACAAGAAATGGCCAACCTTTACCTCATGGCACTTGAGGAAGATTCCTCCATGGTAACCTCTAACTCATCATCTTTAGATTTTACATATGATGAATTAAATGATGCATATGATGAGTTACAAGAGGTCTATGATGAATTAGTTGAGAAATATAAAGAGTCGGTCATTAGGAATAAGAAAATCATTTTGGAGCTAAATGAGAAAAATGACTCACTCTCTCAAGCTAATTCAAAATTTGAGAAAAAGATATTAGGGTTGAAAGATGAACGTAAATTTTTTCAAGATGAAAATGTTGACCTTAATAATCTTTTGTCTCAATGTAATAGTGAACACCAAAAGGTGTTGGATGAGCTAAATAAGCTCAAAGAGTCTTTTAAAAATGTTGGTAATGTCAAGCATGAAATAGGTGAATCTTCAAGAACAAACCAACCTAAGAAAAAGACTAACTACTACAAACAAGATAGCTTTCCTAGACATAGTAGAACTAAAAGAATTAGAAGTGTATGGGTTCCTAAGGAACTTGTAAAATCTAATAACATTATTGCTATGTCATCTTGGATTCCTAAGGGAACCAAGGTTTTGGGAGCTAACACTCATGGACCCAAAATGATTTGGGTACCAAAAAAAAAAGCTTAATATCTTTGTTTGTGGGGGGAGCATTGCTACAAGGCCAAAGCACAAAGTCAAAACTCATGGTACCTTGATAGTGGATGCTCAAGGCATATGACCGGAGACAAGAGTAGATTCATGGATCTAAAGCCAAAAAGTGGAGGAGTGGTGACATTTGGTGACAACTCCAAAGGCCACATTAAAGGTATTGGCTCCATAGGTAATCACTCTACTATTCTCATTGAAAATGTCTTGTATGTCGATGGTCTTAAACATAACTTATTGAGCATAAGTCAATTGTGTGATAAAGGATTTAATGTTTTATTTGATAAAAATGGATGCAAAATTGTTGACATTAAATCTAATAATATTATGCTCATAGGTCATCGCATAGGGAACATATACATGGTGCATCTAGATGACATACATACATCCCATGCATGCTTAGTAGCACAAAATGAAAATGATGCATGGTTGTGGCATAGGAAACTAGGACATGCTAGCATCAGTGTTTTAGAAAAACTAGTTTCCCTTGATCTAGTTAGAGGTTTACCCAAGATAAAATTTTCGAATGATAAAATTTGTGATGCATGCTCTAAGGGTAAACAACATAAGTCTTCCTTTAAATCCATTAATGATGTTTCTACAAGTAGATGTTTACAACTAATCCATATGGATTTATTTGGGCCAATTAGGACTATGAGCTTGGGTGGTAAGTCTTATGCATTTGTACTTGTTGATGATTTTTCTAGATTTACTTGGGTTCTATTTTTAAGTGCTAAAGACGAGGCTTTGGAAAAATTCATCACGTTTTCAAAACTAACGCAAAATGATATTGAACTTAGAATTTCACATATTAGAAGTGATCATGGAACCGAGTTTCAAGATTTAGGGTTTGAAGATTTTTTAAATGAAAATGGTATTAGCCACAATTTTTCGGCTCCTCGAACTCCTCAACAAAATGGGGTAGTTGAGAGGGAAAATAGAACTTTGCAAGAAATGGCTAGAACCATGCTTTGTGAAAATAATTTACCTAAATATTTTTGGGCGGAAGCCACAAACACCGCTTGCTATATTGTTAATCGAGTAATGATTAGGCCAATTTTAAAGAAAACACCTTATGAGATTTTAAAATCTAAAAAGCCTAACATTAGCTATTTTCACCCTTTTGGTTGCAAGTGTTTTGTTTTAAATAATGGAAAAGACAACTTAGGTAAATTTGATGCAAAAAGTGATGAAGTTATTTTCATAGGATATTCTTTAACCTCTAAAGCCTATCGAGTATTTAACAAGAGAACTTTAGTAGTAGAAGAATCTATACATGTTGTATTCGATGATAACCTCCTTCCAAGGAAGGATTCTTGTGATGATGATGATGTAGGAATCATAAATGCCTTTGATGGAGGACAAACTTCAAAGGAGGATGAGATTCCAACAACAAAAGAAGAGGACACACAAGATCCACCTCTTGAAGCCTTGAAGGACTTGGCTCTTGAGGAAAAGGAAGTGAGCTACCCAAGGGAGTTCAACTATGTCAAAGATGGTGAAATCTTGGGTGATCCATCCAAGGGGGTAACCACTCGATCTTCTCTTAGATTAATGAATCATGTTGCATTTATCTCATGCATAGAGCCTAAGAATATAAAAGAAGCATTGAAAGATGATTTTGGATTATGGCTATGCAAGAAGAGTTAAATCAATTTGAGAGAAGTAACGTTTGGACATTAGTTGATAGGCCTAGTAATCAATCTACCATATGAACTAAATGGGTCTTTAGGAACAAGCTAGATGAGAGTGGTAACATTGTGAGAAATAAAGCTAGACTTGTAGCACAAGGTTACACTCAAGAAGAGGGAATAGATTTTGATGAAACCTATGCACCCGTAGCTAGAATGGAAGCCATTAGGATGTTGCTTGCATATGCATGTTATCATAATTTCAAGCTTTTTCAAATGGATGTTAAAAGCGCGTTTTTAAATGGTTTTATAAATGAAGAAGTGTATGTGGAACAACCACCGGGTTTTGAAGACTCAAAATTTCCAAATCATGTTTTCAAACTCACTAAAGCTTTTTATGGTTTAAAACAAGATCCTAGAGCTTGGTATGAAAGGCTTTCAAACTTTTTAATTGAAAAGGGTTTTGAAAAATGTATAAAAATGACATCTTAGTAGTTCAAATTTATGTTGATGATATTATTTTTGGTTCTACTAACGAATGTCATTGCCAAGAGTTTGCTAAGCTAATGCAAGGTGAATTCGAGATGAGCATGATGGGGGAGCTCTCATTCTTTTTGGGACTCCAAATCAAGCAAAATAAGGATGGCACCTTCATCAATCAAGCAAAGTACATAAAGGATATGCTCAAGAAGTTTGTCTTGGAGAATGCAAAGCCTCAAGCCACACCTATGAGCTTATCTACAAAGCTTGACAAAGATGAAGGAGGTAAGTGTGTTGACTCTAAGCTTTACCGTTCTATGATTGGATCATTGCTTTACCTTACCGCAAGTAGACCAAATATCTTGTTTAGTGTTTGCTTGTGTGCTAGGTTTCAAGCTAGTCCTAGAGAGTCTCACCTTATAGCCGTTAAGAGAATCTTTAGGTACCTTAGAGATACTCCTTGTTTAGGTCTTTTGTACCCTAGAGACTCCACCTTCAACCTTCATGCTTATTTGAATGCGGATTATGGGGGTTGCAAAATCGATAGGAAGAGTACTTCGGGAACTTGTCAATTCCTAGGTAGTATGCTCATATCTTGGTTCTCTAAGAAACAAAATAGTGTATCCTTATCTACCACCGAAGCCGAGTACATATCCTTAGGGAGTTGTTGTGCTCAAGTCCTTTGGATGAAGCAACAACTCTTAGATTATGGAATTAAAGTTGAAACCATACCCCTAAAATGTGACAACACTAGTGCTATATGTTTAACAAAAAATCCCATCCAACACTCTAGACCAAACACATAGAAATAAGGCATCATTTCATTAGAGATCATGTCCTTAAAGTAGATGTGGTTATAGAGTATGTAGACACCTTAAATCAATTAGCAGACATATTTACAAAACCTTTAGACAAAGAGCGTTTTTGGTCCCTTAGGAGAGAGTTAGGTCTAGCTAGCCTATCTTGACCTTTTAGGACCTCTTTTGTGCTTAAAATTGCTTGATCTTGTGAAATGCCATGTTTATGTGTTTTACTCCTAATTTCATCCATGCCTATAGCTAGGAGGAGTATGTTTATGTTTGCATATATTTTTCCTACCCATTCATGTCATTCATGCATGTTAGGCCTTAGAAAAATTCAATTTTCTGCACTTTTAGAGCCTAATTTCATGCATGTTTCGATACGGATGCTTTAAAATTCATATCTGTGAGAAGGGCGTTTCGAAACGCCTTAACAAGGTTTCGAAACGTTTTGGCTACTGCCAAGGGGTGTATCGAAACGAGTTTCGATACGAGTCAACGCAATTTCGATACGGTCAAACCTGTATCGAAACGGTCAACTGGAGTTCTAAAAACGGTCAAACTCTCGTGCCCGCGTTTCGAAACGGTCAAGCCCGTTCCGAAACGGTTACGCGGACTGCTTTAAGAAGGGCTTTTAATGTTAAAGTTACACTTTAATTAAAACTCTCCCAAACCCTAAAAACCCTTGGTCCGATTTTTCCCTATAAAAACCCTCTAAACCTCTTTGTTTTTCACCAAATCTTGAGGGGTTTTTCTCTAAAACTCAAATCTAAGCAAGATTCAACAATATTGTGCAAGGATTTTCTTCCATTCATCCAAAATCCCAAACTAAGGTATTTTTCCTCTTTTTCTTTTTCCTTCAATTTCTATTCGAATCTTAGGTTACAAAAATTTATTTTTGTATAGTTTATATGTTTTTATGCTTGGGTTTTTCATATTTTGTAAAAGTTTTTCAAAATCTTCAATTTTCTGATTCGAATATAAAAACAATTTATCGTATTTTTTTACTGTTTTTCTCTTTAAATTTCTGTGTTTTTATTTTGTTTTGTTTATTTGTTTTAAAAACTTGTTTTTAAACCTAAGTGGGATTCATCATTGGATTGAATTACGAAATCTATGCATACACTTAAATTTTTTTTCGCTTGCTTGCTTTCTTTTTTTTAGGATGACGGAGAATGTTAACAAAAAACGTAAGTCCGTTCAAACCGGTGAATCGAGTATACGTCCAAATCTCGCCATGCTCTTTCAAAAATCTCTTCGAAACACAGAGTTGAGAAAACGTTTCAAATATGTCAAGGAGTACGAAGTTCGTCGTGAGCGTGTGATTGATCTCAACTTCCTTAACTCTGAGCGATTCCTTTTCCGTTACCTCAAGCGATTGAAAGATTGGGATCTTCTTGGCTTGTTGAGCATCCCGTACATTTGCTACAAACACATGGTACTTCTCTTTTACTCCAATGCTCACCTTATCAATGATGAAACAAATACCGAAGTTGTTGGGATTGAATCTTATATTTTGGGGAAAAAGTTTGTTGTTAATGTCCCTCTCTTAGAGTCTACATTTTCTCTTAAGGATGTAGGAATTGAGAATGAGAGTCACTTTGGTTCTCACACCGGTCAAGTGCTTACTTTGGATGCGCACGATCGTTTCCTGCATTTGATGGTCTCATGGTTCCTTCGCCCCTTCGGAGGTAAATATTCTCACATCCGTCAAGTTGACTATTTTTGGCTTGAGTGTTTCCGTCGTGGTGAGCGCCCTAATCTTGCTAAGATCATATTTGCCGAGATGGTTAACAATATTAAGCTTCGTGACACTGATGCCTTGAAGTCTTTCACTTATGGAACGGTCTTAAGTCACATCTTTAGCAAGCTTGGTCTCGATTGCACCTACGACTCTCCGGAACCCCGCAAGTCAAAAATTGGTGAGTCCTCTCTCTGTAAGTCCGGTTTTCACTATGTGAACAATGCTTGGGCACGTGTTGATAGGGAAGCACCTCCTCCTCCTCCCATTGAACCTCAACCTCAAGCTCAAGTTGGAAACAATGAAGCTCTCACGGCTCTCATTACCGAGCGGTTCAATGCCATGGACATTAACATGGCTTCGAGTTTTGGTGCCATCAACACTCGCTTGCAAAATGTAGAGGATCGACTCCAATCCCTTGAGAATTCGCACTCGAACATGGATATGTCCTTCTCTACCTTCTATGTCCAATGGATGAAGTTTCACCGTTCTCAAGTCAAGAACGATGATGAGACTTCGAATGATGATGGTGACGACGAGGCCTAGGATATTCATGACATATCATATTATCTATGCATTTTAGGATTAAGTTTGCATCTTTATTTCAATTATGTTTTATGAACCTATGCTTTTTGATCTTATTTGGGATTATGCTTTGAATTTTATGTTGAAGATTTATGTTTTGGATATTTTAATTTTATGAATTAATATTATTGTTGCTTATTGCCTTTTGCTTAATGCTTATTGTTACTAACCCTATCTCTTCTCTATGAGCCTTGTTTATTGTTTTTTTTATCTAACAAAAAGGGGGAGAAGAAATTTAAGAGCCAAAAATTCGTTTTTTAATGTTTAAAGTGTTTTTAAGTTTTAAAACTTGAACTTCAAAGTTAAAACCCTTTTAAAACTTTAAAAACCTATCTTAAATTAAGGGGGAGTTAGAATGTGTTCAAAATTTTCAGAACTCTTAAAAATTCTAACTTTGGTTTTGTTATATCAAAAAGGGGGAGATTGTGAAACCGATATTTTAATTTTGATATAACTAAAGAACCTAAGGACTAAATTGAAAATGTCAAAACAAATTTTTAAGTCCTCAAACATCCCCATATGATTTAAAGAATATGCCTAAGTTAAAAACTAAGCTTTCCAAATATTTTCTAAGTGTTCTTAAAGCCGAAACAATGTTTTTGGAGTCCCCGTTTCGAAACGGCCTAAGGCGTTTCGAAACGGTTTTGAAATTGTCAACCCATGTTTTGAAACGGGTATCAAAACGTTTTTCAACACTGCCAACCCATGTTTCGAAACAAGTATCGAAACGACTTTAGAACATAGAGAACCCGTATCGAAACGACATCAAGTGTTTCGAAACGGTTCTTCATTTGATTTGAAAAATATGACCGTTGCAAGTTTTTAACTAATTTTTCAGAAATCGTTAAGGCGTTTCGGAACGAGTTCAAGCCGTTTCGAAACGACCCTTGACAGTGGCAAAAGTGTTTCGAAACGGGTAAAACCGTTTCGATACGGGCTCTTAAATGCACCCCAACGGCTCTTTCTATTTTAGTCCGTTTCGAAACAGGGTCGGGCGTTTCGAAACGGGTGGTTGCAAACTGCATTTATGGAGGTGAGATAACACTCCCAACGGCTCTATTGATGAATGCAACAACCACAACGGCTAGAAATCAATGAGAAGGTATAAAAGGGACCTCTAAAAGCTCCAACAACAACTATTGATACAAAAGCAACCATCCAAACATCAAATCCAAGCATTTGTGCCTAAATCCCAATATTGTCTAGAAACCCCAATTGGAATTTTCATTCTTATCTTTTTCAATTGGGTTGAGTGCTTGTAATTGGGCTACAATTTGTACTGAGAGATACTTTCTTAGCCATCAAAATCTTTGTTTTATTTGTGTGAGGATTGAGTTAAATTTTGGGTAGAAAATTTAATCGAAAAGTGTAAGGGTTACCTCCTTAGCCTAGAAAAAGGAGAAGAGCAATTAGTGGAATTGTTGCAAATCCTTAGTGAAGCTAAGGTAGTGGATGTAGAGTTCATTTGGAACTTGAACCACTCTAAAATTCCTTGTCTATCTTTTTAATTTGCAATTTCCACCACCTAAACCTTTAAAAATCCAATTCACCCCCCCTCTTGGTTCATTTCGATCATTCGATCCACTCAACAATTTGCAACCCTTTTGTAGAGGTTTCGGACGAGCGAGTATAAATGGGCCGAACAATGAACCTGTAAGAATTTTAACTGAGTAAAAAGTATAGAAATGGAGTTTTTGCAATATAATCGTGCTTAAAATATCTAAATCAATTATATGAACTCCTAAAATTTGATTCTAACTTATTTTGCGATCTTTTTTAAAGGTTTCGGACGAGCGGGTCTAAATGGGCCGAACAATGGACCCGTTAGAATTTTAACTGAATAAAAAGTACAGAAATGGTGTTTTTGCAATATAATCGTGTTGAAAAGCTCGTAAACAATTGTATGAACTCCTAAATTTGGATTAAAACTTATTTTCCAGCATTTTTGTAGAGGTTTCGGACGAGCGGGTCTAAATGGGCCGAACAAAGGACCTGTTAGAATTTTAAAGGAGTAAAAATTACAGAAATCGAGTTTTTGCAATATAATCGTGTTGAAAAGCTCGTAATCAATTTTATGACCTCCTAAATTTGGATTCAAACTTATTTTGCAACCCTTTTGTAGAGGTTCCGAACGAGCGGGTCTAAATGGGTCGAACATTGGACCCGTTAGAATTTTAACCGAGTAAAAAGTACAGAAATTGAGTTTTTGCAATATAATCGTGTTGAAAAGCTCGTAATCAATTGTATGAACTCCTAAATTTGGATTAAAACTTATTTTGCAACCCTTTTTGTAGAGGTTTCGGACGAGCAGGTCTACATGGGCCGAACAAAGGACCCATTAGAATTTTAACTAAGTAAAAAGTACAGAAATCGAGTTTTTACAATATAATTGTGTTGAAAAGCTCGTAATCAATTATATGAACTCCTAAATTTGGATTAAAACTTATTTTGCAGCCCTTTTTGTAGAGGTTTCGGATGATCGGGTCTAAATGGATCGAACAATGGACCCGTTAGAATTTTAACGGAGTAAAGAGTACAAAAATCGAGTTTTTGCAATATAATCGTGTTGACAAGCTCGTAATCAATTGTTTGAACTCCTAAATTTGGATTAAAACTTATTTTTCAACCCTTTTGAAGAGGTTTCAGACGAGCGGGTCTAAATGGGCCGAACAATGGACCCGTTAGAATTTTAACTGAGTAAAAAACACAAAAATCAAGTTTTTGCAATATAATTGTGTTAAAAAGCTCGTAATCAATTGTATGAACGCCTAAATTTGGATTAAAACTTTTTATGCAACCCTTCTGTAGAGGTTTCGGACGAGCGGTTCTAAATGCGCCGAACAATGGACTCGTTAGAATTTTAACTGAGTAAAAAGTACAGTAATCAAGTTTTTGCAATATAATCGTGTTGAAAAGCTCGTAATCAATTATATGAACTCCTAAATTTGGATAAAACTTATTTTGCAGCTCTTTTTGTAGAGGTTTCGAACGATCGGGTCTAAATGGGCCGAACAATGGACTCGATAGAATTTTAACGGAGTAAAAAGTACATAAATCGAGTTTTTGCAATATAATCATGTTGAAAAGCTCGTAATCAATTGTATGAACTCCTATATTTGGTTTAAAACTTATTTTGCAACCCTTTTGTAGAGGTTTTGGACGAGCGGGTCTAAATGGGCCGAACAATGGACCCGTTAGAATTTTAACTGAGTAAAAAACACAAAAATCAAGTTTTTGCAATATAATTATGTTAAAAAGCTCGTAATCAATTGTATGAACGCCTAAATTTGGATTAAAACTTTTTATGCAACCCTTCTGTAGAGGTTTCGGACGAGCGGTTCTAAATGGGCCGAACAATGGACTCGTTAGAATTTTAACTGAGTAAAAAGTACAGTAATCAAGTTTTTGCAATATAATCGTGTTGAAAAGCTCGTAATCAATTATATGAACTCCTAAATTTGGATAAAAGTTATTTTGCCGCCCTTTTTGTAGAGGTTTCGGACGATCGGGTCTAAATGGGCCGAACAATGGACTCGTTAGAATTTTAACGGAGTAAAAAGTACATAAATCGAGTTTTTGCAATATAATCATGTTGAAAAGCTCGTAATCAATTGTATGAACTCCTAAATTTGGTTTAAAACTTATTTTGCAACCTTTTTGTAGAGGTTTCAGACAAGCGGGTCTAAATGGGCCGAACAATGGACCCGTTAGAATTTTAACAGAGTAAAAAGCACAAAAATCGAGTTTTTGCAATATAATTGTGTTGAAAAGCTCGTAATCAATTGTATGAACTCCTAAATTTGGATTAAAACTTATTTTGCAACACGTTTGTTGATGTTTCGGACGAGGGAGTCTAAATGGGTCGAACAATGGACCCGTTAGAATTTTAACTGAGTAAAAAGTACAGAAATCAAGTTTTTTCAATATAATCATGTTGAAAAGCTCGTAATCAATTATATGAACTCCTAAATTTTGATTCTAACATGTTTTGCAGTTTTTTCTGTAGAGGTTTCAGATGAGCCTGTCTAAATGGGCCGAACAATGGACCCGTTAGAATTTTATCTGAGTAAAAAGTATAGAAATTGAGTTTTTGCAATATAATCGTGTTGAAACGCTCGTAATCAATTGTATGAACTCCTAAATTTGGATTAAAACTTATTTTGCAACCCTTTGTATAGGTTTCGGACGAGCGGCTCTAAATGGGCCGAACAAAGGACATGTTTGAATTTTAAAGGAGTAAAAATTACAGAAATCGAGTTTTTGCAATATAATCGCGTCGAAAAGCTCGTAATCAGTTGTATGAACTCTTAAATTTGGATTAAAACTTATTTTGCAACCCTTTTGTAGAGGTTCCGAACGAGCGAGTCTAAATAGGACGAACAATGGACCCATTAGAATTTTAACCGAGTAAAAAGTACATAAATTGAGTTTTTGCAATATAATCGTGTTGAAAAGCTCGTAATTCAATTGTATGAACTCCTAAATTTGGATTAAAACTTATTTTGCAACCCTTTTGTAGAGGTTTCGGACGAGCGGGTCTACATTAGCCGAACAATGGACCCGTTAGAATTTTAACTGAGTAAAAAGTACAGTAATCGAGTTTTTGCAATATAATCGTGTTGAAAAGCTCTTAATCAATTATATGAACTCCTAAAATTTGATTCTAACTTATTTTGCGGTCTTTTTTGTAAAGGTTTCAGATGAGCGTGTATAAATGGGCCGAACAATGGGCCCGTTAGAATTTAATTGAGTAAAAAGTACAGAAATCTAGTTTTTGCAATATAATCATGTTGAAAAGCTCGTAATCAATTGTATGAACTCCTAAATTTGGATTAAAACTTATTTTGCAACCCTTTTGTAGAGGTTTCGGACGACCAGGTCTAAATGGGCCTAACAATGGACCCGTTAGAATTTTAACTAAGTAAAAAGTACAAAAATCGAGTTTTTGCAATATAATCGTGTTGAAAAGCTCTTAATCAATTATATGAACTCCTAAAATTTGATTAAAACTTGTTTTGCGGTCTTTTTTGTAGAGATTTCGGCGAGTGGGTCTAAATGGGCAGAACAATGGACCCGTTAGAATTTTAACTGATGAAAAAGTACAGAAATCGAGTTTTTGCAATATAATCGTGTTGAAAAGCTCGTAATCAATTGTATGAACTCCTAAATTTGGGTTAAAACTTATTTTGTGGTCCTTTTTGTAAGGTTTCGGACGAGCGAGTCTAAATGGGCCGAACAATGGACACGTTAGATTTTTAACCGAGTAAAAAGTACAAAAATTAAGTTTTTGCAATATAATCGTGTTGAAAAGCTCGTAATCAATTATATGAACTACTAAATTTGGATCAAAACTTATTTTGCAGCCCTTTTTGTAAAGTTTCCGGACGAGCGAGTCTAAATGGGCCGAACAATGGACCCGTTAGAATTTTTTTTGAAGAAAGCCCGTTAGAATTATTATTGTGTAAAAAGTACAAAAATTGAATTTTTGCAATATAATCGTGTTGAAAAGCTCGTAATCTATTATATGAACTCCTAAAATATGATTCTAACTTATTTTGCGGTCTTTTATTTTGAGGTCTCGGACGAGTGGGTCTAAATGGGTCAAACAATGGACCCGATAGAATTTTAACTGAGTAAAAACTACAAAAGTAGAGTTTTTGCAATATAATTGTGTTGAAAAGCTAGTAATCAATTGTATGAACTCCTAAATTTTGATTAAAACTTATTTTGCAACCCTTTTGTAGAGGTTTCGGATGAGTGGGTCTAAATGGGCCGAACAATGGACCCGTTAGAATTTTAACTGAGTAAAAAGTACAGAAATCGAGTTTTTGCAATATAATCGTGTTGAAAAGCTCGTAATCATGTATATGAACTCCTAAATTTCGATTGAAATTTATTTTTTGGTTCTTTTGTAAGGTTTCGGACGATCGAGTCTAAATGGGCCGAACAATGGACCCGTTAGAATTTTAACCGAGTAAAAAGTATAAAAATTAAATTTTTGATATATAATCGTCTTGAAAAGCTCGTAATCAATTATATGAACTCATAAACTTGGATTAAAACTTATTTTGCATCCCTTTTTGTATAGGATTCGGATGAGCGAGTCTAAATGGGTCATACAATGGACCCGTTAGAATTTTTTTTGAAGAAAGCCCGTTAGAATTTTAATTGAGTAAAAAGTACAAAAATCGAATTTTTGCAATATAATCGTGTTGAAAAGCTCGTAATCAATTATATGAACTCCTAAAATTTGATTCTAACTTATTTTACGGTCTTTTTTGTTGGGGTTTCGGACGAGCGGGTCTAAATGGGCCGAACAATGGACCCGTTAGAATTTTAACTGAGTAAAAGTACTGAAATCGAATTTTTGCAATATAATCATGTTGAAAAGCTCGTAATCAATTGTATGAACTCCTAAATTTTGATTAAAACTTATTTTGCAACCCTTTTGTAGAGGTTTCGGACGAGCGGGTCGAAATGGGCCGAACAATGAACCTGTTTGAAATTTAACTGAGTAAAAAGCACATAAATCAAGTTTTTGCAATTTAATTGTGTTGAAAAGCTCGTAATCAATTGTATGAACTACTAAATTTGGATTAAAACTTATTTTGCAACCCTTCTGTTGTGGTTTCGGACGAGCGGGTCTAAATGGGCCGAACAATGGACCCATTAGAATTTTAACTTAGTAAAAAGTACAGAAATCAAGTTTTTGCAATATAATCGTGTTGAAAAGCTCATAATAAATTATATAAACTCCTAAAATTTGATTCTAACTTGTTTTGCGGTCTTTTTTGTAGTGGCTTCGGAAGAGCGGGTTTAAATGGGTCGAACAATGCACCCGTTAGAATTTTATCTGAGTAAAAATATAGAAATCGAGTTTTTGCAATATAATCGTGTTGAAACGCTCGTAATCAATTGTATCAACTCCTAAATTTGGATAAAAACTTATTTTGCAACCCTTTTGTAGAGGTTTCGGACGAGAAGGTCTAAATGGGACGAACAATGGACTCGTTAGAATTTTAACAGAGTATAAAGTACAATAATTGCGTTTTTGCAATATAATCATGTTGAAAAGCTCTTAATCAATTATATGAACTCCTAAAATTTGATTCTAACTTATTTTGAGATCTTTTTTGTAAAGGTTTCAGACGAGCGGGTCTAAATGGGCCGAACAATGGACCCGTTAGAATTTTAACTGAGTAAAAAGTACAGAAATCGAGTTTTTGCAATATAATCGTGTTTAAAGCTCGTAATCAATTGTATGAAGTCCTAAATTTTAATTAAAACTTATTTTGCAACTCTTTTGTATAGGTTTCGGACGAGCGGGTCTAAATGGTCCGAACAATGGACCCGTTAGAATTTTAACTGAGTAAAAAGTACAGAAATCGAGTTTTTGCAATATAATCATGTTGAAAAGCTCGTAATCAATTATATGAACTTCTAAAGTTTGATTCTAACTTTTTTGCGGTCTTTTTTGTAGAGGTTACGGGCGAGCGGGTCTAAATAGGCCGAACAATAGACTCGTTAGAATTTTAACTGAGTAAAAAGTACAGAAATTGAGTTTTTGCAATACAATCATGTTGAAAAGCTCGTAATCAATTGTATGAAGTCCTAAATTTTAATTAAAACTTATTTTGCAACCCTTTTGTAAAGGTTTCGGACTAGCGGGTTAAATAGGCCGAACAATGGACCATTAGAATTTTAACTGAGTAAAAAGTACATAAATCGAGTTTTTGCAATATAATCGTGTTGAAAAGCTCGTAATCAATTATATGAACTTCTAAAGTTTGATTCTAACTTGTTTTGCGGTCTTTTTTGTAGAGGTTACGGACGAGCGGGTCTAAATGGGCTTACAATGGACCCGTTAGAATTTAACTGATTAAAAAGTACAGAAATCGAGTTTTTTCAATATAATCGTGTTGAAAAGCTCGTAATCAATTGCATGAAGTCCTAAATTTTAATTAAAACTTATTTTGCAACGCTTTTGTAAAGGTTTCGGATGAGCGGGTCTAAATGGGCCGAACAATGGACCCGATAGAATTTTAACTGAGTAAAAAGTACAGAAATCGAGTTTTTGCAATATAATTGTGTTGAAAATCTCGTAATCAATTGTATGAAGTCCTAAATTTTGATTAAAACTTATTTTGCAACCCTTTTGTAGAGGTTTCGGACGAGCGGATCTAAATGGGCCTAACAATGGACCCGTTAGAATTTTAACTGAGTAAAAAGTACAGTAATCGAGTTTTTGCAATGTAATCGTGTTGAAACGCTCGTAATCAATTTTATGAACTCCTAAATTTGGATTAAAACTTATTTTGCAACCCTTTTGTAGAGGTTTCGCACGAGCGGGTCTAAATGGGCCGAACAATGAACCTATTAGAATTTTAACTGAGTAAAAAGTACAGTAATCGAGTTTTTGCAATATAATCGTGTTTAAAAGCACTAAATCAAATATATGAACTCCTAAAATTTGATTCTAACTTATTTTGCGATCTTTTTTTTAAAGGTTTCGGACGAGCGGGTTTAAATGGGCCGAACAATGGACCCGTTAGAATTTTAACTGAGTAAAAAGTACAGAAATCGAGTTTTTGCAATATAATCATGTCGAAAAGCTCGTAATCAATTGTATGAAGTCCTAAATTTTGGTTAAAACTTATTTTGCAACCCTTTTGTAGAGGTTTCGGACGAGCGGATCTAAATGGGCCGAACAATGGAACCGTTAGAATTTTAACTGAGTAAAAAGTACAGTAATCAAGTTTTTGCAATGTTATCGTGTTGAAATGCTCGTAATCAATTCTATGAACTCCTAAATTTGGATTAAAACTTATTTCGCAACCTTTTTGTAGAGGTTTCAGACGAGCGGTCTAAATGGGCCGAACAATGAACCTGTTAGAATTTTAACTGAGTAAAAAGTACAGTAATCGAATTTTTGCAATATAATCGTGTTTGAAAGCTCTAAATCAATTATATGAACTCCTGAAATTTGATTCTAACTTATTTTTCGATCTTTTTTTAAAGGTTTCGGACGAGCGGGTCTAAATGGGCCGAACAATGGACCTGTTAGAATTTTAACTGAATAAAAAGTACAGAAATGGAGTTTTTGCAATATAATCGTGTTGAAAAGCTCGTAATCAATTGTATGAACTCCTGAATTTGGATTAAAACTTATTTTCCAGCCTTTTTGTAGAGGTTTCGGACGAGCGGGTCTAAATGGGCCGAACAAAGGACCTGTTAGAATTTTAAAGGAGTAAAAATTACAGAAATCGAGTTTTTGCAATATAATAATGTCGAAAAGCTCGTAATAAATTGTATGAACTCCTAAACTTGGATTAAAACTTATTTTGCAACCCTTTTGTAGAGGTTCCGAACGAGGGGGTCAAAATGGGCCGAACAATGGACCCGTTAGAATTTTAACCGAGTAAAAAGTACATAAATTGAGTTTTTGCAATATAATCGTGTTGAAAAGCTCTTAATCAATTGTATGAACTCCTAAATTTGGATTAAAACTTATTTTGCAGCCCTTTTTTAGAGGTTTCGGACGAGCGGGTCTACATTGGCCGAACAATGGACCCGTTAGAATTTTAACGGAGTAAAAAGTACAGTAATCGAGTTTTTGCAATATAATCGTGTTGAAAAGCACTTAATCAATTATATGAACTCCTAAAATTTGATTCTAACTTATTTTGCGGTCTTTTTTGTAAAGGTTTCAGACGAGTGTGTCTAAATGGGCCGAACAATGGACCCGTTAGAATTTTAACTGAGTAAAAAGTACATAAATCTAGTTTTTGCAATATAATCGTGTTGAAAAGCTCATAATCAATTTTATGAACTCCTAAATTTGGATTAAAACTTATTTTGCAACCCTTTTGTAGAGGTTTCGGACGACCAGGTCTAAATGGGCCTAACAATGGACCCATTAAAATTTTAACTGAGTAAAAAGTACAAAAATCGAGTTTTTGCAATATAATCGTGTTGAAAGCTCTTAATCACTTATATGAAGTCCTAAAATTTGATTAAAACTTGTTTTGCGGTCTTTTTCGTAGAGGTTTCGGACGAGCGGGTCTAAATGGGCAGGCCAATGGACCCGTTAGAATTTTAACTGATGAAAAAGTACAGAAATCGAGTTTTTGCAATATAATCGTGTTGAAAAGCTCGTAATCAATTGTATGAACTCCTAAATTTGGATTAAAACTTATTTTGCGGTCCTTTTTGTAAGGTTTCGGACGGGCGAGTCTAAATGGGCCGAACAATGGACCCGTTAGATTTTTAATCGAGTAAAAAGTACAAAAAATAAGTTTTTGCAATATTATCGTGTTGAAAAGCTCGTAATCAATTATATAAACTCCTAAATTTGGATCAAAACTTATTTTGCAGCCCTTTTTGTAAAGGTTTCGAACGAGCGAGTCTAAATGGGCCGAACAATGGACCCGTTATAATTTTTTTAAGAAAGCCCGTTAGAATTTTTATTGAGTAAAAAGTACAAAAAATGAATTTTTGCAATATAATCGCATTGAAAAGCTCGTAATCAATTATATGAACTCCCAAAATATGATTCTAACTTATTTTGTGGTCTTTTATTTTGAGGTTTCGGACGAGCGGGTCTAAATGGGTCTAACAATGAACCCGATAGAATTTTAACTGAGTAAAAACTACAAAAATCGAGTTTTTGCAATATAATTGTGTTGAAATGCTCATAATCAATTGTATGAACTCCTAAATTTGGATTAAAACTTATTCTGCAACCCTTTTGTAGAGGTTTCGGATGAGCGGGTCTAAATGGGCCGAACAATGGACCCGTTGGAATTTTAACTGAGTAAAAAGTACAGAAATCGAGTTTTTGCAATATAATCGTGTTGAAAAGCTCGTAATCATGTATATGAACTCCTAAATTTCGATTGAAACTTATTTTGCGGTCCTTTTTGTAAGGTTTCTGACGATCGAGTCTAAATGGGCCGAACCATGGACCCGTTAGAATTTTAACCGAGTAAAAAGTATAAAAATTAAGTTTTTGATATATAATCGTGTTGAAAAGCTCGTAATCAATTATATGAACTCATAAACTTGGATTAAAACTTATTTTGCATCCCTTTTTGTAGAGGATTCGGACGAGCGAGTCTAAATGGGCCGTACAATGGACCCGTTAGAATTTTTTTTGAAGAAAGCCCGTTTGAATTTTAATTGAGTAAAAAGTACAAAAATCGAATTTTTGCAATAAAATCGTGTTGAAAAGCTCGTAATCAATTATATGAACTCCTAAAATTTGATTCTAACTTATTTTACGGTCTTTTTTGTTGAGGTTTCGGACGAGCGGGTCTAAATGGGCCGAACAATGGACCCGTTAGAATTTTAACTGTGTAAAAAGTACAGAAATCTAGTTTTTGCAATATAATCGTGTTGAAAAGCTCGTAATCAATTGTATGAACTCATAAATTTGGATTAAAACTTATTTTGCAACCCTTTTGTAGAGGTTTCGGACGAGCGGGTCTAAATGGGCCGAACAATGAACCTGTTAGAATTTTAACTGAGTGAAAAGTAGAGTAATCAAGTTTTTGCAATATAATCATGTTGGAAAGCTCTAAATCAATTATATGAACTCCAAAAAATTTGATTCTAACTTGTTTTGCGGTCTTTTTTGTAGAGGTTTTAGACGAGCGGGTTTAAATGGGCCGAACAATGAACCCGTTAGAATTTTAACTGAGTAAAAAGTACAGAAATCGAATTTTTGCAATATAATCATGTTGAAAAGCTCTTAATCAATTGTATGAACTCCTAAATTTGGATTAAAATTTATTTTGAACCCTTTTGTAGAGGTTTCGGACGAGCGGGTCTAAATGGGCCGAACAATGAACCCGTTAGAATTTTAACTGCATTAAAAGTACAAAAATCGAGTTTTTGCAATATAATCGTGTTGTAAAGATCGTAATCAATTGTATGAAGTCCTAAATTTTGATTAAAACTTATTTTGCAACCCTTTTGTAGAGGTTTCGGACGAGCGGGTCTAAATGGGCCGAACAAAGGACCTGTTAGAATTTTAAAGGAGTAAAAATTATAGAAATCGGGTTTTTGCAATATAATCGTGTCGAAAAGCTCGTAATCAATTGTATGAACTCCTAAATTTGGATTAAAACTTATTTTGCAACCCTTTTGTAGAGGTTCCGAACGAGCGGGTCTAAATGGGCCGAACAATGGACCTGTTAGAATTTTAACCGAGTAAAAAGTACATAAATTGAGTTTTTGCAATATAATCGTGTTGAATAGCTCGTAATCAATTGTATGAACTTCTAAATTTGGATTAAAACTTTTTTTGCAACCCTTTTGTAGAGGTTTCGGACGAGCGGGTCTACATTGGCTGAACAATGGACCCGTTAGTATTTTAACTGAGTAAAAAGTACAGTAATCGAGTTTTTGCAATATAATCGTGTTGAAAAGCTCTTAATCCATTATATGAACTCCAAAAATTTGATTAAAACTTCTTTTGCGGTCTTTTTTTGTAGAGGTTTCGGACGAGCGGGTCTAAATGGGCAGAACAATGGACCAGTTAGAATTTTAACTGAATTAAAAGTACAGAAATCGAGTTTTTGCAATATAATCGTGTTGAAAAGCTCATAAGCAATTGTATGAACTCCTAAATTTGGTATAAAACTTATTTTGCGGTCCTTTTTGTAAGGTTTCAGACGAGCTAGTCTAAATGGGCCAAAAAATGGACCCGTTAGATTTTTAACCGAGTAAAAAGTACAAAAATTAAGTTTTTGCAATATAATCGTGTTGAAAAGCTCGTAATCAATTATATGAACTCCTAAATTTGGATCAAAACTTATTTTTGCAATATAATTGATTACGAGCATTCCAACACGATTATATTGCAATAACTTAATTTCTGAACTTTTTACTCGTTTAATATTCTAACGGGTCCATTGTTCGTCCCAATTAGACCCGCTCGTCCGAAACGTCTACAAAAAAGACCGCAAAATAAGTTAGAATCAAATTGTAGGAGTTCATATAATTGATTACGAGCTTTTCAACACGATTATATTGCAAAAACTCGATTACTGTACTTTTTCTTCAGTTAAAATTCTAACGGGTCCATTGTTCGGCCCATTTAGACCCGCTCGTCCGAAACCTCTACAAAAGGGTTGCAAAATAAATTTTAATCCAAATTTAGGAGTTCATACAATTGATTTCGAGCTTTTCAACACGATTAAATTTCAAAAACTCGATTTTTGTACTTTTTATTTAGTTAAAATTCTAATGGGTCCATTGTTCGGCCCATTTAGACCCGCTAGTCCGAAACCTCTAGAAAAAAGACCGCAAAACAAGTTTTAATCAAATTTTAGGAGTTCATATAATTGATTATGAGCTTTCCAACACGATTATATTGCAAAACCTCAATTTCTGAACTTTTTACTCGTTTAATATTCTAACGGGTCCATTGTTCGTCCCAATTAGACCCGCTCGTCCGAAACTTCTACAAAAAAAAACCGCAAAATAAGTTAGAATCAAATTGTAGGAGTTCATATAATTAATTGCGAGCTTTTCAACACGATTATATTGCAAAAACTCGATTACTGTACTTTTTACTCAGTTAAAATTCTAATGGGTTGATTGTTCAGCCCATGTAGACCCGCTCGTCCGAAACCTCTACAAAAGGGTTGCAAAATAAGTTTTAATCCAAATTTAGGAGTTCATACAATTGATTTCGCGCTTTTCAACACGATTAAATTGCAAAAACTCGATTTCTGTACTTTTTACTTAGTTAAAATTCTAACGGGTCCATTGTTCGGCCCATTTAGACCCGCTCGTCCGAAACCTCTACACAAAGGGCTCCAAAATAAGTTTTAATCCAAATTTAGGAGATCATATAATTGATTACGAGCTTCTCAACACGATTATATTGCAAAAACTCGATTTCTGTACTTTTTACTCAGTTAAAATTCTAACGGGTCCATTGTTCGGCCCATTTAGACCCGCTCGTCCGAAACCTCTACAAAAAGACCGTAAAATAAGTTTTAATCCAAATTTAGGAGTTCATACAATTGATTTCGTGCTTTTCAACACGATTAAATTGCAAAAACTCGATTTCTGTACTTTTTACTTAGTTAAAATTCTAACGGGTCCATTGTTCGGCCCATTTAGACCCGCTCGTCCGAAACGTCTACAAAAGGGTTGCAAAATAAGTTTTAATCCAAATTTATGAGTCATACAATTGATTACGAGCTTTTCAACACGATTATATTGAAAAAACTCGATTTCTGTACTTTTTACTCAGTTAAAATTCTAACGGGTCCATTGTTCGGCCCATTTAGACCCGCTCGTCCGAAACCTCTACAAAAAGACCGTAAAATAAGTTTTAATCCAAATTTAGGAGTTCATACAATTGATTTCGCGCTTTTCAACACGATTATATTGCAAAAACTCGATTTTTGTACTTTTTACTCAGTTAAAATTCTATCGGGTCCATTGTTCGGCCCATTTAGACTCAATCGTACGAAACCTCTACAAAAAGGGCTGCAAAATAAGTTTTAATCCAAAATTTTGATTTCATATAATTGATTATGAGCATTTCAACACGATTATATTGCAAAAACTCTATTTCTATACTTTTTACTCAGTTAAAATTCTAACGGGACTCTTGTTCGCCCATTTAGACCGCTCGTCCGAAACCTCTACAAAAAAGACTGCAAAACAAGTTTTAATCAAAATTTAGGAGATCATATAATTGATTGCGAGCTTTCCAACACGATCATATTGCAAAAACTCAATTTCTGAACTTTTGACTTAGTTAAAATTCTAATGGGTCCATTATTCGGCCCATTTAGACTCAGTCGTCCGAAATCTCTACAAAACAGATCGCAAAACAAGTTATAATCAAATTTTAGGAATTATATAATTTTTTAGGAGCTTTTCAACATGATTATATTGTAAAAACTCAATTTCTATTCTTTTTACTTAGTTAAAATTCTAACGGTTCCATTATTCGGCCCATTTAGACCCGCTCGTCCAAAACCTCTACAAAAGGGCTGCAGAATAAGTTTTAATCCAAATTTAGGAATTCATACAATTGATTACAAGCTTTTCAACACGATTATATTGTAAAAACTCAATTTCTGTACTTTTTACTCAATTAAAATTCTAACGGGTCCATTGTTCGGCCCAATTAGACCCGCTCGTCCGAAACCTCAACAAAAAAGACCGCTAAATAAGTTATAATCAAATTTTAGGAGTTCATATAATTGATTACGAGCTTTTAACCACGATTATATTGCAAAAACTCAATTTCTGAACTTTTTACTCAATTAAATTCTAACAGTTCCATTGTTTGGCCCATTTAGACCCGCTCGTCCGGAACCTTTCAAAAAGAACCACAAAATAAGTTTTAATCAAAATCTGGGAGTTCATATAATTGATTACGAGCTTTTCGACACCATTATATTGCAAAAACTTGATTTCTGTACTTTTTACTCAGTTAAAATTCTAAAGGGTCCATTTTTCGGCCCATTTAGACACGCTCGTCCGAAACCTCTACAAAAAAGACCGCAAAATAAGTTAGAATCAAATTTTAAGAGTTCATATAATTGATTACGAGCTTTTCAACATGGTTATATTGCAAAGACTCGATTACTGTACGTTTTACTTAGTTAAAATTCTAACGGGTCCATTGTTCGGCCCATTTAGACCCGCTCGTCCGAAACCTCTACAAAAGGGTTGCAAAAAAGTTTTAATCCAAATTTAGGAGTTCATACAATTGATTACGAGCTTTTCAACAGGATTATATTGCAAAATCTCGATTTCTGTACTTTTTACTCAGTCAAAATTCTAACGGGTCCATTGTTCGGCCCATTTTTGACCCGCTCGTCCGAAACCTCTTCAAAAAAGACCGCAACACAAGATTTAATAAAATTTTAGGAGTTCATATAATTGATTACGAGCTTTCCAACACGATTATATTGCAAAAACTCAATTTCTGTACTTTTTACTCGTTTAAAATTCTAACGGGTCCATTGTTCGTCCCAATTAGACCGGCTCGTCCGAAACGTCTACAAAAAGACCGCAAAATAAGTTAGAATCAAATTGTAGGAGTTCATATAATTGATTACGAGCTTTTCAACACGATTATATTGCAAAAACTCGATTACTTGTACTTTTTACTCAGTTAAAATTCTAACGGGTCCATTGTTCGGCCCATTTAGACCCGCTCGTCCGAAACCTCTACAAAAGGGTTGCAAAATAAGTTTTAATCCAAATTTAGGAGTTCATACAATTGATTACGAGCTTTTCAACACGATTATATTGCAAAAACTCGATTTCTGTACTTTTTACTTAGTTAAAAATCATGTGCCGTATTCAGTATGAAAGACTCCCTACTCTCTGTCCTGGTTGTGGTATTATCAGCCACACATTAGAAAACTGTCCCATCCGTTCTTCACTCGATCTCAACAAATTACAGTACGGGGAATGGCTCCGCTACCTTCCCCCAAGACGTAGCCCAGTTGGAACTCGTGGGCGTATCCGCAATGTGGAACCAAATCTTAATCCAAATATCCCTCCAATGAATGGTAATTTTATTTCAACCTTTACAATAATCTCATTTTTTATTCGTTTTACTCCCCCAATTATTCTGTCCAAGTACTTACTATCTGATCTCCTCGTAGTGGCCCCAACAAATATTCCAGCAGCTTCGGCCAACACTACTGCTCTTCCCACTGATCAGAACAATATGGGTAATTTAAATTACATCTTCCTCATCTTTTATATAATTGTTTATAAGCACCTAATCACAATCAATCTCCAACATATAGGTTCTCTAAATGAAGGCGATGCCGCCTCCTTTACGGAACAAGCAACCGAGGAAGCCCCAAACGTTGATACGGCCATGGAAGAAGGTCCCAACTCTGCTAAAGATCCCTCTGCATCTGACTTGAAACAAAAAGCTCCACTCGAGCCCAAGCCTCTGAATACCATCTATCCCATCCCGGAAGATGGTTCTGATGATGATTGGGACACCACGGATGATGGTGTTCCTAGCCCTACTGCCCAGCAGATTAAAAAGATTGAGTCTGAATTGCGTAAGCCCTCTAAACCCACTGATACAATTTTCAATGATTTTAATCAGTGGTTACTTAAAACTTACCCCAATGATGCAGCCTCTACACCCGCACCTGCACCTGCACCAGCCCCAACTAACCGAGGCATGAAACGCCGCTCTCCAATACAAGTGTCGCTCCCACCAAAAAAATCCAAACCATCAGGATCCACTCCTAAAGCTGGGATGAGCAGCTCTAAAAACTCTCCGGCGGCGGCTGATTCCCAGCCCCGCCGAGCAAAATGAGGATCCTATGCTGGAACTGTCAGGGTCTTGGACAAGCCCCGACGGTTCAACATTTCCGGTCCTATGTCCAATGCACCAACCCGGATGTCATTTTCTTATGCGAAACCAAAATAAATAACGCGGAATGTAACCGCATTTGTCTTTCATTAGGAATGTTAGACATTATTTCTATTTCCCCTACGGAAGGGTGTTCCAGCATTTCCCTATTTGCAGCAAACAACATTAATATAAGTTTAATTTCTTATTCGTCGCGTTATATTCATACTCAAATAACTAAGAACAATTATACAATGTTTTTTACTGGAATGCATGGCTTCTCTGAAACTAGTCAAAAATATAAAACATGGGAACTTATAGACTCATTATACTCTTCTACTAAAAATAACCCATGGCTTCTCGGTGGGGATTTTAATGAAATTTTAACTGACTCTGAAAAACAAGGGGGTCCCCGAAGGGCTAGATCACAAATTAAAATTTTTCGCAACTGTTTATCACGAAACAATCTTTTTGATTGCAAGCCAACTTCTGGATGGTTTACTTGGACAAAAGTAGGGCCTTTAACCCCAATCATACATGAAAGATTAGATCGATTCATAGCTAATTCGGCTTGGCAAGATCTCTACCCTTCCTATCGAATTACCACAGATTATGTAGCCAAATCTGACCATTGTTTCCTACTCCTTGATTTAGACCCTTCGGCTTCTACCCCCCATCAACGGCCTTCCAATAATTTCCGCTTCGAAAACTGCTGGGCTAATAATGTGGATAATATTCACACAATTAAAAGGGCCTGAGCCAATACTCCCGGAACTGTCATTGACAAAATCGAAGCTGTTGGCACATACCTAGAAGAATGGCAAAATCAACAACGTTTTAAATCAATCGGAAGGATTAAGTTCCTCACTAAAAAAATTAATAAATTACTATATCGCCCCTTAACTGCCATAAATGAACAAGTATACTTAAATTATAGAACAGAACTAAATAAACTCTTAACAGAACTAGAAATTTATTGGGCTCAAAGATCTCGCACTCTCTGGCTTTCCCAAGGGGACAAAAATATCAAGTTCTTCCATGCCCGAGCAACTAATAGGAAAAAGAAAAATTCGATTACAAGCCTTTTTGACGCTAACTCGAATTGGTGCACGTTTGATTCTGATCTTATGAATATCGCTTCTACATATTTTCAAAATCTTTTCACATCATCTAATCCCCAAACCTCGAATAATATTCTTGATAAAATTCACCCTTCCATCAATCAATCAATGAACGAAACCCTTCTAAGGACTTTCACTAAAGAGGAAATTCTCCATGCCTTTTAAGATATTGACCCTAGGAAAGCACCTGGTATCGATGGCCTACCCAATAGCTTTTTCCGACAACACTGGGACACAGTGGGCGAAGATGTTATTAATCTTTGCATTAATCTTCTAAACGGCAATGCTGATATGGCCTCAGTCAACAAAACTATATTAGTTCTAATCCCCAAAGTCCAGGATCCAACTTCCATAAAACAGCTAAGACCTATCAGTCTCTGCACTGTCCTTTACAAAATAGTTGCCAAAACAATAGTCAATAGAATGAAACAGACTATACCCCTATGTATAAGCCCTAATCAAGCAGCCTTTGTCCAGGGACGTAACATATCGGACAACATCCTCGTTGCACATGAAATTATTCATAATATTAACTCAGGAGCTACTAAGTCTTCTCAAGGTGCTGCTCTTAAGCTAGACATGGAAAAAGCTTTTGATAGAGTAGAATGGTCCTTTCTTGCAAATGTTATGGAACGCATGGGCTTCGCCTCCGAATGGATCGCCCTCATAATGCGTTGCATTACTACAGTCTCCTTTTCAGTTAAAATTAATAATTCCTTCTCCCCATCCTTTCAACCTCAACATGGTCTTCGTCAGGGGGATCCCCTATCCCCTTTCCTCTTCCTCTTTTGTACTCAAGGCCTCTCTGCTTATTTAGCTGCTGCTCAACAAACTAAAATTCTACCAGGACTAGGTGCCTGTAAATACGGGCCTAAAGTTAATCACTTGCTTTTTGCCGATGATTGCATGGTTTTCATTAATGCTAATCAATCTGAAGCGTCTCTTCTTAAAAAAGCTCTTCAAACTTATGCTAATGCATCCGGTCAAGCGGTTAATTTTGAGAAATCAACAATTTTTTATAACCCACGTACACCATCAGCAACAAGAAACACGATCAACAACCTTTTACAAGTACGTGAGGTTTCTAACCCTGGAGTATATCTAGGTATCCCACTTCTAATTGGGAAAAACAAAACTGAATCGCTAGGATTTGTGCGAGATAAAGTACATGATCGTCTCTCTAGTTGGGACAAACATCTCCTCTCTTTTAGTGGCCGAGAGATCTTCATCAAAGCAGTCCTACAATCCCTTCCACAATATGTTATGTCCTGTTATCTTCTTCCACAAAACATCATTGATGACATGACTTCATCAATCCGTCAATACTGGTGGACTGGAAAATCCAACAAAAAAGGTTGGCACATGCTCCCATGGAATCGTGTATGTTTACCTAAATCTGCTGGAGGCATGGGTTTTAAGGATTTGCACGATTTTAACATTGCTCTTTTGGGCAAGCAACTTTGGAAACTCATTTGCGAACCAGACTCTCTATTAGGACAAATATACCGTTCTAAATACTTCCCCTCCGGCAATATCCTAGATGCACCAAAACCCAATCGGGGCTCCTTTGCTTGGCAAGGTATGTATAACGCCCTTCAGCGTCTATTCCCCGTCTTTCTCTACCGCCCAGGTATAAACAGTAATATTAGAATACACAAAGATATATGGGGAGGGTCTTCCCCGATTGAGCTCACTGGGGATTACGAAATCTCAGATGAATTTCATATTCGATGTCGTGATTTTATGATTCGTAACCAAACAGCTTGGGATACGGATAAGGTAAGGAATTACTTCAATCCAATTGATGCCGATGCTATTCTTCGTATCCCCATCATAAATGATCATCGTGACTCAATACTTTGGTCCCCCAATGACTCGGGTATCTACTCAGTCCGTTCTGGATATATTTTCCTGCAACGATCCATAAACCCACCTACGTCACCTACTCGGCTCTGGAAGTTTCTATCCAAAGTCAAAGCTTTACCCAAAGCCAAAACTTTTGGTTGGCGTATGGCATCTGATGCTCTACTAGTTGGAGTTAAAATGCAAACCTTTTCTCCTAATTCGGGACCTTGCCCTATATGTGGTAGCCACTCGTAATCGACCCTTCATGCGATTCGTGACTGCCCTGGGGCGTCTGAAGTCCTCCAAATTTATGGTATCCCCATTACTCTTTATAGGAGTATAGCTTCTACCCCTCTGCAATGGTTAGAGGAAGCATCTAACACTCTTTCCTCTGATAAATTTGGCCTCTTCCTTACTGCTTTATGGAATGTATGGAATAGACGTAACGATTGGGTACATAACCAACATTTACAACCACCCTGGCTAATTGCCGTTAATTCTATTAGTTTACATGATGATTTTTGTAAAGCTTTAAAGACAACTGCCCCAGCACCATCTACCTTTTCTACTCCATCCTGGACCCCTCCCCCACCTCATCATATCAAAATAAATGTGGATGGAGCTTTTAATCCATCAACTCGTGCAGCGGCCGTTGGGGCCGTTGCTCATGATTCTGCAGGAACAGTTGTGGGTGGCCTTGCATTCCCGCTTGGTAGCTGTCAGGACGCTATCACTAGTGAAGGGGAAAGCATCCTCGCTGGTCTCACCTTTGCCCAATCTCAAGGCTGGAACCGACTCTTGATTGAAACTGACTGCGCTTCTCTTGCGAATAGGATCAACAATCCTGCTCAGGACCTTTCTACTATGGGACCTATTATTCAACAGATTCAAGCATCCCTTCACGATTTTGATTTTGTATCTATTTCATTTGTTCGCCGTGAGGCAAATCTTATAGCCCATACTTTGGCTACTTCTTCGCTGAATTCTATGACTTCTATGTCATTTAATTCGGATATCCCATCTTGTATCCAACACTTTATAACAAATCATTCATGATCAATAAATTTTGGGCACTCTTTTCCCCTTTTTAGGGTCCTCTAGCTCTGCTTGAAGGACAGTAGTAGGGGTTTTTAATGAGGCCTTTTCTTCAAAAAAAAAATTCTAACGGGTCCATTGTTCGGCCCATTTAGACCCGCTCGTCCGAAACCTCTACACAAAGGGCTCAAAAATAAGTTTTAATCCAAATTTAGGAGTTCATATAATTGATTAGGAGCTTTTCAACACGATTATATTGCAAAAACTCGATTTCTGTACTTTTTACTAAGTTAAAATTCTAATTGGTCCAGTGTTCGGCCCATTTAGACCCGCTCGTCCGAAACCTCTACAAAAAGCACCGTAAAATATGTTTTAATCAAATTTTAGAAGTTCATATAATTGATTACGAGCTTTTCAACACGATTATATAGCAAAAACTCGATTTCTGTACTTTTTACTCAGTTAAAATTCTATCGGGTCCATTGTTCGGCCCATTTAGACTCGCTCGTCCGAAACCTCTACAAAAGGGCTGCAAAATAAGTTTTCATCCAAACTTAGGAGTTCATATAATTGGTTACAAGCTTTTCAACACGATTATATTGCAAAAACTCAATTTCTGAACTTTTTACTCGTTTAAAATTCTAACGGGTCCCTTGTTCGCCCATTTAGACCGCTCGTCGGAAACCTCTACAAAAAAGACCGCAAAACAAGTTTTTATCAAAATTTAGGAGATCATATAATTGATTACGAGGTTTCCAACACGATTATATTGCAAAATCTCAATTTCTAAACTTTTGACTTATTTAAAATTCTAATGGGTCCATTGTTCGGCCCATTTAGACCCGGTCGTCCGAAATCTCTACAAAAAAGACCGCAAAACAACTTATAATCAAATTTTAGGAATTATATAATTTATTAGGAGCTTTTCAACATGATTATATTGTAAAAACTAAATTTCTATTCTTTTTACTTAGTTAAAATACTAACGGTTCCATTGTTCGGCCCATTTAGACCCGCTCGTCTGAAACCTCTACAAAAGGGCTGTAGAATAAGTTTTAATCCAAATTTAGGAGTTAATACATTTGATTATGAGCTTTTTAACACGATTATATTGAAAAAAACTCAATTTCTGTACTTTTTACTCAATTAAAATTCTAACGGGTCCATTTTACGGCCCATTTAAACCCGCTCGTCTGAAACCTCCACAAAAAGGACCGCAAAACAAATTTTAATCAAAATTTAGGAGTTCATATAATTTATTACCAGCTTTTAAACACGATTATATTGAAAAAACTTGATTTCTGTACTTTTTACTCATTTAAAATTCTAACGGGTACATTGTTCGGCCCAATTCGACCCGCTCGTCCGAAACCTCTACAAAAAAGACAGCAAAATAAGTTATAATCAAATTTTAGGAGTTCATATAATTTGTAACCCCCTTAACCCGGCCTAGACGGTTGACCCGAATTAAGAAGTTTACACGGGGAAAACCAAAGTCAACCCGAAAGTCAACCTTGATTAACGACCCTTTTTTTTCTTTTTAATCTTATCTAAATGCACACTAACCCTAGTTATGTTCATACAATCGACATACTCAAAGATCAGCGCATTCGGAAAACATTCAAGGACTTAATTGCACAACATATAAGTTTAGGGACCAAAATGTAAATTCTGGAAATTAGGAGGACTTAACCCACTTTTAAGTTACCAATATGAAATTAGTCATATTTCATGCTTCCCTGCCAAATTTCAACTCATACGGACATCTCAAACTCATTCATTTGCATAAACAAGATTTAGGACCAAAACGTAAAGGTTTCAAAACATATAACCAACAATTTCAGTGCCCAACGGTCGGGTGTTTCGGAACAGGGATGATCCGTTCCGAAACGCGGGACCGTTCCGAAACGCGTTGCGCAACAGGGCCTGGCAGTGGCCAAACTGTTACGGAACAACCCTGCCCGTTTCGAAACGCATAGGCCATTTCAGGCCCTCTGTTCCGAAACGGCAGCACCTGTTCCGAAACAGGCTGCCCAGATTGCAGATTTTTCTCTGGTTTATCATGCTTTTGACCAATCAAACATAATCCAAAGACCCTCAAATTATACCAGCAAGTCATTACATGCATAAGGAACATATTGACATCAACAATTCACAAACATGGCATCAAACAAGGAAAGCCCCAATTCTATAGGCATGCATCCTATATAGAAACCATTCAAGCATCAAAATTCCAAACCAACCACATAAAGGCCATTTACATGTTCCATCATCAACAACAATATAAAACCAACTTAGGGAGTCTAAAACATCTCCCAAAACAACAACATAGGTTCCCCATTGCCAAATGCCAAAAGCTAATAGTGTTTAAGAAACTTTCACCATACATGAGCTTAGTTCACCACTTGGATTTCTTGACCTCCTTGCTGCCCTCAATGCACTTTAATGCTCTGCATTATTGGTTTAAGAAAAGAGAGAGCGTAAGCACATAGCTTAGTGAGGAATGCTCATTTAAAACAACACAATAATGCACTTATGAAACACTTTTATAAACCTTATTCAAAACAACATTTGATACATGCACATAAGCATCTAAAACAAGCATTCATGCTTCCATTTATTATCATGTCATATTGGCCACAAGTGATAATCATCATCTTTCCATTTCAATACAATCAACATAAGATTCACACATGGACTTTTAAACGCCATTGTGATCTTACAATTCACAAGGACCACACATGGACTTTTAAACACCATTGTGTCCTTAGCACAAGAATCACCCATGGACTTTTAACCACCATGGTGTTCTTAAAATACACAAGGCTCACACAAGGACTTTTAACCACCTTTGTGACCTCACAAGGTCTACACAAGGACTTTTAACCACCTTGCGACCTTAAACAAGAATCACCCATGGACTTTTAACCACCATGGTGTTCTTAAAATACACAAGGCTCACACAAGGACTTTTAACCACCTTTGTGACCTTACAAGGCTCACTCAAGGACTTTTAACCACCTTAGTGACCTTAGCACAAGAACCAATCATGGACTTTTAACCACCATGTTGTTCTTAAAACAAGAACCACCTATGGACTTTTAACCACCATAGTGTTCTTAACCTTTCTCGAAACATCACTTGCCAATATGCATCATTTAACAACAATAATCCACTGTTTTAAAGCATTTAACAAAGCCATTAATCATCATGCATCCTTATGCAACAAAACCACATTTTATCAAATGTTCTAAACAAGGACCTCTTACCTTGAGAATCCTTCAACACATGGCTTATAAAACCAGCAAATAAACATGCTATATATGCTTTCAAAACAGAATATAAAACATGAAAACAATCACATTGCACACAACCAACACATGGTTCATCAACAAGAGAGTTTTTCTAAAAACTTACTCTTGAGCTTAGCAAAGTTGTTTAGACTTAAACTAAGCTCCCAAACCTTCAATACAATGGTTTCAAAGCTGAAAACCAAAATCCACTCACCGAATCCGTTTCGTCACTTGCCGAAACACCAATCAAGCTTCCGGATCAACACCACAAGGATCCGAAGATGTCTCCCCTGTTTTAAACACATCAAAACAGTAGATTAATGCATCATCATGCATTAATACCCTCAACCAAGACATCTAAACTCGCTGCTGACATCAACACTCACATTTCGGCTACCAAACACAACCGAAATCACAACCAAACAACTCCACAACACTACCCAGCCAAGATCCATCAATTCTAAACATCCTTAAACATCAACTAACATCCAAAAAGGATCTAACCACGTCCTTATACCTCCAGCTATAACAGATCATCAAGATCACTCCAAAAACCACCAAGAACTCAAGCAAAACTTAGAAAAATCAACCTATCCGGGATTGCATTGATTAAACCTCAATTTCTCATCAATTATACATTCATTTTACATCAAAATGACATCTCAAAATAGTGCCCAATCAGACCATACGAATTTCATCAAAATTAAAGCAAATCTTGCATTTTAAAGCCATGATCAAGAACACAATTGTAAAACCTTTAATAAAACACAAATCAAGGATTGAGAACTTGGGAATTTCAGTAAAGAACTGAAAATTTAGAGGAGAAGGACGTTCATACCTCTAAACTTGAGTTTTCTCCCTTTTTGGAACCAAAATCTTGAAAATCCAATAAGCAAATGCTAAGGTTTTGTTGAAGAGATGATTAGAGATCAAAAGAGGATTGAAATCTCATATTTGGATGTCAAAATCAGAGGGAAATGTGCTGGAGAAATGTGTTTGGGTTGAGAGAAAATTGAGAGAAAAGGAAAATGGAATTTGGGAAAAGTTAGTTGAAAATGCCAAAATATCTTTCCCTCCCTTTTACTTTTATTTTTAAACCATTAATTAATCCTTTAATATTTAAGAAAAATCTGGAGAAACTCTTTTGGGTAAATAGCTCCTTAAAGATTCAAAGTTTCAATCCTTTTTAAAATAGTCACCAAATTTCCGAAAATTACATTTTGGTCACTAACCCAAAATGTTACCTTTCCAAACCTCATTTTGTAAAATTGACTTCACCTTTCTCTTATATATAATAAAAGAGGATTTTAAGACATTTTCCATATTTTTAATGCAACCCGAACTAGGCTTTCCTAAATTCACCCTTTTATATTCGAACCGCAACCCGACCGGTCCGGTCCAAACCCAAAACTTCTAAGCCCAAAATTGGGGTGTTACAACTCTCCCCCCTTAAGAAATTTCGTCCTCGAAATTTACCTGAAGGAAAGAGGTACGGAAACTGCTTCAACATGTCATCCTTCCGCTCCCACGTGGCTTCTTCAACACCACGATGTTTCCACAACACCTTTACCAACTCGATGGTCTTGCCACGAAGAACCTTACTATCCGAATCCAGAATCCTCACCGGTTCCTCATCATAGGTCAAATCCAGATTCAATTCCACTTCTTCCACAGGCATCACATGTGAAGGATCCGATCTATACTTCCGAAGCATAGAAACATGAAACACATCATGGATCTTCTCCAACTCTTGCGGTAACCTCAACCTGTACGCAACAGGACCCACACGCTCAACCACCTCGTATGGTCCAATGTACCTAGGGCTCAACTTGCCCTTTCGGCCAAACCTCATCACCTTTTTCCAAGGCGAAACCTTCAAAAACACACGGTCACCCACCGCATACTCAATCTCCTTACGCTTCAAATCCGCGTAAGACTTTTGCCGATCAGAAGCTGCCTTTAAGCGCTCACAAACGAGCTTCACCTTCTCGGTGGTTCCTTTCAACATAGCCGGCATCGAAACCAACTTCTGACCCGTTTCAGCCCAACACAGAGGAGTCCTACACTTCCTCCCGTACAAAGCCTCATAAGGTGCCATTTGAATGCTTGCCTGATAACTATTGTTATAAGCAAACTCCACCAAAGGCAAATGTTTCTCCCATGAGCCCTGAAACTCAATCACACAGCACCTCAACATATCCTCCAAAACCTGGATAACACGCTCGGACTGACCATCCGACTGAGGATGATAAGATGTACTGAAATTCAACCGTGTACCCAAAGCTTGATGCAAACACTGCCAGAAACGCGATGTAAACCTCGGATCCCTATCCGACACAATCGACTTAGGCACACCATGCAGCCGCACAATCTCAGCAATGTACAGCTCCGCAAGCCTATCCAAAGAATACGTAGTATGCACAGGCAAGAAATGCGCACACTTCGTCAAGCGATCCACAATCACCCACACCGAATTCTTCTTCGATGGTGACAAGGGTAAACCAGATACAAAATCCATGGTAATCCTTTCCCACTTCCACTCAGGAATTCTCAACGGTTGCAACAAACCTGATGGAAACTGATGCTTAGCCTTAACTCGCTGACACACCATGCACTTGCTTACGAACTCAGCAACATCCTTCTTTAGACCCACCCAATAGTACTCATCACGAAGATCACGGTACATCTTAGTACTACCAGGGTGCATAGCAAAAGGACTACTATGACCTTCAGTCAGAATAGCACGCCTCAACTCAACATCATTGGGCACTACTATCCGACTCCCAAAACACAACACTCCATCATCACTAAAACAGAAATCCGAAGGCCTACCCTCCGCGATATCCTGAACATGCGGTACCAAGGAATCATCCAACAACTGCTTTTCCTTGATCAACTGAACCAAAGATGGTTTCACTTGCAATTCAGCCACAAGACCACCATCACGCGAAATACTCAAACTGGCAAACATAGCCCTCAACTCAACAGCTACCTTCCTACTCAAGGCATCCGCTACAACATTAGCTTTCCCAGGGTGATACTCAATCGTCAAATCATAATCCTTGAGCAACTCCACCCAGCGTCGCTGTCTAAGATTCAACTCCTTCTGAGACATCAGATACTTCAAACTCTTGTGATCCGTGTACACAGTACACTTCTCACCATACAGATAATGTCTCCAGATCTTCAAAGCAAAAACCACCGCAGCTAACTCGATGTCATGCGTAGGATAATTGCGCTCATGCACCTTCAACTGCCGAGATGCATAAGCCACCACCTTACCCTCCTGCATCAACACACATCCCAAACCAACGTAGGACGCATCACTATACACCACAAACTCTTTCCCTGATTCAGGTTGAACCAAGATAGGAGCTTGTGTCAAGGCTGCCTTAAGCTTCTCAAAAGCCTGCTGTCTCGCCTCCGTCCACTCATACTTAACATCCTTCTGCAACAACTTTGTCAAAGGTGCAGCAATCTTCGAAAACCCATCCACAAACCTTCGGTAGTATCCTGCCAAACCAAGGAAACTACGAACTTCATGAACGGACTTAGGAACCTTCCAATTCATCACCGCCTCAATCTTCTGAGGATCGACACGAATCCCTTCAGCAGAAACCACATGACCAAGAAACACCACTTCTCTAAGCCAGAACTCACACTTGCTCAGCTTAGCATAAAGCTGATTCTCCAACAAAGCTTGCAGCACAATTCTCAGATGCACATTAACCCTAGATATTCTCATAACAACAGCATACTCAAAGATCAGCGCATTCGGAAAACATTTAGGGACTTAATTGCACAACATACAAGTTTAGGGACCAAAATGTAAATTCTGGAAATTATAAGGACTTAACCCACTTTTAAGTTACCATTATGAAATTAGTCATATTTCATGCTTCTCTGTCAAATTTCATCTCAAACGGACATCTCAAACTCATTCAATTGCATACACAAAGTTCAGGACCAAAACGCAAAGGTTTTAAAACATATAACCGTCAATTTCAGTGGCCAACGGTCGGGTGTTTCGGAACAGGGATGATCCGTTCCGAAACGCGGGACCGTTCCGAAACACGTTGCATAACAGGGCCTGGCAGTGGCCAAACTGTTCCGGAACGGCTCTGCCCGTTTCGAAACGCCTAGGCCATTTCAGACCCTCTGTTCCGAAACGGCAGCACCTGTTCCGAAACAGGCTGCCCAGATTGCAGAATTTTTGCTAGCTAATCACACAATTGACCCATCAAACATGCTCCAAAGGCAACCAAATTATACCAGCAAGTCATTCGACACTCAAGGAACATAATGGCATCAACAATTCATAAACATGGCATCAAACTAGGAAAGCCCCAATTCTATAGGCATGCATCCTATATTGAAAACCATTCAAACACCAAGTCACCAAACAATCCTCATAAAGACCATTTACATGTTCCAACATCAACAACAACATAAAATCAACTTAGGGAGTCCAACATACACAATCTCATTAAACATCAACAAGAGATTCTCCCCCCATTGCCTTTATTATCTATAGCTATTTACCGAGACATACATCTCAAATGGAGCTCTCCTTGAATCCCTTGCTTCTCGCTGTCCCAACTTCAAATATCTGCATTGATGGACAAAAAGGAGCGTAAGCACATAATGCTTAGTGAGGAATGCTCAAAACCAAAACACCATCAATGCAGCGAGTCATAAAACCTCTTTTAAAAGCATCACAATTCGATAAACCAAAGCAATGTTTGAAAACCCCTTTAAACAACATGCTTTAGATCATGCATTTCCCAAATATGAAAACCAACCCTTAGCTTAGAAAAGCCAAGTAATTCACTCCAAAGCACAACCTTGCAAAACCATCAATTTAACCATTCCATGCATGAACATCATATGCAAGTTAAATACAAGAACCTTGGAAAACACTTCCACTTCACATCATACTTTTCTCATACTTGGAAACCATTTCAAAGCAAGAAACCTTTGAAAACCACTTACTCATTCAAACCATCTCATGCATTAAACAAATGCAACATATGAACCACAAAATCAATACTTGCATTTCAAGCCTTTAAAAACAAGTCTTCACAAGACTACAATGCACTTAAGAGATTTCATGCACACATGTACCATTCTCATTAGAAAGTAAACTCTTGTTCAAGCTAACAAGTAAACATGCATTCATAAAACATTACACCCTTCTCATGCAAACATGCATCATTTCAAGCATCTCATGCTTCATCATATTCAAGATCATTATATTGGCTTCCAAGTGATAATTCACAAACCATCATAACACAAGACTCAATCGGATACGCGGATTACAAGCGTTATCCCCACGCTTCATACACACTACCAATCACAAGGTCCACATATGGACTTTTAAACACCATATGACCTTAACATCCACAAGGTCCTCAAATGGAATTTTAATCACCATTATGACCTTACCACACACAAGGTCCTCATATGGACTTTTAAACACCATATGACCTTAACATTCACAAGGTCCTCAAATGGAATTTTAACCACCATTTGACCTTAACATCACACATTGGTAGTTGTATAACATCACTAACGAGATTCCGGGACATACAAGATCCACACATGGACTTTACACCACCATTGTGATCTTACCATACACAAGGTCCTCATATGGACTTTTAAACACCATATGACCTTAATGTATACAAGGTCCTCATATGGAATTTTAACCACCATATGACCTTAACACAAGACCCACCCATGGACTTTTAAACACCATGGTGTTCTTAACCATCTCGTTAGTGTACTTGGATGGAGTTACCGGTTCAATCATAACCACTCCACATCCAAGGCGACTTTATTCACGGTGCACCCAATCCTATAGCCGGCTAACTATATCCGATTCAAGTAACCAAGAACCACTTACATCACTTGCCAATATAACCAATTTACCATATTAATCCTTGGTTTTACAAGCATAACCAAAATGCCAAAACCACCCATTTACCATCATCAATCCACTGTTTTTAAAGCATTACACAAAGCCATTAAACAACATGCAACACTATGCAACAATTCCACAATTCCAAAGTACAAAACCAAGGATCTCTTACCTTGAGCATCCTTCACACATGGCTTTCAAAACCAGCATTAAACCATGCTAAAATATGCTTTCGAAACAGAATTTAAAACATGCAAATCACATGCATTGCATCCAACAATCACAAGTGCTTTAAGAACCAAACCATAACACGACCCAAGAGAGAAATTCCATTTACTTACTCTTGAGCTTAGCTAAGTTGTTTAGACTTAAACTAAGCTCCCAAAACCTTCAAACCTTGGTTTTAAAGCTGAAAACCCAACTTCACTCACCGATTTCCGTTTCGCCACTTGCCGAAACACCAATCAAGCTTCCGGATCAACACCACGAGGATCCGAAGATGTCTCCCCTGTTTTAAACACATCAAAACAGTAGATTAATGCACCATCGTGCATTAATATCCTCAACCAAGACACCTAAACTCGCTGCTCACATCAACACTCACATTTCGGCTACCAAACACAACTGAAATCACATCCAAACACTTCCAAAACTTAACCCAGCCAAGATCCATCACTTCTAACCATTTTTAAACATCAATTAACATCCAAAATGGATCTCATCACGTCCTTATACCTCCAGCTATAGCAGAACATCAAGATCACTCCAAAAACCACCAAAAAACTCAAGCAAAACTTAGGAAAATCAACCTATCCGGGATTGCATTGATTAAACCTCAATTTCTCATCAATTATACATTCATTTTACATCAAAATGACATCTCAAAACAGTGCCCAATCAGATCATACGAATTTCATCAAAATTAAAGCAAATCTTGCATTTAAAGCCAAGATCAAGAACACAATTGTAAAACCTTTAATAAAACACAAATCAAGGATTGAGAACTTGGGAATTTCAGTAAAGAACTGAGAATTTAGAGGAGAAGGACGTTCATACCTCTAAACTTGAGTTTTCTCCCTTTTTGGAACCAAAATCTTGAAAATCCAATAAGCAAATGCTAAGGTTTTGTTGTAGATTTTATTAGAGATCAAATGAGGATAGAAATCTCATCTTAAGTTGTCAAAATCAGAGGAAATTCTGCTGGAGAAATGTGTTTGGGTTGAGAGAAAAGTTGAGAGAAAAGAAAATGGAAAATTTGGGAAAAGTTTGTTAAAATGCCAAAAATATCTTTCCCTCCCTTTTACCTTTATTTTAAAACCATTAATTAATTGATAAATATTCAGAAAAATCTGGAGAAACTCTTTTGGGTAAATAGCTCCTTAAAGATTCAAAGTTTCAATCCTTTTTAAAACAGTCACCCAGTTTTCAAAAATTACATTTTGGTCATTAACCCAAAATGTCACTCTTCCAAACCTCATTTTGTAAAATTGATTTCACCTTTCTCTTATATATAATAAAAGAGGATTTTAAGACATTTTTCCATATTTTTAATGCAACCCGAACTAGGCTTTCTTAAAATCACCCTTTTATATTCGAACCGCAACCCGACCGGTCCGGTCCAAACCCAAAACTTCTAAGCCCAAAAGACAGCAAAATAAGTTATAATCAAATTTTAGGAGTTCATATAATTGATTACAAGCTTTTAACCATGATCATATTGAAAAAACTCAATTTCTGAACTTTATACTCAGTTAAATTCTAACAGGTCCATTGTTTGGCCCATTTAGACCCGCTCGTCCGAAACCTTTCAAAATGAACCACAAAATAAGTTTTAATCAAAATCAGGGAGTTCATATAATTGATTACGAGCTTTTCAACACCATTATATTGGAAAAACTCGATTTCTATACTTTTTACTTAGTTAAAATTCTAACGGGTCCATTGTTCGCCCCATTTAGACTCGCTCGTTCGAAACTCTACAAAAAAGACAGCAAAAAAAGTTTTAATCAAATTTTAGGAGTTCATATAATTGATTACGAGCTTTTTAACACGATTATATTGCAAAAACTCGATTTCCGTACTTTTTAATCAGTTAAAATTCTAACAGGTCCATTGTTCGGCCCATTTAGACCCTCTCGTCCGAAACCACTACAAAAGGGTTGCAAAATAAGTTTTAATCCAAATTTAGGAGTTCATTCAATTTATTACGAGCTTTTCAACACGATTATATTGCAAAAACTCGATTTCTGTACTTTTACTTAGTTAAAATTCTAACGGGTCCATTTTTCGGCCCATTTAGACACGCTCGTCTGAAACCTCTACAAAAAAGACAGCAAAATAAGTTTGAATTAAATTTTAGGAGTTCATATAATTGATTACGAGCTTTTCAACATGGTTATATTGCAAAAATTCGATTACTGTACTTTTTACTAAGTTAAAATTCTAAAGGGTCCATTGTTCGGCCCATTTAGATCGGCTCGTCCGAAACCTCTACAAAAGGGTCGCAAAATAAGTTTTAATCAAAATTTAGGAGTTCATACAATTGATTACGAGCTTTTCAAAATGATTATATTGCAAAAACTCGATTACTGTACTTTTTACTCGGTTAAAATTCTAACTGGTCCATTATTTGGACCATTTAAACCCGCTCGTCCGAAACCTTTACAAAAAGACCGCAAAACAAGTTTTAGTCAAATTTTAGGAGTTCATATAATTGATTACGAGCTATCCAACACGATTATATTGCAAAAACTCAATTTCTAAACTTTTTACTCATTTAAAATTCTAACGGGTCTATTGTTCGTCCTAATTAGACCTGCTCGTTCGAAACGTCTACAAAAAAGACCCAAAACAAGTTATAATCAAATTTTATGAGTTCATATAATTGATTACGAGCTTTTCAACATGATTATATTGCAAAAACTCGATTACTGTACTTTTTACTCAGTTAAAATTCTAATGGGTCCATTGTTCGACAATTTAGACCCGCTCGTCCGAAACCTCTACAAAAAGGTTGCAAAATAAGTTTTAATCCAAATTTAGGAGTTCATACAATTGATTACGAGCTTTTCAACATGATTATACTGCAAAAACTTGATTTTTGTACTTTTTACTCAGTCAAAATTCTAACGGATCCATTTTACGGCCCATTTAGACCCGCTCGTCCGAAACCTCCACAAAAAGGACCGCAAAACAAGTTTTAATCAAATTTAAGAGTTCATATAATTTATTACGAGCTTTTCAACACGATTATATTGCAAAAACTCGATTTCTGTACTTTTTGCTCATTTAAAATTCTAACGGGTCCATTTTCGGCCCAATTATACCCGCTCGTCCAAAAAGTCTACAAAAAAGACCGCAAAATAAGTTAGAATAAAATTTTAGGAGTTCATATAATTGATTATGAGATTTTCAACACAATTATAATGCAAAAACTCGATTACTGTACTTACTCAGTTAAAATTCTAACATGTCCATTGTTCGGCCCATTTAGACTCGCTTGTCCGAAACCTCTACAAAAGGGTTGCAAAATAAGTTTTAATCCAAATTTAGGAGTTCATACAATTGATTACGAGCTTTTCAACACGATTATATTGCAAAAACTCGATTTTTGTACTTTTTACTCAGTTAAAATTCTAACGGGTCCATTGTTCGGCCCATTTAGACCCGCTCGTCCGAAACCTCTACAAAAAGGGCTCGAAAATAAGTTTTAATCCAAATTCAGGAGTTCATATAATTGATTACGAGCTTTTCAACACGATTATATTGTAAAAACTCGATTTCTGTACTTTTTACTCGGTTAAAATTCTAACGGGTCCATTGTTCGGCCTATTTAGACCCGCTCCTCCGAAACCTCTACAAAAGGGTTGCAAAATAAGTTTTAATCCAAATTTGAGGAGTTCATATAATTGATTACGAGCTTTTCAACACGATTATATTGCAAAAACTCGATTTCTGTACTTTTTACTCAATTAGACCCGCTCGTCCGAAACGTCTACAAAAAAGACCGCAAAATAAGTTATAATCAAATTTTAGGAGTTCATATAATTTATTACGAGCTTTTCAACACGATTATATTGCAAAAACTCGATTTCTGTACTTTTTACTTAGTTAAAATTCTAACGGGTCCATTGTTCGGCCCATTTTGACACGCTCGTCCGAAACCTCTACAAAAAAGATCGCAAAACAAGTTAGAAACAAATTTTATGAGTTCATATAATTGATTACGAGCTTTTCAACACGATTATATTGCCAAAACTCAGTTATTGTACTTTTTACTCAGTTAAAATTCTAACGGGTCCATTGTTCGGCCCATTTAGACCCATTCGTCCGAAACCTCTACAAAAGGGTTGCAAAATAAGTTTTAATCAAAATTTAGGGGTTCATACAATTGATTACGAGCTTTTTAATACGATTATATTGCAAAAACTCAATTTTTGTACTTTTTACTTAGTTAAAATTCTAACGGGTCCATTGTTCGGCCCATTTAGACCCACTCGTTCAAAACCTCCACAAAAAGGACCTCAAAACAAGTTTTAATCGAAATTTAGGAGTTCATATAATTTATTACGAGCTTTTCAACACGATTATATTGCAAAAACTCGATTTCTGTACTTTTTACTTAGTTAAAATTCTAACGGGTCCATTGTTTGGCCCATTTAGACCCGCTCGTCCGAAACCTCTACAAAAGACCACAAAAGAAGTTCGAATCAAATTTTATGAGTTCATATAATTGATTACGAGCTTTTCAACACGATTATATTGCAAAAACTCAATTACTTTACTTTTTACTCAGTTAAAATTCTATCGGGTCCATTGTTCGGCCCATTTAGACCCGCTCGTCTGAAACCTCTACAAAAGGGTTGCAAAATAAGTTTTAATCCAAATTTAGGAGTTCATACAATTGATTAAAAGCTTTTCAACACGATTATATTGCAAAAACTCGATTTCTGTACTTTTTACTCAGTTAAAATTCTAACGGGTCTGTTGTTCTGTCTATTTAGACACGCTCGTCCGAAACCTCTACGAAAAAGACCGCAAAATAAGTTAGAATCAAAATTTAGGAGTTCATATAATTGATTACGAGCTTTTCAACACGATTATATTGCGAAAACTCTATTACTGTACTTTTACTCAGTTAAAATTCTAACGCGTCCATTGTTCGGCCCATTTAGACTCGCTCGTCCGAAACCTCTACAAAAGGGTTGCAAAATAAGTTTTAATCCAAATTTAGGAGTCCTTGCCCCCTTTGTTGATCCTGTCCGGAATTTGTTCTTCATGCGCTTCGTGTTTGTCCGGGTGCCTCGGAGACTCTCCGTTTAGTAGGCCTCTCGGCGTCTTTGATAAATAGTACGACCCATATTGGTCTCCAATGGCTAGAGGAGGGTCCTGGCCTACTATTTGCTGATCTCTTTGGGATCTTTCTTACTACTCTATTGAATATTTGGAACAGGCTCAATGACTGGTCCATAATCACCATATGCAACCCTCTGGCTAATCGCCATCGACTCTCTAAGTCTCCATCCAGATTACTCAAATGCAATCTCTTTTTCTTCTTCTTCCCCAGCGGATCATCCCCCACTCTCTCAACCTCGTTGGAGGCGACCCCTTCCTGGGTATGTTAAGGTTAATGTGGACGGGGCTTTTGACCCAGCCACACACGCGGCGGAGGTTGGAGTTGAGGTCCGTGATGATTCGGGTACAATCGTTTGTGGTCTGGCTTACCCATTGGGCAGGTGTCCGGATGCTGCTACAGCCGATGGTGCGGCTCTTCTCGCTGGCATCACCCTTGCTCAGTCTTGAGGATGGAGCAAATTGTTATTTTAGACAAACTGTGCGTCCATTGCAAATAGGCTCAACTGCCCAGGGCCTGATCTTTCCACCATGGGTTCTACGCTTTTCCAAGCACGAGAATCTCTGTCATCCTTTTCTTTTTCCCATGTTCACTATGTAAGTCGTGAGGCTAATTTAGTTGCTCACACTCTAGCTACTTATGCACTTCGAACCATGACTTCTATGTCTTTTGGTTCCCATTATTCAGATTGTATCCGCAACTTTGTACATTCCGAGAATTTCTCTCAACCAATCTAATAATATTCGGGTACTCTTTTCCCCTTTTAGGGATCTCTTGGCATTGTGCCAGGGAGTGTTGGTAGGGGTTTTTAATGAGGCCCACTTTCTTCAAAAAAAATTCTAACGGGTCCATTGTTCGGCCAATTTAGACCCGCTCTTCCAAAACATCTACAAAAAAGACCGCAAAAAAAGTTTTATTCAAATTTTAGGAATTCATATAATTGATTACGATCTTTTCAACACGATTATATTGCAAAAACTCAATTTCTGTACTTTTTACTCAGTTAAAATTCTAACGGGTCCATTGTTCGGCCCAATTAGACCCGCACGTCCGAAACCTCTACAAAAAAGACTACATAATAAGTTATAATCAAATTTTAAGAGTTCATATAATTGATTACGATCTTTTCAACACGATTATATTGTAAAAACTCAATTTCTGTACTTTTTACTCAGTTAAAATTCTAACGGGTCCATTGTTCGGCCCAATTAGACACGCTCGTCCGAAACCTCTACAAAAAAGACTGCATAATAAGTTATAATCAAATTTTAGGAGTTCATAAAATTGATTACAAGCTTTTCAACACGATTATATTGCAAAAACTCAATTTCTGTACTTTTTACTCGTTTAAAACTCTAACAGGTCCATTGTTTGGCCCATTTAGACCCGCTTGTCCGAAACCTTACAAAAAGGACCGCAAAATAAGTTTTAATCAAAATTTAGGAGTTCATATAATTGATTACGAGCTTTTCAACACGATTATATTGCAAAAACTCGATTTCTGTGCTTTTTACTTAGTTAAAATTCTAACGGGTCCATTGTTCGGCCCATTTAGATCCACTCGTTAGAAACCTCAACAAAAAAGACCGCAAAATAAGTTAGAATCAAATATTAGGAGTTCATATAATTGATTTTGAGTTTTTCAACATGATTATATTGCAAAAACTAGATTTCTGTACTTTTTACTCATTTAAAATTCTAACGGGTCCATTGTTCTACCCAATTAGACCCGCTCGTCCGAAAACTCTACAAAAAAGACCGTTTAATAAGTTATAATCAAATTTTAGGAGTTCATAAAATATATTACGAGCTTTTCAACACGATTATATTACAAAAACTCAATTTCTGTACTTTTTACTCGGTTAAAACTCTAACAGGTCCATTGTTTGGCCCATTTAGACCCGCTCGTCCGAAACCTTACAAAAAGGACCGCAGAATAAGTTTTAATCAAAATTTAGGAGTTCATATAATTGATTACGAGCTTTTCAACACGATTATATTGCAAAAACTAAATTTCTGTACTTTTTACTCAGTTAAAATTCTAATGGGTCCATTGTTCGGCCCATTTAGATCAACTCGTTAGAAACCTCAACAAAAAAGACCGCAAAATAAGTTAGAATCAAATTTTAGGAGTTCATATAATTGATTTTGAGTTTTTCAACATGATTATATTGCAAAAGCTCAATTTCTATACTTTTTACTCAGTTAAAATTCTAACGGGTCCATTGTTCGACCCATTTAGACCCGCTCGTCGGAAACCTCCACAAAAGGGCTGCAAAAAAAGTTTTCATCCAAATTTAGGAGTTCATATAATTGATTACGAGCTTTTCAACTTGATTATATTGCAAAAATTCGATTTCTGTACTTTTTACTCAGTTAAAAATCTAACGGGTCCATTGTTCGGCACATTTAGACTCGCTCGTCCAAAACCTCTACAAAAAAGGATGCAAAATAAGTTTTAATCCAAATTTAGGAGTTCATATAATTGATTACGAGCTTTTCAACATGATTATAATGCAAAAACTCTATTTCTGTACTATTTACTCAGTTAAATTCTAACGGGACCATTGTTCGGCCCATTTAGACCCGCTCGTCCGAAACCTCTACAAAAAACACCGCAAAACAAGTTTTAATCAAATTTTAGGAGTTCATATAATTGATTACGAGCTTTCCAACACGATTATATTGCAAAAACACAATTTCTAAACTTTTGACTTTGTTAAAATTCTAATGGGTCCATTGTTCGGCCTATTTAGACCCGCTCGTCCGAAACCTCTACAAAAAAGCCCGCAAAACAAGTTATAATCAAATTTTAGAGTTTATATAATTGATTACGAGCTTTTCAACACGATTATATTGCAAAAACTCAATTTCTGTTCTTTTTACTCAGTTAAAATTCTAACGGGTTTGTAGTTCGGCCCATTTAGACCCGCTCGTCCGAAACCTCTACAAAAAAGCTGTAGAATAAGTTTTAATCCAAATTTCGGAGTTCATACAATTAATTACGAGCTTTTCAACACGATTATATTGTAAAAACTCAATTTCTGTACTTTTTACTCAGTTAAAATTCTAACGGGTCCATTTTACGGCCCATTTAGACCCGCTCGTCCGAAACCACCACATAAAGAACCACAAAACAAGTTTTAATCAAAATTTAGGAGTTCATATAATTTATTACGAGGTTTTCAATACGATTATATTGCAAAAACTCGATTTATGTACTTTTTACTCATTTAAAATTCTAACAGGTCCATTGTTCGGCCGAATTAGACTCGCACGTCCGAAACCTCTACAAAAAGACCGCAAAATAAGTTATAATCAAATTATAGGAGTTCATATAATTGATTACGAGCTTTTCAACACGATTATATTGCAAAAACTTAATTTCTGTACTTTTTACTCGGTTTAAATTCTAACAGGTCCATTGTTTTGCCCATTTAGACTCGCTCGTCCGAAACCATAGAAAAAAGACCGCAAAACAAGTTTTAATCAAAATTTAGGAGTTCATATAATTGATTATGAGCTATTCAACACGATTATATTGCAAAAACTCGATTTTTGTACTCTTTACTCAGTTAAAATTCTAACGGGTCCATTGTTCGGCCCATTTAGACCCGCTCGTCTGAAACCTCTACAAAAAAGACCGCGAAACAAGGGTTAATCAAATTTTAGGAGTTCTTATAATTGATTACGAGCTTTTCAACACAATTACATTGCAAAAATCGATTTCTGTACTTTTTACTCAGTTAAAATTCTAACGGGTCCATTGTTCGGCCCATTTAGACCGCTCGTCCGAAACCTCTACAAAAAAGACCGCAAAATAAGTTATAATCAAATTTTAGGTGTTCATATAATTGATTACGAGCTTTTAACCACGATTATATTGCAAAAACTCGATTTCTGTACTTTTTACTCAGTTAAAATTCGAACGGGTCTATTGTTCGGCCCATTTAGACCCGCTCGTCCGAAACCTCTACAAAGGGCTGCAGGATATGTTTTAATCCAAATTTAGGAGTTCATATAATTGATTACGAGCTTTTCAAAATGATTATATTGTAAAAAGTCATTTTATGGTCTTTTTACTCAGTTAAAATTCTAACGGGTCAATTTTACGGCCCATTTAGACCCGCTCGTCCGAAACCTCCACAAAAAGGACCGCAAAACAAGTTTTAATCAAAATTTAGGAGTTAATATAATTGATTACGAGCTTTTCAACATGATTATATTGCAAAAACTCAATTTCTGTACTTTTTACTCAGTAAAAATTCTAACGGGTCCATTGTTCGGCCCATTTAGACACGCTCGTCCGAAACCTCTACAAAAAGACCGCAAAACAAGTTTTAATCAAATTGTAGGAGTTCATATAATTGATTACGAGCTTTTCAACACGATTATATTGCAAAAACTCGATTTCTATACTTTTTACTCAGTTAAAATTCTAACGGGTCATTTGTTCGGCCCATTTAGACCCGCTCGTCCGAAACCTCTACAAAAGGGTTGAAAAATAAGTTTTAACCAAATTTAGGAGTTCATACAATTGATGACGAGCTTTTCAACACGATTATATTGCAAAAGCTCGATTATTGTACTTTTTTCTCAGTTAAAATTGTAACGGGTCTATTGTTTGGCCCATTTAGACCCGCTCGTCCGAAACCTCTACAAAGGGCTGCAGAATATGTTTTAATCCAAATTTAGGAGTTCATACAATTGATTACGAGCTTTTCAAAATGATTATATTGTAAAAAGTCAATTTTTGTACTTTTTACTCAGTTAAAATTCTAACGGGTCCATTTTACGCGCCATTTAGACCCGCTCGTCCGAAACCTCCACAAAAAGGACCGCAAAACAAGTTTTAATCAAAATTTAGGAGTTAATATAATTGATTACGAGCTTTTCAACATGATTATATTAAAAAAAACTCAATTTCTGTACTTTTTACTCGGTTAAAATTCTAACAGGTCCATTGTTTGGCCCATTTAGACCCGCTCGTCCGAAACCCTACAAAAAGGACCGCAAAATAAGTTTCAATCAAAATTTAGGAGTTCATATAATTGATTACGAGTTTTTCAACACGATTATTTTGCAAAAACTCGATTTATGTACTTTTTACTCAGTTAAAATTCAAACGGTTCCATTGTTTGGCCCATTTAGACCCGCTCGTCCGAAACCTCTACAAAAAGAACGTAAAACAAGTTTTAATCAAATTTTAGGAGTTCAAATAATTGATTACTAGCTTTTCAACACGATTATATTGCAAAAACTCGATTTCTGTAATTTTTACTCAGTTCAAATTGTGACGGGTCCATTGTTCAGCCCATTTAGACTCGCTCCTCCGAAACCTCTACAAAAAAGACCGCAAAACAAGTTTTAATCAAATCTTAGGAGTTCATATAATTGATTACGAGCTTTTCACACAATTATATTGCAAAACCCGATTTCTGTACTTTTTACTCAGTTAAAATTCTAACGGGTCCATTGTTCGGCCCATTTAGACCCGCTCATCCGAAAAGTCTACAAAAGGGTTGCAAAATAAGTTTAATCAAAATTTATGTGTTCATACAATTGATTACGAGTTTTTCAACACGATTATATTGCAAAAACTCGATTTCTGTACTTTTTACTCAGTTAAAATTCTAATGGGTCCATTGTTCGGCCCGTTTAGACCCGTTTGTCCGAAACCTCTTCAAAAGGGTTGCAAAATAAGTTTTAATCCATATTTAGGAGTTCATACAATTGATTACGAGCTTTTCAACACGATTATATTGCAAAAACTTGATTTCTGTACTTTTTACTCAGTTAAAATTCTAATGGGTCTTTTGTTCGGCCCATTTAGACTCGCTCGTCCGAAACCTCTACAAAGGGTTGCAAAATAAGTTTAATCCAAATTTATGAGTTTATATAATTGATTACGAGTTTTTCAACATGATTATATTGCAAAAACTCGATTTCTATACTTTTTACTTAGTTAAAATTATAACGGGTGTATTGTTCGGCCCATTTAGACCCGCTCGTCCGAAACATCTACAAAAGGGTTGAAAAATAAGTTTTAACCAAATTTAGGATTTCATAAAATTGATTACGAGCTTTTCAACACGATTATATTGTAAAAACCCGATTTTTGTACTTTTTACTCAGTTAAAATTCTAACGGGTCCATTGTTAGGCCCTTTTAGACCCGCTCGTCCGAAACCTCAACAAAAAGACCGCAAAACAAGTTTTAATCAAATTGTAGGAGTTCATATAATTGATTACGAGCTTTTCAACACGATTATATTGCAAAAACTCGATTTCTGTACTTTTTACTCAGTTAAAATTCTAACGGGTCATTTGTTCGGCCCATTTAAACCCGCTTGTCCGAAACCTCTACAAAAGGGTTGAAAAATAAGTTTTAACCAAATTTAGGAGTTCATACAATTGATGACGAGCTTTTCAACAAGATTATATTGCAAAAGCTCGATTATTGTACTTTTTTCTCAGTTAAAATTGTAACGGGTCCATTGTTTGGCCCATTTAGACCCGTCGTCCGATACCTTTACAAAAGGGTTGCAAAATAAGTTTAATCTAAATTTATGAGTTCATACAATTGATTACGAGTTTTTCAACACGATTATATTGCAAAACCTCAATTTCTGTACGTTTTACTCAGTTAAAATTCTAACGAGTGTATTGTTCGGCCCATTTAGACACGCTCGTCCGAAACCTCTACAAAAGGGCTGCATAATATGTTTTAATCCAAATTTATGAGTTCATACAATTGATTACGAGCTTTTTAACACGATTATATTGTAAAAAAGTCAATTTATGTACTTTTTACTTAGGTAAAATTCTAACGGGTCAATTTTACGGCCCATTTAGACTAGCTCGTCCGAAACCTCCACAAAAAGGAACGCAAAACAAGTTTTAATCAAAATTTAGGAGTTCATACAATTGATTACGAGCTTTTCAACACGATTATATTGTAAAAACTAGATTTCTGTACGTTTTATCCAGTTAAAATTCTAACGGGTCCATTGTTCGGCCCATTTAGACCCGCTCGTCCGAAACCTCTACAAAAAAGACCACAAAATAAGTTAGAATCAAATTTTAGGAGTTCATATAATTGATTACGAGCTTTTCAACACGATTATATTGCAAAAACTCGATTTCTGTACTTTTTACTTTGTTAAAATTCTAACGGGTCCATTGTTCGGCCCATTTAGACCCGCTCGTCCGAAACCTCTACAAAAAAGACCATAAAATAAGTTATAACCAAATTTTAGGAGTTCATAAAATTGATTACAAGCTTTTCAACACGATTATATTGCAAAAACTCAATTTCTGTACTTTTTACTCGTTTAAAACTCTAACAGGTCCATTGTTTGGCCCATTTAGACCCGCTCGTCCGAAACCTTACAAAAAGGACCGCAAAATAAGTTTTAATCAAAATTTAGGAGTTCATATAATTGATTACGAGCTTTTCAACTTGATTATATTGCAAAAATTCGATTTCTGTACTTTTTACTCAGTTAAAATTCTAACGGGTCCATTGTTCGGCCCATTTAGACCCGCTCGTCGGAAACCTCTACAAAAGGGCTGCAAAAAAAGTTTTCATCCAAATTTAGGAGTTCATATAATTGATTACGAGCTTTTCAACTTGATTATATTGCAAAAATTCGATTTCTGTACTTTTTACTCAGTTAAAAATCTAACGGGTCCATCGTTCGGCACATTTAGACTCGCTCGTCCAAAAACTCTACAAAAAAGGATGCAAAATAAGTTTTAATCCAAATTTAGGAGTTCATATAATTGATTACGAGCTTTTCAACATGATTATAATGCAAAAACTCTATTTCTGTACTTTTTACTCAGTTAAAATTCTAACGGGACCATTGTTCGGCCCATTTAGACCCGCTCGTCCGAAACCTCTACAAAAAACACCGCAAAATAAGTTTTAATCAAATTTTAGGAGTTCATATAATTGATTACGAGCTTTCCAACATGATTATATTGCAAAAACTCAATTTCTGAACTTTTGACTTTGTTAAAATTCTACTGGGTCCATTGTTCGGCCTATTTAGACCCGCTCGTCCGAAACCTCTACAAAAAAACCCGCAAAACAAGTTATAATCAAATTTTAGAGTTTATATAATTGATTATGAGCTTTTCAACACGATTATATTGCAAAAACTCAATTTCTGTTCTTTTTACTCAGTTAAATTTCCAACGGGTCTATTGTTCGGCCCATTTAGACCCGCTCGTCCGAAACCTCTACAAAAAGCTGTAGAATAAGTTTTAATCCAAATTTCGGAGTTCATACAATTAATTACGAGCTTTTCAAGACGATTATATTGTAAAAACTCAATTTCTGTACTTTTTACTCAGTTAAAATTCTAACGGGTCCATTTTACGGCCCATTTAGACCCGCTCGTCCGAAACCACCACAAAAAGAACCACAAAACAAGTTTTAATCAAAATTTAGGAGTTCATATAATTTATTACGAGGTTTTCAATACGATTATATTGCAAAAACTCGATTTCTGTACTTTTTACTCATTTAAAATTCTAACAGGTCCATTGTTCGGCCGAATTAGACTCGCACGTCCGAAACCTCTACAAAAAGACCGCAAAATAAGTTATAATCAAATTATAGGAGTTCATATAATTGATTACGAGCTTTTCAACACGATTATATTGCAAAAACTTAATTTCTGTACTTTTTACTCGGTTTAAATTCTAACAGGTCCATTGTTTTGCCCATTTATACTCGCTCGTCCGAAACCATAGAAAAAAGACCGCAAAACAAGTTTTAATCAAAATTTAGGAGTTCATATAATTGATTATGAGCTTTTCAACACGGTTATATTGCAAAAACTCGATTTCTGTACTCTTTACTCAGTTAAAATTCTAACGGGTCCATTGTTCGGCCCATTTAGACCCGCTCGTCCGAAACCTCTACAAAAAACACCGCAAAACAAGTTTTAATCAAATTTTTGGAGTTCATATAATTGATTACGAGCTTTCCAACACGATTATATTGCAAAAACTCAATTTCTAAACATTTGACTTTGTTAAAATTCTAATGGGTCCATTGTTCGGCCTATTTAGACCCGCTCGTCCGAAACCTCTACAAAAAAGCCCGCAAAACAAGTTATAACCAAATTTTAGAGTTTATATAATTGATTACGAGCTTTTCAACACGATTATATTGCAAAAACTCAATTTCTGTTCTTTTTACTCAGTTAAAATTCTTACGGGTCTATAGTTCGGCCCATTTAGACCCGCTCGTCCGAAACCTCTACAAAAAAGCTGTAGAATAAGTTTTAATCCAAATTTCGGAGTTCATACAATTAATTACGAGCTTTTCAACACGATTATATTGTAAAAACTCAATTTCTGTACTTTTTACTCAGTTAAAATTCTAACGGGTCCATTTTACGGCCCATTTAGACCCGCTCGTCCGAAACCACCACATAAAGAACCACAAAACAAGTTTTAATCAAAATTTAGGAGTTCATATAATTTATTACGAGGTTTTCAACACGATTATATTGCAAAAACTCGATTTCTGTACTTTTTACTCATTTAAAATTCTAACAGGTCCATTGTTCGGCCGAATTAGACTCGCACGTCCGAAACCTCTACAAAAAGACCGCAAAATAAGTTATAATCAAATTATAGGAGTTCATATAATTGATGACGAGCTTTTCAACACGATTATATTGCAAAAGCTCGATTATTGTACTTTTTTCTCAGTTAAAATTGTAACGGGTCTATTGTTTGGCCCATTTAGACCCGCTCATCCGAACCTCTACAAAGGGCTGCAGAATATGTTTTAATCCAAATTTAGGAGTTCATACAATTGATTACGAGCTTTTCAAAATGATTATATTGTAAAAAGTCAATTTCTGTACTTTTTACTCAGTTAAAATTCTAACGGGTCCATTTTACGGCCCATTTAGACCCGCTCGTCCGAAACCTCCACAAAAAGGACCGCAAAACAAGTTTTAATCAAAATTTAGGAGTTAATATAATTGATTACGAGCTTTTCAACATGATTACATTGAAAAAATTCAATTTCTGTACTTTTTACTCGGTTAAAATTCTAACAGGTCCATTGTTTGGCCCATTTAGACCCGCTCGTCCGAAACCCTACAAAAAGGACCGCAAAATAAGTTTCAATCAAAATTTAGGAGTTCATATAATTGATTACGAGCTTTTCAACATGATTATATTGCAAAAACTCGATTTATGTACTTTTTACTCAGTTAAAATTTAAACGGTTCCATTGTTTGGCCCATTTAGACCCGCTCGTCCGAAACCTCTACAAAAAGACCGTAAAACAAGTTTAATCAAATTTTAGGAGTTCAAATAATTGATTACTAGCTTTTCAACACGATTATATTCCAAAAACTGGATTTCTGTCATTTTTACTCAGTTAAAATTGTAACGGGTCCATTGTTCAGCCCATTTAGACTCGCTCCTCCGAAACCTCTACAAAAAAGACCGCAAAACAAGTTTTAATCAAATCTTAGGAGTTCATATAATTGATTACGAGCTTTTCACACAATTATATTGCAAAACCCGATTTTTGTACTTTTTACTCAGTTAAAATTCTAACGGGTCCATTGTTCGGCCCATTTAGACCCGCTCATCCGAAAAGTCTACAAAAGGGTTGCAAAATAAGTTTAATCAAAATTTAGGTGTTCATACAATTGATTACGAGTTTTTCAACACGATTATATTGCAAAAACTCGATTTCTGTACTTTTTACTCAGTTAAAATTCTAATGGGTCCATTGTTCGGCCCATTTAGACCCGTTCGTCCGAAACATCTACAAAATGGTTGCAAAATAAGTTTTAATCCAGGTTTAGGAGTTCATACAATTGATTACGAGCTTTTCAACACGATTATATTGCAAAATCTTGATTTCTGTACTTTTTACTCAGTTAAAATTCTAATGGGTCTTTTGTTCGGCCCATTTAGACTCGCTCGTCCGAAACATCTACAAAGGGTTGCAAAATAAGTTTAATCCAAATTTATGAGTTTATATAATTGATTACGAGTTTTTCAACATGATTATATTGCAAAAACTCGATTTCTATACTTTTTACTCAGTTAAAATTATAACGGGTGTATTGTTCGGCCCATTTAGACCCGCTCGTCCGAAATCTCTACAAAAAAGACCGCAAAACAAGTTTTAATCCAAATTTAGGATTTCATAAAATTGATTACGAGCTTTTCAACACGATTATATTGCAAAAACCCGATTTTTGTACTTTTTACTCAGTTAAAATTCTAACGGGTCCATTGTTAGGCCCTTTTAGACCCGCTCGTCCGAAACCTCTACAAAAAGACCGCAAAACAACTTTTAATCAAATTGTAGGAGTTCATATAATTGATTACGAGCTTTTCAACACGATTATATTGCAAAAACTCGATTTCTGTACTTTTTACTTAGTTAAAATTCTAACGGGTCATTTGTTTGGCCCATTTAGACCCGCTCGTCCGAAACCTCTACAAAAGGGTTGAAAAATAAGTTTTAACCAAATTTAGGAGTTCATACAATTGATGACGAGCTTTTCAACACGATTATATTGCAAAAGCTCGATTATTGTACTTTTTTCTCAGTTAAAATTGTAACGGGTCCATTGTTTGGCCCATTTAGACCCGTCGTCAGATACCTTTACAAAAGGGTTGCAAAATAAGTTTAATCTAAATTTATGAGTTCATACAATTGATTACGAGTTTTTCAACACGATTATATTGCAAAACCTCGATTTCTGTACGTTTTACTCTGTTAAAATTCTAACGGGTGTATTGTTCGGCCCATTTAGACCCGCTCGTCCGAAACCTCTACAAAAGGGCTGCATAATATGTTTTAATCCAAATTTAGGAGTTCATACAATTGATTACGAGCTTTTCAACACGATTATATTGTAAAAAAGTCAATTTATGTACTTTTTACTTAGGTAAAATTCTAACGGGTCAATTTTACGGCCCATTTAGACTCGCTCGTCCGAAACCTCCACAAAAAGAAACGCAAAACAAGTTTTAATCAAATTTTAGGAGTTCATACAATTGATTACGAGCTTTTCAACACGATTATATTGTAAAAACTAGATTTCTGTACGTTTTATCCTGTTAAAATTCTAACGGGTCCATTGTTCGGCCCATTTAGACCCGCTCGTCCGAAACCTCTACAAAAAATACCACAAAATAAGTTAGAATCAAATTTTAGGAGTTCATATAATTGATTACGAGCTTTTCAATATGATTATATTGCAAAAACTCGATTTCTGTACTTTTTACTTTGTTAAAATTCTAATGGGTCCATTGTTCGGCCCATTTAGACCCGCTTGTCCGAATCCTCTACAGAAAGGCTGCAAAATAAGTTTTAATCCAAATTTAGGAGTTCATACAATTGATTACGAGCTTTTCAACACGATTATATTCCAAAAACTCGATTTCTGTACTTTTTACTCAGTTAAAGTTCTAACGGGTCTATTGTTCGGCCCATTTAGACCCGCTCGTCCGAAACCTTTACAAAAAAGACCGCAAAATAAGTTAGAATCAAATTTTAGGAGTTCATATAATTGATTACGAGCTTTTCGACACGATTATATTGCAAAAACTAGATTTCTGTACTTTTTACTCAGTTAAAATTCTAACTGGTCCATTGTTCGGCCCATTTAGACCCGCTCGTCTGAAACCTAAACAAAAGGGTTGCAAAATAAGTTTTATTCCAATTTAGGAGGTCATACAATTGATTACGAGCTTTTCAACACGATTATAATGCAAAAACTCAATTTCTGTACTTTTTACTCAATTAAAATTCTAACGGGTCCATTGTTCGGCCCATTTAGACCCGGTCGTCCGAAACCTCTACAAAAAAGACCAAAAAAATAAGTTAAAATCACTTTTTAGGAGTTCAAATAATTGATTGGAGCTTTTCAACACGATTATATTGTAAAAACTTGATTACTGTACTTTTTACTCAGTTAAAATTCTAACAGGTCCATTGTTCGGCCCATTTAGACTCTCTCGTCCGAAACCTCTACAAAAGGGTTGCAAAATAAGTTTTAATCCAAATTTAGGAGTTCATACAATTGATTACGAGCTTTTCAACACGATTATATTGCAAAAACTCGATTTCTGTACTTTTTACTCAGTTAAAATTCTAACGGTTCCATTGTTCGGCCCATTTAGACCCGCTCGTCTAAAACCTCTACAAATAAGATCGCAAAATAAGTTTTAATCAAATTGTAGGAGTTCATATAATTTACTACGAGCTTTTCAACACGATTATATTGCAAAAACTCAATTTCTGTACTTTTTAATCAGTTAATATTCTAACGGGTTCATTGTTCGGCCCATTTAGACCCGCTCGACCGAAACCTCTACAAAAGGGCTGCAAAATAAGTTTTAATCAAAATTTAGGAGTTCATATAATTGATTACGAGCTTTTCAACACGATTATATTGCAAAATCTCGATTTCTGAACTTTTTACTTAGTTAAAATTCTAACGAGTCCATTGTTCAGCCCATTTAGACACGCTCGTCCGAAACCTCTACAAAATAGACCGCAAAATAAGTTAGAATCAAATTTTAGGAGTTCAAATAATTGATTACGAGCTTTTTAACACGATTATATTGCAAAAACTCGAGTTATGTACTTTTTACTCAGTTAAAATTCTAACGGGCCCATTATTCGGCCCATTTAGACCCGCTCGTCCGAAACCTCTACAAAAGGGCTCCAAAATAAGTTTTATTCCAAATTTAGGTGTTCATATAATTGATTACGAGCTTTTCAACACGATTATATTGAAAAAACCCGATTTCTGTACTTTTTACTCAGTTAAAATTCTAACAGGTCCATTGTTCGGCCCGTTTAGACCCGCTCGTCCGAAACCTCTACAAAAAAGACCCCAAAATAAGTTAGAATCAAATTTTAGGAGTTCATATAATTGATTACGAGCTTTTCAACACAATTATATTTCAAAAACTCAATTTCTATGCTTTTTACTAAGTTAAAATTCCAACGGTTCCATTGTTTGGCCCATTTAGACTCGCTAATCCGAAACCTCTTCAAAAGGGTTGCAAAATAATTTTTAATCCAAATTTAGGAGTTTATACAATTGATTACTAGCTTTTCAACATGATTATATAGCAAAAACTCGATTTCTATACTTTTTACTCAGTTAAAATTCTACGGCCGACGCTTCTCTTTTGGGCCCCCAGATTTTGGAGGCCAAGGACCTCCTTCATGATTCTTCTTTTAGAGTATCTTTTGTTCCTAGATCGGCCAATGTGATGGCCCATAAGTTAGCCTCTTGGGCTTTGCATTGTTCTTCTACTTTATATTTTGACTCTGTCATTCCTGATTGTATCCAAATAGATGTACTGACTGATTTACAGTCTTTTGAATCTAATATATATCAGGGCACTCTTTTCCCCGTAGGACCATCCTTTGCCTCGGCTCAGGGTGATTAGTGGGGTTTTTAATGAGGCCCTTTCCTTCAAAAAGATTTCTAACGGGTCCATTGTTCGGCCCATTTAGATCCGCTCGTCCGAAACCTCAACAAAAAAAGACCGCAAAATAAGTTAGAATCAAATTTTAGGAGTTCATATAATTGATTACGAGCTTTCCAACACGATTATATTGCAAAAACTCAATTTCTGAACTTTTGATTTAGTTAAAATTCTAATGGGTCCATTGTTCGGCCCATTTAGACCCGCTTGTCCGAAACCTCTACAAAAGGGTTGCAAAATAAGTTTTAATCCAAATTTAGGAGTTCATACAATTGATTACGAGCTTTTCAACACAATTATATTGCAAAAACTCGATTTTTGTACTTTTTACTTAGTTAAAATTCTAACGGGTCCATTGTTCGGCCCATTTAGACCCGCTCGTCCGAAATCTCGACAAAAAATACCGCAAAATAAGTTAGAATCAAATATTAGGAGTTCATATAATTGATAGCTTTTGAACACGATTATATTGCAAAAATTCAAATTCTGTACTTTTTACTCAGTTAAAATTCTAACGGGCTTTCTTCAAAAATAAAATTCTAACGGGTCTATTGTTCGGCCCATTTAGACCCGCTCATCCGAAACCTCTACAAAAGGGTTGCAAAATAAGTTTTAATCCAAATTTAGGAGTTCATACAATTGATTACGAGCTTTTCAACACAATTATATTGCAAAAACTCGATTTTTGTACTTTTTACTTAGTTAAAATTCTAACGGGTCCATTGTTTGGCCCCATTTAGACCCGCTCGTCCGAAACCTCAACAAAAAAGACAGCAAAATAAGTTAGAATCAAATTTTAGGAGTTCATATAATTGATAACGAGCTTTTCAATACTATTATATTGCAAAAATTCAATTTATGTACTTTTGACTCAGTTAAAATTCTAACGGGCTTTCTTCAAAAATAAAATTCTAACGGGTCCATTGTTCGGCCCATTTAGACCCGCTCGTCCGAAACCTTACAAAAAGGACCGCAAAATAAGTTTTAATCGAAATTTTGGAGTTCATGTAATTGATTACGAGCTTTCCAACACGATTATATTGCAAAAACTCGATTTCTGTACTTTTTACTCATAAAATTCTAACGGGTCCATTGTTCGGCCCATTTAGACCCGCTCATCCGAAACCTCTACAAAAGGGCTGCAAAATAAGTTTTAATCCAAATTTAGGAGTTCATACAACTAATTAAGAGCTTTTCAACACAATTATATTGCAAAAACTCGATTTCTTTACTTTTTGCTCCGATAAAATTCTAACGGGTCAATTTTTCGGCACATTTAGACCCGCTCGTCCGAAACTTCTACAAAAGGGTTGCAAAATAAGTTTTAATCCAAACTTAGGAGTTCATAGAATTGATTATGAGCTTTTCAACACAATTATATTGCAAAAACTCGATTTTTGTGCTTTTTACTTAGTTAAAATTCTAACGGGTACATTGTTCAGCCCATTTAGACCCGCTCGTCCGAAACCTCAACAAAAAAGACCACAAAATAAGTTTGAATCAAATTTTAGGAGTTCATATAATTGATAACGAGCTTTGCAAAACGATTATATTACAAAAATTCAAATTCTGTACTTTTTACTCAGTTAAAATTCTAACAGGCTTTCTTCAAAAATAAAATTCTGACGGGTCTATTGTTCGGCCCATTTAGACCCGCTCGTCTGAAACCTATACAAAAAAGGGCTGCAAAATAAGTTTTAATCCAAATTTAGGAGTTCATATAACTGATTACGAGCTTTTTAACATGATTATATTGCAAGAACTTAATTTTTATATTTTTCCTCGGTTAAAATTCTAACGGGTCTATTGTTCGGCCCATTTAGACTCGCTCGTCCGAAACCTTACAAAAAGGACCGCAAAATAAGTTTTAATCCAAATTTAGGAGTTCATACAATTGATTACCAGCTTTTCAACACAATTATATTGCAAAAACTCGATTGTTGTGCTTTTTACTCAGTTAAAATTCTAACGGGTCCATTGTTCGGCCCATTTAGACCCGCTCGTCCGAAACCTCTACAAAAGGGTTGCAAAATAAGTTTTAATCCAAATTTAGGAGTTCATACAATTGATTACGAGCTTTTCAACACGATTATTTTGCAAAAACTCGATTTCTGTACTTTTTACTCAGTTAAAATTCTAACGGGTCCATTGTTCAGCCCATTTAGACCCGCTCGTCCGAATCCTCAACAAAAGGGCTGCAAAATAAGTTTTAATCCAAATTTAGGAGTTCGTACAACTGATTAAGAGCTTTTCAACACAATTATATTGCAAAAACTCGATTTCTTTACCTTTTACTCCGATAAAATTCTAACGGGTCCTTTGTTCGGCCCATTTAGACCCGCTCGTCCGAAACTTCTACAAAAGGGTTGCAAAATAAGTTTTAATCCAAATTTAGGAGTTCATAAAATTGATTATGAGCTTTTCAACACAATTATATTGCAAAAACTCGATTTTTGTACTTTTTACATAGTTAAAATTCTAACGGGTCCATTGTTCGGCCCATTTAGACCCGCTCATCCGAAATCTCAACAAAAAAGACCGCAAAATAAGTTAGAATCAAATTTTATGAGTTCGTATAATTGATAACGAGCTTTTCAACAGGATTATATTGCATAAATTAAATTTCTGTACTTTTTACTCAGTTAAAATTCTATCGGGCTTTCTTCAAAAATAAAATTCTAACGGGTCTATTGTTCGGCCCATTTAGACCCGCTCATCCGAAACCCTACAAAAGGGTTGCAAAATAAGTTTTAATCCAAATTTAGGAGTTCATACAATTGATTACGAGCTTTTCAACACAATTATATTGCAAAAACTCGATTTTTGTACTTTTTACTTAGTTAAAATTCTAACGGGTCCATTGTTCGGCCCCATTTAGACCCGCTCGTCCGAAACCTCAATAAAAAAGACCGCAAAATAAGTTAAAATCAAATTTTAGGAGTTCATATAATTGATAATGAGCTTTTCAATACTATTATATTGTAAAAATTCAATTTCTGTACTTTTGACTCAGTTAAAATTCTAACGGGCTTTCTTCAAAAATAAAATTCTAACGGGTCCATTGTTCGGCCCATTTAGACTCGCTCGTCCGAAACCTTACAAAAAGGACCGCAAAATAAGTTTTAATCGAAATTTTGGAGTTCATGTAATTGACTACGAGCTTTTCAACACGATTATATTGCAAAAACTCGATTTCTGTACTTTTTACACATATAAAATTCTAACGGGTCCATTGTTCGGCCCATTTAGACCCACTCGTCCGAAACCTCTACAAAAGGGCTGCAAAATAAGTTTTAATCCATATTTAGGAGTTCATACAACTAATTAAGAGCTTTTCAACACAATTATATTGCAAAAACTCGATTTCTTTACTTTTTACTCCGATAAAATTCAAACGGGTCCATTTTTTGGCACATTTAGACCCGCTCGTCCAAAACTTCTACAAAAGGGTTGCAAAATAAGTTTTAATCCAAATTTAGGAGTTCATACAATTGATTATGAGCTTTTCAACACATTTATATTGCAAAAACTCGATTTTTGTGCTTTTTACTCTGTTAAAATTCTAACGGGTCCATTGTTCGGCCCATTTAGACCCGCTCGTCTGAAACCTCTACAAAAGGGTTGCAAAATAAGTTTTAATCCAAATTTAGGAGTTCATACAATTGATCAAGAGCTTTTCAAACAGATTATATTGCAAAAACTCGATTTTTGTACTTTTTACTCAGTTAAAATTCTAACGGGTCCATTGTTCGGCCCATTTACACCCGCTCGTCCGAAACCTCTACAAAAAAGACCGCAAAACAAGTTAGAATCAAATTTTAGGAGTTCATATAATTGATTACGAGGTTTTCAACACGATTATATTGCAAAAACTTGATTTCTGTACTTTTTACTCAGTTAAAATTCTAACGAGTCCATTGTTCGGCCCATTTAGACCCGCTCATCCGAAACCTTTACAAAAGGTTGCAAAATAAGTTTTAATCCAAATTTAGGAGTTCATACAATTGATTACGAGCTTTTAAACACAATTATATTGCAAAAACTCAATTTTTGTACTTTTTACTCAGTTAAAATTCTAACGGGTCCATTGTTCGGCCCATTTAAACCCGCTAGTCCGAAACCTCAACAAAAAAGACCGCAAAATAAGTTTGAATCAAATTTTAGGAGTTCATATAATTGATAACGAGCTTTGCAAAACGAATATATTGCAAAAAAGACCGCAAAATAAGTTTGAATCAAATTCCCGGTCTGGCCGGATGACCGGTCCGAGTAGGCCACACGGGGAAAACCGAAGCGAAACCCCTTAAAGTTCCCCCTCGGTTAGCAACCCTAAAAATTTCTTTTAAAATTAATCTTCTCTAAATGCACATTTAAATCCTATGTGAACACAATAGTGGAAGAATTCGAGAAAGACACTGTAACACCCCAATTTTGGGCTTAGAAGTTTTGGGTCTGAACCGGACCGGTCGGATTTTCGGTTCGAATATAAAAGGGTGGTTTTAGGGAAAGCCTAGTTCGGGATGCATTAAAAATATGGGAAAAATATCTAAAAATCCTCTTTTAATATATATAAGAGGTTGGTGAAATCAATTTTACAAAATGAGGTTTGGAAATATGACATTTCGAGTTAGTGACTAAAATGTAATTTTTGAAAAGTTCGTGACTGTTTTAAAAGGATTGAAACTTTGAATCTTTAAGGAGCTAATTTACCCAAGGGATGATTTCTCCAGATTTTTCTTGACTTTTAAGACCCATTTAGTGTTTAATTAATAAAAAGAAAAGAGGGAAAAGTGATATTTTAGTTTCATAACTAACTTTTACCAAAATTTTCCTATTTCATTTTCTCTCAAAATTCCCTCAGCCAAACACATTTCCACAGCAACTTTCCTTTTGATTTTCACACCTAAAGAAGAGTTTTCAATCCCCAAATGATTCTTAATCATTTCTACATCAAATCCTCACCATTTGCTTAATGAATTTTCAAGGATTTTGGCTCTAAACAAGGAGAAATCCACATTTAGAGGTATGAACGTCCTTCTCCTCTAAATACTCAGTTCTTTACTGAAATTCCCAAGTTCTCAATCCTTAAATTGAGTTTTATTAAAGGTTTTTAATGTTGTGTTCTTGATTTTGGCTTGAAATGCAAGATTTGGATTTAATTTTGAAGAAATTCGTATTGGATGATTGGGCTCTGTTTTGAGATGTCTTTTTGATGTATTTTGAACCGACATACATGCACAGTTAAAACCATTGTTATATATTATATTATATATATGTGTTGGTACATGCATACATGTGACATGACATTAGAGGTTTTGCATACATGTACACATGCATTGATAGGGCATATTGGTGACCATGCATACGAACGTTCATACTTGCTAATAGCTAGTTGGGTCCGTTAGTGTTGTGATAGGGTTAGGTTGGATGATAGGTTTTAAAAGTTTTTTTGGTGCTAGGAGAATGTTAGAAGTAATGGAGGGTATTAAGCGAGCTGTCAATAATAGTGAGTGCGATATAGCATGTTGGTAGAAGGAAAGTGTTTTGGCGCTTAAAGAGTTTAGTGGTATGGTGGTGAGGAGATTACCGGTTGAAGTTAGAATCAGTCAAAGTGGTTGTGAGTAGCTAGTAGAAGTGGTAGTTTCTTGGTCTTAAGTGATGTTGCAGGTTAGTGGATGTGTTTCCAGAGTGCTGAGGTAACTTGGCATTGATGTTGTAATAGAAGGGTTGTTTTTGTAGGTGATGGTTCGTAGCAACCTTTGAAGAGTTGAGAAGAGGTTGTGTTGTGGGTTGTAGAAAAGGGTTGGCCTGGGGTGAGTAGAAGTTTCGTAATCTTGATATGTATGTATAGAATGGGCGGTGTCCTGGTAAGGCTAGTGTTGTAGTCAAATCTTGAAGTGGAAAGGCAATGTAAGTTCAAGGGCCATTGTTGGTTGGACAGGTTCTTGTGAGAAGTGGTTGGCTAGTCGTGTATAAGTAAATCCCTTCTGAAGTCAGCTAGTGGTATGTGGAACGGCTGGCGGAGTCAAGGTTGGGGTTTTGTGACGTGAATTTCGGATGTTGGGTGAGTAGTCCTGGTGAGTCGTTATGGTAATGATAGTGGCGGATGTGAAGGAATGTCATCAATACGTTGAGAAGTTTGAGTAAGCAGTTGATGCTTAAGAATTTTTGCTTGTTGTGGTAATCTTTGAAAGAAGTTGAGTAGTTTTACAAGGAGTTTTCGAAGCAGTGAAGGTTGTGGGTCATAGGGTGGCTGAAACTGGATGGGTTAGTGTCACTGTGTGTGCAAGTTTTGGGAGTTATGAGATAAGATGGAGTGTGTTGTAAAAATTTGAAAGTTCTTCGGGTTGCTGAGGCTATGTGCAGTTCGGAAGTGTGAAAGGTTAAGCTGTGGTTAACGTCTGAGTGTTCTGGAATTTTGAACAGTATGTAGTGGTGTTGGGTTTGGTTATAGTGTAAGCTTGATTGCGGAGGAGTTGGTTTGTAGAGTTTTGTGTGGAGAGTGTTCAGTGGTGGTTAAGTCTCCTGTGTTGCCTTATGGGTTTCCTGGAGAAGTTTGGTTGTGCTCTTTTCGCCGGTTGAAATTTTGAGGATGAAATTTCCTAAGAGGGGGAGAGTTGTAACAACCCAATTTTGGGCTTAGAAGTTTTGGGTCTGAACCGGACCGGTCGGATTTTCGGTTCTAATATAAAAGGGTGGTTTTAGGGAAAGCCTAGTTCGGGATGCATTAAAAATATGGGAAAAATATCTAAATTTCCCTTTTTAATATATATAAGAGGTTGGTGAAATCAATTTTACAAAATGAGGTTTGGAAATATGACATTTCGAGTTAGTGACTAAAATGTAATTTTTGAAAAGTTCGTGACTGTTTTAAAAGGATTGAAACTTTGAATCTTTAAGGAGCTAATTTACCCAAGGGAGGATTTCTCCAGATTTTTCTTGATTTTTAAGACTTATTTAGTGTTTAATTAATAAAAAGAAAAGAGGGAAAAGTGATATTTTAGTTTCATAACTAACTTTTACCAAAATTTTCCTATTTCATTTTCTCTCAAAATTCCCTCAGCCAAACACATTTCCACAGCAACTTTCCTTTTGATTTCACACCTAAAGAAGAGTTTTCAATCCCCAAATGATTCTTAATCATTTCTACATCAAATCCTCACCATTTGCTTAATGAATTTTCAAGGATTTTGGCTCTAAACAAGGAGAAATCCACATTTAGAGGTATGAACGTCCTTCTCCTCTAAATACTCAGTTCTTTACTGAAATTCCTAAGTTCTCAATCCTTAAATTGAGTTTTATTAAAGGTTTTAATGTTGTGTTCTTGATTTTGGCTTGAAATGCAAGATTTGGATTTAATTTTGAAGAAATTCGTATTGGATGATTGGGCTCTGTTTTGAGATGTATTTTTGCTGTATTTTGGATGTCTAAATGATGTGTAATTGAGGTTTAATCAATGCAATCCCGAATAGGTTGATTTTCCTAAGTTTTTACTTGTGAAAATGGTGGTTTTTGGGGTGATTTTGGTGTTCTGTTAATGCTGGAGGTATAAGGACGAGTTTGGGATTATTTTGGATGTTAATTGATGTTTAAAAATGGTTAGAAGTGATGGATCTTGGCTGGGTTAAGTTTTGGAAGAGTTTGGAGGTGATTGGTTGTGTTTGGTAGCCGAAATGTTGGATTTGTGTAGAGCAGCGAGTTGAGTTGTGTTGCTGGTGTTTTTAATGCATGATGATGCATTAATCCTCTGTTGTTATGTGTTTAAAACATGGGAGAATGATCCGGAAGCAATAGAGGCAGCGTTGGAGGGTTCGGATGCTTGGAAGGCTTGTCTGTAACGCCCCGGTTTTGGGCTTAGAAGTTTTGGGCGTTGACCGGTTCGGTCAAAGTGCGGTTCGAATATATAAGAGTGAATTTAGGAAAACCTAGTTCGGGTTGCATTAAAAATATGGACAAATGTTCTAAAATCCTCTTTTAATATATATAAGTGAACTGTGAAATCAATTTTACAAAATGAGGTTTGGAAGGGTGACATTTTGGCTAGTGACCAAAATGTAATTTTTGAAAACTGTGAGACTGTTTTAAAAAGGATTGAAACTTTGAATCTTTAAGGAGCTATTTACCCAAAGGGAGTTTCTCCAGATTTTTCTAAGATATTTAATATTTTAATTCTGATTTTAAACAAAAGGAAAAGTGGAGGGAAGTTATTTTCTAACTAATTTTCCTAAAATCTCATTTTCCTTTTCTCTCATTTTCTCTCAAACCAAACACCTTTCTCCAGAGATTTCTCTTCTGATTTTGACACTAAAATCTCTCTTTTCAATCCTCTTTTGATTGCTAATCATCTCATCAACAAAACCTCACCAATTGCCATTTGATTCTTCAAGCTTTTTGGTTCTAAAGAGGAGAAACTCAAGTTTGGAGGTAAGAACGTCATTCTCCTCTGAACTTCAAGTTCTTTACTGAAATTCCTAACTTCTCAATCCTTAATTGATGATTTATAAATGGTTTTTAAAGTTGTGTAATGGATCTTGGCTTAAAATGCAAGATTTGATGGTTTTTGATGAATTTTCGTTGGATCTGTTAAAGCAGTGATTTGAGGTGTATATTTGATGATAAATGAATGTTAAATTGATTGGAAATTGAGTTTTAATTAATGCAATCCCGAGTAGGTTGAATTTCCTAAGTTTAGCTTGTGATTCTTGGTTGTTTTTGGGTGATCTTGTGGGTCTGTTGTTGCTGGAGGTATAAGGATGTTGTTAGGTCCTTTTTAGATATTGAATGATGTTTATGGATGCTTAGTTTTGATGGTTTATGGCTGGGCTTTGTTGAGGAGTTGTTTGGATGCATTTTCGGTTGTGTTTGGTGATCGAAAATGGAGTGTGGATGAGAGCAGCGAGTTTAGGTGCTTTCATTGAAGCTATTAATGCATGATGATGCATTAATCTACTGTTTTGATGTGTTTAAAACAGGGGAGTCTTCTTTGGATCCAAGTGGTGGTGATCCGGAAGCTTGATTTGGTGTTTCGGCAAGAGGCGAAACGGAATCGGTGAGTGGATTTTGGTTTTCGGCTTTGAAACCAATGTTTTGGAGGTTTGGGAGCTTAGTCTAAGTCTAAGCAACTTTGCTAAGCTCAAGAGTAAGTTTTTGGAAAAACTCTCTTGATGAGGAACCATGTGATGGTTGGGTGCAATGTGTTTGTTGCACGTTTAAATTCTGTATTTAAAGCATATTTAGCATGTTTGTTTGCTGAGATTATAAGCCATGTGTTTGAGGAAGCTCAAGGTTAGAGTTCCTTGCTTTTGAACATTGTTAAATGTGTTTTAATGCTTAAAGATGCATGACGTTTATGGCTTGGTTAAATGCTTTAAAACAGTGGATTATTGATGATAAATGATGTATATTGGCAAGTGATGTTTTGAAAAGGTTAAGGTCACCAAGGTGGTTAAAAGTCCTTGAGTGAGCCTTGTTTACTTAAGAACATCAAGGTGTTTAAAAGTCCTTGGATGGTTCTTGTTACGGACACAAAGGTGTTTAAAAGTCCTCGTGTGGTCCTTTCCAAGGTGTTTAAAAGTCCTTGGGGCCAAGGTGTTTAAAAGTCCTTGGGGTGATTCATGTCATGGTGTTTAAAAGTCCTTGGGCCAAGGTGTTTAAAAGTCCTTGGGGTCAAGGTGTTTAAAAGTCCTTGAGGTGAAACTTGTTGAGGACACAAAGGTGTTTAAAAGTCCTTGTGTGGTCCTTGTCATGGTGTTTAAAAGTCCATGGGCCATGGTGTTTAAAAGTCCACGGGGATAAGATCACAATGGTGTTTAAAAGTCCATGTGTGAGTCTTATGCTGATCTTGTTAAAAGATGGTAATTATCACTTGTGGCCAATATGACATGTTATGATATGAAGCATGAGATGCTTGGTTAAGATTGCTTGTGAGCATGTCTAAATGTATTTTGAAGTATGACTTGTAAAGTGTTTTATAAATGCATTATTGTGTGGTTTTAATGAGCATACCTCACTAAGCTTTTGCTTACGCTCTCCCTCTTTTCTTAAACCAATAATGCAGAACATTAAGGTGCTTTGAGGGCAGCAAGGAAGGCAAGCAATCAAGTGAAAGATAAGCTCATGTATGGGAAGGTTTTCTTAAACACCTTTAGCTATTGGTTTTTGGCAATGGGGGACCTATGTTGTTGTTTTGGGAGATGTTTTGGACTCCCTATTCTGGATTTTTGTTGTTGTTAATGTTGGTACATGTAATTGGCCATTATGTGTTGGTTTGGAGGTTTTAGTGCATGAATGGTTTGCTTGTGTAGGAAGCATGCCTTTAGAATTGGGGCTTTTCATATATGTTGATATAATGATAATTGGTTGATGCAATTATGTCCCTTGTATGTTGTATGAGTTGCTGGTAAAGTTTGATAGCATTTGGAGCATGTATGGTTGATCAATTGTGTGTTTTAGTAGCCTTTTCTGTGCATTCTGTGCAGGCCGTATCGGAACAGTAGCCCTCGTTTCGGAACGGGTGCCTTATAGCAACCCAGGCGTCCGAAACGGGAGACACCGTTCCGAAACGGAAAGGCCACTGCCAGCCCTCGTTTCGGTACGCGTTGCAGAACGGCCCCGCGTTTCGAAACAGGCTCTCCCTGTTTCGGAACACCTGACCGTTGGGGGCTGACATTGGCAGTTATATGTTTCAAAATGTTTGCATTTTGGTCCCGAAACTTGTTTATGTAATTGTATGAGTTTGGGATGTCCGTTTGAGCTGAAATTTGACAGGGATGCATGAAACATGATTAATTTCAAGTTGGTAACTTTAATTTGGGTGAAGTTCTTGTATTTATCAGAATTTACAAGTTGGTCCCTAAAGTTGTAATTTGTTCAATTGGGTCCCTGTTTGATCTCTGATGTTTATGATCTTTGAGTATGTTGTTTGAATGATCATAACTAGGGTTAATGTGTATCTAGACAAGATTAAAAAAAGAAGGGTCGTTAATCAAGGTTGACTTTCGGGTTGACTTTGGTTTTCCCCGTGTGACTTTCTTAATTCGGGTCAACCGTCTAGGCCGGGTTAAGGGGGTTACATTTGGTGGTATCAGAGCTGAGTTCTCGAGTAATTGGGAATGTGTATGTGAATGTTGAAGTATGTATGCTTTGTATGCTTGTTGAGTGGAAGCATGTTGAGTGAATTGCATGTATGTTGCAATTGAGGTGTATGCTGTGATGAAGCATGTTGTGGGTACCCATTGCCAAATCAAAGCTAATGAAATGATGTTGATTTTAATTGGAAGTGAGCTTGATTACTTGGATTGCTTACCTTGCTGGGCCTGACTTTGTTTATTTGCATTGTGATTGCATATTTAGAGTATGGCACCTCGTAGAGAGTTGAGGAGTAATGTGCGAGCTACGGCTCAGAATGAGAATGAAAATGAGGAGAATGTTGAGAGTGCGGTTTTACCTCCTCCACCTGGTGGTGGCGGTGCTGGGGCTGAGGAAGCTGCAGCTGGTGCTGAGGCTGCTGGACCTGAGGCTGGTCAGGGGCAAGCTATGCCTGATATGACAATGTTAGTACAAGCTATTGCTGGTGCTTTTCAAGCAGCGGTAGCTGGAGCTCGTGGAGCTGGGCATCAGGAAGATGCTGGAGTTAGACTACCTTTGGAGCGTTTGCGCAGTCTGGGAGGGACTGAGTTCAGGGGTATGTCTGCAGAAGGTTTTGAGGCTTGGTTAGAGAGTACCAAGAGGATCTTGGGTCAGATGAGTTGCACTGATGTGCAGAAGCTTGGCTGTGTTGTGTCCTTGCTTCAGAAGGATGCATATACATGGTGGACAACCACTATTTCTGGGATGGCAGAAGCTGATGTGACTTGGACATTCTTTCAGAATGTGTTCAAGAGAAGGTATCTGGGTGTGAGGTACCTAGATGAGAAAAAGAGGGAGTTCATGTTTCTTACCCAAGGGAGCATGACGGTGGCTGAGTATGAAGTACAGTTTGTTCGACTCAGTCAATATGCACCTGAGCTTGTCCCGGATGAGCGAGCGAGGTGTGAAAGATTTCGTTATGGCTTAGTGACGGATGTGAAGATGTATGTGCTGGCTACCGAGTATGATGATTTTGATGTGTTGGTGGGCCGAGCCAAGGATATTGAGATGAACTTGGGTTTATCTGCTAGAGGTGCTGGAGCAAGTGCTGGTAAGCGGGCAGCTGAATATAGTTCCGGTGGTGGACGGAACAAGAGGGGACGTGATCAGAAGTATCAGTCCTCGACTAAGCGAGGTGGTGGAGCACCTGCTCGGGGAGGCAACGCTAGAGCTGATCCGAGTGCATGTTGGATATGTGGTTCGCATGGCCACATGAAACGTGATTGTCCTCGTGCTGTGAGGGAGGTGCAAGCTCCTGTTGCGGCAACTGGTAATGGTTGCTGGAACTGTGGATCTACGGATCATTTGAGGCGTGATTGTCCTATGATGGTTGGTGGCCAAGTTCGTGCTCCTGTTGTTGCAGCAGCGCAGAGAGGTCGTGGGCGCGGCCGTGGTAATTTCCAGCGGAGAGAGGAAGGTGGCCGAGGTGTAGCTCATGTTGTAGCTGTACAGCCAGAGGGTGGCGGACAGGCTAGAGTGTTTGCTCAGCGTGAGGGGAGGAATGACGCGGATGTGATCGCATGTACTTTTACTTTGCAATCCTTGTCATTACTTTCCTTGATTGATTCTGGATCTACGCACTCTTACATATTGCGTGAGCATGCTGAATTGCTTGGTTTGCCTGTTGAGTCTTTGGATGTTGGTATGCGCGTCACTAGTTCTTTTGGTGAGACTGTTGTGACTCGAAAGCTGTATAGAAGGTGTCCTTTGGTTGTTCAAGATCATGTTTTTCATGTTGACCTTATGGAGTTACCTTTCTATGGTTTTGATGTAATCCTTGGTATGGATTGGCTTACTGAGCATCGTGCTGTGGTGGATTGTGAAAATAAGCGAGTTTCGCTGAAGCTTGCGGATGATTATGATGTTGTAGTGGTTGGTGAGAATGTGAAGTTTCTTGCCAATGTGGTGTCCACGTTGGAGGCAAGCTGAATGCTGAGGCAAGGCTGTGAAGCTTACCTAGCTTTTGTGATGAATCCTAGCTCTAAGGAGTTGCGTGTGCAAGATATCAGGGTTGTGAAGGAGTTTCCTGGTGTGTTTCCTGAGGAGTTGCCTGGTTTACCTCCTAATCGCGAGGTGGAGTTTGGAATTGAGTTGTATGAGAATACAACTCCTGTGTCCATTACTCCCTATAGAATGGCACCTAAGGAGCTGAGAGAGCTGAAGACGCAGTTGCAAGAGTTGCTTGAGCGTGGTTTCATTTGGCCGAGTGTGTCGCCTTGGGGTGCACCGGTCTTGTTCGTGAAGAAGAAGGATGGCACTATGAGAATGTGCATTGATTACCGTCAGCTGAACAAGTTGACTATCAAGAATCGGTATCCTTTGCCGAGAATTGATGATCTCTTTGATCAATTTCGGGGAGCTGCTGTGTTCTCTAAGATTGACTTGAGGTCAGGGTATTATCAGTTGAAGGTGAAGGATGTGGATGTGCCTAAGACAGCTTTCAGGACAAGGTATGGGCATTATGAGTTCCTCGTGATGCCGTTTGGTTTGACAAATGCTCCTGCTGCTTTCATGGACATGATGAATCGTGTGTTTCATGAATACCTGGATAAGTTTGTTGTGGTGTTCATTGATGATATCCTCGTGTACTCGCGTACTGAGGAGGAGCATGAAGAGCATTTGAGGATTGTTTTGCAAGCTTTGTTGGAGAATCAGCTTTATGCTAAGCTGAGCAAGTGTGAGTTCTGGTTAAGGGAGGTGGTGTTTCTTGGGCACGTGGTTTCTGCTGAGGGGATTCGTGTTGATCCTCAGAAGATTGAGGCGGTGATGAATTGGAAGGTTCCTAAGTCTGTTCATGAAGTTCGTAGTTTCCTCGGTTTGGCAGGATACTACCGGAGGTTTGTGGATGGGTTTTCAAAGATTGCTGCACCTTTGACGAAGTTGTTGCAAAAAGATGTTAAATATGAGTGGACGGAGGCGCGGCAACAGGCTTTTGAGAAGCTTAAGGCGGCTTTGACGCAAGCTCCTATCTTGGTTCAGCCTGAATCAGGGAAAGAGTTTGTGGTGTATAGTGATGCGTCCTATGTTGTCTTGGGATGTGTGTTGATGCAAGAGGGTAAGGTGGTGGCTTATGCATCGCGGCAGTTGAAGGTGCATGAGCGCAATTATCCTACGCATGACATAGAGTTGGTTGCGGTGGTCTTTGCTTTGAAGATCTGGAGACATTACCTGTATGGTGAGAAGTGTACTGTGTACACGGATCACAAGAGTTTGAAGTATCTGATGTCTCAGAAGGAGTTGAATCTTAGGCAGCGGCGTTGGATGGAGTTGCTCAAGGATTATGATCTGACGATTGAGTAACATCCTGGAAAAGCTAATGTTGTAGCGGATGCCTTGAGTAGGAAGGTAGCTGTTGAGATGAGAGCTATGTTTGCCTGTTTGAGTATTTCGCGTGATGGTGGTCTTGTGGCTGAGTTGCAAGTGAAACCATCTTTGGTTCAGTTGATCAAGGAGAAACAGTTGTTGGATGATTCCTTGGTGCCGCATGTTCAGGATATCGCGGAGGGTAGACCTTCGAATTTCTGCTTTAATGATGATGGAGTGTTGTGTTTTGGGAGTCGGATAGTGGTGCCTAATGATGCTGAGTTGAGGCGTGCTATTCTGACCGAAGGTCATAGTAGTCCTTTTGCTATGCACCCTGGTAGTACTAAGATGTATCGAGATCTTCGTGATGAGTACTATTGGGTGGGTTTAAAGAAAGATGTTGCGGAGTTTGTTAGCAAGTGTATGGTGTGTCAGCGAGTTAAGGCTGAGCATCAGTTTCCTTCAGGGTTGTTGCAACCGTTGAGAATCCCTGAGTGGAAGTGGGAAAGGGTTACCATGGATTTTGTATCTGGTTTACCTTTGTCACCATCGAAGAAGAATTCGGTGTGGGTGATTGTGGATCGCCTGACAAAGTGTGCGCATTTCTTGCCTGTGCATACTACGTTTTCTTTGGATAAGCTTGCGGAGCTGTACATTGCTGAGATTGTGCGGCTGCATGGTGTGCCAAAGACGATTGTGTCGGATAGGGATCCGAGGTTCACATCGCGGTTCTGGCAGTGTTTGCATCAAGCTCTGGGTACGAGGTTGAATTTCAGTACATCCTATCATCCTCAGTCGGATGGTCAGTCTGAGCGTGTTATCCAGATTTTGGAGGATATGTTGAGGTGCTGCGTGATTGAGTTTCAGGGCTCTTGGGAGAAGCATTTGCCCTTGGTTGAGTTTGCTTATAACAATAGTTATCAGGCGAGCATTCAAATGGCACCTTATGAGGCTTTGTACGGGAGGAAGTGTAGGACTCCTCTTTGTTGGGCTGAAACGGGTCAGAAGTTAGTTTCGATGCCGGCTTTGTTGAAAGGAACCACCGAGAAGGTGAAGCTCATTTGTGAGCGTTTGAAGGCAGCTTCTGATCGGCAGAAGTCTTACGCGGATTTGAAGCGTAAGGAGATTGAGTATGCGGTGGGTGACCGTGTGTTCTTGAAGGTTTCGCCTTGGAAGAAGGTGATGAGGTTTGGCCGAAAGGGTAAGTTGAGCCCTAGATACATTGGACCATACGAGGTGGTTGAGCGTGTGGGTCCTGTTGCGTACAGGTTGAGGTTACCTCAAGAGTTGGAGAAGATTCATGATGTGTTTCATGTTTCTATGCTCCGGAAGTATAGATCTGATCCTTCGCATGAGATGCCTGTGGAGGAAGTGGAATTGAATCCGGATTTGACCTATGATGAGGAACCGGTGAAGGTTCTGGATGCGGATAGCAAGGTTCTTCGTGGCAAGACCATTGAGTTGGTGAAGGTGTTGTGGAAGCACCGCGGTGTTGAGGAAGCCACGTGGGAGCGTAAGGATGACATGCTGAAGCAGTTTCCTTATCTCTTTCCTTCAGGTAAATTTCGAGGACGAAATTTCTTAAGGGGGGGAGAGTTGTAACGCCCCGGTTTTGGGCTTAGAAGTTTTGGGCGTTGACCGGTTCGGTCAAAGTGCTGTTCGAATATATAAGAGTGAATTTAGGGTAACCTAGTTCGGGTTGCATTAAAAATATGGAAAAATGTTCTAAAATCCTCTTTTAATATATATAAGTGAACTGTGAAATCAATTTTACAAAATGAGGTTTGGAAGGGTGACATTTTGGCTAGTGACCAAAATGTAATTTTTGAAAACTGTGAGACTGTTTTAAAAAGGATTGAAACTTTGAATCTTTAAGGAGCTATTTACCCAAAGGGAGTTTCTCCAGATTTTTCTAAGATATTTAATGTTTTAATTCTGATTTTAAACAAAAGGAAAAGTGAAGGGAAGTTATTTTCTAACTAATTTTCCTAAAATCTCATTTTCCTTTTCTCTCATTTTCTCTCAAACCAAACACCTTTCTCCAGAGATTTCTCTTCTGATTTTGACACTAAAATCTCTCTTTTCAATCCTCTTTTGATTGCTAATCATCTCATCAACAAAACCTCACCAATTGCCATTTGATTCTTCAAGCTTTTTGGTTATAAAGAGGAGAAACTCAAGTTTGGAGGTAAGAACGTCCTTCTCCTCTGAACTTCAAGTTCTTTACTGAAATTCCTAAGTTCTCAATCCTTAATTGATGATTTATAAATGGTTTTTAAAGTTGTGTAATGGATCTTGGCTTAAAATGCAAGATTTGATGGTTTTTGATGAATTTTCGTTGGATCTGTTAAAGCAGTGATTTGAGGTGTATATTTGATGATAAATGAATGTTAAATTGATTGGAAATTGAGTTTTAATTAATGCAATCCCGAGTAGGTTGAATTTCCTAAGTTTAGCTTGTGATTCTTGGTTGTTTTTAGGTGATCTTGTGGGTCTGTTGTTGCTGGAGGTATAAGGATGTTGTTAGGTCCTTTTTAGATGTTGAATGATGTTTATGGATGCTTAGTTTTGATGGTTTATGGCTGGGCTTTGTTGAGGAGTTGTTTGGATGCATTTTCGGTTGTGTTTGGTGATCGAAAATGGAGTGTGGATGAGAGCAGCGAGTTTAGGTGCTTTCATTGAAGCTATTAATGCATGATGATGCATTAATCTACTGTTTTGATGTGTTTAAAACAGGGGAGTCTTCTTTGGATCCAAGTGGTGGTGATCCGGAAGCTTGATTTGGTGTTTCGGCAAGAGGCGAAACGGAATCGGTGAGTGGATTTTGGTTTTCGGCTTTGAAACCAATGTTTTGGAGGTTTGGGAGCTTAGTCTAAGTCTAAACAACTTTGCTAAGCTCAAGAGTAAGTTTTCGGAAAAACTCTCTTGATGAGGAACCATGTGATGGTTGGGTGCAATGTGTTTGTTGCATGTTTAAATTCTGTATTTAAAGCATATTTAGCATGTTTGTTTGCTGAGATTATAAGCCATGTGTTTGAGGAAGCTCAAGGTTAGAGTTCCTTGCTTTTGAACATTGTTAAATGTGGTTTAATGCTTAAAGATGCATGATGTTTATGGCTTGGTTAAATGCTTTAAAACAGTGGATTATTGATGATAAATGATGTATATTGGCAAGTGATGTTTTGAAAAGGTTAAGGTCACCAAGGTGGTTAAAAGTCCTTGAGTGAGCCTTGTTTACTTAAGAACATCAAGGTGTTTAAAAGTCCTTGGATGGTTCTTGTTACGGACACAAAGGTGTTTAAAAGTCCTTGTGTGGTCCTTTCCAAGGTGTTTAAAAGTCCTTGGGGTGATTCATGTCATGGTGTTTAAAAGTCCATGGGCCAAGGTGTTTAAAAGTCCTTGGGGTCAAGGTGTTTAAAAGTCCTTGAGGTGAAACTTGTTGAGGACACAAAGGTGTTTAAAAGTCCTTGTGTGGTCCTTGTCATGGTGTTTAAAAGTCCATGGGCCATGGTGTTTAAAAGTCCATGGGGATAAGATCACAATGGTGTTTAAAAGTCCATGTGTGAGTCTTATGCTGATCTTGTTAAAAGATGGTAATTATCACTTGTGGCCAATATGACATGTTATGATATGAAGCATGAGATGCTTGGTTAAGATTGCTTGTGAGCATGTCTAAATGTATTTTGAAGTATGACTTGTAAAGTGTTTTATAAATGCATTATTGTGTGGTTTTAATGAGCATACCTCACTAAGCTTTTGCTTACGCTCTCCCTCTTTTCTTAAACCAATAATGCAGAACATTAAGGTGCTTTGAGGGCAGCAAGGAAGGCAAGCAATCAAGTGAAAGATAAGCTCATGTATGGGAAGGTTTTCTTAAACACCTTTAGCTATTGGTTTTTGGCAATGGGGGACCTATGTTGTTGTTTTGGGAGATGTTTTGGACTCCCTATTATGGATTTTTGTTGTTGTTAATGTTGGTACATGTAATTGGCCATTATGTGTTGGTTTGGAGGTTTTAGTGCATGAATGGTTTGCTTGTGTAGGAAGCATGCCTTTAGAATTGGGGCTTTTCATATATGTTGATATAATGATAATTGGTTGATGCAATTATGTCCCTTGTATGTTGTATGAGTTGCTGGTAAAGTTTGATAGCATTTGGAGCATGTATGGTTGATCAATTGTGTGTTTTAGTAGCCTTTTCTGTGCATTCTGTGCAGGCCGTATCGGAACAGTAGCCCTCGTTTCGGAACGGGTGCCTTATAGCAACCCAGGCGTCCGAAACGGGAGACACCGTTCCGAATCGGAAAGGCCACTGCCAGCCCTCGTTTCGGTACGCGTTGCGGAACGGCCCCGCGTTTCGAAACAGGCTTTCCCTGTTTCGGAACACCTGACCGTTGGGGGCTGACATTGGCAGTTATATGTTTCAAAATGTTTGCATTTTGGTCCCGAAACTTGTTTATGTAATTGTATGAGTTTGGGATGTCCGTTTGAGCTGAAATTTGACAGGGATGCATGAAACATGATTAATTTCAAGTTGGTAACTTTAATTTGGGTGAAGTTCTTGTATTTATCAGAATTTACAAGTTGGCCCCTAAAGTTGTAATTTGTTCAATTGGGTCCCTATTTGATCTCTGATGTTTATGATCTTTGAGTATGTTGTTTGAATGATCATAACTAGGGTTAATGTGTATCTAGACAAGATTAAAAAAAAAGAAGGGTCGTTAATCAAGGTTGACTTTTGGGTTGACTTTGGTTTTCCCCGTGTGACTTTCTTAATTCGGGTCAACCGTCTAGGCCGGGTTAAGGGGGTTACATTGTCGGCTAGCTTAGTTTTGTGTAACGGTGAGTGAAGTTGGGTTTTCAGCTTTGAAACCAATGTTTGAAGGTTATGGGAGCTTAGTTTAAGTCTAAGCAACGTAACTAAGCTCAAGAGTAAGTTTTCGAGAAAACTCTTTCTCTTGAATGAACCATGAGATGGTTGGATGCATACATTTAATTTGCATGTTTAAATTCTGTTTTGAAAGCATGGTTTAATGCTGGTTTTGAAAGTCATGTGTTGAAGGATGCTCAAGGTAAGAGATCCTTGGTTTTGTACTTTGGAATTATGGAATTGATGCATAGTGTTGCATGTTGTTTAATGGCTTTGTTTAATGCTTTAAAACTGTGAATTGATGATGGTAATTGATGGTATTGGCAAGTGATGTAAGAGGTTGTTGGTTACTTTAATCGTATATAGTTAGCCGACTATAGGATTGGGTGCACCGTGAATTGAGTCGCCTTGGATGTCGAGGGGTTGTAATGGTACCGTAAACTCCATCCAAGTATCCTAGCGATTGAGAGAGTTGGTGTCACCACGATGGAGGATGGCTCTCGTGGGTGGGCTTTGTTAAGTTCCACCACGATGGAGGATGGCTCTCGTGGGTGGGCTTGGTTAAGTGCCACCACGATGGAGGATGGCTCTCGTGGGTGAACCTTGTTAAATGTCACCACGATGGAGGATGGCTCTCGTGGGTGGACTTTGTTAAGCGTCACAACGGTGGAGGGTTGCTCCCGTGTGTGAGCTTGGTTAAGGTGATTACAATGGTTGTGGTAGCTTCTATGTGTAAGCCTTGTGATGTGTCCCGGCTCTCGCTAGTGAGTTATACAACTTCCGATGAGTGATGTTGAGGGGTTGTGATTGTACCGTTAAACTCCATCACGGGTGTTGAGGGGTTGTGATTGTACCGGTAAACTCCACCTTGTGTTGTTCGGTTGTGTATATGAAGCGTGTGGGACAACGCTTGTAATCCGCGTATCCGATTGTGTCTTGAGTTGAGATGGTTTGTGAATTATCACTTGGAAGCCAATATAATGTTCTTGAATGTAATGAAGCCTGAGATGCTTGAAATGTTGCAAGGTTGCATGGGAAATATGTAAATGATGCAAGAATGTATGTGATGTTTGTTAAGCTTGAGCACTTGTATATTTTGCTAATGTAATGTGCATATGTGCATAGAATCTCATAAATGCATTGAAGTCTTGTGAAGGCTTGTCTAGAAAGGCATGTAATACAAATGTGCTTTTAGTAGTTCATGAGTTTTGCATATGTTGAATGCATGAGATAGTTGGATGGAACAAATGGTTTTCCAAAGGTTTTGTTTTGAAATGATCATCAAGCATGTGGAAAGTATGTTGTGAAGTGGAAGTGTTTTCTAAGGAACTTGAGTTTAACTTTGCATATGGTGTTCATGCATGGAAGGGTTTAAATAGTGGTTTTGCAAGAATGTGTTTTGGGGTAAATTGTTTAGCTTTTCTAAGCTAAAGATTGGTTTTCATGTTGAGCAAGGCATGGTTTAAAGCATGATGTTTCAAAAGAGGTTTTTCAACCAATGCTTTGGTTTATTGATTTACATCTACTTTTAGAAAGGGTTTTATGATTCGCTGCATTGATGGTGTTTTGGTTTTGAGCATTCCTCACTAAGCATTATGTGCTTACGCTCTTTTGTGTCCATCAATGCAGATAAATGAAGTTGGGGCAGCAAGAAGCAAGGGATTCAAGGAGAGTTCCACTTGAGAAGTATGTCTCGGTTAATAGCTATAGATAATAAAGGCAATGGGGGGAGAGTCTTTTATATTGATGTGTAATGAGATTGTGTATGTTGGACAAGTTTGGTTTATGATTTGAACTATGTGGTTTAACGCTTGCAACGTTTGAATCTTCTCCTTCATAAGTTGTTATACTATGCTTTTTGTTTTAAAGGCATGATCAAGTGTTGAATGTGTTGAAGGAGTTGGTGCACCTAAGTTTTGCTTTGCATTTAGATTTTAATGCAATTTGGTAGTTATGATGCTTGGCCTGTTGTTGATATGTTGAGGATTGTTTTGGAGTATGTTTGATGGAGTTTGGATGTGTAAAAACAGGCTTTTCTGTTGTTTCTGGGCAGGGTGTTTCGAAACACCCTTGCCTGTTTCGAAACAGATGCATGATTTGGCCTGGGTGTTTCGAAACGGGTAGAGGTGTTTCGAAACACTTTGGCTACTGCCAAGCCGTGTTTCTGAACGGCCAAATTCCGTTTCGAAACACTTGACCGTTGGGCCCTGATTTGAATGGTTTTGAGGTTTGCAAGCTTTACGTTTTAGTCATGATTTTTGTATGTGCAATTGCTTGAGTTCGAGAGGTTCGTTTAAGATGAAATTTGACAGGGAAGCAAGTAATATGACTAATTTCATAATGGTATCTTTAAAATTTGTAAAGTCCTCTTAATTTCCAGATTTTACATTTTGGTCCCTAAATTCGTATGTTGTGCAATTGAGTCCCTTATTGTTTTCCGACTGCTGTGATTTTTGAGTATGCTTATCTCAAGAGTATGACTAGGATTAATGTGCATCTAGACAAGTTTAAAAAGAAAAAAAAGGGTCGTTAATCAAGGTTGACTTTTGGGTTGACTTTGGTTTTCCCCGTGTAATCTTCGTAGTTCGGGTCAACCGTCTAGGCCGGGCTAAGGGGGTTACATTTGGTGGTATCAGAGCTGAGTTGCGAGTGCTTGGGGAAAAGGTAAATTGTTGTAATAAGTGTTTGATGTTTATTCTGATGTGTGGTTGAAAGTCGGTTGAAATGTGTGTCTTTGAGCGAATTGTTGATGTTTTTGTCATGCTTTTTGGTTATTGTTGCGTGTAAAATAGTCTATCGCAATTGAGTGCAAGTGTACACGTCGTAAGTAATAAAGTGATACTAGAGTATCAGATATCGTCTCCACAGGGACTGAGTTAACCCTTTCTTTCGCTATCTGCACAAGGGGAAAAGAAAATATTTGAGATGTTTGTCACGAAAATAAATATGAATACTGGAAGAATAAAAGTAGAGAAATCAATATAGAGAGAATGGGCTGGTATTGAATTGCTCAGTAGTGCAGGTATTGCTAAGTCTAGGAAATCCAGTTCTGCCGTCGCGCCCGTCGCAGCAGCACCTGTCGCGGCAGCAGTCCGTTGATTGTCGCGGCAGCAAACACTCAACTCTGTACTTCAAGTTTGGCAAGAATCCCAGATGTGCCTTGGCCTATCCCTAGGTCCAAGTCTGTCGATGATCACGTCTTTGATGATACCTCCCGGCGTGAATCGAAGGATGAACACCGATGTGTATGAATTCTTCTTTAGCCACTTAACCTCGTCCTATCCCTAGGCCCGAGATAGTTCAACTATAAACTAGAGAACTTGCTCTTATTTCTTTCGTATACTTAACTCTCCCGATGCTAAGTAAATAGATAACCTCACAATGCTCTCCTGATGCTCTTGCAAGATATTAATAACCAAAATAAGAGAACTTGAAGTTTATTTTATTGAACTGAAAATTCCTAAAACAAAACAACCCTTGCAACTACTTTACAAATCAACCCGTGGCCCTAGGGGGAATTTAGAACATGGTGTGGGAAGGAAAACGACTAGAGGTTGAGAGAGAAGGCTAGGGTAATCGGTTATCCTCTAGGTTAAGATATATGCCCTTATTTAAGCTCTGGGCTCAAGTTTTCTAATTTAACAAGGATTACAACTTTAATTTAAAGTATGATTCTAATAAAGACTAAATCTTCAAGGAATCTACTTTCCAGCCGTCCTCCTTGTTTCTTGGGATTATCTCTCCTTGAACTTTGGGCTTGGAATATCTTCTGATCTAGGGCTTGGAAAAATATGGTGATTTCACACGACAGACGGGCTGAATTTTCTCTATCTGTCGAGGTCCACTTTGCATCTTCTCCACAAAACTGCTGTCGTCCTCTGCTGTCACGGCGGCAACCATGGCAGCAGCATCCTCCTTGACTGCTCGTCCAGTTCCAGCTCTTCTGCTTCACTGCCCAGCGCCTGCCCTTTCCATCTGCTACCATGGATGCTGCCACGGCTGCTGCCCTGGGTGCTGTCACGACTGCTGCCCTGGATGCTGCCACGACTGCTGCCCTGGATGCTGTCACGACTGCTGCCCTGGGTGCTGTCACGACTGCTGCCCTAGGTGCTGCCACAGCAGATACCTGCAAAAGTAACCAAATTCAGCAGTTTCTGTGCAGTTTTATCTAAATGTGATGTTGATGCAAAACTTAACCTAAAATGCAGTTAAACATGCTTGAGTGCAGCAAAAATAAGGATAAATGATGGGTAAAATATAGAACTTTTAAGCACTGATCACACCCCCAAACTCGAATCTTTGCTTGTCCTCAAACAATTCAGCCCTAAAAGAAAAATGAAATATTTTTGTTTTGGCTTTCAAACAATGAACTTTTCCTTACCTGTCGTTCGTTCCCTGTGACGGTAGCACCCTGTCGGATAATCTAGGATCTGTCCGGAATCTCTCTATAGTCCTCGTGCAGTGTGTGCATGCTTGTGAACAGTTATATGCCAAGACTCTCTTAGTTTCACTAGAATATTTGAGCTCTTAACTCAAATTTTTATGCCAAGTTTATCTTTTTGAAGGCACTCCTTATGCTCCTTTGATTTTCTGTTTTGACTCGATTTCATTTTTTTAAGCTAAAGTTTCACTAGAGCCGGTTTCGGGCACCTCTAGCTAACTTCCTAGAGCCGGTTTCTGGCACCTCTAGGGCTGTTGAGTCTATTTTGCTAAACTTCTTTCCTAGAGCCAGTGTTAGGCACCTCTAGGGGCTATTCAAGTGCTAAGCTTCCTATTCTAGTTTGGCTAAAAGAAATCTAAGTAGTATAACAGTCACAATGGTGTTTAAGTTTTCAGAACTATAGAAAGGCTCTAAACTTCTCCTTAAACTATCCTAAAGTTACTGCCACGACAGAGCTGTCACGATAGGCAAGTTCAGTTCACAGTTTTCAGCCAAAATTTCCAATATTTTCATCTTTTTTTTATAGAAAACTAAGTAAAAGACACAAAATTTAACTAAGATGTACTCCATTAATATGGAGGGTTGCCACCCCCAAACTCGAGGGTTGCATTGCCCTCAATGCAAATGACAAAATAAAAATGAAAACATATGAAGGCAGTACATCACAAAATATATATGGCAGGCAACAATAAGAAGATAAGAAACTTAAATTTAGGCATTGTCTTCGCTGCTGCTGCTGAGGCGGATCTGGCGGCGGATTCTGGTTCTCGGGGCGGGCTAGGGTGGTTGCTGTACAACCTGAATATCAGAGCTGCTGCCGCTGCTGTCACTGCTTGTAACCCCCTTAACCCGGCCTAGACGGTTGACCCGAATTAAGAAAGTCACACGGGGAAAACCAAAGTCAACCCGAAAGTCAACCTTGATTAACGACCCTTTTTTTTTCTTTTTAAACTTGTCTAGATGCATATTAATCCTTAGATATGATCATACAACAGCATACTCAAAGATCATAAACATCAGAGATCAAACAGGGACCCAATTGAACAAATTACAACTTTAGGGACCAAATTGTAATTTCTGATATATACGAGGACTTAACCCAAATTAAAGTTACCAACTTGAAATTAATCAGGTTTCATGCTTCTCTGTGAAATTTCAGCTCAAAAGGACTTCCCAAACTCATACAATTGCACAAACAAGATTCAGGACCAAAATGCAAACAATCCAAAACATTTAACTGCCAATGTCAGCCCCTAACGGTCACCCGTTCCGAAACAGGCAGAGCCCGTTTCGGAACGCGGGGCCGTTCCGCAACTCGTACCGCAACACGGGCTGGCAGTAGCCAAACCGTTTCGGAACGGTCCCTCCCGTTTCGGACGCCTGGGCTTGTTTAAGACACCCGTTCCGAAACGGTAGGTGCTGTTCCGAAACACCCTGCACAGATTACCCCAAAATGCATACTTAAACATGCAATTAAACATCTAATCATGCTCCAAAAGCCACCAAACTTTACCAACATGCAATTCAACATATATGAGACATACTTGCATCATCAATTCATCAAAATATCAACATATGTGAAAAGCCCCAAATCTATAGGCATGCTTTCTACACAAGCAACCAATCAAGCATAAACTTTCAATTCAAGCATATAATGGCCAACCACAAAAACCAGCATTCTCAACAACATTCAATATACTTAGGGAGTTCAAAACATCTCCCAAAACATACACATAGGTCCCCCATTGCCAAATTACCAAAAGCTAAATGTACTTAAGAAAACCTTCCATACTTTGAGCTTTACTTCCACTTGAATGCTTTCCTTCCTTGCTGCCCTCAAAGTACTTTAATGTTCTGCATTATTGATTTGAGAAAACAAAGAGAGCGTAAGCAAAAGCTTAGTGAGGAATGCTCAATAAAACCATTCAATAATGCATTTATAAAACACTTTATAAATCATGCTTCAAATCATCATATACACATGCTCAAAAGCATACTTAAACATGCATCTCATGCTTCATATCATAACATGTCATATTGGCCACAAGTGATAAGTTCCATTTCTTTAAAAACAAGTTCATCAACTTTCACCCCAAGGACTTTTAAACACCTTGGCCCATGGACTTTTAACCACCATGGAAAGGACCACACAAGGACTTTTAACCACCTTTGTGTCCGTATCAAGTTTCACCCCAAGGACTTTTAAACACCTTGGCCCCAAGGACTTTTAAACACCTTGGCCCATGGACTTTTAACCACCATGGAAAGGACCACACAAGGACTTTTAACCACCTTTGTGTCCGTATCAAGTTTCACCCCAAGGACTTTTAAACACCTTGGCCCCAAGGACTTTTAAACGCCTTGGCCCATGGACTTTTAAACACCATGGAAAGGACCACACAAGGACTTTTAACCACCTTTGTGTCCGTAGCAAGAATTATCCAAGGACTTTTAACCACCTTGATGTTCTTAAGTAAACAAGGCTCACTCAAGGACTTTTAACCACCTTAGTGACCTTAACCTTTTCAAAACATCACTTGCCAATATACATCATTATCATCAATTTATCCACTGTTTTAAAGCATTAAACCAAGCCATATTCATCATGCATTTAAAAGCATCAAACCACATTTAATCAATGTTCAAAAACAAGGAACTCTTACCTTGAGCTTCCTTCAACATATGGCTTACAAAAACAACATTAACCATGCTAAATCATGCTTTCAAAACAGAGTTTAAAACATGCAATAAACCACATTGCACAACAATCAAATCATGGCCACCACTAGAGAGTATTTCCGAAAACTTACAATTGAGCTTAGCAAAGTTGTTTAGACTTAAACTAAGCTCCCAAGACATTGGTTTCAAAGCCGAAAACCCAATTTCACTCACCGATTCCACTTCGCCTCTTGTCGAAGCACCAAATCAAGCTTCCGGATCAACAACTCTTGGATCCAAAGATGCCTCCCCTGTTTCAACACATCAAAGCAAAGGATTAATGCATCATCATGCATTAATTGCTTCAATGAAAGCACCTAAACTCGCTGCTCTCATCCACACTCCATTTTCGGCCACCAAACACAACCGAAAATGCATCCAAACCACTTCTCAACAAAGCCCAGCCATAAACCATCAAAACCTAACATCCTTTAACATCATTTAACATCTAAAAAGAACCTAATAACATCCTTATACCTCCAGTAACACCAGATCCACAAGATCACCTCAAAAACAAACAAGAATCACAAGCTAAACTTAGGAAACCCAACCTATCCGGGATTGCATCAATCAAAACTCAATTCCTTATCAATTTAGAGTTCAAATAACATCAAAAACACACCTCAAATCACAGATTTAACAGATCAAACGAAAATCATCAAAAATCACCAAATCTTGCATTATAAGCCAAGATCCATTTCACAACTTAAAAGCCTTTAATAAAACATCAATTAAGGATTGAAAACTTGGGAATTTCAGTAAAGAACTGATAGTTTAGAGGAGAAGGACGTTCTAAGCTCCAAACTTGAGTTTCTCCTCTTTTTGGAATCAAAAACCTTGATGAATCAAGTAGCAAATGATGAGGTTTTGTAGATATGATGATTAGGAATCAAAAGAGAGTTAAAAGGAGAGGTTTAGGTGAGAAAATCAGAAACAATTCTCTGGAAAGAAAGTGTTTGGGTTGAGAGAAAATGAGAGAAAAGAAAATAGGAAGTTAGTTATCAAAATGGCCAAAATGGCTTTCCCTCCTCTTTTGATATGTTTTAAAATCAGAATATAGCTTAAAATATCTTAGAAAATCTGGAGAAACTACTTTTGGAATAATAGCTCCTTAAAGATTCAAAGTTTCAACCCTTTCGAAAACAGTCACAAAACTTTCAAAAATTACATTTTGGTCACTAGCCAAAATGTCACCCTTCCAAAACTCATTTTCCAAAATTGATTTCACAGTTCACTTAATTATATTAAAAGATGATTTTAGAACATTTTTCCATATTTTTAATGCAACCCGAACTAGGCTTCCCTAATTTCACCTTTTTAGATTTGAACAGCACTTTGACCAAACCGGTCAACGCCCAAAACTCCTAAGCCCAAAACCGGGGCGTTACAACTCTCCCCCCTTAAGAAATTTCGTCCCCGAAATTTACCTGAAGGAAAGAGATAAGGAAACTGCTTCAGCATGTCTTCCTTCCGCTCCCACGTGGCTTCCTCAACACCTCGATGCTTCCACAGCACCTTCACCAACCCAATGGTCTTGCCACGAAGAACCTTGCTATCCGAATCCAGGACCTTCACCGGTTCCTCATCATAGGTCAAATCCGGATTCAAAACCACTTCCTCCACAGGCATCACATGCGAAGGATCAGATCTATACTTCCAGAGCATAGAAACATGGAACACATCATGAATCTTCTCCAACTCTTGAGGTAACCTCAACCGATACGCAACAGGACCCACACGCTCAACCACCTCATATGGTCCAATGTACCTAGGGCTCAACTTACCCTTCCAGCCAAACCTCATCACTTTTTTCCAAGGCGAAACCTTCAAGAACACACGGTCACCCACCGCATACTCTTATCTCCTTACGCTTCAAATCCGCGTAAGACTTTTGCCGACCAGAGGCAGCCTTCAACCGCTCACAAATGAGCTTTACCTTCTCTGTGGTCCCTTTCAACAAAGCCGGCATCGAAACCAACTTTTGACCAGTTTCAGCCCAACAAAGAGGAGTCCTACACTTCCTCCCGTACAAAGCCTCAAAAGGTGCCATCTGTATACTTGCCTGATAACTATTGTTATAAGCGAACTCAACCAAAGGCAGATGCTTCTCCCAAGAACCTTGGAACTCAATCACGCAGCACCTCAACATATCCTCCAAAATCTGAATAACTCGCTCAGACTGACCATCCGACTGAGGATGATAGGATGTACTGAAATGCAACCTTGTACCCAGAGCTTGATGCAAACACTGCCAGAACCGCGATGTGAACCTCGGATCCCTATCCGACACAATCGACTTGGGCACACCATGCAGCCGCACAATCTCAGCAATGTACAGCTCTGCCAACTTATCCAAAGAAAACGTAGTATGCACAGGCAAGAAATGCACACACTTCGTTAGGCGATCCACAATTACCCAAACAGAATTCTTCTTCGAGGGAGACAAAGGTAAACCAGATACAAAATCCATGGTAACCCTTTCCCACTTCCACTCAGGGATTTTCAACGGTTGCAACAACCCTGAAGGAAACTGATGCTCAGCCTTAACTCGCTGACATAACATACACTTACTAACAAACTCCGCAACATCCTTCTTCAAACCCACCCAATAGTACTCATCACGAAGATCACGATACATCTTGGTACTACCAGGGTGCATAGCAAAAGGACTACTATGACCTTCAGTCAGAATAGCACGCCTCAACTCAGCATCAGCAGGTACTACTATCCGACTCCCAAAACACAACACACCATCATCATTAAAGCAGAAATCCGAAGGTCTACCCTCCGCGATATCCTGAACATGAGACACCAAGGAATCATCCAGCAACTGCTTATCCTTGATCAACTGAACCAAAGATGGTTTCACTTGCAACTCAGCAACAAGACCACCATCTTGCGATATGCTCAAGCTAGCAAACATAGCCCTCAGCTCAACAGCTACTTTCCTACTCAAGGCATCCGCAACAACATTAGCTTTTCCAGGATGATACTCAATCGTCAGATCATAATCCTTGAGCAACTCCAACCAACGCCACTGCCTAAGATTCAACTCCTTCTGAGACATCAGATACCTCAAACTCTTGTGATCTGTGTACACAGTACACTTCTCACCATACAGATAATGTCTCCAGATCTTCAGAGCAAAAACCACTGCAGCCAGCTCAATATCATGCGTAGGGTAATTGCGCTCATGCACTTTCAACTGCCGCGATGCATAAGCCACCACCTTACCCTCCTGCATCAGCACACACCCCAAACCAACATAGGATGCATCACTAAACACCAAAAACTCTTTCCCCGATTCAGGCTGAACCAAGATAGGAGCTTGCGTCAAAGCTGCTTTAAGCTTCTCAAAAGCCTGCTGTCTCGCTTCCGTCCACTCATACTTAACATCCTTTTGCAACAGCTTCGTCAAAGGAGCAGCAATCTTGGAAAAACCATCCACAAACCTTCGGTAGTATCCCGCCAAACCAAGGAAACTACGGACCTCATGAACAGACTTAGGAACCTTCCAATTCATCACCGCCTCAATCTTCTGTGGATCAACACGAATCCCCTCGGCAGAAACCACATGCCCACGGAATACCACCTCCCTTAACAAGAACTCACACTTGCTCAGCTTAGCATAAAGCTGATTCTCCAACAAGGCCTGCAAAACAATCCTCAAATGCTCTTCATGCTCCTCCTCAGTACGCGAGTACACGAGAATATCATCAATGAATACCACAACAAACTTGTCCAGGTATTCATGAAACACACGATTCATCATGTCCATGAAAGCAGCAGGAGCATTTGTCAAACCAAACGGCATCACAAGGAACTCATAATGCCCATACCTTGTCCTGAAAGCTGTCTTAGGCACATCCACATCCTTCACCTTCAACTGATAATACCCTGACCTCAAGTCAATCTTAGAGAACACAGCAGCTCCCCGAAATTGATCAAAGAGATCATCAATCCTCGGCAAAGGATACCGATTCTTGATAGTCAACTTGTTCAGCTGACGGTAATCAATGCACATTCTCATAGTGCCATCCTTCTTCTTCACAAACAAGACCGGTGCTCCCCAAGGTGACACACTCGGCCGGATGAACCCACGATCAAGCAACTCTTGCAACTGCGTCTTCAGCTCCTTCAGCTCCTTAGGTGCCATTCTATAGGGAGTAATGGACACAGGAGTTGTATTCTCATACAGCTCAATTCCAAACTCCACCTCGCGGTTAGGAGGTAAACCAGGCAACTCCTCAGGAAAAACACCAGGAAACTCCTTCACAACTCTGATATCTTGCACCCTCAACTCTTTAGAGCTAGGATTCATCACAAAAGCTAGATAGGCTTCGCAACCTTGCCTCAGCATCCTGCTCGCCTCCAAGGTAGACGCCACATTGGCAAGAAACTTCACATTCTCACCAACCACAACAACTTCATAATCATCCGCAAGCTTAAGCGAAACTCGCTTGTTTTCACAATCCACAACAGCACGATGCTCAGCAAGCCAATCCATACCAAGGATTACATCAAAACCATAAAAGGGCAACTCCATAAGATCAACATGAAAAACATGTTCTTGAACAACCAAGGGACACCTTCTATAAAGCTTTCGAGTCACAACAGTCTCACCAAAAGAACTAGTGACACAAACACCAACATCCAAAGACTCAACAGGCAAACCAAGCAATTCAGCATGCTCACGCAAAATGTATGAATGCGTAGATCCAGAATCTATCAAAGAAAGCAATGACAATGATTGCAAAGTAAAGGTACCTGCAATCACATCCGCATCATTCCTTCCCTCACGCTGAGCATACACCCTCGCTTGGCCTCCACCTTCAGGCTGAATAGCCACAACATGGGCCACTCCACGACCACCTTCCTCTCTCCTCTGGAAATTACCACGGCCGCGCCCACGACCTCTCTGCGGTGCAGCAACAACAGGAGCACGCACTTGATCACCAGCCAACCTAGGACAATCTCGCCTCAAATGGTCTGCAGATCCACAATTCCAGCACCCATTACCAGCTGCCGCAACAGGAGCTTGCACCTCTCTCACAGCACGAGGACAGTCACGCTTCATGTGACCACGTGAACCACAGATCCAACAAGCACTCGGATCAGCTCTAGCATTGCCTCCTCTAGCAGGTGCACCACCACCTCTCTTAGCTGAAGACTGATACTTCTGATCACGTCCCCTCTTGTTCCGTCCACCTCCGGAACTATACTCAGCAGCTCTCTTACCAGAACTTGCTCCAGCACCTTTCGCAGATAAACCCAAGTTCGTCTCAATGTCCTTGGCTCGGCCCACCAACACATCAAAATCATCATACTCGGTGGCCAGCACATACATTTTCACATCCGTCACTAAACCATAATGGAACCTCTCGCACCTTGCCCGATCATCAGGTATCAGCTCAGGTGCATACTGACTGAGTCGCACAAACTGCACTTCATACTCAGCCACACTCATGCTCCCTTGGGTAAGAGACATGAATTCACGCTTCTTCTCATCAAGATATCTCACACCAAGATATCTCCGCTTGAACATATTCTGGAAGAATGTCCAAGTCACATCAGCTTCAACCATCCCAGCTATGGTGGTCGTCCACCACGTATACGCATCGTCCTGCAACAAGGACACAACACAACCCAGCTTTTGCACATCCGTGCAGCTCATCTGACCCAAGATTCGCTTGGTACTCTCTAGCCAAGCTTCAGAACTCTCAGCAGACATACCCCTGAACTCAGTCCCACCAAGACTGCGCAGACGCTCCAAAGGTAGTCTAACTCCAGCATCTCCCTGATTCCCAGCTCCTTGAGCTCCAGCTACTGCTGCTCGGAAAGCACCCGCAATAGCTTGTACCAACATAGACATATCAGGCATAGCTTGCCCCTGACCAACCTCTGGTCTAGCAGCTCCAGCACCAGCTGCAGCTTCAGCTCTTTCACCCTCAGCACCACCACCAGGTGGAGGAGGAGGTATCACCGCACTACCCGTGTTTTCCTCATTCTCGTTCTCATTAGGAGCCGTAGCTCGCACATTACCTCGTAACTCTCTACGTGGTGCCATACTTTTACCATGCAATCACAATGCAAATAAAACGAAGTCAGGCCCAGCAAGGTAAGCAATCCAAGTATTCAAGCTCAATTTCATTCAAAATCAACACCATTTCATTAGCTTTTATTTGGCAATGGGTACCCACAACATGCTACATCACAGCATACATCTCAATTGCATCCAAATCACAAGCCACTAAACATGCTTTCGATCAACAAGCATACAAGGCATACATACCTCAATCATGCACACATTCATTCCCAATTACTCGAGAACTCAGCTCTGATACCACCAAATGTAACCCCCTTAACCCGGCCTAGACGGTTGACCCGAATTAAGAAAGTCACACGGGGAAAACCAAAGTCAACCCGAAAGTCAACCTTGATTAACGACCCTTTTTTTTCTTTTTAAACTTGTCTAGATGCATATTAATCCTTAGATATGATCATACAACAGCATACTCAAAGATCATAAACATCAGAGATCAAACAGGGACCCAATTGAACAAATTACAACTTTAGGGACCAAATTGTAATTTCTGATATATACGAGGACTTAACCCAAATTAAAGTTACCAACTTGAAATTAATCAGGTTTCATGATTCTCTGTGAAATTTCAGCTCAAAAGGACTTCCCAAACTCATACAATTGCACAAACAAGATTCAGGACCAAAATGCAAACAATCCAAAACATTTAACTGCCAATGTCAGCCCCTAACGGTCACCCGTTCCGAAACAGGCAGATCCCGTTTCGGAACGCGGGGCCGTTCCGCAACGCGTACCGCAACACGGGCTGGCAGTAGCCAAACCGTTTCGGAACGGTCCCTCCCGTTTCGGACGCCTGGGCTTGTTTAAGGCACCCGTTCCGAAACGGTAGGTGTTGTTCCGAAACACCCTGCACAGATTACCCCAAAATGCATACTTAAACATGCAATTAAACATCCAATCATGCTCCAAAAGCCACCAAACTTTACCAACATGCAATTCAACATATATGAGACATACTTGCATCATCAATTCATCAAAATATCAACATATGTGAAAAGCCCCAAATCTATAGGCATGCTTCCTACACAAGCAACCAATCAAGCATAAACTTTCAATTCAAGCATATAATGGCCAACCACAAAAACCAGCATTCTCAACAACATTCAATATACTTAGGGAGTTCAAAACATCTCCCAAAACATACACATAGGTCCCCCATTGCCAAATTACCAAAAGCTAAATGTACTTAAGAAAACCTTCCATACTTTGAGCTTTACTTCCACTTGAATGCTTGCCTTCCTTGCTGCCCTCAAAGTACTTTAATGTTCTGCATTATTGATTTGAGAAAACAAAGAGAGCGTAAGCAAAAGCTTAGTGAGGAATGCTCAATAAAACCATTCAATAATGCATTTATAAAACACTTTATAAATCATGCTTCAAATCATCATATACACATGCTCAAAAGCATACTTAAACATGCATCTCATGCTTCATATCATAACATGTCATATTGGCCACAAGTGATAAGTTCCATTTCTTTAAAAACAAGTTCATCAACTTTCACCCCAAGGACTTTTAAACACCTTGGCCCATGGACTTTTAACCACCATGGAAAGGACCACACAAGGACTTTTAACCACCTTTGTGTCCGTATCAAGTTTCACCCCAGGGACTTTTAAACACCTTGGTCCCAAGGACTTTTAAACACCTTGGCCCATGGACTTTTAACCACCATGGAAAGGACCACACAAGGACTTTTAACCACCTTTGTGTCCGTATCAAGTTTCACCCCAAGGACTTTTAAACACCTTGGCCCATGGACTTTTAAACACCATGGAAAGGACCACACAAGGACTTTTAACCACCTTTGTGTCCGTAGCAAGAATCATCCAAGGACTTTTAACCACCTTGATGTTCTTAAGTAAACAAGGCTCACTCAAGGACTTTTAACCACCTTAGTGACCTTAACCTTTTCAAAACATCACTTGCCAATATACATCATTATCATCAATTTATCCACTGTTTTAAAGCATTAAACCAAGCCATATTCATCATGCATTTAAAAGCATCAAACCACATTTAATCAATGTTCAAAAACAAGGAACTCTTACCTTGAGCTTCCTTCAACATATGGCTTACAAAAACAACATTAACCATGCTAAATCATGCTTTCAAAACAGAGTTTAAAACATGCAATAAACCACATTGCACAACAATCAAATCATGGCCACCACTAGAGAGTATTTCCGAAAACTTACAATTGAGCTTAGCAAAGTTGTTTAGACTTAAACTAAGCTCCCAAGACATTGGTTTCAAAGCCGAAAACCCAATTTCACTCACCGATTCCACTTCGCCTCTTGCCGAAGCACCAAATCAAGCTTCCGGATCAACAACTCTTGGATCCAAAGATGCCTCCCCTGTTTCAACACATCAAAGCAAAGGATTAATGCATCATCATGCATTAATTGCTTCAATGAAAGCACCTAAACTCGCTGCTCTCACCCACACTCCATTTTCGGCCACCAAACACAACCGAAAATGCATCCAAACCACTTCTCAACAAAGCCCAGCCATAAACCATCAAAACCTAACATCCTTTAACATCATTTAACATCTAAAAAGAACCTAATAACATCCTTATACCTCCAGCAACACCAGATCCACAAGATCACCTCAAAAACAAACAAGAATCACAAGCTAAACTTAGGAAACCCAACCTATCCGGGATTGCATCAATCAAAACTCAATTCCTTATCAATTTAGAGTTCAAATAACATCAAAAACACATCTCAAATCACAGATTTAACAGATCAAACGAAAATCATCAAAAATCACCAAATCTTGCATTATAAGCCAAGATCCATTTCACAACTTAAAAGCCTTTAATAAAACATCAATTAAGGATTGAAAACTTGGGAATTTCAGTAAAGAACTGATAGTTTAGAGGAGAAGGACGTTCTTACCTCCAAACTTGAGTTTCTCCTCTTTTTGGAATCAAAAACCTTGATGAATCAAGTAGCAAATGATGAGGTTTTGTAGATATGATGATTAGGAATCAAAAGAGAGTTAAAATGAGAGGTTTAGGTGAGAAAATCAGAAACAATTATCTGGAAAGAAAGTGTTTGGGTTGAGAGAAAATGAGAGAAAAGAAAATAGGAAGTTAGTTATCAAAATGGCCAAAATGGCTTTCCCTCCTCTTTTGATATGTTTTAAAATCAGAATATAGCTTAAAATATCTTAGAAAATCTGGAGAAACTACTTTTGGAATAATAGCTCCTTAAAGATTCAAAGTTTCAACCCTTTCGAAAACAGTCACAAAACTTTCAAAAATTACATTTTGGTCACTAGCCAAAATGTCACCCTTCCAAAACTCATTTTCCAAAATTGATTTCACAGTTCACTTAATTATATTAAAAGATGATTTTAGAACATTTTTCCATATTTTTAATGCAACCCGAACTAGGCTTCCCTAATTTCACCTTTTTAGATTCGAACAACACTTTGACCAAACCGGTCAACGCCCAAAACTCCTAAGCCCAAAACCGGGGCGTTACACTGCTGCTGCTGGCCTTGGGCAGAGTCTTCTTATTTGCCATTCTTTTCTGCCTCTTTACTGGTGTAAATTCCTTCGACAGGTTCCTCTGAATAGAGGGTTCATCGTCACTGTCTGCCCAAACGGAGGAGGAAAAGAACCCAGCAACAAAGGCAGCAAGGTCATCCGATGGCACTGGTCGCTTTGTTCCTCGAGCAGATGGTTCGGCATGAGTGCCGCCGGCTGCTGTCGGGGCAGGTGATGGTATAGAGGCGGCAGATGGTGTTTGTGGGGTAGCAGCATGTGTAGGTGTGTGGACAGGGGTGGTGACAGTGAAGTAATGGGCATGGAAAGTGGGGAAAACAACATCAGGGAAATTTAAAGTATTTTGAATAAAATTTACCGTGGATGCGGCAAAGTCCCTGATCTTCAAAGCAAAAACCACCGCAGCCAACTCAATGTCATGCGTAGGATAATTGCGCTCATGCACCTTCAACTGCCGAGATGCATAAGCCACCACCTTACCCTCCTGCATCAACACACATCCCAAACCAACATAGGACGCATCACTATACACCACAAACTCTTTCCCTGATTCAGGTTGAACCAAGATAGGAGCTTGTGTCAAGGCTGCCTTAAGCTTCTCAAAAGCCTGCTGTCTCGCTTCCGTCCACTCATACTTAACATCCTTCTGCAACAACTTTGTCAAAGGTGCGGCAATCTTCGAAAACCCATCCACAAACCTTCGGTAGTATCCTTCCAAACCAAGGAAACTATGAACTTCATGAACAAACTTAGGAACCTTCCAATTCATCACCGCCTCAATCTTCTGAGGATCGATACGAATCCCTTCAGCAGAAACCACATGACCAAGAAACACCACTTCTCTAAGCCAGAACTCACACTTGCTCAGCTTAGCATAAAGCTGATTCTCCAACAAAGCTTGCAGCACAATTCTCAGATGCCCTTCGTGCTCCTCCTCAGTACGCGAGTACACGAGGATATCATCAATGAATACCACCACAAACTTATCCAGGTATTCATGAAATACACGATTCATCATGTCCATGAAAGCTGCAGGAGCATTTGTCAAACCAAACGGCATCACAAGGAACTCATAATGCCCATACCTCGTCCTGAAAGCTGTCTTTGGCACATCCACATCCTTCACCTTCAACTGGTAATACCCTGACCTTAAGTCAATCTTAGAGAACACAGCTGCTCCCCGAAATTGATCAAAAAGATCATCAATTCTCGGTAATGGATACCGATTCTTGATAGTCAACTTGTTAAGCTAACGGTAATCAATGCACATTCTCATAGTGCCATCCTTCTTCTTCACAAACAAGACCGGTGCACCCCAAGGTAACACACTCGGCCGAATGAAACCACGGTCACGCAACTCTTGCAATTGCGTCTTCAGCTCTTTCAACTCTTTAGGTGCCATTCGATAAGGAGTAATGGACACTGGAGTTGTGTTTTCATACAGCTCAATCCCGAACTCCACCTCACGATTAGGAGGCAATCCAGGCAACTCCTCCGGAAACACACCAGGAAACTCTCGCACAGTCCTGATATCTTGCACACGCAACTCCTTAGAGCTAGGGTTCATCACAAAGGCTAGATAAGCTTCACAACCCTGCCTCAGCATCCGGCTCGCCTCCAATGTAGACACCACATTGGCAAGAAACTTCACATTCTCACCAACCACAACCACCTCATAATCATCCGCAAGCTTCAACGAAACTCGCTTATTCTCACAATCCACTACAGCACGATGCTCAGCAAGCCAATCCATACCAAGGATTACATCAAAACCATAGAAAGGCAACTCCATAAGATCAACATGAAAAACATGATCTTGCACAACCAAAGGACATCTTCTATAAAGCTTTCGAGTCACAACAGTCTCACCAAAAGAACTAGTGACACGCATACCAACATCCAAAGACTCAACAGGTAAACCAAGCAATTCAGCATGCTCACGCAAAATGTATGAGTGTGTAGATCCAGAATCAATCAAGGAAAGTAATGACAAGGACTGCAAAGTAAAAGTACCTGCAATCACATCCGCGTCATTCCTCCCCTCCCTCTGAGCAAACACTCTAGCCTGGCCACCTCCCTCTGGCTGAACAGCTACAACATGAGCAACATTCCGTCCACCCTCTTCTCTCCGCTGGAAGTTACCACGGCCGCGCCCACGACCTCTCTGTGGTGCAACAACTACAGGAGCACGCACTTGGCCACCAGCCAACATAGGACACTCTCTCCTCAAGTGATCCGTAGATCCACAGTTCCAGCACGAATTACCAGCTGCCACAACAGGAGCTTGCACCTCCCTCACAGCTCGAGGACAATCACGTTTCATATGGTCACGCGATCCACATGTCCAACATGCGCTCGGTTCAGCTCTTGCCTTGCCTCCCTGAGCAGGCGCACCACCACCTCGCTTAGCCGCAGGCTGATACCTCTGATCACGTCCCCTCTTGTTCCGTCCACCACCGGAACTATACTCAGCAACCCGCTTACCAGCACCAGAACCAGCACCTTTAGATGATAAACCCAAATTCATCTCAATGTCCTTAGCTCTCCCAACCAGCACATCAAAATCATTATACTCAGCAGCTAGCATATACGTCTTTACATCCGTCACCAAACCATAACGGAACCTTTCACACCTTTCCCGCTCATCAGGAACAAGCTCAGGTGCATATTGACTGAGTCGGACAAACTGAACCTCGTACTCAGCTACAGACATGCTCCCTTGGGTAAGAGACATGAATTCTCTCTTCTTCTCATCTAGGTACCTCACACACAGATATCTCTTCTTGAACGCGTTCTGAAAGAACGTCCAAGTTACATCAGCTTCCTCCATTCCAGAGATAGAGGTTGTCCACCAAGTGTAAGCATCATCCTGCAACAACGATACCACACAGCCCAGCTTCTGCACATCAGTGCAACTCATTTGCCCCAAGATTCTCTTGGTACTCTCCAGCCAAGACTCAGAACCTTCAGCAGACAAACCCCTGAACTCAGTCCCTCCCAGACTGCGCAAACGCTCCAAAGGTAGTCTAACTCAAGCATCTCCCTGATGCCCAGCTCCTTGAGCTCCAGCTACCGCTGCTCGAAAAGCTCCAGCAATGGCTTGAACCAGCATTGTCATGTCAGGAATAGCTTGTCCCTGACCAGCTTCAGGTCCAGCGACCCCAGCACCAGCTGCAACTCCAGCTCCTTCACCTCCAGCACCACCACCACCAGGTGCAGGAGGTAAATCCACCATATTTTCAGCATTCTCCTCATTCTCATTTCGAGCCATAGCTCGCGTATTAACCCCCAATTCTCTACGAGGTGCCATCCACTAAACAATGCAATCACAATGCAATAAACAATGTCAGGCTCAGCAAGGTAAGCAATCCAAGTACTCAAGCTCATTTCCAATTAAAAACAACATCATTTCATTAGCTTTGATTTGGCAATGGGTCCCCCTAACATGCTTCACCTTAGCATACATCACAATTGTAACATACTTACAATTCACACATCATGTTTTCATTCAACAAACATACAAAGCATACATACATTAATCACCCACATAATCATTCCCAAATACTCGAGAACTCAGCTCTGATACCACCAAATGTAACCCCCTTAACCCGGCCTAGACGGTTGACCCGAATTAAGAAGTTTACACGGGGAAAACCAAAGTCAACCCGAAAGTCAACCTTGATTAACGACCCTTTTTTTTTCTTTTTAATCTTATCTAAATGCACATTAACCTTATTTATGTTCATACAATCGACATACTCAAAGATCAGCGCATTCGGAAAACATTCAAGGACTTAATTGCACAACATACAAGTTTAGGGACCAAAATGTAAATTCTGGAAATTAGGAGGACTTAACCCACTTTTAAGTTACCAATATGAAATTAGTCATATTTCATGCTTCCCTGCCAAATTTCAACTCAAACGGACATCTTAAACTCATTCAATTGCATAAACAAGATTTAGGACCAAAACGCAAAGGTTTCAAAACATATAACCAACAATTTCAGTGCCCAACGGTTGGGTGTTTCGGAACAGGGATGATCCGTTCCGAAACGCGGGACCGTTTCGAAACGCGGGACCGTTTCGAAACGCGTTGCGCAACAGGGCCTGGCAGTGGCCAAACTGTTTCGGAACGGTTCTGCCCGTTTCGAAACGCCTAGGCCATTTCAGGCCCTCTGTTCCGAAACGGCAGCACCTGTTCCGAAACAGGCTGCCCAGATTGTAGAAATTTAACTGGATTATCACACAATTGACCCATCAAACATGCTCCAAAGGCAACCAAATTATACCAGCAACACATTACATGCATAAGGAACATAATGGCATCAACAATACTCAAACATGGCATCAAACAAGGAAAGCCCCAATTCTATAGGCATGCATCCTATATTGAAAACCATTCAAGCATCAAAAATTCCAAACCAACCACATAAAGGCCATTTACATGTTCCAACATTAACAACAACATAAAACCAACTTAGGGAGTCTAAAACCTCTCCCAAAACATCAACATAGGTTCCCCATTGCCAAATGCCTAAAGCTAATAGTGTTTAAGAAACTTTCACCATACATGAGCTTAGGTCACCACTTGGATTTCTTGACCTCCTTGCTGCCCTCAATGCACTTTAATGCTCTGCATTATTGGTTAAGAAAAGAGAGAGGGCGTAAGCACATAGCTTAGTGAGGAATGCTCATTAAAAACAACACAATAATGCATTAATAAAACACTTTTATAACCTTAGTTCAAAACAACCTTTAACCATGCACAAAAGCATTTAAAACAAGCATACATGCTTTACATTATTAACATGCCATATTGACCACAAGTGATAATCATAATCTTTCCATTTCAAAACAATCAACATAAGATTCACACATGGACTTTTAAACACCATTGTGATCTTATAATACACAAGGACCACACATGGACTTTTAACCACCATTGTGTCCTTAGCACAAGAATCACCCATGGACTTTTAACCACCATGGTGTTTTTAAATACACAAGGTCTACACAAGGACTTTTAACCACCTTGCGACCTTAAACAAGAATCACCCATGGACTTTTAACCACCATGGTGTTCTTAAAATACACAAGGCTCACACAAGGACTTTTAACCACCTTTGTGACCTTACAAGGCTCACTCAAGGACTTTTAACCACCTTAGTGACCTTAGCACAAGAACCAATCATGGACTTTTAACCACCATGTTGTTCTTAAAACAAGAACCACCTATGGACTTTTAACCACCATAGTGTTCTTAACCTTTCTCGAAACATCACTTGCCAATATGCATCATTTAACAACAATAATCCACTGTTTTAAAGCATTTAACAAAGCCATTAATCATCATGCATCCTTATGCAACAAAACCACATTTTATCAAATGTTCTAAACAAGGACCTCTTACCTTGAGAATCCTTCAACACATGGCTTATAAAACCAGCAAATAAACATGCTATATATGCTTTCAAAACAGAATATAAAACATGCAAACAATCACATTGCACACAACCAACACATGGTTCATCAACAAGAGAGTTTTTCCGAAAACTTACTCTTGAGCTTAGAAAAGTTGTTTAGAATTAAACTAAGCTCCCAAACCTTCAAAACAATGGTTTCAAAGCTGAAAACCAAAATCCACTCACCGATTCCGTTTCGCCACTTGCCGAAACACCAATCAAGCTTCCGGATCAACACCACAAGGATCCGAAGATGTCTCCCCTGTTTTAAACACATCAAAACAGTAGATTAATGCATCATCATGCATTAATACCCTCAACCAAGACATCTAAACTCGCTGCTCACATCAACACTCACATTTCGGCTACCAAACACAACCGAAATCACAACCAAACAACTCTACAACACTACCCAGCCAAGATCCATCAATTCTAAACATCCTTAAACATCAACTAACATCCAAAAAGGATCTAACCACGTCCTTATACCTCCAGCTATAACAGATCATCAAGATCACTCCAAAAACCTGTAACCCCCTTAACCTGGCCTAGACGGTCGGCCCGAATTAAGAAGATTACACGGGGAAAACCAAAGTCAACCCGAAAGTCAACCTTGATTAACGACCCTTTTTTTTCTTTTTAATCTTGTCTAGATGCTCATTAACCCTAGATGTGATCACAAAACCATCATGCTCAAAGATCACAACCATCAGAGATCATTCAGGGACCCAATTGTACAAAACACAACTTTAGGGACCAAACTGTAAATTCTAAAAATTACAGGGACTTCACCCAATTAAAAGTTACCAATATGAAATTAGTCATGTTTCATGCTTCACTGACAAATTTCAGCTCAAACGGACTTCTCAAACTCAACCAATTGCAAAAACAAGATTCAGGACCAAAACGCAACCATTTTGAAACATATAACTGCCAATGTCAGCCCCCAACGGTCATACGTTCCGAAACGGGAGACAGCCTGTTTCGAAACGCGGGGCCGTTCCGCAACGCGTACCGAAACGGGGGTCTGGCAGTAGCACTTCCGTTCCGAAACAGGTCCTCTCGTTTCGAAACACCTTGGCCTTTTCAGGCCCCTGTTCCGAAACGGTAACACGCGTTCCGAAACGCCCTGCCCAGATTGCAGCAACCCTGCTGGTTAAACTCACTTTTGACCCACCAAACATGCTCCAAAAGCAACCAAATCACACCAGCAAACCATTCAACATATAAGGAACATAAATGCATCAGAACTAGATACATAACCACCCCTAGGTGCAACAACACATTAAACTCATTCAAGGCTCAATCATGCTTTTAAACAAGAAGCATAGCAATACAACTTAAGCATAGGGAGATTCAAACGTTGCAACATTAATCCACATGATTCAAAACCATAACCCAAACTTGTCCAACATACACAATCTCCTTTAACAACAACATAAGAGATTCTACCCCCATTGCCTTTATTAACTATAGCTATTAACCGAGACATACATCTCTAATGGAGTCCTTCTTGAATCCCTTGCTTCTCGCTGTCCAAACTTCAATTATCTGCATTGATGGAGAAAAAGGAGCGTAAGCACATAATGCTTAGTGAGGAATGCTCAAAACCAAAACACCATCAATGCAGCGAATCATAAAACCACTTTTAAAAGCAAACTCGAATCGACAAACCAAAGCAATATTTGAAAACCATTTTTCAACAACATGCTTTAAAATCATGCCTTGCACAAACATGAAAACCAACCCTTAGCTTAGGAAGCTAAATAACCCTTTTCAAAACATAAACTTGCAAAACCATCAAATTAGCCATTCCATGCAAAAACACCATATGCAAAGCTAATTTCAAACCTTGGAAAACACTTCCACTTTACATCTTACCATTCTCATACTTGAATGTCATTTCAAAGCAAGAAACCCTTTTTAAACCATTTACTCAAACAATCCAACACATGCATTAAACAAATGCAACATATGAACCACATCATTAACAATTGCATCACATGCCCTTTTAAAACAAGTCTCCACAAGACTTCAATGCACTAAAGAGATTTCATGAACACATGCACCATTCTCAATAGATAATCAACACTTGTTCAAACCAACAAGTCAACATGCATTCATAATACATTTTACACTTTTCATGCAACCATGCATCATTTCAAGCATCTCATGCTTTATTATATTCAAGAACATCATATTGGCCTCCAAGTGATAACCAAATCCACTTTTCAACTCAACACCCGATCGGATATGCAGATCACAAGCGTTGTCCCCACGCTTCATACACACTACCAATCCAAGGTCTCCAAATGGACTTTTAACCACCATTTGACCTTACCATTCACAAGGTTCCCATGTATGGACTTTTAACCACCATACAACCTTAACATTCACAAGGTTCCCATGTATGGACTTTTAAACACCATACAACCTTAACATTCACAAGGTTCCCATGTATGGACTTTTAACCACCATACAACCTTAACATTCACAAGGTTCCCATGTATGGACTTTTAACCACCATACAACCTTTACATTCACAAGGTTCCCATTTATGGACTTTTAACCACCATACAACCTTAACATTCACAAGGTTCCCATGTATGGACTTTTAAACACCATACAACCTTAACATGCACAAGGTTCCCATGTATGGACTTTTAAACACCATACAACCTTTGCATCACCGATTGGTAGTTGTATAACATCACTAACGAGATCCGGGACACCCTACACAAGATCCACACATGGACTTTACACCACCATTGTGATCTTATCAAGCACAAGGTTCCCATATATGGACTTTTAACCACCATATAACCTTTGCTTACCCAAGGTCCTCGAATGGGAATCTCAACCTCCATTATGACCTTAACCATCTCGTTAGGATACTTGGATGGAGTTTACCGGTTCACTCTTAACCACTCCACATCCAAGGCGACTTAATTCACGGTGCACCCAATCCTATAGCCGGCTAACTATATCCGATCAAAGAAACCAAGAACCACTTACATCACTTGCCAATATAACCATCTTACCACATTAATCCATTAATTCACAAGCATAATCAAAATGCAATAACCACCATGAACTTTAACCAAGAACCAACCATGGACTTTTAAACACCATGTTGTTCTTAAATAAACAAGGCTTACACAAGGACTTTCAACCACCTTTGTAACCTTAACCATCACTTACCAAAATGCACAATTAACAACAATATTCCACTGTTTTAAAGCATCACACAAAGCCATTAAACAACATGCAACACTATGCATCAATTCCACAATTTCAATGTACAAAACCAAGGATCTCTTACCTCGAGCATCCTTCACATATGGCTTTCAAAACCAGCATTAAACCATGCTAAAATATGCTTTCAAAACAGAATTTAAAACATGCAAATCATATGCATTGCAACCATCTATCACAATTGCTTAAAAAAAACAATTCACAACACAACCAAGAGCGAAAATCCATTTATTTACTCTTGAGCTTAGCAAAGTTGTTTAGACTTAAACTAAGCTCCCAAATCCTTCAAACCTTGGTTTAAAAGCTGAAAACCCAACTTCACTCACCGATACACAAAATAAGGCTAGCCAACAAGCCTTCCAAGCATCCGAAACCTTCCACAACACCTCTAATGCTCACGGATCGATCTCCCCTGTTTCAAACACATATCATCAGAGGATTAATGCATCATAATGCACTAAAAACACCAGCAACACAACTAAACTTGCTGCCCATAGCAAAAACCACAATTCGGCTACCAAACACAACCGAAATCACCTCCAAACACTTCCAAAACTTAACCCAGCCAAGATCCATCACTTCAAACCATTTTTAAACATCAATTAACATTCAAAAAGGATCTAACCACATCCTTAAACCTCCAGCTATAACAGATCACCAAGATCACTCCAAAAACAACCAAAAACTCAAGCAAAAACTTAGGAAATTCAACCTATTCGGGATTGCATTGATTAAACCTCAATTATTCATCAATTTAACATTCAATTAACATCAATTTAACACCTCAACACACTGCCCAAACAGATCATACGAAAATTTCACCAAAATCAAGCAAATCTTGCATTTTAAAGCCAAAATCAAGATTCCAATTGTAAAACCTTTAATAAATCATAAATAAAGGATTGAGAACTTAGGAATTTCAGTAAAGAACTTAAACTTCAGAGGAGAAGGACGTTCTTACCTCCAAACTTGAATTTCTCCCTTTTTAGAACCAAAATCTTGAAAATCCACTTAGCAAATGGTGAGGTTTTGTTGTAGAGATGATTAGCAATCAATAGGTAATTGAAAAGATGAATTTAGGTGACAAAATCAAAGAGAAAAGCTCTGGAGAAAGATGTTTGGCTTGAGAGAAAATGAGAGAAAATAGTTGAGAGAAAAGTTAGTTAAAACTAAAATATCTTCCCTCCACTTTGTTTATATTTAAAAACCTTTTAATTAATCATTTAATATATTTAGAAAATCTGGAGAAACTCTCATTGGGTAAATAGCTTCTTAAAGATTCAAAGTTTCAATCCTTTTTAAAACAGTCACGCAGTTTTCAAAAATTACATTTTGGTCACTAACCCAAAATGTCACCCTTCCAAACCTCATTTTGCAAAATTGATTTCACAGTTCACTTATATATATTAAAAGAGGATTTTAGGACATTTTTCCATATTTTTAATGCAACCCGAACTAGGTTTTCCTAAAAATCACCTTTTATATTCGAACAGCACTTTGACCGAACCGGTCAACGCCCAAAACTTCTAAGCCCAAAACCGAAAACTTACTCTTGAGCTTAGAAAAGTTGTTTATACTTAAACTAAGCTCCCAAACCTTCAAAACAATGGTTTCAAAGCTGAAAATCAAAATCCACTCACCGATTCCGTTTCGCCACTTGCCGAAACACCAATCAAGCTTCCGGATCAACACCACAAGGATCCGAAGATGTCTCCCCTGTTTTAAACACATCAAAACAGTAGATTAATGCATCATCATGCATTAATACCCTCAACCAAGACATCTAAACTCGCTGCTCACATCAACACTCACATTTCGGCTACCAAACACAACCGAAATCACAACCAAACAACTCCACAACACTACCCAACCAAGATCCATCAATTCTAAACATCCTTAAACATCAACTAACATCCAAAAAGGATCTAACCACGTCCTTATACCTCCAGCTATAACAGATCATCAAGATCACTCCAAAAACCACCAAGAACTCAAGCAAAACTTAGGAAAATCAACCTATCCGGGATTGCATTGATTAAACCTCAATTTCTCATCAATTATACATTCATTTTACATCAAAATGACATCTCAAAACAGTGCCCAATCAGATCATACGAATTTCATCAAAACTAAAGCAAATCTTGCATTTTAAAGCCAAGATCAAGAACACAATTGTAAAACCTTTAATAAAACACAAATCAAGGATTGAGAACTTGGGAATTTCAGTAAAGAATTGAGAATTTAGAGGAGATGACGTTCATACCTCTAAACTTGAGTTTTCTCCCTTTTTGGAACCAAAATCTTGAAAATCCAATAAGCAAATGCTAAGGTTTTGTTGAAGAGATGATTAGAGATCAAAAGAGGATTGAAATCTCATATTTGGATGTCAAAATCAGAGGGAAAATGTGCTGGAGAAATGTGTTTGGGTTGAGAGAAAATTGAGAGAAAAGGAAAATGAAATTTGGGAAAAGTTAGTTGAAAATGCCAAAATATCTTTCCCTCCCTTTTACTTTTATTTTTAAACCATTAATTAATCCTTTAATATTTAAGAAAAATCTGGAGAAACTCTTTTGGGTAAATAGCTCCTTAAAGATTCAAAGTTTCAATCCTTTTTAAAACAGTCACCAAGTTTCCGAAAATTACATTTTGGTCACTAACCCAAAATGTCACCCTTCCAAACCTCATTTTGTAAAATTGATTTCACCTTTCTCTTATATATAATAAAAGAGGATTTTAAGACATTTTTCCATATTTTTAATGCAACCCGAACTAGGCTTTCCTAAATTCACCCTTTTATATTCGAACCGCGACCCGACCGGTCCGGTCCAAACCCAAAACTTCTAAGCCCAAAATTGGGGTGTTACAGGGCATTTCCTAAGGTAACCACTTCCTGCATTCCTGGGGCTTCAGTCCCCTGATAATGCTTGAGGCGCTGTCCGTTGACTTTGAATTGGTGCCCGTCTTTTAATGATCGGATTGTGATGGCACCATGGGGAAAAACTTGTACGACTTGGAATGGGCCAGACCATCTAGATTTCAGTTTCCCTGGGAAAAGTTTCAGTCTAGAATTGAACAACAATACAAACTGCCCTGGGCAGAACTGTCGTGGCAGCAACTTCCTGTCATGCCACTTCTTAGTTTTCTCCTTGTAGATTCTTGCATTGTCGTAGGCCATTGTCCGTATTTCTTCAATCTCGTTCAGATCCAACAGCCTTTTCTGCCCTGCTCTATCCAAGTCCATATTCACTGCCTTGATTGCCCAATATGCTCTGTGCTCTATCTCGACAGGTAGATGACATGTTTTCCCATAAATCAATCGGTACGGAGACATGCCCAATGGAGTCTTAAAAGTTGTCCTATATGCCCATAACGCATCATTGAGAAGTAAAGACCAGTCTTTCCTAGTTGGCTTAACCATCTTCTCAAGAATGTTCTTAACTTCCCTATTGGATATCTCAACTTGCCCATTGGTCTGTGGATGATATGCTGTCGCGATCCGATGCTTGACACCATATTTCTTCAAGGCGGCAGCAATAACCCTATTGTCAAAATGTCTCCCTTCATCACTGATAATCGCCTTAGGGATGCCAAACCTAGAAAAGATATTTTTGTGTAAAAACCTTTGGATTGTCTTGGCATCATTCTTTTGAGTGGCGATAGCTTCAACCCACTTAGAGACATAATCTACTGCCAGGAGGATGTATAGATTTCCACATGAGGATGGAAAAGGTCCCATAAAATCAATCCCACAAACGTCGAAGATTTCGACCTCTAGAATGTTCTACAGTGGCATCTCGTTTCTCCTTGAGATGTTTCCTGTCCTTTGGCACCTGTCACGGCTCTTGTAGAAGGTTTGTGCATCTTTGTACAGTGACGGCCAATAAAACCCTGACTGCAGCACCTTGGCAGCAGTTTTGTTGCCTCCTAAGTGACCTCCATACTGTGAAGCATGGCAGTGATGAAGAATGTCTTCTTGCTCTTCCTGTGGTACACACCTCCTTATAACCTGATCTGCACAAATTTTGAAAAGAAGAGGTTCGTCCCAATAATAATGTTTAACATCATTTTGGAACCTCTTCCTGGCTTGATAATTAAGATCAGAAGGAATTATTCCGCTAACTATAAAATTAACGAAATCAGCATACCAGGGAAGTTCAGAAGACTTACCTGCCGCCATGGCTATCGCGGCAGTGATTGCGGCAACAAAGAGCTGCTCATCTGGGAAGGTCACCAGTATGTTTGTCTCATCTGTTGGTAGACTCTGTCCCTTCTCCAACCTTGACAAGTGATCTGCCACCTGATTTTCTGTCCCTCTTTTGTCCTTGATTTCAAGGTCGAATTCTTGCAATAGCAGGATCCATCGTATCAATCGAGGCTTTGCATCTTTTTTCGCAAACATATACTTCAGGGAAGAATGGTTTGTGTGCACTATTACCTTCGTTCCAAGTATGTAAGAACGAAACTTGTCAATGGAGAACACCACAGCTAATAACTCCTTTTCTGTGGTGGTGTAGTTGACTTGGGCATCATTCAATGTCTTGCTGGCATAGTATATGACATGAAATAATTTATCTCTCCGCTGCCCAAGTGCTGCCCCGACAGCATAGTCACTGGCATCACACATGATCTCAAATGGTTGCGTCCAGTCTGGTGGCTGTACTATTGGGGCTGTTACCAGTTTTTCCTTCAGAACCTTGAATGCTTCAGTACATTCATCATTAAAGTCAAAGGGTCGGTTCTGCTCTAAAAGATGACATAGGGGCTTGGTGATTTTTGAGAAATTTGAAATGAATCTCCGATAAAAACCAGCATGTCCCAAGAAACTTCTAATACCCTTGACTGTGGTCGGTGGCGGCAACTTCTCGATCACTTCTATTTTGGCCCTGTCAACTTCTATTCCACGGCAGCTAATCTTATGGCCAAGGACTATCCCTTCATTCACCATAAAGTGACATTTTTCCCAATTTAAGACTAGGTTTGCTTTTTCACATCTTTCAAGTACCTTTTGTAGATTGCCTAGGCAGCTCTCAAAATCGTCCCCAGAGACTGAAAAATCATCCATAAAAATCTCGAGGAAGTCCTCCACCATATCGGAGAATATGGCCATCATGCACCTTTGGAAGGTGGCGGGTGCATTGCATAATCCGAATGGCATTCTCCTAAAAGCATAAGTTCCGTATGGGCATGTGAAAGTCGTCTTTTCTTGATCTTCCGGTGCGATAGCTATTTGATTATAACCTGAATAACCATCAAGAAAACAATAGTAAGGTTTACCCGCTAATCTATCAAGCATTTGATCAATAAAGGGTAAAGGAAAGTGTTCCTTTCGGGTAGCTTTGTTAAGCTTTCGATAGTCCATACAAACCCTCCAACCAGTCACAGTCCTGGTTGGGATTAACTCATTGTTTTCATTGGTAACCACGGTCATTCCACCTTTCTTGGGAACACATTGCACCGGGCTCACCCATTTGCTGTCGGAGATGGCGTAAATAATACCAGCATCTAACCATTTGATTATCTCTTTACAAACCACCTCTTTCATCGCATGATTTAGCCGCCTTTGGGCATCTATAGTCGGCTTATGATCTTCCTCTAAAAGGATTTTATGCAGGCATAACGCCGGACTAATGCCTTGAATATCAGCTATCGTCCATCCAATTGCCTTCTTGTGCTGCCGCAGCATCCCTATTAGCTGCCGTTCTTGTTCCTGCGGCAGCTTAGAAGAGATGATTACGGGCAACGTATCATTTGAACCAAGAAAAGCATATTTTAGCTGCCCTGACAGGGGCTTTAGTTCTAAGGCAGGTGGTTCAACAGTAGATGGCTTTTGGATTGCATGGTTATCCGAAGTATAATTTAAAGGTTCGAATAACTTACTTGGACGATCGCCTATCCAGTTTACCTCCTCCTGATCTTCAGTATCTGATGTATCGGATTCAGAGGAGTTGTTGTCGTTGGTGCTGTCGTGAAAGTCCTGTAGGTGGCTGCCGCGGTAGTGACCAATTTTGATGTCGTGACAGCCCGACCTGATGCAGGGTTGATCAAAGGTAACTTCAGTGATAGCCTTGCATTCCTCGTCTGCATCAGCATGCTTCATAGCTTGGAGAACATTCAACTTAATCTCTTGATCGTTCACTCTCATGGTGAGTTCTCCTTTTTCCACATCAATTAGTGATCTTCATGTGGCTAAGAAGGGTCGCCCAAGGATGATTGGTGCGTTTTCGTCTGCTTCACAATCTAAAACAAGAAAGTCAGCAGGAAATATAAATTTATCCACTCTTACCAGAATATCTTCGATTTTTCTTTCCGGATGAACATAAGAGTGGTCTGCTAGATGCAGAATTACTGTCATGGGCCGAGCTTTTCCAATACCTAATTTCTGAAAAACAGATTTTGGCATTAAATTAATACTAGCACCAAGATCACAAAGTGCCTTACCCACATATTTGTCTCCGATTACACAAGGTATGATGAAGCTCCCCGGATCTTTCTTTTTCTGGGGTGGCTGCCGATGAAGAATACTCATGCAACCTTCTGTCATCTTTACCGTTTCAAATTCCCCAAGTTTAGATTTCTTTGATATGACATCCTTGAGAAATTTGGCATAACCGGACATCTCCCTAACGGCATCTAACAGCGGAATATTAATATGAACCTGCTTAAAAATAACATAAATCTTTTTAAGCTGAGATTCTTGCTTAGCTTGCTGTAACCGCTGAGGAAAAGGAGGTGGGGGACGATAATCAGCAATACGTCCTTCCCACTGCATACGAATCTGATGAGGTTTGGGTTCATCATCTTTCTCCTCTGTCGCTTCTGCTGTCGTGACAGGCTCATCGGCAGCAGTCTGTTTGTTACCTGTCGGGGCAGCTTCCTCCGCAGGTCTGTCCAAAGCTGGTTTTCTTACTGACTCAGCTTCCTTTTATGGCCCTGGTAGTTTCTTCCCACTCCTAGTAGTAATGGCCTTACACTGCTCATGTGTGGGCTGCCTAGCATTTTCAGTATTACTAGGGAATCCTCCAGTCTGCCTTGGCTTAATATGTTGGGAAACCTGACCCATTTGTGTCTCCAAAGATTTCAGAGTTGCTTCATGATTCGTCATCCGCATCTCTGTTTTATCCATGAATGTCTCTGTTTTCTTGACAAACTGATTCATATTCTCAATATAAGTACCTGTCTGAGACATAAAAGTGGCCAGAGTCTGTTCCAGTATACTGTTAGTGGCAGCTGGTGGCTGTTGTTGCTGCTGCGGCGGCAGTTGCGGCGGCAGTTGCTGTCGCGTCAGCAATCTAGGTCCTCCCTGATTCTAATTGTGTGCTTGGGGATTCAGGGCATTATTAGGATTACTTCAAGAAAATTTGGGATCCTTTCTCCAGTTGGGATTATAGTTGTTGGAGTTGTAATTCGGCTTGTAGTTTCCAACATATTTTCCCTCTTCTAGCTGTATTGGACATTCCTCCGAACTGTGATTCCCCTCACAAATGTCACATACCTCATCGATAGCAAATCCATGTTGTGCATCCTCGTTCAATAGCTTTTTCATCGCTTTAGTAAGGAATGCTACCTGTGATTTCATCGTGCTGTCGGCCTCATAATCCTTGACAGCTAGTACCCGTTTACCCCCTCTTCTTGCTGTCGGAAACTGCTCCTCATTCTTAGCCAAAATTTTCAATACTTGCATTGCCTCGTCCGGATCTTTAACCAATAATAGTCTGTTTGCTGCTGAATCAATTCGAATACGAGTTTGTAAGTTGGCAGCATTATAAAACTTTGTTACCTGATTCCAGACGGGGAATCCATGCATTGGGCAGTTCCGTAGAAGAGTAGTAAATCTGTCCCAGGTGTCGATTATAAATATGTATCTAAGAGTCCTAGAGTTATTAACATGCAGTAGTTATTATTTAATTAGGAGTTTGTGCTGTAATAGAGGTATTTTAGTTTAAGTTTATTCTAGATAAGATAGAGTTTATCTTAAACTAGGAGTTAGAGTTTAATTAAACTAGTATGATGTAACCAGTGTTGTTAAAAAGGGATCCAACACTGTAATTTTTTACGATAAAAATTAAATAAAAACAGAGAAACTACTTTTCTCTAAACTCAGTATTATTTACATGGTATCAGTAGGTTTCGATTCTTAGTCTAAATCGATGGCAAATTCTTCCTCATCCGAGATTAATTCCGGAGGAGAAGCAACTTCCTCCATTGATGTTCTTCCAGATTCTACCACATCGGCAGTCACTTGCCATAAACTGATTGGTCCCAATTATCTACAATGGTCTCAGTCAGTCAAGTTGTACATCACTGGCAGAGGAAAGCTCGGCTATATCACTGGAGGAGTGACAAAGCCTGCTTTGACAGATCCAGGGTATGCGAAGTGGCTGCAAGAAAATAGTATGGTGATGTCTTGTTTGACAAACACGATGACACCAGCAATTGGGGGTAACTTTCTCTTATATGAGACTGCAAAAGAAATCTGGGATGCAACTCAAGAAACTTATTCAAGTTCAGACAATATTTCTGAATTATTTAGCATCGAATGCCAGGCTTCAAATCTAAAACAAGAGGAGATGAATGTCACTATTTACTACAACACTCTTACCCGACTTTGGCAGCAAATTGATCTTTACGAGTCCAATGATTGGACGAATCCAACAGATGCTGCTCTTTACAAGAAGAAAACTGACCAGAAAAGAATTTTTCAATTCTTGAATGGTCTACATAAAGGACTGGATGCTGTCAAAGGAAGAATTTTGAGCACTAAACCTCTTCCTTCTGTTAGAGAGGTTTTTTCTGAGGTCAGAAGGGAAGAAAGTACGCGATTATTCATGTTGGCAAACTCATCCACTAGTGATGGATCTGCACTTCTTACAATACGCCATCTGCCAGCAAGCAAAAAGGAGGAAAATCATGGTGCGACCATTGCAAAAGGGTGGGGCACATTCGAGATACTTGCTGGAAATTACATGGTAAGCCTGCTGACTGGAAACCCCAAAGGATGAGGCAGCAACAAACAGCGCCAGTAGCTAATGCAGCATCAGCAGATAGTTCAGTGAGTTTTAGTAAGCAACAGATTGATGATTTGCAGAAACTTCTTTCTCGGATGACACCAAAATCTGATTCCTCTGGTACAACTGGTAGTGTTTCTTGTTTTAAAACTACTGCTAAGTATTTATGGATAGTGGATTCTGGTGCTACTGACCATATGACATGGGATGAATCTCTTTTCCTTCAAATTACTGGACAGCAAAGTCAGAGAAATGTTAAGACAGCTGATGGGTCTGTCACTAAAGTGGATGGAATAGGAACAGTTGTTGTGAATGATACTATCACTCTTTCTTCTGTTTTATATGTTCCTAACTTACAATGCAATCTGTTGTCAGTTAGTAAATTGTGTAGTGATCTTAATTGTTCCACAATATTTAATGCTACTGGTTGTGTGTTTCAGGAAGTGGATTCGGGGAAGTGGATTGGCAGTGCTAAGTTGTGTGGTGGACTTTACATCATTGAAGGTCTTCCTCCTAAAAGACAAGTCCAACCAAGTTGCATTTTTTCTTTTTCCTTCAACACTACAAATTTAGGATTCAGTGATGTTCTTTTATGGCATTTTAGACTTTGCCATCCAAACTTTATTTATCTTCAGAAATTGTATCCAACTTTATTTGCTAATAAAGACCCATTGTCATTTTCTTGTGATATATGTCAACTTGCGAAACATAAAAGATCACCCTATCCCCCTTCTTCTTATAAGGCTTCTAAACCTTTTTCCTTAATACATAGTGACATTTGGGGTCCTTCTAATGTTAAGAATGTAAATGGGGCTAGATGGTTTGTCTCCTTTATAGATGATCATACTAGGATTACTTGGACTTTCATGATGAAAAATAAATCTGAAACTGAAAATATCTTTAAAAATTTCTATTCCATGATTGAAAATCAGTTTCACAGCAAAATTCAGATCCTTAAGAGTGACAATGGGAGTGAGTTCTTTACTAATACTTTAGGATATTTTCTTCAAGACAAAGGTATTATTCATATAAGTTCATGTGTTGATACTCCTCAACAGAATGGAGTGGCTGAAAGGAAAAATAGACACCTCTTAGAAGTTGTTAGATCCTTAATGTTATCCTCTAATATTTCTCATTCTTTTTGGGGAGAAGTTGTACTTCATGCAACTTTTCTCATTAACAGGTTACCTAGCAGAATTTTAGGTTTCAAAACTCCTAAGGAAGTCTTACTTCAAACCTTTCCATCTTTTAAACCTTTGTCTTGTCATTTACCTCTCAAAGTATTTGGTTCTACTGCCTTTGTTCATATTCATAAACAGTTTCGGGGTAAGTTAGATCCTAGGGCTATCAAATGTGTTTTCCTAGGATATTCTCCACATAAGAAGGGCTTTAAATGTTACTCTCCTCTACATAGGAAATTTTTTATTTCTATGGATGTCACTTTTCATGAACATTTACCTTATTTTCCAGATGCTAAAATTCAGGGGGAGAGATGGGATGAATTTTAGTATCCTCAAATTCAGTTACCACTAGCCGAATCAATACCTACGCCCAAAACTGTTTAAAATAATCCTACATCTCTACCTCCCGAATCTGTTCCTGAACCAGCATAACCTTTTTCGCCTATAACTGAAACTGAAAAATCACCTACTACACCTCATGTTTTTTCAGAGAACCAACTTGGAACTAAAGAACTAAGTGTCTATACAAGGAGGAAAAAAGAGCTTGCTCAAGAAACTACACAACCTAGGACTGCTCAAGAAATGGAACCAATTCCACTGTCCTTGGAGGAGGGAGGTATGGAAAATTTGAATGATAATGATGATTCTGTTATTAATACATATGACTTACCTATTGCTAAGAGAAAAGGTGTCAGAAAATGTACAAGTCACCCAATCCAGAGATATGTGGCCTACGGGAAACTATTATCATCTTTTAAAGCCTTTACTGCCAAAATTGACAAAGTGCAGATTCCAAAAATAGTGTATGAAGCTTTACAAGATCCTAGGTGGAAGAAAGCTGTAGAAGATGAAATTCAGGCTTTGGAATCCAACAAGACTTGGGTGATGACCAATTTACCTCCTGGTAAGAAGGCAGTTAGTTGTAAATGGATTTTTACAGTAAAATATAACTCAGATGGGAGTATTGAAAGGTTTAAAGCAAGGCTGGTTGCAAGGGGATTTACTCAATCTTATGGGATTGATTACCAGGAAACATTTGCTCATGTAGCAAAACTCAATACTATAAGAATTCTTCTATCTCTTGCTGCAAATCTAGATTGGCCACTTCATCAACTTGATGTGAAAAATGCATTCCTAAATGGAAATTTGGAGGAGGAAGTCTACATGCATAAACCAGCCGGTCTAAGTGGTGATCCAAACCAAGTGTGTAAGCTACTTAAATCATTGTATGGCCTAAAACAGTCTCCTAGGGCTTGGTTTGACAGATTTACTAAAGCAGTTTTGAATTTTGGTTACTATCAATATCAATCTGATCATACATTGTTTGTGAAGACTTCTTCAAGAAATAAAAGGCTATCTTAATAGTCTATGTTGATGATATAATCATCACTGGTGATGATGATTAGGAGATAAAAAGGTTGAAAGAGTTTCTGGCTACTGAATTCGAGGTAAAAGACTTGGGATACTTGAGGTACTTTCTCGGTATGGAAGTGGCAAGATCAAACTCTGGGATTGTGATTAACCAGAGAAAGTATATTCTGGATCTTCTTTCAGAAACAGGAATGCTAGGAGGGAAGCCTGCAGAGACACCTATGGAGTCAAACCTAAAGTTTAGGACCGATGATCAAGGAGTTCCTACAAACAAGGAGCAATACCAGAAACTAGTGGGTAAGCTTATTTACTTATCACTCACTAGACCTGACATTGCTTTTCCAGTAAGTGTTGTCAGCCAGTTTATGAGTGATCCTAAAGAAGAGCACCTTGAGGCAGTTATGAGAATCCTAAGATACTTGAAGATGACTCCGGGGCATGGAATGTTTTTCACTAAAAATGACAGCAGAAAAGTTGAAATATTCACAGATGCAAGCTGGGCAGGAGAGTTGACAGCTAGAAGATCTACAAGTGGCTATTGCGCTCGAGTATGGGGAAATTTGGTGACTTGGAAGAGCAAGAAACAACAAGTAGTTTCAAGAAGCAGTGCAGAAGAAGAATTCAGATCACTAGCAAATGGAATCTGTGAAGGGATTTGGGTACAAAGACTCCTATCAGAATTGAAATTAAATTACAGCAAAGAGTTTGAGCTTTACTGTGACAATCAATCTGCAATCAGCATTGCAAAGAATCCAGTGCATCATGACAGAACCAAACATGTGGAACTGGACAGACACTTTATTACAGAGAAAATCACAAGTGGGATGGTTAAGTTGAATTTCATCCCAACGCAAGAGCAATTAGCTGACATACTTACCAAGGCACTTCCAAGAAATACCTTTGATAAGCTTACATCCAAGCTGGGACTATACAATGTCTACTCACCAGCTTGAGGGGGAGTGTCGATTGTAAATATGTATCTAAGAGTCCTAGAGTTATTAACATGCAGTAGTTATTATTTAATTAGGAGTTTGTGCTGTAATAGAGGTATTTTAGTTTAAGTTTATTCTAGATAAGATAGAGTTTATCTTAAACTAGGAGTTAGAGTTTAATTAAACTAGTATGATGTAACCAGTGTTGTTAAAAAGGGATCCAACACTCTGTAATTTTTTACGATAAAAATTAAATAAAAACAAAGAAACTACTTTTCTCTAAACTCAGTATTATTTACACCAGGCTTCGTGCATCGGTTCGTCATCTTCCTGTTGAAAAGTAGCAATTTCATTACGTAATCGCTCAGATAAATGTGAAGGATTAAAACAAGATAAAAATTCACGAGATAAATCTGCCCAAGTTCTAATTGAACCCGTCGTAAGTTTGTTCCACCAAGTTTTTGCTCTGTCCCTCAATGAACGGGGAAATAACCGAAGCCTCAGTATCTCCGGATTAACTCCTGGTTGTCTAAATGAACCACAGATCTCCTGGAATGTTTTGAGATGCTCCCTAGCATCCTCTGTAACAGCACCACTAAACTGCCCGGAATTGTTGATCATACTAAACATAACAGGTTTCAGCTCGAAGTTGTTAACATCTATGTCCAGCAGCGTGGTTTCCAGCTCTACATGATCGTTCAACATGTAGTCACGACAGGATCGTCGGCCGGCAGCGGCAGGCGGTTCGCCGACAGCGGGTTGTTTCCATTGTGGGCCATCTTCTCTAGCTGTTCCTCAAGGTACTCGTTCCTGGCTAGTAAGTGACGAAGTTGTTTCTTGAGATTGAATGATCGTTCGATTTCTGGATCTAATGGATACTCAGGATCTTTACCTCGGTTCGATCTGCGCATAAACAAGAAACCTTGTGAAAAGAAAGAGTTGAATGCACCAAAGAAAAACAGAAAAATAAAAATAAAAATAAAAACAAAAAGTGCAGTAAAAGAAAAGGTAGAGTTATGTTACCATTCCCCGACAACGGTGCCAAAAACTTGTTGCGTGTAAAATAGTCTATCGCAATTGAGTGCAAGTGTACACGTCGCAAGTAATAAAGTGATACTAGAGTATCGGATATCGTCTCCACAGGGACTGGGTTAACCCTTTCCTTCGCTATCTGCACAAGGGGAAAAGAAAATATTTGAGATGTTTGTCACGAAAATAAATATGAATACTGGAAGAATAAAAGTAGAGAAATCAATATAGAGAGAATGGGCTGGTATTGAATTGCTCAGTAGTGCAGCTATTGCTAAGTCTAGGAAATCCAGTTCTGTCGTCGCGCCCGTCGCGGCATCACCTGTCGCGGCAGCAGTCCGTTGATTGTCGCGGCAGCAAACACTCAACTTCGTACTTCAAGTTTGGCAAGAATCCCAGATGTGCCTTGGCCTATCCCTAGGTCCAAGTCTGTCGATGATCACGTCTTTGATGATACCTCCCGGCGTGAATCGAAGGATGAACACCGATGTGTATGAATTCTTCTTTAGCCACTTAACCTCGTCATATCCCTAGGCCCGAGATAGTTCAACTATAAACTAGAGAACTTGCTCTTATTTCTTTCGTATACTTAACTCTCCCGATGCTAAGTAAATAGATAACCTCACAATGCTCTCCCGATGCTCTTGCAAGATATTAATAACCAAAATAAGAGAACTTGAAGTTTATTTTATTGAACTGAAAATTCCTAAAACAAAACAACCCTTGCAACTACTTTACAAATCAACCCGTGGCCTTAGGGGGAATTTAGAACATGGTGTGGGAAGGAAAACGACTAGAGGTTGAGAGAGAAGGCTAGGGTAATGGGTTATCCTCTAGGTTAAGATATATGCCCTTATATAAGCTTTGGGCTCAAGTTTTCTAATTTAACAAGGATTACAACTTTAATTTAAAGTATGATTCTAATAAAGACTAAATCTTCAAGGAATCTACTTTCCAGCCCTCCTCCTTGTTTCTTGGGATTATCTCTCCTTGAACTTTGGGCTTGGAATATCTTCTGATCTAGGGCTTGGAAAAATATGGTGATTTCACACGATAGACGGGCTGAATTTTCTCTATCTGTCGAGGTCCACTTTGCATCTTCTCCACAAAACTGCTGTCGTCCTCTGTTGTCACGGCGGCAACCATGGCAGCATCATCCTCCTTGACTGCTCGTCCAGTTCCAGCTCTTCTGCTTCACTGCCCAGCGCCTGCCCTTTCCATCTGCTACCATGGATGCTGCCACGGCTGCTGCCCTGGGTGCTGTCACGACTGCTGCCCTGGATGCTGCCACGACTGCTGCCCTGGATGCTGTCACGACTGCTGCCTTGGGTACTGTCACGATTGCTGCCCTGGGTGCTGTCACGACTGCTGCCCTAGGTGTTGCCACAGCAGATACCTGCAAAAGTAACCAAATTTAGCAGTTTTTGCGCAGTTTTATCTAAATGTGATGTTGATGCAAAACTTAACCTAAAATGCAGTTAAACATGCTTGAGTGCAGCAAAAATAAGGATAAATGATGGGTAAAATATAGAACTTTTAAGCACTGATCAGTTATGTATCTTCATTGAGCTAATGTGAAATTGTACTGATGATATGCTGGTGTTGTGAGTTGATTCTATGAATGATGAAAGTGTGATGGGTATGATATGTTGATGTTATGCTGTTGCGAGTGAATGTTGTTTGATGAGAGAATGATCGAAGTATGTTGATTGATATGCTCGATGTTGTGATAACCATGTTTTTATTGATTGTTATGTCGTGTGAAAGGGGAGAATTTGGGATACCCATTGCCTTATTATTATAGCTATTGTGTTATGTTGGAGTTGGAGTCTTGAATCCTTGCTTGAAGCTGGCCTGATCGTTTTGTTTGTTTTGTTATGATTGCTTGTTGTTAATAGCATGGTGGAATCGATGAGAGAATGGCAGTTGGGTGAGATGGTTGCTGCTTTAGAGCAGGTTGTTAAGTCTTGGAATTCATCTTTTGGTGGAGGTGTTTCGTCTCAGTCTTCAGTGCCTGGAGTTGAGGTAGTGAGGCAGGAGGAGGAAGCTGGTTTTGTGATGAAGGGTTCATCACCTATAGTTCAAGAGGTGTCGGGAACATCTCAGGCTGTGGTGGAAGTGAGGCCTGTAGACGTGCCGACTGTGGGACATACGAGTTTGTCGAAACAGCGTTGGTATGTTTTGGGAGTTGTGGAGTATCATGGTTCAACACCGGAGGCATTTCAGGCCTGGTTGGCCAGTGTAATTCTGATTTTGGATCAGGAAAGGTGTGATTACGCCTGTAAGCTGGGAAGTGTTGTCTCATTGATGTTAGAGAATGCCTGTACCTGGTGGACATCTGTGGCGGTGGCAACGCATATCCACGATATAGATTGGGACTTCTTTGTGTCTGCCTTTTATGAAAGGTACCTTGGAGGGAAATTTCCAAGGGTTAAGCAACGTGGGGGTGTGATTTCAGATTATGAAGGTGAGAAAAGTTTAAGCAAGAGAGCTGTGGGTATTGACCTAGGAAGCGGTCAGTATAAGAGGCTACGTGATAGAAGGTTTTGCTTGAATCGAAGTCTGGGTGGTGGTGCAGATGTGGGGCAAGTGTTGCATGACCATGGAGTGGTAGCTCGGTTTCCGAAGTGTGACCGTTGTGGAAGGTGTCATGTTGGAGGTTGTTGGGGCGCGAGAGCTTGTTGGAACTGTGGTTCTAAGGAGCATGTGAAGCGAAATTGTCCTCAAGTGGTGAGATCAGCTTCAGTGGTAGCAAAAGGGTCTCAGAAGGGTCGTGGGCGCGGCCGAGACAAAGTTCAAAGGTGGCAGGAAGGGCAGAAAGGTGTGAGGAGCTTGGGGAATGAATCTTGTTGGAATTGTGGGTCTGTTGGACATTTGAGACGAAATTGTTTGAAGTTGGCTCGGGGTAGTCAGGGTTCTTTACCACAGGGAGAAGGTGATGACCTTAAGGTGTTGGCTGATGCTGCGGTGGTGCGGTTAGAGAATGATGGTTCTGGGAAGAAGAGAGTTTGTCTGTTGAAGCCCCAAGGCAGTGAGATGTTTTCAGGTAACCTTGTTAAGTAACCTTTACCCTAGTTATCTTAGTTTGGTTTCGGTTTGGTTTTCCCTTGCGTAGTGGTATGGTCTTATAGCTAGCAAGTTTGGGGTAGTAGTTGGTGTTGTTTTGAAAACAACTTTAGTGTGAAGAGGGCATTAGTGGGTATTTTGTGGTTAATGGGTTGTTAGAATGGTAGAGTTGGATAAGATGAAAGTGAGGTACGAGGTTGTTTTTAGGCGGATTCTGAGGATGTTATTGGTGGGTGTGAACCGACATACATGCACAGTTAAAACCATTGTTATATATTATATTATATATATGTGTTGGTACATGCATACATGTGACATGACATTAGAGGTTTTGCATACATGTACACATGCATTGATAGGGCATATTGGTGACCATGTATACGAGCGTTCATACTTGCTAATAGCTAGTTGGGTCTGTTAGTGTTGTGATAGGGTTAGGTTGGATGATGGGTTTTAAAAGTTGTTTTGGTGCTAGGAGAATGTTAGAAGTAATGAAGGGTATTAAGCGAGCTGTCAATAATAGTGAGTGCGATATAGCATGTTGGCAGAAGGAAAGTGTTTTGGCGCTTAAAGAGTTTAGTGGTATGGTGGTGAGGAGATTACCGGTTGAAGTTAGAATCAGTCAAAGTGGTTGTGAGTAGCTAGTAGAAGTGGTAGTTTCTTGGTCTTAAGTGATGTTGCAAGTTAGTGGATGTGTTTCCAGAGTGCTGAGGTAACTTGGCATTGATGTTGTAATAGAAGGGTTGTTTTTGTAGGTGATGGTTCGTAGCAACCTTCGAAGAGTTGAGAAGAGGTTGTGTTGTGGGTTGTAGAAAAGGGTTGGCCTGGGGTGAATAGAAGTTTCGTAATCTTGATATGTATGTATAGAATGGGCGGTGTCCTGGTAAGGCTAGTGTTGTAGTCAAAGCTTGAAGTGGAAAGGCAATGTAAGTTCAAGGGCCATTGTTGGTTGGACAGGTTCTTGTGAGAAGTGGTTGGCTAGTCGTGTATAAGTAAATCCCTTCTGAAGTCAGCTAGTGGTATGTGGAACGGCTGGCGGAGTCAAGGTTGGGGTTTTGTGGCGTGAATTTCGGATGTTGGGTGAGTAGTCCTGGTGAGTCGTTATGGTAATGATAGTGGCGGATGTGAAGGAATGTCATCAATACGTTGAGAAGTTTGAGTAAGCAGTTGATGCTTAAGAATTTTTTCTTGTTGTGGTAATCTTTGAAAGAAGTTGAGTAGTTTTGTGTTGCGTGTAAAATAGTCTATCGCAATGGTAGTGCAAGTGTACACGACGCAAGTAGTAAAGTGATACGAAGTATCGGATATCGTCTCCACAGGGATTGGGCTAATAGCTTTACCTTAATTCACTGCACGAAAGTAAAAGGAATAATTGAGAGTTGTCACGAAAATAATAAAGAAAACGTAAAATAAAAGAATTGAGATATCAAGATAGAGAGAATGGGCTGGTATTGAATTGCTCAGTAGTGCAGGTATTGCAGAGTTTAGGAAATCCAGTTCTGTCGTCGCGCCTGCCGCTGGCAGCACCTGTCGCGGCAGCAGTCCGTTGATCGTCGCGGCAGCAACTTCTCAACTCAGTACTTTCAAGTTTGGCAAGAATCTCAGATCTGCCTTGGCCTATCCCTAGGTCCAAGTCTGTCGATGATCACGTCTTGATGATACCTCCCGGCGTGAATCGAAGGATGAACACCGATGTGTATGAATTCTTCTTTAGCCACTTAACCTCGCCCTATCCCTAGGCACGAGATAGTTCAACTATAAACTAGAGAACTTGCTCTTATTTCTTTCGTATACTTAACTCTCCCGATGCTAAGTAAATAGATAACCACACAATGCTCTCCCGATGCTCTTGCAAGATATTAATAACCAAAATAAGAGAACTTGAAGTTTATTTTATTGAACTGAAAATTCCTAAAACAAAAGCAACCCTTGCAACTACTTTACAAATCAACCTGTGGCCCTAGGGGGGGTTTAGAACATATCGACGGCGGGTAAACGGCGGAGGGGTTTTTGGTTGTCGGTTATGGGGTAATCGGCTATGGGATGTGAGATCTGCCCTAGGTTAAAATACATGCCCTTATATAAGCTTTGGGCTCAAGTTATCTAAGTTAACAAGGATTACAACTTTAATTAAAAGTATGATTCTAATAAAGACTTAATCTTCAAGGAATCTACTTTCCAGCTGTCCTCCTTGTTTCTTGGGATTTTCTCTCCTTGAACTTTGGGCTTGACATATCTTTTGATCCGGGGCTTGGAAAAATATATGGTTTTCACACGATAGACGAGCAGAATTTTCTCTATCTGTCGAGGTCCACTTTGCTTTTTTTCTCTCCACAAAACTGCTGTCACCATGCTGTCACGGCGGCACCATGGCAGCATCGTCCTCTTTGTCTGCTTGTCCAGTTCAGCTCTTCTGCTTCTCTGCCCAGCGCCTGCCTTCTCCGTCAGCTATGGCGGATACCTGCAAAAACAACCATTTTTAGTAGAATCTGTGCCTTTAATATATTTGTGATGTTTCGCTGTAAACTAACCTAAATGCAATGAATAATGCTTGAATGCAGCAGAAATATGGGTTAAAAAGGGTGTAAATAATAGAACTTTTAAACACTCAACATTTTGCAAGGAGTTTTAGAAGCAGTGAAGGTTGTGGGTCACAGGGTGGCTGAAACTGGATGGGTTAGTGTCACTGTGTGTGCAAGTTTTGGGAGTTATGAGATAAGATGGAGTGTGTTGTAAAAATTTGAAAGTTCTTCGGGTTGCTGAGGCTATGTGCAGTTCGGAAGTGTGAAAGGTTAAGTTGTGGTTAACGTCTGAGTGTTCTGGAATTTTGAACAGTATGTAGTGGTGTTGGGTTTGGTTATAGTGTAAGCTTGATTGCGGAGGAGTTGGTTTGTAGAGTTTTGTGTGGAGAGTGTTCAGTGGTGGTTAAGTCTCTTGTGTTGCCTTGTGGGTTGCCTGGAGAAGTTTGGTTGTGCTCTTTTCGCCGGTTGAAATTTCGAGGACGAAATTTCCTAAGAGGGGGAGAGTTGTAACACCCCAATTTTGGGCTTAGAAGTTTTGGGTCTGAATCGGACCAGTCGGATTTTCGGTTCGAATATAAAAGGGTGGTTTTAGGGAAAGCCTAGTTCGGGATGCATTAAAAATATGGGAAAAATATCTAAAAATCCTCTTTTAATATATATAAGAGGTTGGTGAAATCAATTTTACAAAATGAGGTTTGGAAATATGACATTTCGAGTTAGTGACTAAAATGTAATTTTTGAAAAGTTCGTGACTGTTTTAAAAGGATTGAAACTTTGAATCTTTAAGGAGCTAATTTACCCAAGGGAGGATTTCTCCAGATTTTTCTTGATTTTTAAGACTCATTTAGTGTTTAATTAATAAAAAGAAAAGAGGGAAAAGTGATATTTTAGTTTCATAACTAACTTTTACCAAAATTTTCCTATTTCATTTTCTCTCAAAATTCCCTCAGCCAAACACATTTCCACAGCAACTTTCCTTTTGATTTTCACACCTAAAGAATAGTTTTCAATCCCCAAATGATTCTTAATCATTTCTACATCAAATCCTCACCATTTGCTTAATGAATTTTCAAGGATTTTGGCTCTAAACAAGGAGAAATCCACATTTAGAGGTATGAACGTCCTTCTCCTCTAAATACTCAGTTCTTTACTGAAATTCCCAAGTTCTCAATCCTCAAATTGAGTTTTATTAAAGGTTTTAATGTTGTGTTCTTGATTTTGGCTTGAAATGCAAGATTTGGATTTAATTTTGAAGAAATTCGTATTGGATGATTGGGCTCTGTTTTGAGATGTCTTTTTGATGTATTTTGGATGTCTAAATGATGTGTAATTGAGGTTTAATCAATGCAATCCCGAATAGGTTGATTTTCCTAAGTTTTTACTTGTGAAAATGGTGGTTTTTGGGGTGATTTTGGTGTTCTGTTAATGCTGGAGGTATAAGGACGAGTTTGGGATTATTTTGGATGTTAATTGATGTTTAAAAATGGTTGTGTTTGGTAGCCAAAATGTCGGATTTGTGTAGAGCAGCGAGTTGAGTTGTGTTGTTGGTGTTTTTAATGCATGATGATGCATTAATCCTCTGTTGTTATGTGTTTAAAACAGGGGAGAATGATCCGGAAGCAATAGAGGTAGCGTTGGAGGGTTCGGATGCTTGGAAGGCTTGTCGGCTAGCTTAGTTTTGTGTAACGGTGAGTGAAGTTGGGTTTTCAGCTTTGAAACCAATGTTTGAAGGTTATGGGAGCTTAGTTTAAGTCTAAGCAACTTAACTAAGCTCAAGAGTAAGTTTTCGGGAAAACTCTTTCTCTTGAATGAACCATGAGATGGTTGGATGCATACATTTAATTTGCATGTTTAAATTCTGTTTTGAAAGCATGTTTTAGCATGGTTTAATGCTGGTTTTGAAAGTCATGTGTTGAACGATGCTCAAGGTAAGAGATCCTTGGTTTTGTACTTTGGAATTATGGAATTGATGCATAGTGTTGCATGTTGTTTAATGGCTTTGTTTAATGCTTTAAAACAGTGAATTGATGATGGTAATTGATGGTATTGGCAAGTGATGTAAGAGGTTGTTGGTTACTTTAATCGGATATAGTTAGCCGGCTATAGGATTGGGTGCACCATGAATTGAGTCGCCTTGGATGTCGAGGGGTTGTAATGGTACCGTAAACTCCATCCAAGTATCCTAGCGATTGAGAGAGTTGGTGTCACCACGATGGAGGATGGCTCTCGTGGGTGGGCTTTGTTAAGTGTCACCACGATGGAGGATGGCTCTCGTGGGTGGGCTTGGTTAAGTGCCACCACGATGGAGGATGGCTCTCGTGGGTGAACCTTGTTAAATGTCACCACGATGGAGGGTGGCTCTCGTGGGTGGACTTTGTTAAGCGTCACAACGGTGGAGGGTTGCTCCCGTGTGTGAGCTTGGTTAAGGTGATTACAATGGTTGTGGTAGCTTCCATGTGTAAGCCTTGTGATGTGTCCCGGCTCTCTCTAGTGAGTTATACAACTTCCGATGAGTGATGTTGAGGGGTTGTGATTGTACCGTTAAACTCCATCACGGGTGTTGAGGGGTTGTGATTGTATCGGTAAACTCCACCTTGTGTTGTTCGGTTGTGTGTATGAAGCGTGTGGGACAACGCTTGTAATCCGCGTATCCGATTGTGTCTTGAGTTGAGATGGTTTGTGAATTATCACTTGGAAGCCAATATAATGTTCTTGAATGTAATGAAGCCTGAGATGCTTGAAATGTTGCAAGGTTGCATGGGAAATATGTAAATGATGCAAGAATGCATGTGATGCTTGTTAAGCTTGAGCACTTGTATATTTTGCTAATGTAATGTGCATATGTGCATAGAATCTCATAAATGCATTGAAGTCTTGTGAAGGCTTGTCTAGAAAGGCATGTAATGCAAATGTGCTTTTAGTAGTTCATGAGTTTTGCATATGTTGAATGCATGAGATAGTTGGATGGAACAAATGGTTTTCCAAAGGTTTTGTTTTGAAATGATCATCAAGCATGTGGAAAGTATGTTGTGAAGTGGAAGTGTTTTCTAAGGAACTTGAGTTTAACTTTGCATATGGTGTTCATGCATGGAAGGGTTTAAATAGTGGTTTTGCAAGAATGTGTTTTAGGGTAAATTGTTTAGCTTTTCTAAGCTAAAGGTTGGTTTTCATGTTGAGCAAGGCATGGTTTAAAGCATGATGTTTCAAAAGAGGTTTTTCAACCAATGCTTTGGTTTATTGATTTACATCTACTTTTAGAAAGGGTTTTATGATTCGCTGCATTGATGGTGTTTTGGTTTTGAGCATTCCTCACTAAGCATTATGTGCTTACGCTCCTTTGTGTCCATCAATGCAGATAAATGAAGTTGGGGCAGCAAGAAGCAAGGGATTCAAGGAGAGCTCCACTTGAGAAGTATGTCTCGGTTAATAGCTATAGATAATAAAGGCAGTGGGGGGAGAGTCTTTTATATTGATGTGTAATGAGATTGTGTATGTTGGACAAGTTTGGTTTATGATTTGAACTATGTGGTTTAACGCTTGCAACGTTTGAATCTTCTCCTTCATAAGTTGTTATACTATGCTTCTTGTTTTAAAGGCATGATCAAGTGTTGGATGTGTTGAACGAGTTGGTGCACCTAAGTTTTGCTTTGCATTTAGATTTTAATGCAATTTGGTAGTTATGATGCTTGGCCTGTTGTTGATATGTTGAGGATTGTTTTGGAGTATGTTTGATGGAGTTTGGATGTGTAAAAACAGGCTTTTCTGCTGTTTCTGGGCAGGGTGTTTCGAAACACCCTTGCCTGTTTCGAAACAGGTGCATGATTTGGCCTTGGTGTTTCGAAACGGGTAGAGGTGTTTCGAAACACTTTGCCTACTGCCAAGTCGTGTTTCTGAACGGCCAAATTCCGTTTCGAAACACTTGACCGTTGGGCCCTGATTTGAATGGTTTTGAGGTTTGCATGCTTTACGTTTTAGTCCTATTTTTTGTATGTGCAATTGCTTGAGTTCGAGAGGTCCGTTTAAGGTGAAATTTGACAGGGAAGCAAGTAATATGACTAATTTCATAATGGTCTCTTTAAATTTTGTAAAGTCCTCTTAATTTCCAGATTTTACATTTTGGTCCCTAAATTCGTATGTTGTGCAATTGAGTCCCTTATTGTTTTCCGATTGCTGTGATTTTTGAGTATGCTTATCTCAATAGTATGACTAGGATTAATGTGCATCTAGACAAGTTTAAAAAGAAAAAAAAGGGTCGTTAATCAAGGTTGACTTTCAGGTTGACTTTGGTTTTCCCCGTGTAATCTTCGTAGTTCGGGTCAACCGTCTAGGCCGGGCTAAGGGGGTTACAGACACGCAACAGAACTCAAAGAGACAAATAAATGGTCAAATTTTAATCCATTAAGCAGGCCGTTTCGAAACACCATTGAGGCGTATCGAAACGCCTTGACCTAGTCAACTGCCCCAAGCCCACACGAGAAGGCCGTATCGGAACGGAGGTCAACCGTTCCGAAACACCCTTAACGGTCAACTTCTCGTGGTCAACGAGATATTGACCGTTTCGAAATCCTTAGACCCGTTTCGAAACGCTTTCATCTCGGCAATTTCTCAGATTTCCAGTAGCCAAAGTGTTCCGATACTCGTTCCGGAACAGGGGTTCACAGTGGCCAAACCGTATCGAAACGAGTTCCGATACGGGGTCCCTGAAGCCTTACCCGTTCCGAAACGGCCCAGCCCGTTTCGAAACATTGGCTGTCTACAACCTTCGAAGACCAACTTTAAGCGTTTCTTAACAACTCTAAAGGCCCTAAACGACTCCAATGAGGCATACACAACATACAAATACACTCTAGAGGCATGCACCCTATTGCAAACACACTTAAAACACATAAGATTTGCAAGATAAGACCTCCATTCACAAGATCATTCTAGGCATTAAAGATAGCATGCTTAGGCAAACATACATAAGCACATCCACAAAAGGCACAAGACCAACATATACATAAGCATTCAAGACATGCAACATAATCAAGGTTTACAATTAGACATTTAAGATAGGTAATTTAAACATGGTTTACAAGCAACCCAAGGAAACCAAAGCCAACCAACATCAACATGCTACAAGGCATTCACATCAACAACGCCTATCCTATTGCTTGACTATTACAATCTACAACTTAAAGATCATACTTGGGCTAACCAAAAGCAACCCTTGGAGACCTTTCCTTGCCTTTGCCACCCACAAGCTACTGATCTGCATTGTCGAACAAAAAGGAGCGTAAGCATAAAAGCTTAGTGAGGGTAAGCTCTTTAAAAACAAACCTCGACAATGCAGGGTCCAAGCACGATCTCAACCACAATAAATGCATGATCATACCTTTGGTCCTCAAGAGTCAAATATCAATGATGCATGAACAATATCCAAAAATATGTCATGCTCAACAAGCTCATTTCCGCAACATATGTAAATACATATAATCATCCAATAGGGAACCACATTCCACATCACATTGATACACATATCAATTTATATTGGCACCTAGTTATGACTCGAATACGCGGATAACACGTTGGAACGAATTTCCAACATAACCGTTACCTTCGGTGGGATTACACTCATCACTGATTCTCGCGGAGGGGATTCCACTCATCCTCACACCCCGTCGATGGGATTCCACTCATCATCGACTAATATAAAGATTTCCGGGCGTACCCGTACTCCTCCTTGGTGCCTTAACGCCACCAAGGCCACGCGCGACTTTGTCTCTCGTGTGCACACTCATCCTAATGATCGATCATTGTACCCAAGCATACTAGTGCCAATATTAATCAAATTCCATAACCTTTCACAATATCAACTCAACATAACTTCCGTGCTTAGCACGTACTCACCATGATCACTATCATGCACGATTCATAAACAAACCACAAGCATATATCAACGCATCATAACAAGCCTCAACAACATGCATAACACATTATACATAGCCAACAATCACAATTAGACATGAGGCATATTAAGCAATTAGGAGTTCAACCAAAGGTTTCTTAAGCTAAGTTTGAGATTAGGCTACCACTCTAATCTCAACTCTAGGTGGGTTTACCAAGCTCATCCTAGGTTCACATGCTTGAACCAATATTTGAAAGCCATTTAGAAATAGTAACCACTCACCTTCACTTCCAAGCTCAATTTACCAAGCAAGCAACCAACTTCAAGCTTCCGGATTCACTCCTGATGATTCACAAACACAAGATCTTGCCTCTAAACGACCTCAACACAATCCAAACAACTTTAAATCAGCCCAAGCATCAAAGTAACTAACCCGGAACACAATTCAAAGATCAAACTCAATATTTCAAGCCATGACCAAACCCCAAATTTACCAAACTCGTGCAGCCCACAAACCTTGCTCAAAACTCTTGTTTCCAACACATTTTATACCCACAAATGATCTCAAAGCAACCCCCAACCATAGTACTAACATTAGCCCACCAATTCCAACCTAAAACAACCCCCAAAAAAACTCACCCAAAACCCTTCAAAAACCCCCTTTAAACCCAATTTCGAGAATATGGTCAAAACCCTGTAAAATTCATATATGTTGCATCATATGACTCATAAACTTCATAACTAACAACATTAAATCGAAATTTCAAGTTAAACATCATAAAGTTATCATTTTTAATCAAAACCCCAAAAACTCAAATTTCCAAAACCTTGATGAAAATGAAAACTATTGGTACTTTTGAAGAGAGGAAGTTGAGGAGAAGTCAAAAATGATGTTACCTTTCAAAAATGAGTTGAAATGAAGGAGCTTTGTGATGGAATAGTGGAGGGGATGAGAGCTCTCTCTTTTCACGTTGAAGAAGAGAGTGAATAGTGAAAGATGGTGAGAAATGGGTGTTTTAATTGTTTAGTTTTAAATTTAAAAGCCAAAGACTATTTTACCCTTAATGAAATGAGATATTCACAAGAGCATGTAATCCATGGCTATTTGGGGTTTAATTTCAAAATATACCCAACACAACTAATTAATTTGAAAACAAAGACCCGGAACATTATTTTAATTATAAAACCGAACCCAAAATAATATTAAAATATTACTTTCTCCTGACCCCTAAACCCGGGTGTTACAACTCTCCCCCACTTAAGGAATTTCGTCCCCGAAATTTATCGGACAGGAAGAGTCACTGAACATGCTCCTCCACACTTTCCTTCTCACCACAACATACTCACCAACTCGGTAAACTTACCACACAACATTAGATATCTGATGCTAAGATCTCCATTGGTTCTCCATTGCTTGTCGATTTTAAACTGAACTCAATCTCTTCTACAAACATGGCACGGAACAGATCTTACTCACATTTCTGAATCATAGATACACGGAACACATCACAAACCCCTTTCTAACTCCGGTGGTAACCACAACAATTAAACAACAGAACTAGCCCGATTCACAATCTCCTACAGCACTACTTGAATACTTGATCTATAACCTTCTCTAACTGACCATCTGACTTCAACAGGTAACCAAACACTATGCAGACGTCTTCAAAAATAATGTAGTTGAAATCTCGGATCTCCATTTCTCACTTTCATTACGGATCTTCCGCGGATGTAACAAACTAGAAGAAAACTGATGCTCGGTCTTGACACGCTAGCGAATTACACACTTACTCTCATACTGAACCACAGTGTTCATCAATTCAATCTAGAAGTACTCATCTTCAACCCACAATGTGTCTTCATACTACTCAGATGCAACACAAATGAACTGCCAAGTGCTTCGGCCAAAACAATACATCCCAAAACATTATGTCGATCGGTACAACTATTCTGTCTCTAACAATACAAACTCTATCATCTCTGAACTGTATTCTGAAGGTCTTCCTTCCACTATGTCTTGTACGTGAGGTGCCAAGAACCTGTCTTGCAACTGTTTCTCTTCAAGTATCTGACTCAAAGTAGGTTTAACATGAAACTCGGCCACAAAACTACTATCATTCGGTAAACGGAATCTGGCAAATACAACTCACAACTCAACTACTAATCTAACAACAAATATAACTCGGAACATCGGTTACTACGTTGAACTCAATCTTGAGATTATGGTCTTCAAGCGGTTCTAGCAACTCATGCTGTTCAAGTTTCAACCCCTTTCTAAGTCGTCTAATATTTTCAAGTTCTGATGATATATATATACTGTGCATTTCTTACTATACACGCTTGACTCTAGGTCTTCGAAGCAAATTTATCTGTAATTTTAACTCCATGTCTAGTGTCGGATAATTCTTTTCAAGGTCTTTCAGCTATCTCAATGAATAGGCCACAATCTTCTGTCTTGCGTAAGCACACAACCTAACCCTACATGTAACGCATCACTATGGTTCACAAATTCTTTCTCTGATATAGGCTGAATCAAGGTCGAAGTTCTCTTCAAGGTTTCTCAAGGGCTTGTTGTCTCGCATCTGATCACACCACTGAACATTCTTCGGTAGCAATCTGTCAATGGAGCAGCTATCTTCGAAAGACTATTTACAAACCTCCAATTGTAACAATGCTAGACCTAGTAACTATAGATATCTGTCACAGTCTTCAATTTCTTCCAAGTCACATCTTCTTCTGTCTACTTGGGATTTACCCTAATACACTCGGCTAATCTACATGTCTTAGGAGGACACCTTCCTTGACTCGGAGTTCACGTTTGCTCATCTTGGCATACAACTGATTCTCTAATAGGATCTATAACACTAACTCCATAGCTTGTCATGGTCTTCTTCGGTACGTGAATACACCCATGTATCATCTATGAGGACTACTACAACTGATCAAGGAATTTAGGAAATATTCTGCTCAACATCTCTATAAAAGTAACTAACACACTAGTCAAACAAAGCGGCATAACTCGGAACTCAAAGTGATCATATCTTGCCACTAAAGTTGTCTTCGGTACATCAACTTCTCTCACATTCAACTGGTAGCAATCGGATCCCAAATTAATCTTCGAAAAGACTGAAGCACACACTAACTGATCAACAAATCACTGACACTCGGAAACGGATACTAATTATTCACTGTCACTTGTTTCGACTGTCTAAAATCTAAACACATTCTCGTACTGTCACTCTTTCTTCTTCACAAATTACACTGTCGAACTCTAAGATGATGCACTAGGCCTAATGAATCTAAGGTCTAACAAATCTCGTAATTGATTCTTCAACACTCTCAATTCTTTCGGGAGTCATAAGATACAGAGCAATCAAAACAGGAGCAAACTCGAAGACGGTCTCAATAACAAACTCTTCTCCTCTATCAAGAGACAAACAGGCAATTCTTCCAAACACTTTTAGGAAAAACACAAACTATTCTAACATTTTGCGGTCTAATCTTCATTCAAAAATCAAATCCATCATATTTTCTAGGCAAGTCTATCAACTAACCTCAAATAATTTCTGATCTCTAAAGCTGGATCGACCTTCGATAAAAAGTTCACATCTTCACCTACCACTACAGTCTCACAGAAATTGGAAACTTCAATGCAACTCTCTCTTTGTCTCAACGTATACCCTAGCTTTGTGTTCTACAAGTCAAACCATGCCAAAAGTTACATTGAAACCGTAAAAAGACAATTACTTCACATCCACTAGAAACACGTAACTCTGAACCATCAACAAACATCTTTCGTACATCTTTCTGGCCACCACTATCTCACCCAAAAGGTCTAGTCACATGCGGCCCTACGTCTAAGATCTCAACAGAGGTATCTAGCTTCCTTATGTGCCTAGACAAAATGGACGAATCCGCAGAAATTACAACTTCACATGTACACAGCTGGTAGCCTTCGGTTTTCTTGTTTTTAGGTTGTCCCTTCAACAAAATCTGACTCTTCTAAACTGTTCTTAGAGCATCTCGAAACTTCAAAATCCAGTTCTGACACACATAAACAATCAGGCTTGAACTTGTCTTATAACATCGGTCCTGACGACTCAAAACATCCCACTACCAAACAATCTGGAGTTAGAGCTCAAGACTTCCTTCTCGGTTCAACTACATTGGAAGTGACTTCATCTCTCCTTCTTGCTGGAAGACAACTCAGATGCACACTGGCTCAATCACACAAATTGATTCCCACTCACGGGTACTGACCGACTGTCTTGTATTAAAACCACAGGCCGAACTCCAACGATCACCAACTAACGTTTCTGAATTTCAGACTCACACGAGACCCTTACCTTGATCTCGCCTAAAGAACTAAGGTGCTCACACCTACCTCTAACACCTCATCGGGCACATTCAAACTTTGGATGCTTGCTAACAACATACGGAAGTACAGACTCAGAATCAACCGGAGGAAACAAACTCAAAATTGTACCAAGGGCTTATCTGCTGCAACATCGATAACACTCTGACTCCCACTCATAGGTCTTCACTTCTTTTTACCAACTAATACCAGAATCGGTCTCATCGCTCCTTATCAACCGGAATCACCCCACCTACACCCTGACTCCAACAAACAAATGGTACCTCAACTCCATTACAACCATACTTCCTTAACTACAACAATGAACTCCCTCAACATCATCCACATTCTCATATACCACAACTCCCACTTACCAATCTACGACCCACGCCTTGGCCTCAAACTTACATAAAAGTGATAAATCAACAACAACAACGAATTTACATACAAACTGGGTTAGCAAAGGAAAGGGTCCAAGTGGCTCAAGTATGATTTCCCTCACTACAAATCTCTTTTTCCGATGTAATAGAAGCAATGGGACTCTACTCAACATGCTTCAAGCAACATACGTTCACAATCAAACAATCATTCATTACAACATACTCGAATAACAAGCAACATGCTTACATGGCAAGCAAACACCATGCAATTTCAATACAAGAATTAAGCTTACCTCACTTACCTGCCCAAGGTCTCAGAAACCTTAGGCTCTGATACCAACAAATGTAACCCCCTCGTCCCGGTCTGGCCGGATGACCGGTTCGAGTAGGCCACACGGGGAAAACCGAAGCGAAACCCCTTAAGGTTCCCCCTAGCAGCCCTAAAAATTTATTTTAAAATTAATCTTCTCTAAATGCACATTTAAATCCTATGTGAACACAACAGCGGAAGAATTCGAGAAAGACACTCAACAGAACTCAAAGCGACAAATAAACGGTCAAATTTTAATCCATTAAGCAGGCCGTTTCGAAACACCATTGAGGCGTATCGAAACGCCTTGACCTGGTCAACTGCCCCAAGCCCACACGAGAAGGCCGTATCGGAACGGAGGTCAACCGTTCTGAAATACCCTCAACGGTCAACTTCTCGTGGTCAACGAGATATTGATCATTTCGAAATCCTTACACCCGTTTCGAAATGCTTTCATCTCGGCAATTTCTCAGATTTCCAGTAGCCAAAGTGTTCCGATACTCATTCCAAAACAAGGGTTCACAGTGGCCAAATCGTATCGAAACGAGTTCCGATACGGGGTCTCTGAAGCCTTACCCGTTCCGAAACGGCCCAGCCCGTTTCGAAACACTGGCTGTCTGCAACCTTCGAAGACCAACTTTAAGTGTTTCTTAACAACTCTAAAGGCCCTAAACGACTCCAATGAGGCATACACAACATACAAATACACTCTAGAGGCATGCACCCTATTGCAAACACACTTAAAACACATAAGATTTGCAAGATAAGACCTCCATTCACAAGATCATTTTAGGCATTAAAGATAGCATGCTTAGGCAAACATACATAAGCACATCCACAAAAGGCACAAGACCAACATATACATAAGCATTCGAGACATGCAACATAATCAAGGTTTACAATTAGACATTTAAGATAGGTAATTTAAACATGGTTTACAAGCAACCCAAGGCAACCAAAGCCAACCAACATCAACATGCTACAAGGCATTCACATCAACAACACCTATCCCATTGCTTGACTATTACAATCTACAACTTAAAGATCATACTTGGGCTAACCAAAAGCAACCCTTGGAGACCTTTCCTTGCCTTTTCCACCCACAAGCTACTGATCTGCATTGTCGAACAAAAAGGAGCGTAAGCATAAAAGCTTAGTGAGGGTAAGCTCTTTAAAAAAAACCTCGACAATGCAGGGTCCAAGCACGATCTCAACCACAATAAATGCATGATCATACCTTTGGTCCTCAAGAGTCAAATGTCAATGATGCATGAACAATATCCAAAAATATGTCATGCTCAACAAGCTCATTTCCGCAACATATGTAAATACATATAATCATCCAATAGGGAACCACATTCCACATCACATTGATACACATATCAATTTATATTGGCACCTAGTTATGACTTGAATACGCGGATAACACGTTGGAACGCATTTCCAACATAACCGTTACCTTCGGTGGGATTACACTCATCACCGGTTCTCGCGGAGGGGATTCCACTCATCCTCACGCCCCGTCGATGAGATTCCACTCATCATCGACTAATATAAAGATTTCCGGGCGTACCCGTACTCCTCCTTGGTGCCTTAACGCCACCAAGGCCACGCGCGACTTTGTCTCTCGTGTGCACACTCATCCTAATGATCGATCATTGTACCCAAGCATACTAGTGCCAATATTAATCAAATTCCATAACCTTTCACAATATCAACTCAACATAACTTCCGTGCTTAGCACGTACTCACCATGATCACTATCATGCACGATTCATAAACCAAACCACATGATATATCAACGCATCATAACAAGCCTCAACAACATGCATAACACATATACATAGCCAACAATCACAATTAGACATGAGGCATATTAAGCAATTAGGAGTTCAACCAAAGGTTTCCTAAGCTAAGTTTGAGATTAGGCTACCACTCTAATCTCAACTCTAGGTGGGTTTACCAAGCCCATCCTAGGTTCACATGCTTGAACCAATATTTGAAAGCCATTTAGAAATAGTAACCACTCACCTTCACTTCCAAGCTCAATTTACCAAGCAAACAACCAACTTCAAGCTTCCGGATTCACTCCTGATGCTTCACCAACACAAGCACTTGCCTCTAAACAACCTCAACACAATCCAAACAACTTTAAATCAGCACAAGCATCAAAGTAACTAACCTGGAACACAATTCAAATATCAAACTCAATATTTCAAGCCATGACCAAACCCTAAATTTACCAAACTCGTGCAGCCCACAAACCTTGCTCAAAACTCATATTTCCAACACATTTTTTACCCATAAATGATCTCAAAGCAACCCCCAACCATAGTACTAACATTAGCCCACCAATTCCAACCTAAAACAACCCCCAAAACTCACCTAAAACCCTTCAAAAACCCCCTTTAAACCTAATTTCGGGAATGTGGTCAAAACCATGTAAAATTCATATATGTTGCATCATATGACTCATAAACTTCATAACTAACAACATTAAATCGAAATTTCAAGTTAAACATCATAAAGTTATCATTTTTAATCAAAACCCCAAAAACTCAAATTTCTAAAACCTTGATGAAAATGAAAACTATTGGTACTTTTGAAGAGAGGAAGTTTAGGAGAAGTCAAAAATGATGTTACCTTTCAAAAATGGGTTGAAATGAAGGAGCTTTGTGATGGAATAGTGGAGGGGATGAGAGCTCTCTCTTTTCACGTTGAAGAAGAGAGTGAATAGTGAAAGATGGTGAGAAATGAGTGTTTTAATTGTTTAGTTTTAACTTTAAAAGCCAAAGACTATTTTACCCTTAATGAAATGAGATATTCACAAGAGCATGTAATCCATTGCTATTTGGGGTTTAATTTCAAAATATACCCAACACAACTAATTAATTTGAAAACAAAGACCCGGAACATTATTTTAATTATAAAACCGAACCCAAAGTAATATTAAAATATTACTTTCTCCTGACCCCTAAACCCGGGTGTTACAAGAGTTATATAATTGATGAAGAGATTTTCAACATGATTATATTGCAAAAACTCGATTACTATACTTCTTACTCAGTTAAAATTCTAACGGGTCCACTGTTCGTCCCATTTAGACACGCTCGTCCGAAACCTTTACAAAAAAAGATCGCAAAATAAGTTAGAATCAAATTTTAGGAGTTCATATAATTGATTACGAGCTTTTTAACACGATTATATTGCAAAAACTCGATTACTGTACTTTTTACTCAGTTAAAATTCTAACGGTTCCATTGTTCGGCCCATTTAGACCCGCTCGTCCAAAACCTCTACAAAAGGGTTGCAAAATAAGTTTTCATTCCAAATTTAGGAGTTCATACAATTGATCACGAGCTTTACAACACGATTATATTGCAAAAACTCGATTTATGTACTTTTTACTCAGTTAAAATTCTAACGGGTCCATTGTTCGGCCCATTTAGACCCGCTCGTCCGAAACCTCTACAAAAAACACCACAATACAAGTTAGAATCAAATTTTAGGAGTTCATAATATTGATTACGAGCTTTTCAACATGATTATATTGCAAAAACTCGATTACTGTACTTTTTACTAAGTTAAAATTCTAACGGGTCCATTGTTCGGCCCATTTAGACCCGCTCGTCCGAAACCTCTACAAAAGGGTTGCAAAATAAGTTTTAATCCAAATTTAGGAGTTCATACAATTGATCAAGAGCTTTTCAACACGATTATATTTCAAAAACTCGATTTATGTACTTTTTACTCAGTTAAAATTCTAACGGGTCCATTGTTCTGCCGATTTAGACCCGCTCGTCCGAAACCTCTACAAAAAAGACCACAATACAAGTTAGAATCAAATTTTAGGAGTTCATAATATTGATTATGAGCTTTTTAAAATGATTATATTGCAAAAACTCGATTACAGTACTTTTTACTCAGTTAAAATTCTAACGGGTCCATTGTTCGGCCCATTTAGACTCGCTCGTCCGAAACCTCTACAAATGGGTTGCAAAATAAGTTTTAATCCAAATTTAGGAGTTCATACAATTGATCACGAGCTTTTCAACACGATTATATTGCAAAAACTCGATTTATGTACTTTTTACTTAGTTAAAATTCTAACGGGTCCATTGTTCGGCCCATTTAGACCCGCTCGTCCGAAACCTATAAAAAAAGACCGCAATACAAGTTAGAATCAAATTTTAGGAGTTCATATAATTGATTACGAGCTTTTCAACACGATTATATTGCAAAAATTCGATTACTGTACTTTTTACTCAGTTAAAATTCTAACGGGTCCATTGTTCGGCCCATTTAGACCCGCACGTCCGAAACCTCTACAAAAGGGTTGCAAAATAAGTTTTAATCCAAATTTAGGAGTTCATACAATTGATCACGAGCTTTTCAACACGATTATATTGCAAAAACTCGATTTATGTACTTTTTACTTAGTTAAAATTCTAACGGGTCCATTATTCGCCCATTTAGAACCGCTCATTTGAAACCTCAACAAAAAGGTTGCAAAATAAGTTTTAATCAAAATTTAGGAGTTCATACAATTGATTACGAGCTTTTCAACACAATTATATTGCAAAAACTCGATTTCTGAACTTTTAACTCAGTTAAAATCCTAACGGGTCCATTGTTCGGCCCATTTAGACCCGCTCGTCTGAAACATCTACAAAAGGGTTGCAAAATATGTTTTAATCCAAATTTAGGAGTTCATACAATTTATCACGAGCTTTTCAACACGATTATATTGCAAAAACTCGATTTATGTACTTTTTACTCAGTTAAAATTCTAACGGGTCCATTGTTCGTCCCATTTAGACCCGCTCGTCTGAAACCTGTACAAAAAAGACCGCAATACAAGTTAGATTCAAATTTTAGGAGTTCATATAATTGATTACGAGCTTTTCAACACGATTTTGTTGCAAGAACTTGTATTCTGTACTTTTTACTCAGTTAAAATTCTAACGAGTCCATTGTTCTGCCCCTTTTAGACCCGCTCGTCCGAAACCGCTACAAAAGGGCTGCAAAATATGTTTTAATCCAAATTTAGGAGTTCGTACAACTGACTAAGAGCTTTTCAACACAATTATATTGCAAAAACTCGATTTCTATACTTTTTACTCCGATAAAATTCTAACGGGTCAATTGTTCGGCCCATTTAGACCCGCTCGTCCGAAACTTCTACAAAAGGGTTGCAAAATAAGTTTTAATCCAAATTTAGGAGTTCATAAAATTGATTATGAGCTTTCCACCACAATTATATTGTAAAAACTCGATTTTTGTGCTTTTTACTCCGTTAAAATTCTAACAGGTCCATTGTTCGGCCCATTTAGACTCGCTCGTCTGAAACTCTACAAAAGGGTTGCGAAAAAAGTTTTAATCAAAATTTAGGAGTTCATACAATTGATTACGAGCTTTTCAACACGATTATATTGCAAAAACTCGATTTTTGAACTTTTTACTCAGTTAAAATTCTAACGGGTCCATTGTTCGGCCCATTTAGACCCGCTCGTCCGAAACCTCTACAAGAAAGACCGCAATACAAGTTAGAATCAAATTTTAGGAATTTATATAATTGATTACAAGCTTTTCAACACGATTATATTGCAAAAACTCGATTACTGTACTTTTTACTCAGTTAAAATTCTAACGGGTCCATTGTTCGGCCCATTTAGACCCGCTCGTCCGAAACCTCTACAAAAGGGTTGCAAAATAAGTTTTAATCCAAATTAGGAGTTCATAAAATTGAATATGAGCTTTTCAACACAATTATATTTCAAAAACTCGATTTTTGTGCTTTTTACTCCGTTAAAATTCTAACGGGTCCATTGTTCGGCCCATTTAGACCCGCTTGTCTGAAACCTCTACAAAAGGGTTGCAAAATAAGTTTTAATAAAAATTTAGGAGTTTATACAATTGATTACGAGCTTTTCAGCACGATTATATTGCAAAAACTCAAATTCTAAACTTTTTACTCAGTTAAAATTCTAACGGGTCCATTGTTCGGCCCATTTAGACCTGATCGTCCGAAACCTCTACAAAAAAGACTGCAATACAAGTTAGAATCAAATTTTAGGAATTCATATAATTGATTACGAGCTTTTCAACACGATTATATTGCAAAAACTCGATTACTGTACTTTTTACTCAGTTAAAATTCTAACGGGTCCATTGTTCGGCCCATTTAGACCCGCTCGTCCGAAACCTCTACAAAAGGGTTGCAAAATAAGTTTTAATCCAAATTTAGGAGTTCATACAATTGATCAAGAGCTTTTCAACAAGCTTATATTTCAAAAACTCAATTTATGTACTTTTTACTCAGTTAAAATTCTAACGGGTCCATTGTTCTGCCCATTTAGACCCGCTTGTCCGAAACCTCTCAAAAAAGACCGCAATACAAGTTAGAATCAAATTTTAGGAGTTCATAATATTGATTACGAGCTTTTTAAAATGATTATATTGCAAAAACTCTAATACTATACTTTTTACTCAGTTAAAATTCTAACGGGTCCATTGTTTGGCCCATTTAGACTCGCTCGTCCGAAACCTCTACAAAAGGGTTGCAAAATAAGTTTTAATCCAAATTTAGGAGTTCATACAATTGATCACGAGCTTTTCAACACGATTATATTGCAAAAACTCGATTTATGTACTTTTTACTCAGTTAAAATTCTAACGAGTCCATTGTTCGGCCCATTTAGACCCGCTCGTCCGAAACCTCTAAAAAAGACCGCAATACAAGTTAGAATCAAATTTTAGGAGTTCATATAATTGATTACGAGCTTTTCAACACGATTATATTGCAAAAACTTGATTACTGTACCTTTTACTCAGTTAAAATTCTAACGGGTCCATTGTTCGGCCCATTTAGACCCGCTCGTCCGAAACCTCTACAAAAGGGTTGCAAAATAAGTTTTAATCCAAATTTAGGAGTTCATACAATTGATCACGAGCTTTTCAACACGATTATATTGCAAAAACTCGATTTATGTACTTTTTACTTAGTTAAAATTCTAACGGGTCCATTATTCGCCCATTTACAACCGCTCATTTGAAACCTCAACAAAAAGGTTGCAAAATAAGTTTTAATCAAAATTTAGTAGTTCATACAATTGATTACGAGCTTTTCAACACAATTATATTGCAAAAACTCGATTTCTGAACTTTAACTCAGTCAAAATCCTAACGGGTCCATTGTTCGGCCCATTTAGACCCGCTCGTCTGAAACCTCTACAAAAGGGTTGCAAATATGTTTTAATCCAAATTTAGAAGTTCATACAATTTATCACGAGCTTTTCAACACGATGATATTGCAAAAACTCGATTTATGTACTTTTTACTAAGTTAAAATTCTAACGGGTCCATTGTTCGTCCTATTTAGACCCGCTCGTCCGAAACCTGTACAAAAAAGACCGCAATACAAGTTAGATTCAAATTTTAGGAGTTCATATAATTGATTACGAGCTTTTCAACACGATTATTGTAACGCCCCGGTTTTGGGCTTAGAAGTTTTGGGCGTTGACCGGTTTGGTCAAAGTGCGGTTCGAATATATAATAGTGAATTTAGGAAAGCCTAGTTCGGGTTGCATTAAAAATATGGAAAAATGTTCTAAAATCATCTTTTAATATATATAAGTGAACTGTGAAATCAATTTTACAAAATGAGGTTTGGAAGGGTGACATTTTGGCTAGTGACCAAAACGTAATTTTTGAAAGTTGCGTGACTGTTTTAGAAAGGATTGAAACTTTGAATCTTTAAGGAGCTATTTACCCAAAGGGAGTTTCTCCAGATTTTTCTAAGATATTTTAATGTTTAATTCTGATTTTCAAGCTAAAGAAAAGTGGAGGGAAAATCATTTTGGCTATTTTGTAACTAACTTCCCATATTTTCCAATTTTCCTTTTCTCTCATTTTCTCTCAACCCAAACACTTTCTCTCCAGAGATTTCTTTCTGATTTTGTCACTCAAATCTCTCTTTTCAATCCTCTTTTGATTCCTAATCATCACATCAACAAAACCTCTCAATTTGCTAGTTGTTTCATCAAGGTTTTTGGTTCTAAAAGTGGGGAAACTCAAGTTTGGAGGTAAGAACGTCCTTCTCCTCTGAACTTCAAGTTCTTTAATGAAATTCCTAAGTTCTCAATCCTTATTTGATGTTTTATAAAAGGTTTTAAAGTGTGGTAATGGATCTTGGCTTTAAATGCAAGATTTGATGATTTTTGGTGAATTTTCGTTGGATCTGTTTAAGCAGTGATTTGAGGTGTATAATTGGTGATAAATGAATGTTAATTTGATATGGAATTGGGTTTTAACTAATGCAATCCCGGATAGGTTGAATTTCCTAAGTTTAGCTTGTGATTCTTGGTTGTTTTTGGGTGATCTTGTGGATCTGTTGTTGCTGGAGGTATAAGGATGTTGTTAGGTCCTTTTTCGATGTTTAATGATGTTTAAGGATGCTTAGTTTTGATGGTTTAGGGCTGGGCATTGTTGAGAAGTTGTTTGGATGCATTTTCGGTTGTGTTTGGTGGCCGAAAATGGAGTGTGGATGAGAGCAGCGAGTTTAGGTGCTTTCATTGAAGCTATTAATGCATGATGATGCATTAATCTACTGTTTTAATGTGTTAAAACAGGGGAGTCATCTTTGGATCCAAGTGGTGGTGATCCGGAAGCTTGATTTGGTGTTTCGGCAAGAGGCGAAACGGAATCGGTGAGTGGATTTTGGTTTTCAGCTTTGAAACCAATGTTTTGGAGGTTTGGGAGCTTAGTCTAAGTCTAAACAACTTTGCTAAGCTCAAGAGTAAGTTTTCGGAAAAACTCTCTTGTTGAGGAACCATGAGATGGTTGGGTGCAATGTGTTTGTTGCATGTTTAAATTCTGTTTTTAAAGCATATCTAGCATGTTTGTTTGCTGAGGTTATAAGCCATGTGATTAAGGAAGCTCAAGGTTAGAGTTCCTTGTAATTGAACATTGTTTAAATATGGTTTAATGCTTAAAGATGCATGATGTTTATGGCTTGGTTAAATGCTTTAAAACAGTGGATTATTGATGATAAATGATGTATATTGGCAAGTGATGTTTTGAAAAGGTTAAGGTCACTAAGGTGGTTAAAAGTCCTTGAGTGAGCCTTGTTTACTTAAGAACATCAAGGTGTTTAAAAGTCCTTGGATGGTTCTTGTTACGGACACAAAGGTGTTTAAAAGTCCTTGTGTGGTCCTTTCCAAGGTGTTTAAAAGTCCTTGGGGCCAAGGTGTTTAAAAGTCCTTGGGGTGATTATTATCATGGTGTTTAAAAGTCCATGGCCAAGGTGTTTAAAAGTCCTTGGAGTCAAGGTGTTTAAAAGTCCTTGAGGTGAAACTTGTTAAGGACACAAAGGTGTTTAAAAGTCCTTGTGTGGTCCTTGCCATGGTGTTTAAAAGTCCATGGGCCAAGGTGTTTAAAAGTCCTTGGGGATAAGATCACAATGGTGTTTAAAAGTCCATGTGTGAGTCTTATGTTGATCTTGTTTTAAAGATGGAAATTATCACTTGTGGCCAATATGACATGTTATGTTATGAAGCTTGAGATGCTTGTTTTAAGATTTCTTGTGAGCATGTCTAAATGTATCTTGAAGTATGATTTATAAATGAGTTTTATAAATGCATTATTGTGTGGTTTTAAGGAGCTTTCCTCACTAAGCTTTTGCTTACGCTCTCTCTCTTTTCTTAAACCAATAATGCAGAGCATTAAAGTGCATTGAGGGCAGCAAGGAGGGCAAGCATTCAAGTGGAAGTTAAGCTCATGTATGGGAAGGTTTTCTTAAACACTTTTAGCTTTTGGCATTTGGCAATGGGGGACCAATGTTGTCGTTTTGGGAGATGTTTAGAACTCCCTAAGTTGGATTTATGTTGTTGTTAATGTTGGTTTTTGTAATTGGCCATTATGTGTTGGTTTGGAGGTTTTTATGCATGAATGGTTGCTTGTGTAGGAAGCATGCCTTTAGATTTGGGGCTTTCCACATATGTTGATATAATGATGAATTGTTGATGCAAATATGACTCTTGTATGTTGTATGAGTTGCTGGTAAAGTTTGATAGCGTTTGGAGCATGATTGGTTGGTCAATTGCATGTTTAGGCAAGCAAATTTCTGCATTTTGTGCAGGCCGTATCGGAACAGTGCCTGCCGTTTCGGAACGGGTGCCTCGAAGCAGCCCAGGCGTCCGAAACGGGTGACACCGTTCCGAAAAGGAAAGGCTACTGTCAGCCCTCGTTTCGGTACGCGTTGCGGAACGGCCCCGCGTTTCGAAACGGGCTGTCTCCCGTTTCGGAACGGATGACCGTTGGGGGCTGACATTGGCAGTTTTATGTTTCAAAATGTTTGCATTTTGGTCCCGAAACTTGTTTGTGCAATTGTATGAGTTTGAGGTGTCCGTTTGAGCTGAATTTTGGCAGAGATGCATGAAACATGATTAATTTCAAGTTGGTAACTTAAATTTGGGCTAAGTCCTTATATTTATCAAAATTTACAAATTGGTCCCTAAAGTTGTAATTTGTTCAATTGGGTCCCTGTTTGATCTCTGATGTTTATGATCTTTGAGTATGTTGTTTGAATGATCATAATTAGGGTTAATGTGCATCTAGACAAGTTTAAAAAGAAAAAAAAGGGTCGTTAATCAAGGTTGACTTTCGGGTTGACTTTGGTTTTCCCCGTGTGACTTTCTTAATTCGGGTCAACCGTCTAGGCCGGGTTAAGGGGTTACAATTATATTGCAAAAACTTGTATTCTGTACTTTTTACTCAGTTAAAATTCTAACGAGTCCATTATTCTGCCCCTTTTAGACCCACTCGTCCGAAACCGCTACAAAAGGGCTGCAAAATAAGTTTTAATCCAAATTTAGGAGTTCGTACAACTGACTAAGAGCTTTTCAACACAATTATATTGCAAAAACTCGATTTCTATACTTTTTACTCCGATAAAATTCTAACGGGTCAATTGTTCGGCCCATTTAGACCCGCTCGTCCGAAACTTCTACAAAAGGGTTGCAAAATAAGTTTTAATCCAAATTTAGGAGTTCATAAAATTGATTATGAGCTTTTCAACACAATTATATTGCAAAAACTCAATTTTTGTGCTTTTTACTCCGTTAAAATTCTAACGGGTCCATTGTTCGGCCCATTTAGACCCGCTCGTCTGAAACCTCTACAAAAGGGTTGCAAAATAAGTTTTAATCAAAATTTAGGAGTTCATACAATTGATTACGAGCTTTTCAACACGATTATATTGCAAAACCTCAATTTCTGAACTTTTTACTCAGTTAAAATTCTAACGGGTCCATTGTTCGACCCATTTAGACCCGCTCGTCCGAAACCTCTACTAAAAAGACTGCAATACAAGTTAGAATCAAATTTTAGGAATTCATATAATTGATTACGAGCTTTTCAACACGATTATATTGCAAAAACTCGATTACTGTACTTTTTACTCAGTTAAAATTCTAACGGGTCCATTGTTCGGCCAATTTAGACCCGCTCGTCCGAAACCTCTACAAAAAAGACTGCAATACAAGTTAGATTCAAATTTTAGGAGTTCATATAATTGATTACGAGCTTTTGAACACGATTATATTGCAAAAACTCAATTTCTGTACTTTTTACTAAGTTAAAATTCTAGCGGGTCCATTGTTCGGCCCATTTAAACCCGCTCCTCTGAAACCTCTACAAAAGGGTTGCAAAATATGTTTTAATCCAAATTTAGGGGTTCATACAATTGATTACGAGCGTTTCAACACAATTATATTGCAAAAACTCGATTTCTGTATTTTAACTCTGTTAAAATCCTAACGGGTCCATTGTTCGGCCCATTTAGACCCGCTCATCCGAAACCTCTACAAAAAGGCTGCAAAATACGTTTTAATCCAAATTTAGGAGTTCATATAATTGATCACGAGCTTTTCAACACAATTATATTGCAAAAACTCGATTTCTGTATTTTAACTCTGTTAAAATCCTAACGGGTCCATTGTTCGGCCCATTTAGACCCGCTCGCCCGAAACCTCTACAAAAAGGCTGCAAAGTACGTTTTAATCCAAATTTAGGAGTTCATATAATTGATCACGAGCTTTTCAACACAATTATATTGCAAAAACTCGATTTCTGTATTTTAACTATGTTAAAATCCTAACGGGTCCATTGTTCGGCCCATTTAGACCAGCTTTTTCCGAAACCTCTACAAAAAGGCTGCAAAATACGTTTTAATCCAAATTTAGGAGTTCATATAATTGATCACGAGCTTTTCAACATGATTATATTGCAAAAACTCAATTACTATACTTTTTACTTAGTTAAAATTCTAACGGGTCCATTATTCGGCCCATTTAGACCCGCTCGTCCGAAACCTCTACAAAAGGGTTGCAAAATAAGTTTTAATCTAAATGTAGGAGTTCATACAATTGATCACGAGCTTTTCAACACGATTATATTTCAAAAACTCGATATATTTGCTTTTTACTCAGTTAAAATTCTAACGGGTCCATTGTTCGGCCCATTTATACCCGCTCATCTGAAACCTCTACAAAAAAGACCGCAATACAAGTTAGAATCAAATTTATGGAGTTCATATAATTGATTACGAGCTTTTGAACACGATTATATTTCAAAAACTCAATTTCTGTACTTTTTACTCAGTTAAAATTCTAACGGGTCCATTGTTCGGCCCATTTAGACTCGATCATATGAAACCTCTACAAAAGGGTTGCAAAATAAGTTTTAATCAAAATTTAAGAGTTCATACAATTGATTTCGAGCTTTTCAACACAATTATATTGCAAAAACTCGATTTCTGTACTTTTAACTTAGTTAAAATCCTAACGGGTCCATTGTTCGGCCCATTTAGACCCGCTCATCCGAAACCTTTACAAAAGGGTTGCAAAATACGCTTTAATCCAAATTTAGGAGTTCATACAATTGATCACGAGCTCTTCAACACGATTATATTGCAAAAACTCGATTTATGTACTTTTTACTCAGTTAAAATTCTAACGGGTCCATTGTTCGGACCATTTAGACCCGCTCACCCGAAACCTGTACAAAAAAGACCGCAATACAAGTTAGATTCAAATTTTAGGAGTTCATATAATTGATTACGAGCTTTTCAACACGATTATATTGCAAAAACTCGATTACTGTACTTTTTACTCATTTAAAATTCTAACGGGTCCATTGTTCGGCCCATTTAGACCCGCTCGTCCGAAACCATTACAAAAGGTTTGCAAAATAAGTTTTAATCCAAATTTAGGAGTTCATACAATTGATCAGGAGCTTTTCAACACGATTAAATTGCAAAAACTCAATTTATGTACTTTTTACTAAGTTAAAATTCTAACGGGTCCATTGTTCGGCCCATTTAGACCCGCTCGTCCGAAACCTCTAAAAAAAGAAAGCAATACAAGTTAGAATCAAATTTTAGGAGTTCATATAATTGATTACGAGCTTTTCAACACGGTTATATTGCAAATACTCGATTTCTGTACTTTTTACTTAGTTAAAATTCTAACGGGTCCATTGTTCGGCCCATTTAAACCCGCTCCTTCGAAACCTCTACAAAAAAGACCGCAATACAAGTTTGAATCAAATTTTAGGAGTTCATATAATTGATTACGAGATTTTCAACACGGTTATATTGCAAAAACTCGATTTACTGTACTTTTTACTCAGTTAAAATTCTAATGGGTCCATTGTTCAGCCCATTTAGACCCGCTCGTCCGAAACCTCTACAAAAGGGTTGCAAAATAAGTTTTAATCCAAATTTAGGAGTTCATACAATTGATCACGAGCTTTTCAACACGATTATATTGCAAAAACTCAATTTATTTACTTTTTACTTAGTTAAAATTCTAACGGGTCCATTGTTCGGCCCAATTAGACCCGCTCGTCCGACACCTCTACAAAAAAGACTGCAATACAAGTTAGAATCAAATTTTAGGAGTTCATATAATTGATTACGAGCTTTTGAACACGATTATATTGAAAAAACTCAATTTCTGTACTTTTTACTCAGTTAAAATTCTAACGGGTCCATTGTTCGGCCCATTTAGACCCGCTCATCTGAAACCTTTACAAAAGGGTTGCAAAATAAGTTTTAATCAATATTTAGGAGTTCATACAACTGATTAAAAGTGTTTCAACACAATAATATTGCAAAACCTCGATTTCTGTAATTTTAACTCAGTTAAAATCCTGACGGGTCCATTTTTCGGCCACTTTAGACCCGCTCGTCCGAAACCTCTACAAAGGGTTGCAAAATACGTTTCAATCCAAATTTAGGAGTTCATATAATTGATCACGAGCTTTCAACAGGATTATATTGCAAAAACTCGATTTATGTACATTTTACTCAGTTAAAATTCTAACAGGTCCATTGTTCGGCCCATTTAGACCCGCTCGTCCGAAATCTCTAAAAAAAGACTGTAATAAAAGTTAGAATCAAATTTTAGGAGTTCATATAATTGATTACGAGCTTTTCAACACGATTATATTGCAAATACTCGATTTCTGTACTTTTTAAGTATTAAATTGTATGAACTCCTAAATTTGGATTAAAACTTATTTTGCAGCCCTTTGTTGAGGTTTCGAACGAGCGGGTCTAAATGGGCCGAACAAATGATCTGTTGGAATTTTAACGGAGTAAAAAGTATAGAAATCTAGTTTTTGCAATATAATCATGTTGAAAAGCTCGTAATCAATTGTATGAACTCCTAAATTTGGATTAAAACTTATTTTGCAACCCTTTTGTAGAGGTTTCGGACGAGCGGGTCTAAATGTGCCGAACAATGGACCCGTTAGAATTTTAACGGAGTAAAAAGTACAGAAATCGAGTTTTTGCATTATAATCGTGTTGAAAAGCTCGTAATCAATTGTATGAACTCCTAAGCTTGGATTAAAACTTATTTTGCAACCCTTTTATAGAGGTTTCGGGTGAGCGGGTCTAAATGGGCCGAACAAAGGACCCGTTAGAATTTTAACTGAGTAAAAAGTACAGAAATCGAGTTTTTACAATATAATCGCGTTGAAAAGTTCGTAATCAATTATATGAACTCCTAAAATTTGATTCTAACTTATTTTTTGATCATTTTTATTGAGGTTTCGGACGAGCGGGTCTAAATGGGCCGAACAATGGACCCGTTAGAATTTTAACTGAGTAAAAAGTACAAAAATCGAGTTTTTGCAATATAATTATGTTGAAAAGCTCGTAATTAATTGTATGAACTCCAAAATTTAGATTAAAACTTATTTTGCATCCTTTTTGTAGAGGTTTCGGACGAGCGGGTCTAAATGGGCCGAATAATGGACCCGTTAGAATTTTAACTGAGTAAAAAGTACAGAAATCGAGTTTTTGCAATATAATCGTGTTGAAAAGCTCTTAATCAATTATATGAACTCCTAACTTTTGATTCTAACTTATTTTGCGGTCATTTTTTTGAGGTTTCGGACGAGCGGGTCTAAATGGTCTAAACAATGGACCCGTTAGATTTTTTTTTTTGAAGAAAGAGGGCCTCATTAAAAACCCCTACTAACACCCCCAGGCAAAAGGCATGGAGAAACCTAAAAGGGGAAAAGAGTACCCCAAGGTTCAATTATATAATCCGAGGTGAAACCTCGTAGAGTACAGCATTGTGAATACAATCAGGGTAAATGGACCGAAAAGAAGTAGAAGCTGTGGTCTTAAGTGCATGGGTAGCCAGGGTATGCGCAACTAAATTAGCCTCACGGCAAACAAACTGAACATGTGCAAAAGAAAAACAGGACAGAGCTGCATGGGCTTGCAGAATCGTCGGGCCCATGGTAGAGAGATCAGGTCCCAGAAGGTTGAGTCTGTTCGCAAGAGATGCACAGTCCGTCTCAAAAATCAAGCGGCTCCATCCTTGAGATTGAGCAAAAGTTATACCAGCTAGAAGGCCCACCCCTTCAGAAGTAATGGCATCCAAGCAACTGCCCAAAGGGTAAGCCAAACCACCAATGACCGTACCTGCTTCATCACGGGCCACAACACCAACCGCCGCTGCACGAGTGGAAGGGTCAAAAGCCCCATCCACATTAATTTTAATGTGCCCCCGAGGGGGATGTCTCCAGCGAGGAGGAGAGACCGGCGAAGAGGTAGAGGAAGAAATAGCATCGGAGTAGTCACGATGAAGAATGATAGAATTTTAACTGAGTACTAAGTACAAAAATTGAGTTTTTGCATTATAATTGTGTTGAAAAGCTCGTAATCAATTGTATGAACTCCTAAATTTGGATTAAAACTTATTTTGCAACCCTTTTGTAGAGGTTTCGGACGGGGGGTCTAAATGGGCCGAACAATGGACCCGTTAGAATTTTAACTGAGTAAAAAGTACAGAAATCGAGTTTTTGCAATACAATCGTGTTGAAAAGCTCGTAATCAATTATATGAACTCCTAAAATTTGATTCTTACTTATTTTGCGGTCATTTTTGTTGAGGTTTCTGACGAGCGGGTCTAAATGGGCCGAACAATGAACCCGTTAGAATTTTAACTGAGTAAAAAGTACAGAAATCGAGTTTTTGCAATATAATTGTGTTGAAAAGTTCGTAATCAATTGTATGAACTCCTAAATTTGGATTAAAACTTATTTTGCAACCCTTTTGTAGAGGTTTCGGACGAGCGGGTCTAAATGGGCCGAACAATGGACCCGCTAGAATATTAACTAAGTAAAAAGTATAGAAATCGAGTTTTTGCAATATAATCGTGTTTAAAAGCTCGTAATCAATTGTATGAACTCCTAAATTTGGATTAAAACTTATTTTGCATCCCTTTTGTAGAGGTTTCGGACGAGCGGGTCTAAATGAGCCGAACAATGGACCCGTTAGAATTTTAACTGAGTAAAAAGTATAGAAATCGAGTTTTTCCAATATAATCGTGTTGAAAAGCTCGTAATCAATTATATGAACTCCTAAAATTTGATTCTAACTTGTTTTGCGGTCTTTTTTGTAGAGGTTTCGGACGAGCGGGTCTAAATGGGCCGAACAATGCACCCGTTAGAATTTTAACTAAGTAAAAAGTACAGAAATCGAGATTTTGCAATATTATCGTGTTGAAAAGCTCGTAATCAATTGTATGAAATTATAAATTTGGATTAAAACTTATTTTGCATCCCTTTTGTAGAGGTTTCGGACGAGCGGGTCTAAATGGGCCTAACAATGGACCCGTTAGAATTTTAACTGAGTAAAAAGTACACGAATCTAGTTTTTGCAATATAATCGTGTTGAAAAGCTCTTAATCAATTATATGAACTACTAAAATTTGATTCTAACTTATTTTGCGATCTTTTTTGTAAAGGTTTCGGAAGAGCGGGTACAAATGGACAGAACAATGGACCCGTTAGAATTTTAACTGAGTAAAAAGTACAGATATCGAGTTTTTGCAATATAATCGTGTTGAAAAGCTCGTAATCAATTGTATGAACTCCTAAATTTGGATTAAAACTTATTTTACAGCCCTTTTGTACAGGTTTCAGACGAGCGGGTCTAAATGGGCCGAACAAAGGACCTGTTGGAATTTTAACGGAGTAAATGTACAGAAATCTAGTTTTTGCAATATAATCGTTTTGAAAAGCTCGTAACCAATTGTATGAACTCCTAAATTTGGATTAAAACTTATTTTGCAACCCTTTTGTAGAGGTTTCGGACGAGCGGGTCTAAATGGGCCGAACAATGGACCCGTTAGATTTTTAACTGAGTAAAAAGTACAGAAATCGAGTTTTTGCAATACAATCGTGTTGAAAAGCTCGTAATCAATTATATGAACTCCTAAAATTTGATTCTCACTTATTTTGCGGTCATTTTTGTTGAGGTTTCTGACGAGCGGGTCTAAATGGGCCTAACAATGGACACGTTAGAATTTTAACTGAGTAAAAAGTACAGAAATCGAGTTTTTGCAATATAATTGTGTTGAAAAGCTCGTAATCAATTGTATGAACTCCTAAATTTGGATTAAAACTTATTTTGCAACCCTTTTGTAGAGGTTTCGGACGATCGGGTCTAAATGGGTCGAACAATGGACCCGTTAGAATTTTAACGGAGTAAGAAGTACAGAAATCGAGTTTTTGCAATATAATCATGTTGAAAATCTTGTAATCAATTGTATGAACTCCTAAATTTGGATTAAAATTTATTTTGCAACCCTTTTGTAGAGGTTTCGGATGAGCGGGTCTAAACTGGCCGAACAATGGACCCGTCAGAATTTTAACTAAGTAAAAAGTACAAAAATCGAGTTTTTGCATTATAATCGTGTTCAAAAGCTCGTAATCAATTATATGAACACCTAAATTTTAATTCTAACTTGTTTTGAGGTCATTTTTGTTGAGGTTTCGGACGAGCGGGACCAAATGGGCCGAACAATGGACCCGTTAGAATTTTAACTGAGTAAAAAGTATAGAAATCGAGTTTTTGCAATATAATCGTGTTGAAAAGCTCGTAATCAATTGTATGAACTCCTAAATTTGGATAAAACTTATTTTGCAACCCTTTTGTAGAGGTTTCAGACGAGCGGGTCTAAATGGGCCGAACAATGGACCCGTTAGAATTTTTACTAAGTAAAAAGTACAGAAATCGAGTTTTTGCAATATAATCGTGTTCAAAAGCTCGTAATCAATTATATGAACTCCTAAAATTTGATTCTAACTTGCTTTGTGGTCTTTTTGTTGAGGTTTCGGACGAGCGGGTCTAAATGGGCCGAACAAAGGACCCGTTAGAATTTTAACTGAGTAAAAATTACAGAAATCGTGTTTTTACAATATAATCCTGTTGAAAAGCTCGTAATCAATTTTATAAACTCCTAAATTTGGATTAAAACTTATTTTGCAACCATTTTGTAGAGGTTTCGGAAGAGCGGGTCTAAATGGGTCGAACAATAGACCCGTTAGAATTTTAACTGGGTAAAAAGTACAGTAATCGATTTTTTGCAATATAATCGTGTTGAAAAGCTCTTAATCAATATTATGAACTCCTAAAATTTGATTCTTACTTATTTTGCGATCTTTTTTGTAAAGGTTTCATACGAGCGGGTCTAAATGGGCCGAGCATAGGAGCTGTTAGAATTTTATCTGAGTAAAAAGTACAGAAAATGAGTCTTTGCTATATAATCGTGTTGAAAAGCTCGTAATCAATTATATGAACTCCTAAATTTGGATTAAAACTTATTTTGCAGCCCTTTTGTCGAGGTTTCGGATGAGGGGGTCTAAATGGGCCGAACAAAGGACCTATTGGAATTTTAACGGAGTAAAAAGTACAGAAATCTAGTTTTTGCAATATAACCGTGTTGAAAAGCTCGTAATTAAATGTATGAGCTCCTAAATTTGGATTAAAACTTATTTTGCAACAATTTTGTAGAGGTTTCGGACGAGTGGGTCTAAATGGGGCGAACAATGGACATGTTAGAATTTTAACTGAGTAAAAAGTACAGAAATTGAGTTTTTGCATTTTAATCGGGTTGAAAAGCTCGTAATCTATTATATGAACTCCTAAATTTGGATTAAAACTTATTTCCCAACCCTTTTATAGAGGTTTCGGACGATCGGGTCTAAATGGGTCGAACAATGGACCCGTTAGAATTTTAACGGAGTAAAAAGTACATAAATCGAGTTTTTGCAATATAATCGTGTTGAAAATCTCATAATCAATTTTATGAACTCATAAATTTGGATTAAAACTTATTTTGCAACCCTTTTGTAGAGGTTTCGGATGAGCAGGTCTAAATGGGCCGAACAATGGACCCGTTAGAAATTTAACTGAGTAAAAAGTAGAGAAATCGAGTTTCTGCAATATAATCGTGTTCAAAAGCTCGTAATCAATTATATGAACTCCTAAAATTTTATTCTAACTTGCTTTGCGGTCCTTTTTGTAGAGGTTTCGGACGAGCGGGTCTAAATGGGCCGAACAATGGACCCGTTAGAATTTTAACTGAGTAAAAATTACAGAAATCGAGTTTTTACAATATAATCCTGTTGAAAAGCTCATAATCAATTGTATGAATTCCTAAATTTGGATTAAAACTTATTTTGCAACCCTTTTGTAGAGGTTTCGGAAGAGCGGGTCTAAATGGGCCGAACAATGGACCCGTTAGAATTTTAACTGAGTAAAAAGTACAGTAATCGAGTTTTTGCAATATAATCGTGTTGAAAAGCTCTTAATCAATTATATGAACTCCTAAAATTTGATTTTAACTTACTTTGCGATCTTTTTTGTAAAGGTTTCAGACGAGCGGGTCTAAATGGGCCGAACATAGGAGCCGTTAGAATTTTAACTAAGTAAAAAGTAGAGAAAACGAGTTTTGGCAATATAATCGTGTTGAAAAGCTCGTAATCAATTGCCTGAACTCCAAAATTTGGATTAAAACTTATTTTGCAGCCCTTTTGTCGAGGTTTCGGACGAGCGGGTCTAAATGGGCCAAACAAAGGACCTGTTGGAATTTTAACGGAGTAAAAAGTACAAAAATCTAGATTTTGCAATATAACCGTTTTGAAAAGCTCGTAATCAATTGTATGAGCTCCTAAATTTGGATTAAAACTTATTTTGCAATACTTTTGTAGAGGTTTCGGACGAGCGAGTCTAAATGGGCCGAACAATGGACCCGTTAGAATTTTAACTGAGTAAAAAGTACAGAAATCGAGTTTTTGCATTTTAAACGTGTTGAAAAGCTCGTAATCAATTATATGAACTCCTAAGCTTGGATTAAAACTTATTTTGCAACCCTTTTTTAAAGATTTCGGACGAGCAGGTCTAAATGGGCCGAACAATGGACCCGTTAGAATTTTAACTGAGTAAAAGGTACATAAATCGAGTTTTTGCAATATAATCGTGTTAAAAAACTTCTTTTGCAACCCTTTTGTAGAGGTTTCGGATGAGCGGGTCTAAATGGGCCGAACAATGGACCCGTTAGAATTTTAACTGAGTAAAAAGTACAAAAATCGAGTTTTTTTCAATATAATCGTGTTCAAAAGCTCCTAATCAATTATATGAACTGCTAAAATTTGATTCTAACTAATTTTCTGTCTTTTTTGTAGATGTTTCGGACGAGCGGGTCTAAATGGGCCAAACAATGGACCCGTTAGAATTTTAACTGAGTAAAAAGTACAGTAATCGGGTTTTTGCAATATAATCGTATTGAAAAGCTCTTAATCAATTATATGAACTCCTAAAATTTGATTCTAACTTATTTTGCGATCTTTTTTGTAAAGGTTTCGGACGAGCGGGTCTAAATGGGCCGAACATAGGAGCCGTTAGAATTTTAAATGATTAAAAAGTACAGAAATCGAGTTTTTGCAATATAATCTTGTTGAAAAGCTCGTAATCAATTATATGAACTCCTAAAATTTGATTCTAACTTGTTTTGCGGTTTTTTTTGTAGAGGTTTCGGACGAGCGGGTCTAAATGGGCCGAACAATGGACCGTTAGAATTTTAACTGAGTAAAAATTACAGAAATCGAGTTTTTACAATATAATCCTTTTGAAAAGCTCGTAATCAATTGTATGAACTCCTAAATTTGGATTAAAACTTATTTTGCAACCCTTTTGTAGAGGTTTCGGAAGAGCGGGTCTAAATGGGCCGAACAATGGACCCGTTATAATTTTAACTGAGTAAAAAGTACAGTAATCGAGTTCTTGCAATATAATCGTGTTGAAAAGCTCTTAATCAATTATATGAACTCCTAAAATTTGATTCTAACTTATTTTGCGATCTTTTTGTAAAGGGTTCGGACGAGCGGGGTCTAAATGCGCCGAACATAGGAGCCGTTAGAATTCTAACTGAGTAAAAAGTATAGAAAACGAGTTTTTGCAATATAATCGTGTTGAAAAGCTCGTAATCAATTATATGAACTCCTAAAATTTGATTCTAACTTGTTTTGCGGTCTTTTTCTAAAGGTTTCTGACGAGCGGGTCTAAATGGGCCGAACATTGGACCCGTTAGAATTTTAACTGAGTAAAAAGTACAGAAATCGAGTTTTTGTAATATAATCGTGTTGAAAAGCTCGTAATCAATTGTATAAACTCCTAAATTTGGATTAAAACTTATTTTGCAGCCCTTTGTAGAGGTTTCGGACGAGCGGGTCTAAATGGGTCGAACAAAGGACCTGTTGGAATTTTAACGGAGTAAAAAGTACAGAAATCTAGATTTTGCAATATAGTCGTGTTGAAAAGCTCGTAATCAATTGTATGAACTCCTAAAATTTGATTCTAACTTGCTTTGCGGTCTTTTTTTGTAGAGATTTCGGACGAGCGGGTCTAAATGGGCTGAACAATTGACCGTTAGAATTTTAACAGAGTAAAAATTACAGAAATCGAGTTTTTACAATATAATCTTGTTGAAAAGCTCGTAATCAATTGTATGAACTCCTAAATTTGGATTAAAACTTATTTTGCAACCCTTTTGTGGAGGTTTCAGAAGAGCGGGTCTAAATGGGCCGAACAATGGACCCGTTAGAATTTTAACTGAGTAAAAAGTACAGTAATCGAGTTTTTGCAATATAATCGTGTTGAAAAGCTCTTAATCAATTATATGAACTCCTAAAATTTGAATCTAACATATTTTGCGATATTTTTGTAAAGGTTTCGGACGAGCGGGTCTAAATGCGCCGAACGTAGGAGCCGTTACAATTCTAACTGAGTAAAAAGTATAGAAAACGAGTTTTTGCAATATAATCGTGTTGAAAAGCTCGTAATCAAATGTATGAACTCCTAAATTTGGATTAAAACTTATTTCACAGCCCTTTTGTCGAGGTTTCGGACGAGCGGGTCTAAAGAGGCCGAACAAAGGACCTGTTGGAATTTTAACGGAGTAAAAATTACAGAAATCTAGTTTTTGCAATATAATCGTGTTGAAAAGCTCGTAATCAATTGTATGAGCTCCTAAATTTGGATTAAAACTTATTTTGCAACACTTTTGTAGAGGTTTCGGACGAGCGGGTATAAATGGGCCGAACAATAGACCCGTTAGAATTTTATCTGAGTAAAAAGTACAGAAATCAAGTTTTTGCATTATAATCGTGTTGAAAAGCTCGTAACCAATTCTATGAACTCCTAAGCTTGGATTAAAGCTTGTTTTGCAACCCTTTTTTAAAGATTTCGGACATGCGGGTCTAAATGGGCCGAACAATGGACCCGTTAGAATTTTAACTGAGTAAAACGTACATAAATCGAGTTTTTGCAATATAATCGCGTTGAAAAGCTCGTAATCAATTATATGAACTCCTAAAATTTGATCCTAACTTATTTTGCTGTCATTTTTGTTGAGGTTTCGGACGACCGGGTCTAAATGGGCCGAACAATGGACCGGTTAGAATTTTAACTGAGTAAAAATTACAGAAATAGTGTTTTTGCAATATAATCGTGTTGAAAAGCTCATAATCAATTGTATGAACCCCTAAATTTGGATTAAAACTTATTTTGCAACCCTTTTGTAGTGGTTTCGGACGAGCTGGTCTAAATGGGCCAAACAATGGACCCGTTAGAATTTTAACTGTGTAAAAAGTACAGAAATCTAGTTTTTTCAATATAATCGTGTTGAAAAGCTCTTAATCAATTATATGAACTCCTAAATTTTGATTCTAACTTATTTTGCGATCTTTTTTGTAAAGGTTTCGGACGAGCGGGTCTAAATGGGCCGAACATAGGAGCCGTTAGAATTTTAACTGATTAAAAACTACAGAAATCGAGTTTTTGCAATATAATCTTGTTGAAAAGCTCGTAATCAATTATATGAACTCCTAAAATTTGATTCTAACTTGTTTTGCGGTCTTTTTTGTAGAGGTTTCTGACGAGCGGGTCTAAATGGGCCGAACATTGGACCCGCTAGAATTTTAACTGAGTAAAAAGTACAGAAATCGAGTTTTTACAACATAATCGTGTTGAAAAGCTCGTAATTAATTGTATAAACTCCTAAATTTGGATTAAAACTTATTTTGCAACCCTTCTGTAGAGATTTCAGACGAACGAGTCTTAATTGGCCGAACAATGGACCCATAAGAATTTAAAAGTAGTAAAAAGTACGAAATCAAGTTTTTGCATTATAATCGTGTTGAAAAGCTTGTAATATATTGTATGAAGTCCTAAGATTGGATTAAAAGTTATTTTGCAACCCTTTTGTAGAGGTTTCGGACGAGCGGGTCTAAATGGGCCAAACAATGGACCCGTTAGAATTTTAACTTAGTAAAAAGTAAAGTAATCGAGTTTTTGCAATATAATCGTGTTGAAAAGCTCTTAATAAATTATATGAACTCCTAAAATT